>CM066035.1:704055851-705255851 GCA_033557465.1 Ichthyophis bannanicus
CACATGCATGTATGTTGTACATGTCTCACGGAGCCCGTGCCAGAGGACATGCTGAACACGAGCACATGGGGATATGATTGAACACATAGAGAGATTGGTTCTTGCGGCACACGGTTTGAAATATGAAATACAAGCATCTGCCCAATATGAGAAATCTCAGAAGAGACATATTATTCACATGACCACATCCACACACCAATGTCTATGTGTAGCTTGACCTACCCAAAATCACATATCATCTTCCAGGAGGTAGAGTCACATGGCAATCTGCATCTCAAAATCCGTAACCGTACAAAGTATGTCCTGTGTCATTTGGAGACACAAGAGAAGCAAAAATATGTCATTGTCAAGCTGTGTATCAGACACTTCACCTTCATGCCACCAGCTGTCAGACCCCACAACAACACACACTGATTGACTGCTGTCTAACACAATGTTACAGATGTCTCACATGTAATAGGCATCATGGAGGTGTTTTAGGCTATCTCGAGGTTGTCCGTAATCTCACTCACTTTCGTGTGTTGAACTCTCCTGTCCGTTTAACACACACAGAAATAGATGTGTTTGCCACCGACAGCATGGGTCGACCTCATGCCAAGCTCGTAATAATACCAGTGACCCACCATAATTGCCAACATTGACCCCGGGCCGGTTTTATGGTGACCAAGATTGTGTATGTTGACCCACTGACAATTGCTACAACACATAGGAAATATGCAGGTGGACCTCCTGTATACACTGCTCAAATACCTATCCTGCTGCGTACATCTCATCACATGCAGTAATAATGACACTAATGTTCATATGACAGGCCCAAATAGTTTGCCAAATTGCCATCATGTAGGCAACACCACACACACATGTCTGTCTGTCCGTAAACCATGATGGCTGTATGCCATCCCACTGTGGGTCATGACAAGGTGCAAAGGCATGCATATCCCCGATGTGTAAAGGCTCAGAGAAATACCGGTCGCCCTAGCTCTTTGGTTTTATGCCCATCATACCTGACCCTTGCTCGTGTTTGCAGGATGTATCTAATCAAATAGACGTCATTTCCCCTGCTCTACACACATACACAGCCTGTAGCCACATGCATGATGTCACTGCTGTGATAGCATCAGCGAGGTATTTTCTGTACGCAATTAAAAACCTGTAATAACACAAGCCACTCCCACATATATGGCCCAGATTGGCTACCACTACCCCCCTCCTTGCTGTTTTGGCCTGTGTCATCTCACCATGTGTGTAGACATGCATCACTGCAGTGACTGTGATACTCTTCAATGGAAACATTTTCCAAACCCCCCCCCACCCCACCCCCGTGATGGGCAATGGCAGGTCATCAGCCCTAAACAGATCCAGGTCATGTCTATCTGTTTACCAGTACATGTGTACACACTGTAGGGTTTACATTTACAGTCCGCAGACATAGTTATTACCATCCAGACATAGATGCACTAAGCATGTGTACTCTGCTATGTAGCTTGTTTTGTTTGGCCCCACACATTAGGAGAACCACAAACATAGGCATCCGTCAGTAGGAGCTGAACAACCCCCAAACCCACACTATTTGTTGTTATATTTACACTCCTCCAAAGGACAAATGTTCACAAACACAGAACAAAACCCAAAAACTTGTAAAGCACACCATATGGCAGATACTGTGCTCATACCATAGCATCTTATACCAAAAAAAAACACCCCTTTTGGCATTGGCACAGAAAACAGACTGCATCTCCCAGAAGCAGACACTAGATGGGAATGTGACTGTTAAACTTTCCAAAAAAGACAACAACCACACACAATCAGCTGCCAACAAATGCTAGCTGAAGCCCCTGCAACCCCATTCATTGTGTCAGCCACTCCCATGCCTACATGTGATGTGTGGCATTGAGATTCTAATGCACATGGAGTGTGACATCAACATTCTAGCTTTAGAAAAAAAATCAACTCACTAAACCATTACGCACATAGTAGAAAACATTATTGTGGGAAGATAACCAATACGTAACATGAGAAGATGTCGGTCAATCACCCTCCTCCCTGACTGCCTGTTGCCCTCCCGTGTGTCAGCACTGGCACGCTCAGGGGGGGCAACATTGGATCCTCCTCCAGATCCTCATTAAATCTGCTGCAGGGATAATCGTGCCTGAGAGCAATGTGTGCAGGATGCAACAGGCTATGATTATCTCCGGCAACAGTGTTTGCCCCCTTTTTTACAAAACATATTGTAAGGCCCCACCTGTCCTATCCAGACACCTGAAGGCGGCTCTTTACAAAACACCAAAGGTGCGCTCAATGACTTGAGGCGGACTGGAGGCATGGGGCCTCACTTGCTACCTCCGCTCTGCACGTGTCCGTGGCTGACGCACAGGAGTCAGCCAGCCAGGGGCGACCAACCCATATCCGGCATCACCTGCAGACAAAGAAATGTTGGCATTGTGAATGCAGGAGCCTCATTTCAAAACATTACTTCCACCTGAATACACGTGACAAAACAATGCACAAACCACATTCTGACCTGCTTGAACGATACCAACACCACAACTAGTATATTCTGGAAAGGAAAACCAAAAGGTGAAGGAAAATGACTTAAAATGAGCACCATGGCCTCTCGAGCAAAGTACACAGGCACCCATCACAAATAAAACAAACATGTCCATCTATCCCTTCACCGATTGTGTGTGTAGTGTGGGTGTGGTGGGTGGGGTGGTTGTAACATGCATATTGTCATGCAGTTACTGTCGCAGATGGCCTCACCGCCACTGTGAGACTCCACCCCCCAGTCAAATCCACAAATCACATAATCCAGAGTGTATGTCTGAATCTGTAACCCTTGTAAAACATGTTGACATCTACTTTTGTGGGACCGACACCCCCACCCCCCAACAGGTATGCCAGGGAGCTATGGCACAATGGTACGCAATATCACCTATACACATCATGTTGTGTAGGGTACAAATATCCATATGTGTCAGTACCATTTCCCACATGCAGTGTTGGTGGCAAAGCCACTGTAACTAGCCATCCTTTGCTGTTTTAACCATTTTGTCTAAAATTGTTAGGAAGTTTTGGATGTTCAAACATGCATACTGTACCCCTCATGAGTGAGGGCCAAAAACATCTACATAACGCAAAGTAGCCTCCTTTGTAAGCTTGGTTGTGTAACCTGTTTGTATGCACCCACGTATATGCCCTTGCTTTAGCCGGCACAAATCAATAATGTTAACATATATGAGGATGTCCAGACAAGATGATACTAACTTGTGCGCATCTACAGTGCACAAAGGTTACGTTAACCCTATGTTGTGTTTCCACCCAGCTGTGACATAGCCTAAGAAGTCGTGGACAGAGATATGGCACACATGTTGTGCCTGTATGAACATTTAAAAATCACCCATAAGATATTGCTCTACACCCCCTCATGTTATCCTTGGCTTGCAGGTGTTGAACAACTGCATTAACAGAGTGTGTGGGTTACACCTAAGGACACACATGAAACGGGTTCCTTTTATGGATTATAAACACCATCAATGTTAAATGGCATACCATACAATGTAGGAGCGCAACTATTAAGCAGTATCACACCCATACACAAACAGGGTGTATGTGAGGGGCCCACCACACCACCCCCCCCCACAAGACATGTATGCTGGGTGCCTCAAAACACATTTTGGGGAAATCAGCAACACACCAGGGCCATAAGGCACCAGGGGTGTCTTCACATGTACACCATGTGCATGTTATTGATCATATTACTAATTAGGATGATCATGTTCAATGGTTCATGTTTGTAGTGTACATGGACCTAGAGACGGCTGTAAATATGTTGAAACGTAACAGCAGTCCTCTATTATAAACCTATCTCAAATATTAGCTGCATGTTCTGAATATAAACATGTTGCATCATATGGTACTACAAATACACACATGTAGAAAGTCATACAACCGATAGGTGATCCTGACATACTCACCAAGCAATACACAGTCCCCGTAACGGTGATCCTCAAATTGTGTGAATACTGCAAGTGATGCAGGATATAGGAGTCATGGGTGGACCCTGGAAACCTAGGGACCACATTCAGAATATTGCAGATTTTGCATCACATACAACCTGAACATTCAGGGAATGGTAGTGTTTGCGGTTGCGGAACGCTACCTCCCTGTCTCTAGGCGGGACCATGGCAACATGTGTGCAATCAATAGCTCCCCTCACGTGTGGGTATCCCGGCTAATGCCTCAAAGGCCTGGTTCAGGGTTCCTCCATTGTTGCCTAGTGTGGGGCATGGCTATGTAATTCCCCACCCGGCTGACCATGGCACGCAGTACCTGGTGGAGACAGCGTGAGAAGGTGGGGCGGCTCATACCACCTACTGCGGCCACAGATGACTGTAAACAGCCAGAGGCAAAGAAATGTAAAGCAGCAAGGAGCTTGACTAAACCTGGTATGGCATGGGACCGATCTGTCAGGGCTGGAGGTCAGGTTTGAGATCCTCATACAGCTCCCTAATAGCCCTTGTGCTCAGTCGGTAAAGGGAGATGACCTGGTCCTCTCGCATGTCCTGGAGCTGGGCCCTGGGCCTGTAGAGGCGTTCCTCCAGGCCGAGCCTGCACCTCGGCACGCCGTCTGCGCCGTGCACGAACAGCACCAGCTTGGACAGCCCCCACAGCTGCAGGACTGAGTTGCTGCGGGACTACACCCATGCCATTGTGCCACAGCTCCATGGACACCATCTCCCCTGTCCGGCAACCGCAGCATCTGCCCACTACACAGGACACATGACTGAAGAAAGCTATTGCCATTAACTCCTCCCGCCCAACTACACAAACACACTCAGACACACAGACAAATCAAACTAAGCAGTCTACAAACCAAAAAGCAAAAAACACAATACACAGACAGGAAAATACAATACCTACTACAAACAACAAGAACACAATTGACAAATACACTTTATAGGAAACACCTCCTAACTGTCTCAAAACACACACCTACTCTTCCTCCACAACAACCCACAACGTGGAGAGGCATGGCACGGTCATTTATAGGGTTGGTGTTTTTTGCCCTACCGTCTAACGCGCATGTGCATATGCCTCGCATACGTCTCTCTTGCGTGGCGCACATGCGCCAACCTACGCATGGGTTTCTGCCTGTGCGTGGTGTCACGCACATGCGCATCGCCACATGCAATGCGTAAAACGCACACAGACGCCCATGCGTCACACGTCAATAGGTGTCGCAGGGCGCATGTGCGTATGTCCGCGTAAGCGTGCACGAGGACGGCGCCCATGCGTAAGCGTGCACGAGGACGGCGCACGAGCACCATACCTGCACAATTGCGCATGTGCAAAGAGCAAAGCGTGGAAAAACCCTATAAATAAGGCTGCGCACGTGGCATACGTTGAGGGTTGTTAGAGGAGTTCCACAAACAGACAGAGAGTTACAGAGAGAGCTAGAGAGCCTGTGTTGGCAGTGCTGCACAGGGAGGGTTCAGATAGACAGTCACAGGGACTAATAGGGCAAGAAGCTGTGCTGAACGTGCCTCCGGCAAAGGAGGGAGATAGAGAGGTACAGCGAATTAGAAGGGGACGGTTTTGCCATAGGAGTAGTCCACACAAGACAGAGAGAATAATTGTTACCATTACTGTTGGGTGTTGTAATATTTCCTTTTGGCCTTTAAGGTCACCTGTGCTATTGTGTTCTGGACTTTGTGCTGTATTGTACTGCCCTTGTTCCCCTCTGTTTTCCGTCTGTGTTCTGTTCTGTTCAGGTGCGTGTTTTATTTGCGAGGATCCTGTGCTGAAGAGGGAGATGGAGAGGGACAGCGCCAGAGAGGATCAGGGTGAGGGGGTGGAGGATGTGGGGCAGCAAGTTGTTGGTGAGACACCCAGGGCACACACCTCACAGCCTAGCCAGGAACAGCCAGGACCATCTGTTGGGCCACAGCAGGTAGAGTAACAGGCAAACGGCCAAAAGGAAAAGGATACCTGTGGCTGTTTACACAGAGGAAGAGAGCTGTAAGGTTCAGTGACAGGGAGAACCATATTTTACTGTCACATGTGATAGAAAACTATGATGTCTTATTTGGGCGTTGAGCAGCCGCACACCCAGTGGCCACCAGGATGGCAGTGTGGGAGGATGTACGCGAGGCACTGTCTGAGGCAGGGTGTCCCCCACGTGATGTGGAAGGTCTAAAAAAAAGGTACTCTGAATATCAAACGAGGGGTACGTCAGCACATGCTTGCAGAGAGACAGCATGCTATGGGCACAGGTGGGGGGGGGCCCTTTATACCAACATTGTCGCCCCTTGAACAAGAGCTGGCAACACGTTTGGGACACATGTACCTGCGTGGACTTCCTGAGGCCCTAGATACGGCACATCCTCGAGCAGGTATGTACACTAAGTGTCACCTACAGGTTCAGGTGAACTATTAGCATTCCTCAGAGATCTGTCATCTGCACAGACACTTACAGATGTGTGACAAATCCAACCTCATTTTGCTATCCTGGTGGCACATGTTTGTGAAAAAGCCTTCTCCAACCTGTTTGTTTTGACAGGTCCCTGGTCAACATAAACACTTTGTTTCACACACCATCCCCTACACATCTGTAACTATGAAACCCACACACAACGGTGACCACACCAACACCGCACCTGTGATTGCCATCCCCTGTATGAGTGTGGGGGCCATTGATCATGTCATGTTTGTGTGTCATTGTATCAACACAGTGCAACATGTGCATCTCAGTGGGGCAGAGGAGCAAGCCACCTGTCGTCCGCTGCACAATGGGTCCCTGTCAATCACATGTAGCAATGAGCACATAACATGTCTGAACACATATGTGCCATATGCACTATCCAAGGCAGACATACAGTGTATGGCAAAATCAGATGTGAGGGTGTGGGCATCCACAGGCATGTGTCTGCATATCTGGCATAGATGCCGAAATGGAGGGGATGGTGAAACATGTGGAATGGAAACATGACCAGAAACATGGCAAACATGCAATCATTGCTAAGCCAAAGCATACACATGTGCCGCAGGAACAACTACATGGTGTGGAAAAACGCGTATGGGATGGTGTATTGGGTACTGTATGCAGCACAATTGCGCCAACCCAACACATCATGTCTGTGGTGTCTGTAGCACACATGTACACATATGTGTTTTGCTTAAACATAGCTGTTCTCTCTCTGATTGTTCACAATACAGGTGACTACAGTGAAATGGTGGCTGAGGAGGAGGAGGTGGAGGAGCAGGAGGGGGAGGATGTTTTGGAGGAGGAGGAGCAGGTGGACATCCCAATCCCAATCCCAATGAGTCTGTTCGAGGCAGAACCTGCAGTCTCAGGGGGCAGCATAAGTGCAGGTGCGGAGTCCCTGGATCAACCCATCCACACCATATCACCACTGGGGGCTGCAGCAATCGAGCAGACGCAACAACCCAGCGTGTCCGTAGACACCAGCTACATCTGTCCCAGCGATGATGAGGGCAGAGATGAGGGCCTATGGTGCATCAACAACATCGCGATGCTGACGGTGGGTAAAAAATGACTGTCACAACCACAACACAAGCAGCACTAATCTGTAGTTGTTGTTTGTGTGCTGGATGTTGCTACGTTACTGTACACAGTGTTACATGTATGGGTCATTTATATGGGACATGTGTGGAAGAAATGTTCTGGCCTATAGTAAATGAGGTTAGCATGTTGTAAAATCACAACAGCCTACGGTCAGGTGAGACACACAGATGCAGACCTAGGAGCAATGGTGTGTACGTTGCAGCAGGTCATCAGTTAATTACGAGATGCAGACATTGGCCTGACACCAGTATGCCTCTTTGCAGACACTCACATGTCTTGTAAACAACAGTATGACAAATAACCCATAGTCACCCAAAACAAAGACCATATATAAGTCAATGTAACCTTCCTCAGTGATGGTACCACACAAAGCCAACATTACCCACAATCTGGCTTCCCAGGTAAGGGGCAAATAGCATATGCAGCGATCTCATCAAATGCGTAAGGTCACCCATATACAAGGTGTCCCAGAGGTGTATTAAGCATACACCTATTATATCTGTTTGTTTGGGTGAACACATAGTGCTATTTCCCAGGGAGGTTCAAAAATAACATATACTGAATTGCACACAGTCAAGCCCATAAACATGTTCCCTGTCAGCAACCCCACCAAACCATCACCAAATCGCATCCGCTGTGAACAAATACATCCCAGTCTGATTGAGGGTCTATGTGTCATTAGTCTGTGATGGTCCACATTATCATAGGTGGCTAACGTGACATGGGTGTTGTATGTAACCATACAATGATGAGTATGACACATGCATATTAATGAGCACATGGTTACAAAGGAGGACTAATGTATTGCACAGGACAATACACAGGTGGAACCTCTACAACGCCTGCACATGTAGAGGCAATATCATACACACCGGTATCCTGACCCCAATACCTGCATACAGATATCACCATAACACACAACCTTGCAAACCACAACACTGACAATATCACAGAGGACATTACAGAACGTACTGGGGAATGGTAGCAATGTCAGTTCTGAGTGAGAGACTCAAATGCCCTCATTTGCCTTTCAAAAGACAACCATACAACATCATACACCAGCTACCAAACCACACTTACATTAGGAGAAACACATAACCCGAGACAAACAAGGCAACCATGGAATGAGAGCCAACAGTGTAGAGGGTAACATGTGAATGAGATCTGAGGTCGCAATAATGACATCTATTATCAATCACTACAGCGACACATACTTTGTCGCTTGCAAAAAACACACTGAACAACATAATGTCTGTAGTTATGTTAAACCTCCATATGTCTATTAAAATATAATAAACACGTGTAGTCTGACATATTTAGCTGCCATTTCCATGTTGCAAATGCCCCAGTCACATCCAGCAGGACTGTGCATGAGGTGTGCTCACTCAGCATCGTGTTCACACCTCACCCGCCCCAGCCGTGACTGCTGGTATGGTTTGGCTCATGAGGGTGGTAGTTGTGCCGTGCTTGTATCTATACAAAGCACACATAAGACTGTTTCCTCTGTTAGGGTTTTATTCCCCGTCCCTTTGAGGTTTACGTCTTTTACAACAGAAAGTAATAGCCTAACTTGGCTTATATAACATAAAGTAACTGGATAACACAAATAGCTTTCTTCAGCATATAACGTCAAACAAAAGAAAGGAACAACAGCCTACTTTGTCTGTTTTGGCTAGGGAGAGAGAGAGGGAGTTTGTAGCCTTTGCTACCTGCACATAGAATTAAGGTTTACACAAACCTTTACCTTACGGAGTACTCAGGTTCTTTTATAGTAAGAGAACATTCCATTAATTCTGTATCTTCTAATGTACCAGAATCTTCATATTCCATCAACTCTGGTCCGGAGGAATCTGCATTGCCCACTTCTAATGTGGAATAAAAGTATGGCAGATTTGCCTCATTAGTTAGGAAGTTCCTCTTCCTCTGAATAGCGCTGCTTCCCTGGGGAAGGTCACCAAACTCTGCATGCTGTATTCTAGAACCCTGCCCCCGCTGGTGCTTCAGTGGATAGCGTAGGTCACTGCTTAGCTTGCTAGCTGAGTAATTGGGATACGCTCCCTGCTGGGTCTGCCTCAGCTCTCACGATTCAGCTGTACCCGATTGCAAACTGTGTAACGGCGTTTCTCTTGGAGCTAGGACTTCACTGTTATAAGGGATTTCCTCTGCTTCTCTCGGTAGGTGAAACTCCCTTCTTTTAACACCTTTATAAACAGGAGAAAACTTGCTATCAGCCTCTGAATGTCTAGGCTTTATAAGGGTAGTTTTCTGCCACCAAGACTCTTCTCTTTTAGACGGCAGATATCCCTTATATCCCTTCTTTTCCCCTGAATCTGCTGATGTAGTTGTCTTATATTTCACTTGCCTTCTCTCAGAGCCACACAGGTCTCTGGCCTCTTTCCACAATTCTTCTCTCCAGGATTGCCTACTAGGCTCCTCTCTCCAGGATTGCCTGTGAGAACGCCTCTCTCTCCAAGGCTGTTTCTCTCTCCAAGCTTGCCTCTCTCTCCAAGCTTGCTTCCCACTCGAAGGTAGCCTCTCTCTCCAAGATTGCCTGTCACTCCAAGATAGCCTCTCACTCCAAGGTAATCTCTCACTCCAAGGTAGTCTCTCTCTCCAAGGTTGCCTCTCACTACAAGCTTGCCTCTCCCTACCAGGCAGCCTCCCACTGAATGTTTGGTAGTCCGTTTTATCCATGTATTTTCTGACTCCACCTTTCTTCAGCTGCGCTTCATTAGGTGAAGCAGAGTCCCGTGCCTTACTCCCGGGGTGGTGTCTCTCCAGGCTCTGGGCACGTGTGCTTTCGTTGTCCCTGGCAACTGTCAAGCATTCCTTCATTCATCCTGTCACTTTTTCCTTGATCATTCATACTGCTCAGCATTCTATCATGCTGCCTTAGGTCCACCCTGTGACAATCGTCACATGTCTAGTTGGCAGACCGGCTCCAAAATATTGTTGTGTCCATCAGAACATTTACCTGCTGCCTGAACATACCCAGCATCTCACAGTTGTTTGTCCCGCACGTCCCTCACAGTTGCTCACGTGCTTATCATGGCCTACTCAAACCACTCATAACCTCACAGGAACAGGTGTATGGTAGATGTATCACCCCCCCCCCCCCCAAAACATATATAAGTCTCTGGCGCAAAGTGTCAGGGCACCATCACATTCTGTTCATTCGCCAGCATCAACTGCCTTGCAGTTCCTGACTCAACCAGCATCCAATGCATTGCAGTCCTTGCAACAGGCAATTTGCTGGGGAACCTCAGTCATCCATTAACAGTTTGGAAACACCTCATCAGCCAATAGTTCAGCAAATGTCCCCATCACACCATACATAGTCCTGTCATACAACAACACCCCATCACATGTCAAACCAACATCAACATCACACACGGTGATGTAAGCATAACAACATCCATGATGCTACAAATAGTGCACACAACACAGGCATCGGTATTGGAACCCCAGAAGACACACCAGACAATGTAAGACACTACATCCCCAAACATCTCATGTGCAGGCCTATCTCTGAGACTCCAATATCCGTACAGCAGACATGGGCCTGCATTCCACAACTCATGCGTGCTCCAGACTCCCCATAGACCATTACGGGTCCTAGCACAACACAAATGCCATCTTACGCTGTACACCCTCACTAGGAACACATATTGTGTTGGGAACCAACGCATGCCAAACCCCTACGCATGTCACGCCCTCACCTACACAGTCCCATTGGCTGTGTGATGAATTGACAATTTTCACTGTGTAATTGCCATGTTGTTGCACCAGTAGCAGATGGGGGGGGGGGAACATGCCCTCACTCTGCTAGGTCCCTCTGGAGGGCCATAAGGTTTGCAGACACAAACATAGTTTGCATTGTGTCTATTCTAGGACAGGGTTTGCATAGATATCCTATCCATCGCACCCGTGTGTCTAACAGAGCCTAGGCAAATCATTAAATACGCTTATGTGTCCTAAACAGAAACGGAAGGGAGACAGTCTCCATCTACAAGTCATCTCAGTCATTGCTGAGGTAATAACAGAACATTGGGAGAGGTGCAGGGAAAACCATTCTGTCATTGGGGCCACCTCAGCGGGGTGAGGTGGGTAGGCAAATCACCTGCAGGATTTGGGGACAAATGTGTCCGATGCATGGTGACACCTGAAATGGCGCTCCCTGTGCAAATAGATAGGTGAGCAATGTATGGCTTAACACTGTTTGGAACTCTCACATCAACACATATGTCTGAAAAATGCCTATGTTGAGATGTAAAAGAGTTGCCAAACAACAGCCACCACCTATCATGCCTACTGACATCCTAAGCAGACCGTGTCAACTCAGGCTTTCACTGTCCTGCAACAGTTCGTACCACTAGCTGTGTATGTCCCATCATGCACCGTCAATGTTCCCTTGCTATGGTCCACCTATGGTGTGGCCCTCTGGGACTCTGGCAGCTTTGTCCACACCCTCCATGTGTATCACATTGCCTAATGTATAATCTCCACAAACCGCCCTCTGTGTTACATAAGGTGTTTTAAAACCCGCAGGTCTCACATATGTGCAGCAGCACTGCACGTGTGAACGTCAGCTGTCACATCCCTGTCCTCACATTGCATCCCACACATTTGCAAAACTATCCCCTGTAGCCATGAACAATTGTGATAAACCCTCCAGCTGTGGTCTCCCTGTTGCTGGCGTGTTCCATACCGTCCCCTGCCCCTCCCTAATGCTGCTCATCACAGTTATTTGTGTGTGCTGCATGCTGCACCTCCCCTACACAATGGACAGGTGATAGTTATCATTGCACAATTCTGTTGTGACGTCTGTAGTATCTCGGTGTGTATGCAGATCCTGTAGATTGTGGTTTTGGCCTCACACATCCAGGTCCTGTAAATTGTCATTTAGGCTTTGAATACCTCTAGCACTGTGTTAAATATGTATGTTAACTCTATCCATGTTAAAATTGGACTCTGCCCTATCACATATTCAATAGTGTTGGATGTGCATGACATGTTTGTGTACTACGGTGTATTAGTGGAGAGGTATGTCATTGACCACCCTGTATCCCATGCACAGGCATCATACACATTCTGGACAGGATACACATGGCAGTGCAGCAGAACACAAGGGAGGTGTGTGAGGAGCTGCGTCAGTCACGTGCGGAGATACGAGCCATGCCACTCACACGGATATGTGAAGCCCTTGAGGGCATACTTGATGTGCTACGGCGAGCTGCACCTGCACCCCCACCCCCACCACCACCACCACCGGTTCATGAGGTGGCCATTGACCCACGAGGGAGGAGGGGCCAACGTGGCAGGCGTGGCCGACCACGTAGATCTTAAACTATGATGTTGTCATCCGTTTGTAATATGTTTGTCAAAGACTGTCTCTGGTGCAATGATCATTTTCAGCATTTATGTCTATGTTTCACCTTGGTTTGGGGATGTTGTATGTGTTTTTTTTGAAAGGCTCAGAGATGACACTCCTATGTTCATGGTGTGTCACATACACGGCTGGGATGAATATCACACAATTATCATTGAGATGTTTGTAAAAGTACATTAATATGACGTAAATGCTGTGACAATAAACAGCTGGCATTAACTACATACACTGTGTGTGTCCAGTGCTGACCATGTGTTCCCGTTTGTATCTATGACATGGCGGGGTTGGAGGCCCGGACTACATTAGTTGCAAACCGGTCCCGTGCTGCAGCTACCTAGCCACAGGCGGCTACTATGTTTATGATGCGTACTGTCACAGGGTGGACCTAAGGCAGCCTGAAAGAATGCTGAGCAGTATGAATGATCAAGGAAAAAGTGACAGGATGAATGAAGGAATGCTTGACAGTTGCCAGGGACAACGACAGCACACGTGCCCAGAGCCTGGAGAGACACACCCCGGGAGTAAGGCACGGGACTCTGCTTCACCTAATGAAGCGCAGCTGAAGAAAGGTGGAGTCAGAATATACATGGATAAAACGGACTACCAAACATTCAGTGGGAGGCTGCCTGGTAGGGAGAGGCAAGCTTGTAGTGAGAGGCAACCTTGGAGAGAGAGACTACCTTGGAGTGAGAGATTACCTTGGAGTGAGAGGCTATCTTGGAGTGACAGGCAATCTTGGAGAGAGAGGCTACCTTCGAGTGGGAAGCAAGCTTGGAGAGAGAGGCAAGCTTGGAGAGAGAAACAGCCTTGGAGAGAGAGGCGTTCTCACAGGCAATCCTGGAGAGAGGAGCCGAGTAGACAATCCTGGAGAGAGGAAATATGGAAAGAGGCCAGAGACCTGTGTGGCTCTGAGAGAAGGCAAGTGAAATATAAGAAAACTACAACAGCAGATTCAGGGGAAAAGAAGGGATATAAGGGATATCTGCCTTCTAAAAGAGAACAGTCTTGGAGGCAGACAAATACCCTTACAAAGCCTAGACATTCAGAGGCTGATAGCACGTTTTCTCCTGTTTATAAATGTATTAAATGAAGGGGGTTTCACCTACCGAGAGAAGCAGAGGAAATCCCTTATTACAGTGAACTCTTATCTCCAAGAGAAACGCCGTTACACAGTTTGCAATCGGGTACAGCTGAATCGGGAGAGCTGAGGCAGACCCAGCAGGGAGCGTATCCCAATTACTCAGCTAGCAAGCTAAGCAGAGACCTAAGCTATCCACTGAAGCACCAGCGGGGGCAGGGTTCTAGAAAACAGCATACAGAGTTTGGTGACCTTCCCCAGGGAAGCAGTGCTATTCAGAGGAAGAGGAACATCCTAAGTAATGAGGCAAATCTGCCATACTTGTATTCCACATTAGACGTGGGCAATGCAGATACCTCCGGACCAGAGTTGATGGAATATGACGATTCTGGTACATTAGAAGATACTGAATTAATGGAATGTTCTCTTACTATAAAAGAACCTGAGTACCCCTTAAGGTAAAGGTTCGTGTAACCTTAATTCTATGTGCAGGTAGCAAAGGCTACAAACTCTCTCACTCCTCTCCCTAGCCAAACAGACAAAGTAGGCTGTTTGTTCTTTTGTTGTGTTTGACGTTATATGCTGAAGAAAGCTATTTGTGTTATCCAGTTACTTTATGTTATAAGCCAAGTTAGGCTATTACTTTCTGTTGTAAAAGAAGAAAACCTCAAAGGGACGGGGAATAAAACCCTAACAGAAGATGAAGTCTTATGTGTGCTTTGTATAGATACAAGCACGGCACAACTACCACCCTCATGAGCCAAAACATACCAGCAGTCAAGGCTGGGGCGGATGAGGTGTGACAGTACATATGCAAGGTGTCCTGTGCATATCGTGTCAGCACAGTCTGTGAGCTGTACTGGCACAGTGTGCACACACATCCATGTCCAAACAGGGGAACTATGTTCGACATTGCCTGTGTCGTTGCCCTATGCATCAAGGTGTCCAACCCCTCATACATGACTATTTTGTGGCATATGTGTAACCCTTGCCGTGCCTAGTTTAATGACCACATTCCCTACACCCCACCATGTTGCTGCATGTGACAGTGGCAGAGCTTCACAACAAATATCATTCATTTGTTGACATATGTTGACATATGTGGTTCATGTATTCGCTAACGTGTGAGTTGTGTGACTCTGGGACAGGTGCTACAGTGTAACATCTGACACAAGAACCTCTTATCAGACACCTACACACATGGTCACCCCCCAAATGTACTGTGGAGACAGTGGAGTTATCGCTAGCATGTTTACCCCTCGAAAACATATATGTCTACACAAAAATCACATGCTGACATCCATAGTCCTAGGCTGCATGAGGCACACAAGCATTACATGGTGTGTTGAACATATGTTTAATAACAACAAATCCAAACAGGGGTAGCTATGTACATTTGTAAGACGGGGGATAATACCATGACCCGCCCCCCCTAAACTCACCCTCCCCACCCCTTTCCCCCACACGCCCTGAACAATGTCCCATCCACAATCCCGCAACCCGACATGCCCCCCACCCTCCCTCCACATGCCCAGTGATGGAAGACAGGGCAACACAGGGCACATATGTGGACGTCACTAGCACCATTACTGACGCCAGTGACGCCATTGAGAGGGTGGTTGGCGACATGGTAGCCGGACCACCTCGGCTACCACCCTCTCAATAACTCCCGCCAGCCACTGCTGTGAGTGGCTCAGCTGGTGGAGCCGTTGCTCCATCGCATGCATGGCCCCAGACAGGTTTTCCACGCATCTGCCACCACACACACACATTGTGCCAGGTGTTTGTGTGGTGGCATCTGCGTAGACCCTGGGTGGGGCCCTGCATGGTTGAGGCAACCTTTGTGGCTGAGGGGAGCCCACAGTGCCCTGTGATGCCCTGTCTTCGACATCACTCTCCCACACCCCCTCTGGCACCCTCTCCCCCCCTGAGCCCTCCACAACGTCCCCCTCCCCCTCCACATCCCCAACACCCTGTCTCCCCCCTGGCACCCCCCAATCAGCCGTTCCAGATGGCCATCGGGCCCCTGGTGGGGGACATCTGATGCAGGTGGATGTGTCTGCGCCTCCACCACCACCTCCTCCTCCTCCTCCTCCTCCTCCTCATCTTCCTCCTCCTCTTCCTCTTCCCCCTCCTCCGATGTGATGAGGACCACCACCTCATCTGCATGTGGTGTGGGGGGACGTCTCAGGAGGGGTGCGGAGGTTGTGGGCAGATCCTCTGGGACATCACCATCTGTGGAGGTCGACAAGCATAGGAACTCTGTTAGGTCTCACATACAGCACGTCTACATATGCAGTGGCCACACAGGTATTTCTGGCAACTGCAACATCTGTTACTGATGTGACACTTTGAGAACACTCAGATGCAACCTTTGGGGAGCTCTCACCCTGGATTCGCTGCAGGTAGCCGGCATGGTGGTGGCGCAGCTCCCTGCCCTTCTTCGGAGATCCTCAACCTGTTGATGGTAATTGAAAGGTGGGGTGAATTAGTGACATATCAACCTTCTGCTGGGTCACCCAGAACAACACACAGCCGTGGGGGCAATGTGTTGCTGCTACAGCCGCACTGTTGTGGTGTGTGTCTCTTGTATAGCATAGTTCATCACATGTCATTGGGGATCGCCATGGGCAACAGACATATGTCCTCACATGTGCATAATGTGGGTGGGGGGTGGGATTGACCCTGTATGAGCAATGGAAGATTGCTATCTTTGTAGGCCGTAGCCCTGCTGTGCAGACCACATGTGTGTTTACAACACCATAGACATGGGCAATATCACCATAACATCTGTGAACAACAGTGGTCATGTGTAGTTCTATGTATGTGTTGGTCAACCACACCTGCTGAGTTGATCATTGGAAGAACATCACTGATGTCCATGTGTGTCATAGGTTTGGCTTTCTATTATGTGTATAAATGCTGAAACAACATTTGCATGATGGTGTGGGGACATAGATCTGTTGCAGGTGTTTGTTAGCTTCTGACATGTTTCATGGGGATGGGGTGCTGTTACACACATAAACATCGTCCCCTACCATATCATCTGCAGACATCGGAGACATGTGTGATGATATATTGACCTCCAAAAACTATGGGGTACGTACAACCTCTGTGCCATGAACAAACACAATATCTTTCTAACATACCCACCATTGCATGCCGGTATTTGGCCCCCTGGGGGTGGTGTATCCGAACACACATCATCAGCTCCATACACCATAGCAAGTGGGTGACTAACAGGACACATTACCATAGTCACTGGAATCCTGGGGATATTGGGAATGCATATAACTTGTTAGTCACACACAACCATATCTCTATGGTGCCAGATGACCCAGTGTGATGGGCTGCCTGGACCCACGGGATAGGGGAACACAGCAAACTGTTAAAGCACACACAACCATATCTCCAGGGTGATAGATGACCCAGTGTGATGGGCTCCGTGCACTCCAGGGGATAGGGAGGGTAAAGCAAACTGTTGTAGCACACACAACCATATCTCCATGGTGCCAGATGACCCAGTGTGATGGGCTGCCTGGACCCACGGGATAGGGGGAACACAGCACACTGTTAAAGCACACACAACCATATCTCCAGGGTGATAGATGACCCAGTGTGATGGGCTCCGTGCACTCCAGGGGATAGGGAGGGTAAAGCAAACTGTTGTAGCACACACAACCATATCTCCATGGTGCCAGATGACCCAGTGTGATGGGCTGCCTGGACCCACGGGATAGGGGGAACACAGCAAACTGTTAAAGCACACACAACCATATCTCCAGGGTGATAGATGACCCAGTGTGATGGGCTCCGTGCACTCCAGGGGATAGGGAGGGTAAAGCAAACTGTTGTAGCACACACAACCATATCTCCATGGTGCCAGATGACCCAGTGTGATGGGCTGCCTGGACCCACGGGATAGGGGGAACACAGCAAACTGTTAAAGCACACACAACCATATCTCCAGGGTGATAGATGACCCAGTGTGATGGGCTCCGTGCACTCCAGGGGATAGGGAGGGTAAAGCAAACTGTTGTAGCACACACAACCATATCTCCATGGTGCCAGATGACCCACTGTGATGGCCTCCCTGCACCCAAGGGATAGGGGGAACACAGAAAAATGTTAAAGCACACACAACCATATCTCCAGGGTGATAGATGACCCAGTGTGATGGGCTCCGTGCACTCCAGGGATAGGGAGAACAAAGGAAGCTGTGAGAACACACACAACCATATCTCCAGGGTGATTGTTACGCCACTGTGATGACCTCACAGCACACCTGTGGATAACGAGACGTTTTGGACCTTTTACATTACACTACCCAATACCACGATGTGAACAGGGAACCCACTGTGATGGGCTCTGTATTCTCCTGGGATAGGGTGGATGTACTATATTGTGTTGCCACACACAACCATATCCACAGGGTGACCAATAGAGCACTGTGATGACTTCTCACCACGCCTGATGATAGGGAGTATGTTCTTCAACTTTACATTACACACAACAATATCTCCAGGATGACTGGGAACACACTGTGATTGCCTATGTAGTCTGCTAATGATGGGGTCGATGTATGAAATTGCCTAGGCACACACATCATATAGTAAGGGTGACTGATAGCCCACTGTGATGAACTCTCCACACCCCTGGGGATACGGAGACTGGTTTGACCTGTTACATTCCACACAGCAATATCACCATGATGAATGGGAACACAGTGTGATGGCCTCTCTGTTCCCCTGGTGTTAGGGTGGATGTATGACATTGTCTGGTCACACAGACCATATCTTACGGGTGACTGATACACCACTGTGATGAGCTGTACACACCCCTTGGGATATGGATTACGTTCTGACCTTTTAAATGACACACACTGATGTCACCAGGATGAATGGGAACACACTGTGAGGGGCTGTCTGGTCTGCTGCTGATAGGGTGGATGTATGAAATTGTCGGGGCACACAGACCATATATGACGTTTGAGTAAATGTTCACGATGATGCGATCTCTGCACCGCAGGGGATAGGGAGAATGTTTACCACCTTTACAGTAAACAGACCAAGATCACCAGGATGAGTGGTAACACACAGTGGTGCCCTCGTGGGGATGGGGAGGCTAATGCAAACTGTTTCAGCACACACAACCATATCCCTTGGATGACAGGTGACCCACTGTGATGGGCTCTGTCTTCTCCTGGGGATAGGGTGGCTAATGCAAACTGTTTCAGCACACATCAACATCTAGCCAGGGTGACAGGTAACCCACTGTGATGGGCTCTGTCTTCTCCTGGGGATAGGGTGGCTAATGCAAACTGTTTCAGCACACATCAACATCTAGCCAGGGTGACAGGTAACCCACTGTGATGGGCTCTGTCTTCTCCTGGGGATAGGGTGGCTAATGCAAACTGTTTCAGCACACACAACCATATCCCCTGGATGACAGGTGACCCACTGTGATGGGCTCTGTCTTCTCCTGGGGATAGGGTGGCTAATGCAAAGTGTTTCAGCACACAACAACATCTAGCCAGGATGACAGGTGACCCACTGTGATGGGCTCTGTCTTCTCCTGGGGATAGGGTGGCTAATGCAAACTGTTTCAGCACACAACAACAATATCCCCTGGATGACAGGTGACCCACTGTGATGGGCTCTGTCTTCTCCTGGGGATAGGGTGGCTAATGCAAACTGTTTCAGCACACAACAACATCTAGCCAGGATGACAGGTGACCCACTGTGATGGGCTCTGTCTTCTCCTGGGGATAGGGTGGCTAATGCAAACTGTTTCAGCACACATCAACATCTAGCCAGGGTGACAGGTAACCCACTGTGATGGGCTCTGTCTTCTCCTGGGGATAGGGTGGCTAATGCAAACTCTTTCAGCACACACAACCATATCCCCTGGATGACAGGCGACCCACTGTGATGGGCTCTGTGTTCTCCTGGGGATAGGGTGGCTCATTCAAACTGTTTCATCACACACAACCATATCCCCTGGATGACAGGCGACCCACTGTGATGGGCTCTGTCTTCTCCTGGGGATAGGGTGGCTAATGCAAAGTGTTTCAGCACACAACAACATCTAGCCAGGATAACAGGTGACCCACTGTGATGGGCTCTGTCTTCTCCTGGGGATAGGGTGGCTAATGCAAACTGTTTCAGCACACAACACCATATCCCCTGGATGACAGGTGACCCACTGTGATGGGCTCTGTCTTCTCCTGGGGATAGGGTGGCTAATGCAAACTGTTTCAGCACACAACAACATCTAGCCAGGATGACAGGTGACCCACTGTGATGGGCTCTGTCTTCTCCTGGGGATAGGGTGGCTCATGCAAACTGTTTCAGCACACACAACCATATCCCCTGGATGACAGGTGACCCACTGTGATGGGCTCTGTCTTCTCCTGGGGATAGGGTGGCTAATGCAAACTCTTTCAGCACACACAACCATATCCCCTGGATGACAGGCGACCCACTGTGATGGGCTCTGTGTTCTCCTGGGGATAGGGTGGCTCATTCAAACTGTTTCATCACACACAACCATATCCCCTGGATGACAGGCGACCCACTGTGATGGGCTCTGTCTTCTCCTGGGGATAGGGTGGCTAATGCAAAGTGTTTCAGCACACAACAACATCTAGCCAGGATAACAGGTGACCCACTGTGATGGGCTCTGTCTTCTCCTGGGGATAGGGTGGCTAATGCAAACTGTTTCAGCACACACAACCACATCCCCTGGATGACAGGTGACCCACTGTGATGGGCTCTGTCTTCTCCTGGGGATAGGGTGGCTAATGCAAACTGTTTCAGCACATACAACCATATCCCCTGGATGACAGGTGACCCACTGTGATGGGCTCTGTCTTCTCCTGGGGATAGGGTGGCTAATGCAAACTGTTTCAGCACACAACAACATCTAGCCAGGATGACAGGTGACCCACTGTGATGGGCTATGACTTCTCCTGGGGATAGGGTGGCTCATGCAAACTGTTTCAGCACACACAACCATATCCCCTGGATGACAGGTGACCCACTGTGATGGGCTCTGTCTTCTCCTGGGGATAGGGTGGCTAATGCAAACTCTTTCAGCACACACAACCATATCCCCTGGATGACAGGCGACCCACTGTGATGGGCTCTGTCTTCTCCTGGGGATAGGGTGGCTAATGCAAACTGTTTCAGCACACACAACCATATCCCCTGGATGACAGGTGACCCACTGTGATGGGCTCTGTCTTCTCCTGGGGATAGGGTGGCTAATGCAAACTGTTTCAGCACACAACAACATCTAGCCAGGATGACAGGTGACCCACTGTGATGGGCTCTGTCTTCTCCTGGGGATAGGGTGGCTCATGCAAACTGTTTCAGCACACACAACCATATCCCCTGGATGACAGGTGACCCACTGTGATGGGCCCTGTCTTCTCCTGGGGATAGGGTGGCTAATGCAAACTCTTTCAGCACACACAACCATATCCCCTGGATGACAGGCGACCCACTGTGATGGGCTCTGTGTTCTCCTGGGGATAGGGTGGCTCATTCAAACTGTTTCATCACACACAACCATATCCCCTGGATGACAGGCGACCCACTGTGATGGGCTTTGTCTTCTCCTGGGGATAGGGTGGCTAATGCAAAGTGTTTCAGCACACAACAACATCTAGCCAGGATAACAGGTGACCCACTGTGATGGGCTCTGTCTTCTCCTGGGGATAGGGTGGCTAATGCAAACTGTTTCAGCACACACAACCACATCCCCTGGATGACAGGTGACCCACTGTGATGGGCTCTGTCTTCTCCTGGGGATAGGGTGGCTAATGCAAACTGTTTCAGCACACACAGCCATATCCCCTGGATGACAGGTGACCCACTGTGATGGGCTCTGTCTTCTCCTGGGGATAGGGTGGCTAATGCAAACTGTTTCAGCACACAACAACATCTAGCCAGGGTGACAGGTGACCCACTGTGATGGGCTCTGTCTTCTCCTGGGGATAGGGTGGCTAATGCAAACTGTTTCAGCAAACACAACCATATCCCCTGGATGACAGGTGACCCACTGTGATGGGCTCTGTCTTCTCCTGGGGATAGGGTGGCTAATGCAAACTGTTTCAGCACACAACAACATCTAGCCAGGGTGACAGGTGACCCACTGTGATGGGCTCTGTCTTCTCCTGGGGATAGGGTGGCTAATGCAAACTGTTTCAGCACACATCAACATCTAGCCAGGGTGACAGGTAACCCACTGTGATGGGCTCTGTCTTCTCCTGGGGATAGGGTGGCTAATGCAAACTCTTTCAGCACACACAACCATATCCCCTGGATGACAGGCGACCCACTGTGATGGGCTCTGTCTTCTCCTGGGGATAGGGTGGCTAATGCAAACTGTTTCAGCACACACAACCATATCCCCTGGATGACAGGTGACCCACTGTGATGGGCTCTGTCTTCTCCTGGGGATAGGGTGGCTAATGCAAACTGTTTCAGCACACAACAACATCTAGCCAGGATGACAGGTGACTCACTGTGATGGTCTCAGTAGTCTTATGGGGATAGGATGGATATATCTTCAATTGTCTACACACACAGAACCATATCTCAAGGGTGATGGATAGGCCACTGTGATGAGCTCTCAGGACCCCTGGGGATTGGGGGGGGGGGCCTATTCAACAACGTTTGTTTAGTAACCCATATCACCGGGTGGACTTACATACCAGTAATGCTACATGTCACATGGCCTATTGCTGTACACAAGGTGTTTGGATCCAGATCCACATCCCACCATATCCATATGATGTGGTATTGATGGATTGAGGGTGATTTATGGGCGTACATTCCTCATGTATGTTGTTGCAGGGCCACAGCAGCAGATTCCATAGCATCAGAACCTCTGTGACCATTACCAGCAACACCAGGGTACAGGACAAAGCAGTCACATATGATACACAGACATTATGTGATTTCTGGTCATCTGCTGGATATTCCTGACTCACAAAACCTTATATTACCAGCATGGACATCTGCAATGGACACAGGCTACATATCTGATTCCAATGAGTTGCCCCCATACACTTACCTCCCTTGGGTATTCAGCGAGGCGATTAAATCTTCTCTGTAGCCGCTCCCATGCCCTGCGGACCTTGGAGCTGTCCCTTTGCCTGCTGGGCCCGGGGAACAGCTTCTCTTGCCTGTTGGCAATCAGCCGGGCCAGGGAGCGCAGCTCGCGTGGAGTAAAGGAGGGCTTCCTTTGTCTGGGCGCCATTTTCCGATACTGTCATGTGCTTGCACGCAGCGTTATTCACGCGCATGCGCGCCGCAACTGGCGCATGCGCGCCGCAACTGGCGCAGATTAGTGACGTCTTACGTACAACTGTGCCCCGCAAATGGCGCGGTTTAGCGATGTCAAACGTCCATCTGCGTCCCGAAACGCAACGTATAGCAACCTATGATGTCCATCTGCGCAACGACCATAGTTTAACAACGTCATACGTGTGACTGCGCACCGCAGCTGGCCCATTTTTCAACTGGTTTACAGTCATGTACGCCACGCAACTGGCGCTGCTGCGTGACGTATTATGTACATATGCGCACCGCAAATACGCATTTCAGCGCATAGACATATGCACATTCGCAGCACAATTTGCATATACACTGGTGAGTGACACCTATTTTAGACACATAAGATAGTTTGTGATCATATCGTGTCTACACAATTTGGACTTGAAGTAATCAACACTTCCACAATGTTTCTTAGGCTTTCGTATGACGTGATGTACTATGGCTTTGACATTGCAATGAGTGACACTACATATGCAAACACAACATGGTGTCATTGAGACCCATCAAAGTGCGCTATACGTCAACCGTGTGAAATATGTTTGTGTGTGCTTGCACCGTTTAATACAGCCTCCCTATCCCCATGCGTCATGGAGGCCATCACAGTGGCATATCAGTCACCATGGTGATATGGTTGTGTGTGCTTAAGGTAGACCACATACACTCCCTATCCACAGGAGACCACACAGCACAACAGAGTGGTCTAACAGTCATCCTGGTGATGTGGAGCTATGAGTCCCAATATATCATGTTCAGTAGTTCATCTCAATGTGCGGCCAGCAATGATGTTCGGGATGGCATAAGGGGGGGGGGGGAGGGGCTGGGGGCCGTTTCTATCTGGACAGTCTACATACACATTAGGTTGCGTAACACACATACTGAGCTGATGGAGTTTGCCATGAGACAGACAAGCACGTTGATTTTAAGTAGGTGTTCTGACATACAGACATTCTGGCTGACGTGTGCCACATTATTTGCCAATTCTCCTTATGGTACAGACCTACTGTTTCCCTTTACACAGTCTGCCTAATCAATATGACTTGCTGGGACATTACTCTCTAATATCAGCAGTGGTTTGTGTGTCCTTGGGTTATGGTTTTTTCTTCTGACAGCAAACACACTGTGACATTGCAATAATCTTGGATGGCACATCTGATCCTCTATGAGCCACTCCAGAGAGTGCATTATGAGTTGCAGTCTCCGCCACAGCACCTTCTCATGTTCCAGTTCTGCCACCGTATAGGGTGCGTTTGATGAAGGTTCAGGCTACAGCACTGAGGGTGTGTTGTTGGCAGTAGCAAATGACGTAATATATGACACAAGCCTCAGATACACATGTCACATTACTCAACTGTGGGATCAGATGCATGACTTTTGCCTCAAGACACTGTGAGATCACAGGTGACCCACCTCTCCATAGCTCTGCGGTTGTGGAGCAGTCCTCCTTGAACCCCTTGGTCTGTCTGGTAATCTGGATAGGCCTAATGACTACACATGAGATCGCTATGCATCAGAGCTATCCTGCAACCTGAGTGTTTTGTGGCTCGATAGGTCTGGCTCTGAGGACACCTGCCTTACACCTCTGTCATTTAGGCGTGTGAGTGTGCAAAGCACAGATGACATAGACATGGAAGGCATAGATAGACTGTGTCACATACTTTGTAATTTCTCACCACCACCATGCAGTTGTATACTGAAAAACTATGTTGTTGGTGGTGACAGGCAAAGATGCATGCTACACATTCTATCTGACCTTTTTGATGTCTTAAACATCAGCACCTTGGCCACTTACAATGGTTGATGACAGAGGTGTTGTCCAGGAGTGTTGACAAGCAGTCCTGGAGGGCCACACACCACTCAGCTTGACAAAAGATCGCGATTACTTATATATATCTTGCATCTTAATTTGTGCGATCATAAACACCCATCTTGCCTAGGGAGGACTGGGTCGGAACCACTGCCATAGCTGCTAATACACCCCTGGCTGCCTGCAGGTGGACTACAGGCCAACACATGACCTGTTGGCTTTCTTTACCAAGATGGGGTTAACCACACATACCCATGATGCACTGCACATGTAAATCATCCGTCTACAAATAACAGCAGGATGATTTATGCAGCCAGATACCCACCTCAACCTGTATATAATTACTGAAAGTGTAGGTTGATGACACAGAGTTGCTATAAACTGTTACATTGTGAGGGTCACGTGCTCACCCTGAGATTGAGAGTGGACACACAGCACCATGTCCTCAGCACCTAGCTTAGGTGGGATAGGCTATGGTGTAGGTCCACATCAGTGACACTGTGTGATGGGTAGTTGTTGTAAATGCACTGCCAAATACACTTGTGGCCATCTGATATTTCTCTGTGACATTTACACCTTCAGCAATTTGCAGCACCCACATTGGTCTTATGCTGTGTGGTGCCAATGCCCACATATGTTATGTAATTGGGGGGAGGGGGGTGGAAGGTGGGTTGGACAGATAGACGGCTTCAGTAACAACCCATACATTAACCACTGTAACGCATAATCACCCAACAACACATCCACAATACTGCAATGGCGCTGCTGGTGGGAAATGATAAACTGGGTCCAGCTGAGAGAAGATAAACATAAAGCCAAACATAAACGTGGTGCATGGATTTCTATGCACATCCATAAGGTGACAGCAGACAAATGGCAGGCCTAAAAATGATCAGCAGCACACCACCACTATCTGACATTGTCCTCCAGCAAATAGTGGAACACTGCAGCCGATGCACACCCCTGAAGGTGTGGCAACTTTACACATACTAGATGCATTCGGTCTGCTATCTAGCCCATAGTGCATACTACTGGAGGAAATGTGCGCACCCAAAACTGGGATGTCTGCACAATCACCAAGCAGTTTAGCAAGTGATTCGGCACCAAAAGGAAACCCATACATATCACTTACAAGAGATGCTGTTGGCACTATGGCTGCCCTAGCCACGCCATGGTAACTGCTTAGTCAGGGTGAGAGTGACCTTCCAGGAGGACATGCAGGGGCTACCTTGTCCATGCTGCTGATGACCACACACTACGGTGTCTGCTACATTGCCCTATGTTCTGCGCTCATGCATCCAGCCCAGGCCAGCCTGTCGGGGGTATACCCACAATACCTAGCTCCTCATTATGCACATTGGCAAGCTAATACTGGACACAGTACAAACATTGTGGGCTGAGTAAGGTCTTGCAGACATCACACACTGGATGTACAGACACACAATCCCACAGCTAGGCCATCACTGTGCTACTATAGATAGCTTTTGCAGTCTAGGCCAGGGGTCTCAAACTCAAATTGCTTTGAGGGCCAAATGAGGACTTGTAAAGTAACCCGGGGGCCGCATAAGACGTGGGGCCTCATTTGCATAAGGGGCCTCATTTGCATAAATATTTGCATAATGTTACCATACACTAACTTTTAGTAAACATGCCTCTTAATGAGTATGGATAAAGAAAGACTAAAAGATTTAGAAATAGGAAGACAATAATTAAACTGGGAACCCCAAAAGCCAAACTTGGAATGTACAACAACACTGTAGAAATAAAACTATAAATTAATTTCCTCTTGTACTAAACAAAGTGCAAACATTAATGATGCACATTTCCCAGAGCTGACATATTCCAGTTAATAAATTCAAAATAAAGAGATATTTTTCTACCTTTTGTGCATTTTTTTTCAGTTGCAATTGCTCCAGCCACTTCTGGTTTCTTCGTGTCTTCTGCTATCTCCATCGTCTGCTGTCCATTTGTCCTTTCTTCTCTCTTCTAGTTTTTTTCCATTCTCTCTCTCTACATCTGCTTTAACATACTAATCTTTCTCCTTTTGCTCTTTCCTCATTCCTATTTCATCCACTCAAATTTTACCCCTCCATCCTCAATCCCCACTTACTCTCCCAATACCTGGCCAATTGTAGATTTGTCTTCTCTTCCAGACAAAATATTTTTCCCCTCTCCATTTCACTTTCCCAGCTCCATCCCATTCTAATCCTCCCCCAAACATCAGCTCCTTCTAGTTCCAGCCCCACCCAGCATCTGCTCCTTTCTAGTCCCTGCATCAGTCCATTTCCAGTCCTATCCTAGCCTCACCATCAGCCCATTTCCAATCCTAGCCCCCATCAGCCCATTTCCAATCCTAGCTCCCTCCCCTCACAGCCCATTTCCATTCCAAGCCCCCCTCCCCATCAGCCATTTGCAGTTCAAGCCCCCCTTCCACTCAGCCCATTTCCAGTCCTAGCAACCCCCCCAGCCCATTACCAGTCCTAGACCCCCCATAGCCCATTACCAGTCCTAACCTCCCCATAGCGCACTTCCAGTCTTACCCCCCCATCACCCCATTTTCAGTCTTACCCCCCCCCCATAGCCCATTACCAGTCCTAGTCCCCCCCATAGCCCACTTGCAGTCGTATCCCCCATCACCCCATTTTCAGTCTTACCTCCCCTCATAGGCCATTACCAGTCCTAACCCCCCAATCAGCCCACCTCCAGTCCTAACCCCCATCACCCCATTTTCCGTCCTCGCCCCACCATAGCCCATTACCATTCATAACCCCCCCCCCTGCCAATAGCCCACTTCCAGTCCTAACCCCCATCTGCCCATTTCCAGTCCTAGCCCCCACCATAGCCCATACCAGTCATAACTCCCCCTGCCAATAGCCCACTTCCAGTCCTAACCCCCATCTGCCCATTTCCAGTCCTAGCCCCCACCCTAGCCCATTACCAGTGATAACCCCCCCCCCTGCCAATAGCCCACTTCCAGTCCTAACCCCCATCTGCCCATTTCCAGTCCTAGCCCCCACCATAGCCCATTACCAGTCATAACCCCCCCCCCCTGCCAATAGCCCACTTCCAGTCCTAACCCCCATCTGCCCATTTCCAGTCATACCCCCCCCCCCGACAGAGAAAAACAAAAAAACCCCAAAACCCTGACTTCTGCCGTTGCCGCCGTGGCAGCGGCAGAATCAATTGTCAAATAAAAAAAAAAAGACTTCTGCTGCTCAAGCAGCAATATCACCTGTCCTGCGGCCCCTTCCCCTGTGCCCGGAGATCCGAATCTGCTCATCAGCGGCGTGCTTTTCAAGCCGCGAAGAGTATTCCCCTCTCGCGCGCGGTTTCAAGCCGCGCGAGAGGGGAATACTCTTCGCGGCTTGAAAAGCACGCCGCTGATGAGCAGATTCGGATCTCCGGGCACAGGGGAAGGGGCCGCAGGACAGGTGATATTGCTGCTTGAGCAGCAGAAGTCTTTTTTTTTTTATTTGACAATTGATTCTGCCGCTGCCACGGCGGCAACGGCAGAAGTCAGGGTTTTGGGGTTTTTTTGTTTTTCTCTTTCGCGGGCCGCACAAAGTTGTCTCGCGGGCCGCATGCGGCCCGCGGGCCGCGTGTTTGAGACCCCTGGTCTAGGCCAACTCAGCAGTCCTGGACACAGTGCAGGCATAGCTATGGTATGCAATACTGTTGCTGTCACACCCCAATGTGGGACACATTGTCGAACACCAGACGTGAGACACACTCCACAAACATCAAACATATTGGTGTCATAACACTCAATCACCATATTGTGCTTTACCTAGAAATTGATATCTGCTACTAATCTGTTTCAACATGTTGCTATATGTGTATTGAATTACCAGGTTTATGGTGACAGCGCTAAGGTGCACACTTACTACTTGTGTGAGATGTACGCAAGGCCCAATATCATGTATATCCAATAGGCTTTGGATCATGGAGCCTGTGGGTCTATTCATTTATTCTCCTGATGGCCAGTACTGTCCGGCAGAGGTACCCAAATACAGTCCTGTTGAGTCAGACACTGTTCATTTTTCCCAAGTGTGCCTACGGAATATGCATGAGATATATCTGCATACCATGGACCAACACATTACATTGAACAACACCATCTTTATTTGACACATCATAAGATGTGCATGATTTGAGGCACTTCAGGACTGCATTTGAGTGAAACTGCTCTATGTGATGCACATGTTTCTCATATATGTACACTTTCTCAGAAAAAATACATGTATTGGCCATCTTTGCATTACCTGCACTACAGATTATTTTATGTTTCTAAAAATTGTGCGATGTCACAATCGTGGGGGCTTTTTGGCCAGGGACGACACACAGGATTTGAACTTGTGACCTTCACCTCCTGAGGGCAATGGCTGTGTGCTTTGCACCACCGTCTTGCAACAGAGACAGTGCATTCCCAGGGATATGCATGGGTGTTTGTCACACTGACCCTGTCTGTTGCACTCCACACCACCCACTTAAAAAGGAGCTCTGCCGTCAACATGCTCACATGGCCTTATATTGGAGACTGCATAAAACTTAACTAACAATTGACACTCCAGGACTGCATTTGGTTGACTCTGCTGTAGGTGATGCACATGCTTATGTGGTGGCTACTGTTGAAGGAAAACTACACATATGGGATACGATCTTAGGTTCTCATCAGCAAATAGCCACTCTTTACTGGCTTGTTTTAGAGGGGTACAATTATGTGACCTAGTTGGCCAGGAGCCACATACAGGATTTGAACCTGTGACCTTCTGTTATTGCACACACTGTCTGTATCCACTGCACCAACGTTTTGCAACATATATGCTGCATTCCCAGGGGAGTCCATGACTGTACATCCAACAGAGCATGTCTGTTGTGGTGGACGGTGCCAGACTGCACATGCCTACTGTACTGTCTGCTGTGTCTTTCAGCCAATGCCCCCTCCACCACCTGTACCCCTCAGCCAACATGCAGACATGTCCTTATCTGGAAAACCCATTTCACAGAGTTCCCCAAATCCAGTCTTGGTGTTCCACACACTGTTCTGGTTTTCATGCTATCCCTCATACATATGCATGAGCTACATCTGCATACCATGGGGTGGTGCATAGCTATGCAGCACAGGCATCTTTGTTAGAGGCAGCATGGAACCTGAATGGTGTGGGGCCCTCCAGGACTGCATTTGGGAGACTCTGCTCCAGATAATGCGCCTGTTTATGGCGTCTGTGAGTGCTGTGGTAAAATATAGGTGTATTAATCATGCATATGTTCCTAGCTATACAGTTTTGTCCTTACTATCACGGTTTAGTTGTAGGAAAAATATGTGGACTGGATTGGCAGTAGCCCCAGCTGGGCTTTGAACCTGTGACCATCTGTTCCTGCACACACTGTCTGTGTGCACTGCACCACCGTGTTGCCACAGATACATTGTGTTCCCTGGGGAGTACATGACTGTACATCCGACAGAGCCTGTCTGTTGCGGTGGACGGTGCCAGCCTGCACAGGCCTAGGCCACTGTCTGCTGTGGTTTGCAGCCACTGCCCCCTCCGCCACCTGTACCCTTCCGCAAACATGCAGACATGTTCCTATCTGGGAAAAACATATGACCTGAGTGAGTTGTAGCACACCAGGACTGACTTTGGGGGACTTGGCTGTAGGCAATGCCCATTGTTATGGTTTGTGTGCGGTGTAGGGTAAAATATAGGTGTTGGGACCATGCTTATGTTCTCTGCAATAAAAGAGTGTCTGTATTCTCACTGTTTAGTGGTGGGTAGCATGATGGGGACTGGGTTGGCAGGTGCTCCAGCTGGGTTTTGAACCTGTGGTTCTCTGGTCCTACAGGTACTGGCTGTGTCCGCTGCACCACACTGTGGCCACAGAAACAGTGCAGTCTCTGGAGATGTGATACCTGGCCGCACGAGTCAGACACCCTGCTCTTCACAATTTTACTGTGGGCTCGTTGACCTTGTATGGGGACAAAGGTGCAAATAAACCTCACATATGCCCTCCAAAAAAGGGGAGGGAAACCATAACCAAGCTGCGCAACAGTGATATCAATGGGCAACCTAGAAAACACTCCCAGGAAAGCTCCATTAAAATGCAGTGCTTTTGAATGAGTCTACGGAGCGTAGACCCTTCCAAAAATCATTTCTTTTTTTTGGAGCTTTCCTGGGAGTGTTTTGTATGGTTGCCCATTAATATCACTGTTGCTCAGCTGGATTATAATTTTCTTTGAATTTATTGTGGTCATTTTCATATCATGTTTGCTATTTTGTTCTGTGCACATGTATCACACTGCTCACGTCTTTTAGGTTTCCCCGATTTTGCTGTACATTGCTGACGGAAATGGTTTCTCTTCCCTTTAAATGCGCTCTACCGCGAGTGTTTCACTCGCGGTATTTTTTCCTTGTAAATTCTGGAACGCTCCTGTGCGGGGAGTCTCTCCCCTCCCACATTCCACCCATTGACCCCGTCTCTCCGCCCCTCGGGGGCCTTCCTCCGCCCTCATTTCGCCTTTCCACGCCTCTATCGCACATGAGCGCCCCGCAAACGTGCGCGTTTTCGGCGCACGTGTGCGGGGCCCGTTAATGTGACCCGCACGTGTACGGGGCGTTTAAGAGCACTTAAATGCATCATTTTAGGGCGCTCAGGTGCGCCCCGCACAGGTGCGCCGTTTAGTAAACATGCCCCTAAGTCTCTAGATATAACAGGATAGTAATAGCTTTATTTACTTCATTATTTTTCCTGCCCTTACAGGGGGTTGTTTTATAAGACAACAAAAAGGTGCCTATTTTAAGCCTTTTTCATAAAGTCAACCTAAGGACCTGCTATATGTGTCTTTGTAAGGAACACTCCCAGAACCAGTCCCAATAGTGCACAGATGCCCGGGTCTGAGCCCTAGGAAAACCTTCAAACTTACACCCTCTCCCCCTCAAGATTTTGATAATTGAACTTCACAATTATGATCATCCCAACACCACCCCTCCCACAGCAATCCTATAAAAATGCTTAAAATTTTAAATTTTAAACTCTGCTTTGTATGTTTGTGTTTGTCTGCTCTTCTTGAAGATAGAAGAATGTGCTGATGGCTCTTTGAGTTTGAGCATTGAGCATTGACTGCTTCTGCTCCTTAAGGGGATGGAAGGATACCCTTATGAGGAAAGGCTTAAAAGGTTGGGCCTCTTCAGCTTGGAAAAGAGACGGCTTAAGGGAGATATGATAGAGGTCTATAAATTAATGAATGGAGTGGAACAGGTAAACGTAGATCAGTTGCTTGCATCATCAAAAAGTAGAAAGACTAGGGGACATGCAATGAAGCTACAATGTAACCTATTTAAGATTAATAAGAGAAAATATTTTTTTACTCAATGTGTAATCAAACTCTGGAATTCATTACTGGAGGATGTAGTAAAAGCTGTTAGTGTAGCTGGGTTTAAAAAAGGTTTGGACAAGTTCCTGGAGGAAAGGTCCATAAACCATTATTAAAGAGGACCTGGAAATCCACTGCTTGCCCCTATACAAGCATTGTGGAACCTCTATGCCCTTTGGGAACCTGCCAGATACTTGTGATCTGGATTGGCCACTGTTGGAAACAGGATACTGGGCTTGATGGACCTTGATCTGACCCAGTAGGGCATTTCTTAGGTTCTCATGCTCTTTGCTGCCTCTCAGAAGCTGCCACCCTGATCTTTCCTAATGGTTGATCTGGCCCTGGCAGATGCCAATTCACATATTTTAGTGGCGGGGAATCTTAAAAGACAGGAGGTGCTCTCAGGTGAAGCTCGTTACCCAAATCAGTCATACACTAAGGACCTGAGATTAATTAAGCTTCAGGTGAACAAGGTATATTAAACGTATTAGGTACAGTTTTATTAGCATAAATATCCATAGCAACCCTTAGTAAGTAAAGAACTTAAAGATCTAAACACAAGCTTAAAACTAAGATGCAGACAGCAGTCCAGCAGCGAGATGGGAGCTTTCCAGTCTTTTGCATTAAGTGTCACATGTATGATTTTCTCCCAGTGAGAGATCTTACGTGTGCACTAGGTGGAAGGAGCTCTTTGCTCTCAGGGAACGAGTCCGTTCTCTAGAGGCTAGAATAGCAGACTTGGAAAAAATAAGAAAGACAGAGAGGTACATAGACGAGACCTACAGGGATATAGTCCTGAAGTCCCATCTCCAGTCTGGCAGCATCCCTGTTGCCATGGAGGAGAGAGATCACATGCCAGGAGAGCATCACTCTGGTGTGGCAGGAAGTGATCCTGTAACTAGGACCTGTCCTCCAGGTGATGTAAAACCCTCTCGCACCAAGGAAGTTTCTTCAGGGCCATGTGCCCATGAGGGAAGGGTTAGGACAGCCATTATAGTTGGTGATTTGATCATTAGACATGTAGATAGCTGGGTGGCTGGTGGACGTGAGGATCGCCTGGTAACATGCCTGCCTGGTGCGAAGGTAGCGGACCTCACGCGCCACCTAGATAAGGTCTTAGATAGTACTGGGGAGGAGTCTGCTGTCTTGGTAAATGTCGGTACCAATGACATAGGAAAATGTGGTAGGGAGGTTCTGGAGGATAAATTTAGGCTTTTAGGTAAGAATTTGAAATCCAGAACTTCCAGGGTAGCATTCTCCGAAATGTTTCCTGTTCCACGCGCAGGACCCAAAAGGCAGGCAGAGCTCCGGAGTCTCAATGTGTGGATGAGACAATGGTGCAGAGATGAGGGTTTTGGATTTGTTAGGAACTGGGGAACATTCTGGGGAAAGGAGGGGCTCTTCCAAAGGGATGGGCTTCACCTTAACCGGGATGGAACCAGGCTGCTGGCATTAACCTTTAAAAAGGAGATAGAGCAGCTTTTAAACTAGATAATAGGGGAAAGCTGACAGTCGCCCAAGAGCGGATGGTTCAGAAGAATGTATCCTTGAAGGATACTACCAAAAGCAGAGAGGTTCCAAAAAAGAGTAAAGTAGCCCAAATGCCCTCGAATATGGAGCAGACAGAGCTTAAAAATACCAAATTACCCATGTCTACCAATAGCCAAATTAATATGAATAAAATACAGTCTCTAAAATGCTTGTATGCAAATGCGAGAAGTCTAAAACATAAGATGGGAGAGTTAGAATATATAGCACTAAATGAGAGGTTAGATATGATTGGAATATCAGAGACATGGTGGAAGGAGGACAACCAGTGGGACCCTGTGATACCTGGGTACAAACTATATCGTAATGATAGAGCTGATCAAATTGATGGAGGGGTTGCGCTCTATGTTAGAGAGGGCATTGAGTCAGAAAGGATTAAAGTTTTGCAGGAAACAAAATTTGCTGTAGAATTTCTATTGGATTGAAATTCCATGTAAAAAGGAGAAGGCGATGGCAGTGGGGGTGTACTATCGACCGCCCGGCCAGAAAGAACAAAAGGATGATGAAACACTCAAAGAAATCAAGGAAGCTAACAAATGTTACAGCGCAGTAATAATAATGGGTGATTTCAATTACCCCGGTATCGAATGGGTCAGTGTCATGGCAGGACATGCTAGGGAGATAAAGTTCTTAGATGAAATAAATGACTGCTTCTTGGAGCAACTGGTTCATGAACCGACCAGAGGGGAAGCCATATTAGACCTAGTCCTTGGTGGAACACCAGATCTAGTGTAAGAGATAAGGGTATCAGGGCCACTTGGCAATAGTGATCATAGCATGATCGCATTTTATTTAATTAGTGGAGGAGGGATAGTCAGGGGCGGCCCAAGGGGGGTGCGGGGCCATGTGCAGAGACTCGGTGCGGGGCCTCATTTGCATAAGTGGCCTTATTTGCATAAATATTTGCATAATGTTACCATACACTAACTTTTAGTAAACATGTCTCTTAATGAGTGTATGGATAAAGAAAGACTAAAAGATTTCTACATTACTATAATCCAGTGCCAACCGCCAGGCACATTAGGAACTACTACAAACGCTGCCCATTTAGAACCCATAGCAAACCCGCTGTATCCTGACAGCATTACCAGGACTCACAAAGCACCAGTCCCTACCTATCAAAAGGAAACACTGCAAATATTAAACCAGTACATTTCAGAGAATACTGGGGAAAGAGAACAAGTGGCAATGTCAAATAGGAATTACATAAACAGAATACCTCAGCTCAGTTACACATGCAGAACATAGACCATCACCAAACAAGGAATCGCAATTTAGAAACAGGAAGGCAATAATTTAAACTGGGAACCCCAAAAGCCAAACTTGGAATGTACAACAACACTGTAGAAATAAAACTATAAATCAATTTCCTCTTGTACCAAACAAAGCGCAGACGTTAATGATGCACATTTCCCAGAACTTTCATATTCCAGTTAATAAATTCAAAATAAAGAGATATATTTCTACCTTTGTGCATTTTTTTTCAGTTGCAATTGCTCCAGCCACTTTCTTCTGGTTTCTTCATGTTTTCTGCTAACTCTCCATCGTCTGCTGTCCATTTGTCCTTTCTTCTCTCTTCTAGTTTTCTTTCCATCCTCTCTCTCTACATCTGCTTTAACATACTAATCTTTATCCTTTTGCTCTTTCCTCATTCTTATTTCATCCACACAAATTTTACCCCTCCATCCTCAATCCCCACTTACTCTCCCAATACCCGGCCAATTGTAGATTTTTCATCCCTCCCACACAAAATATTTTTCCCCTCTCCATTTTACTCTCCCAGCCCCATCCCATTCTAATCCTCCCCCAACATCAGCTCCCTTCTAGTTCCAGTCTCACCCAGCATCCATTCCCTTCTAGTCCCTGCATCAGCCCATTTCCAGTCCTAGCCCCCCATCAACCCATTTCCAGTCCTAGCTCCCCCATCCATTTTCAGTCTGAGTCCCTTCATCAGCTCATTTCCAATCCTAGCCCCCCATCAGCCCATTTCTAGTCATTTCCTAGCCCCACCATCAGCCCATGTCAAATCCTAGCTCCCCTCCACTCAGCCCAATTCCAGTCCAAGCCCCCCCATGAGCCTACTTCCAGTTCTAGCCCCTCCATGAGTCCATTTCAATTCAAGCCCCCACCACAGCCCATTTCCAATCTTAGCTCCCCCCAACAGCCCATTTCCAGTCCTATCCTAGCTGCTCCATCAGCCCATTTTCAGTTCTAGCTCCCTTCCCTCACAGCCCATTTCCATTCCAAGCTCCCTCCCCATCAGCTATTTGCAGTTCAAGCCTTCCCGTCCACTCAGTCCATTTCCAGTCATAGCAATCCCCCAACCCATTACCAGTCCTAGCCCCCCATCAACCCATTTTCAGTTTAAGCCCCCCCCCTATAACCCATTACCAGTCCTAACCCCCCATCAGCCCACTTCCAGTCTTAACCCCATTTCCAGTCAGCCCCCCATAGCCCATTGCCAGTCCTAACCCCCCCCATCAGCCCACAGCCCATTACTAGTCCTAACCACATCAGCCCACCTCAAGTCCTAACCCCTCCCCATCAGCCCTTTTCCTGTCCTAGCGCCCCCATAGCCCATTAGCAGTCCTAACCCCCCCCCATAGCCCATTAGCAATCCTAACCCCCATCACCCTATTTCCAGACAGCCCCCATCAGCCCACAGCCCATTACCAGTCTTAACCCCCCCAGCCCATTTCCAGTCCTAACCCCCCATCACCCCATTTCCAGTCAGCCTCCATCAACCCCCAGCCCATTACCAGTCTTAACCCCCCCAGCCCATTACCAGTCTTAACCCCCCCAGCCCATTTCCAGTCAGCCTCCATCAGCCCCAGCCCATTAGCAGTCTTAACACCCCCCCCCCAGCCCATTTCCAGTCCTAACCCCTCCCCAGCCCATTTCCAGTCAGCCTCCATCAGCCCCAGCCCATTTCCAGTCCTAACCCCCCCTCCAGCCCATCTCCAGTCCTACCCCCCCCCCCCGCGCATTTCAAGTCAGCCTCCATCAGTCCCAGCCCATTTCCAGTCCTAACCCCCCCTTGCACATTTCCAGTCCTAACCCCCCCCCTTGCACATTTCCAGTCCTAACCCCCCCCTTGCACATTTCCAGTCCTAACCCCCTCCTTGCACATTTCCAGTCCTAACCCCCCCCCCTTGCACATTTCCAGTCCTAACCCCCCATCACCCCATTTCCAGACAGCCTCCATCAGCCCCCCCCCCTTCCCTTCCCTTCCCTTCCGGCAAATTTAAAAACAAAAACCTGGCTCTAGCTGCTGCCGCGTCTGTCGCAGCAGCGGCAGAATGGCGTGTCCCGCGGGGCCCCCTCTCCACGTCGAGCCCTCTGCAAGGGCTTTCAGATTCGCGAAGGGAGAGTGCTCCCTCGCGTCTCTGTAAAGCCCGCAGGGGCTAATGGGAAATTTCCCATCAGCCCCTCGCGTCTAAAGGGGCTGATGGGAAATTTCCCATTAGCCCCTGCGGGCTTTACAGAGACGCGAGGGAGCACAACTCTCCCTTCGCGAATCTGAAAGCCCTTGCAGAGGGCTCGAAGAGGAGAAGGGGCCCCGCGGGACACGCCATTCTGCCGCTGCTGCGACGGACGCGGCAGCGGCAGCAGCTAGAGCCAGGTTTTTGTTTTTAAATGTAATAAAAAAAAAAGCAGAATGTTCTTTGCGCGGGGCCCCCTGAAACGCGGGGCCCTGTGCAAAAAACATTCTTGCTCAATGGACGGGCCGGCCCTGGGGATAGTAAGGAAATCCACAGTACTACCTTTTAACTTTCAAAATGCAGACTATGATAAAATGAGGAAAATAGTTAAGAAAAAACTAAAAGGAGCAGTTGCAAAGGTTAAAGACTTACATCAAGCTTGGGTGTTGTTGAAAAATACTATCTTGGAAGCCCAGACCAGCTGTATTCCACGCTTTGAGAAAAGTGGAAGGAAGTCCAAAAAACTGCCAGCATGGTTTAAAGGTGTGGTCAGAGAGGCTGTTGTTGCCAAAAAAAGCATCTTTCAGGAAATGGAAAAAAGAGCCAAACGACGAAACCTGGAAACAGCACAAGCACTGCCAAGTCAAATGCAAGGCATTGATAAGGCAGGCAAAGGGAGAATTTGAGAAGAAGCTTGCTGTGGAAGCAAAAACGCGAAATAAAGACTTTTTCAAGTACATTCGTAGCAAAAAACCTGTGAGAGAGTCAGTTGGTCCATTAGATGATAGAGGGGTTAAAGGGGCACTAAGAGGTGACAAGGCGATAGCGGAGAGACTGAATGAATTATTTGCTTTGGTCTTTACTGAGGAAGATGTAGGGATGTTACCCATGACTGAAGTGGTATTTAAAGGTGCGGAAGATTTGAAGGAAATATCGATACATCGGGAAGCTGTATTACAACTATTAGATAAACTGAAGAGTAGCAAATCACCTGGGCCAGATGGTATACATCAAAGGGTGTTGAAAGAACTGAAATGTGAGATTGCAGACCTGCTATTAGTAATCTGTGAACTATCGTTAAAATTATCTCTAATACCTGAAGATTGGAAGATGGCCAATGTAACACCAATTTTTAAAAAGGGTTCCAGTGGTGATCCGGGAAACTACAGACCAGTGAGCCTGACGTCAGTACCGGGAAAAATGGTAGAAACCATTATAAAGAATAAAATTACTCAGCATGTAGATAGTCATGGCCTAATGGGAGACAGCCAACATGGCTTTAGACAAGGAAGATCTTGTCTTACTAATCTGTTGTTTTTTTTGAAGGTGAGAATAAACAGGTGGACAAAGGTCAGTCGGTTGATATAGTGTATCTGGACTTTCAGAAAGTCTTTGACAAGGTCCCTCATCAGAGACTTTTGGCAAAACTAAAGAGTCATGGGATAGGAGGCAGTGTACTATTGTGGATCAAGAACTGGTTAAAAGATAGAAAGCAGAGGGTAGGGCTAAATGGCCAGTTTTCCCAATGGAGAAAGGTGAATAGTGGTGTACCGCAGGGATATGTGCTGGGTCCGCTGCTTTCTCGACATTTTCATAAATGACCTGGAAAGTGGAATAACGAGTGAGGTTATCAAATTTACAGATGACACAAAACTATTTAATGTTGTTAAAACCCAAGAGTATTGTGGAAAATTGCAAGAGGATCTTGATAAATTGGAAGACTGGGCATCAAAATGGCAGATGAAATTTAATGTGGACAAGTGCAAAGTTATGCACCTAGGGAAGAACAACCCAAACTATGGTTACACGATGCAAGGTTCCACATTAGGAATCACCACCCAGGAAAAAGATTTAGGCGTCATTGTGGATAACATGTTAAAACCCTCGGCCCAGTGTGCAGTGGCAGCCAAGAGAGCAAATAGAATGCTAGATATCATAAGGAAAGGAATGGAAAATAAAACAAAAGATATTATAATGCCTCTATATCGTTCCATGGTGAGATCGCACCTTGAATATTGTATGCAATTCTGGTCGCCGTATCTTAAAAAGGATATAGTGTTATTAGAAAAGGTTCAGAGAAGAGCCACCAAAATGGTAACAGGGATGGAAGGATAATCCTATGAAGAAAGGCTAAAAAGGTTAGGGCTCTTTAACCTGGAAAAGAGACGGCTGAGGGGAGATACTCAAACTCAAGGCATACCGCAGGGTTCGGCACTCTCAGCACTACTTTTTAACATTTACATGCAACCCCTCAGTGGAATTTTCAGGAAACATGGCATTAACTACCACATATACGCAGACGATATTATGCTATACACACAATTAGAGGCCGCAGACCCTAATTACACTCAGCTTTAAACCTGCATGGGAGAGATGTTGGGATGGCTAAAACAAAACAATATGTCGATTAACCACAAGAAGACTGAAGTAATAATGTTTATATCCAGTAAACCTGACTTCGAACCGCCTCCAACAATCACATTGTGCAACAACTTTTACAACACTAAAAATGAAATCAAATATCTGGGAGTCACAATCGACAGCAAATTGAAGATGGAAAAACACCTCAGCAACACCAACAAGGCCATCTTTCACAAGCTTAGAGTACTACGACCCCTGCGGTATATACTCGATCCATGTGACTTCCGGTCGGTTGCGCAAGCTCTCATCATGCCTCACCTAGACTACTGTAACGCCATCTTACAGGGTCTACCAAAGAAAACGACCAATATATTACAGTTGGCACAAAATGTGGCGGCGAGGATCATCATGCGCTCAAGCATCACTGAGCATATCACACCTGTATTGATTGAGCTGCACTGGCTACCAATCGTTGCCAGGATTCAATACAAAACATTGGTAACTACGTTCAAACTAATACATAACCTAGCCCCATCGTTCCTCTCCTCCCTTATCTCCACGCAACCAACCACCAGAAACAGCAGAACTATCAACTCAGACACACTACAAGTTCCAAACCGCATCAGACATGTAAAAGTCAGTACTAGCTGCAGAGCGTTCTCCTTCTCTGCCCCCACCTTATGGAACCACCTACCACAGGAGCTCAGAGCAATTAAAGACATAACTGACTTCAGGAAGAAATTGAAAACGCATCTGTTCAATTCTCACTACAACCAGATGTAAATTCAAGAGGATAAAAGAGGAAGTGAATGGCTGTATGTAAAAATGTAAAAATGTAAATTGGTGTTAATTTATGATAGTACGTTTAGGTCTATATTCAGACCCCACTATGTGTGCTGTGTATTACCTCTGTACTTTTTATCTATGCCCCATCTTTTCGTCTTGATTTATGACAACTCCCAATGATATAATCAAACCGCTTCTGATCGCTGGAAGTAGCGGTATATAAGTGATTACTAAATAAATAAATAAAGATATGATAGAAGTCTATAAATTAATGAACGGAGTGGAATGGGTTAACGTAGATCAATTGTTTACGTTATCAGAATATAGAAAGACTAGGGGACATGCAATGAAGCTACAGGGTAAACTATTTAAGACTAATAAATGAAAATATTTTTTTCACTCAACGTGTAATCAAACTCTGGAATTTGTTACTGGAGGATGTAGTAAAGGCTGTTAGTGTAGCTGGGTTTAAAAAAGGTTTGCACAAGTTCCTGGAGAAAGGTCCATAAGCCATTATTAAGAAGGGACCCAGGATATCAATGCTTGACCCAGTACAAGCATTGTGGAACCTGTGTCTTTTGGGGAAACTGCTAGGTACATATGACCTAGATTGGCCACTGTTGGAAACAGGATATTGGGCTTGATGGACCTTGGCCTGACCCAGTATGGCATGTCTTATGTTCTTATATTGATATCTGGCCCGCAGTTGATTTAAATGTCTGCATGTACACAACATATATTTTATAAAATACATGCATACATCGTAACTCTGCATCCATAGCCCAAACTGTGCCCCTAGAAACACCTACACCTGATCTTGTAGGCATGCATGTAATTGGCCACTCAGTTTTATAAAAAGCCCTTCCACATGTAAAACTGCCAACAGTATAAGTTAAACTATCTGTAATAGGAGTCTTTATAATCTAGAACTAATGAAGGTTGGTGAAGTTGGATAAAGCATGATCCCTATACTTTTCTCTGTCAGAAGTCTAGTTGCAGCATTCTTCACAAACTGTAAATTTGTTATTGTGCATTTGGTGCACCCAATTTTAGCATGTGCTGACTTGATTTAGCATGCACTAATCAACTTAGGGGTAGGTTTATTAAGGCATGCACCAGTAGTGCACAATAGTGCTGCCAAATTATCATGGAGGCCTGCATTAATTGAAGGGGGGGTTGTTCATCTTCTGCTGATAGTGCAATGCTAATGTGCAGTACTGTAATAACTAACATATGGGTGCACTAAATGCCATCCACTGAGGTAGTGTTAAGTGCATCTATGCTAAAGGCAATAGGGATGGCTAACCACAACATGCCATCAATCTTCACCCACTCCCTGCCCAATCACGTGCTGACTAGTTAGCACAGGATTTTTAGCATGGGGTCCTACACTGTTAGTGTGGTGCCCTTAGAATGCATCAAACCCCACATTATTAGTTAATGCACTTTAGTAAACACGCCCTTCATTGTGCCTTAGTTCATCAGTTACTTCATGTTAAAACAATTTAGTGCACAGTAAAAATTCTCCATTAAAAGAAATGTGTGAAAGTAGCTGAAAAACACAAGGAAAATTGGGAAACGTTCATGAAAAACATGAAAACTTGATTGCCTGTACACATCCCCCATATTCTATATCCAAAGAAATTCTTCTCCCATCAATGAGTGCAGAGCAGAACTAGGACATTTCCCCATAGAACTCAACATTCAAAAAATAATTTCTGATTCTGGTATATTCTCAGTAACAGCAATATAAGCCCTTATCAGTACTGGATATGTTGTGAGATAATGCAAAATCTTACAAAAATTACATAGGACCCATAGAGAAAGTCTACCTTTCTGCGCCTGAAATTTCTCCAGGAATCCAGGCCTAGATCTCTGCCTGTTCATCTGACATTGCTGCCAGGATGTCTCACCGCAGTCTGAAACTGTGTAAGAGAACACGTGACCAATATAAATAATTTGGTGACACCTGAGCTTGAAAGTATAAGAAATTCCCAAACACTGCGACGGCAAAATCAGAACCTCACACAGGTTCTCTTACACAGGTTTATTATCTTTTATGATATTTCAAGTGACAGTTAATTAATAAGTTACATAAGAAACAGCCATTCAAGCCCCTGAAGAAGGCTTTTACGAAACACGGCCTGTGTCGGGCCAGTGGCTGAAGAGGAATAACAATAATTTTGAATAAAGGTTATATTGTATACTTTCCTTCACTGCAATCCACGTTTCTTACTGGGTGGTCTATTTGCACGTGGTGTCGTGCTTCCTTTGTTGAAACTGAACATGGCCAGAAATGAGCTCTTTAACTTTCCCCCTAAACCCACCTCCCCCCTTCCTCCCTTCTCTATTTCTGTGGATAACACTACACTCCTCCCTGTTTCCTCAGCTCTCAACCTTGCGGTCATCTTTGACTCTACTCTCTCTTTCTCTGCACACATTTAATAGATAGCTAAAACCTATCGCTTCTTTCTCTATAACATTGGCAAAATTTGTCTCTTCCTTTCTACACACACTACAAAGTCCCTCATCCACTCACTAGTCACATCCCATCTTGACTATTGTAACCTGCTCTTCACTGGTCTCCTTCTGAATCATCTTTCTCCCTTCAATCTGTTCAAAACTGTCCTGCACAGCTTATCTTCTGCCAGTCACTTCACTGGCTCCCTATCCGTTTCCGCATCCAGTTCAACCTTCTCCTAATTAACTACACTGCATACATTCTGCAGCTCCTCACTATCTTACATCGAAACATAGAAACATGCTGACAGAAAAAGACCACATGGCCTATCTAGTCTGTCCTTCCATATCAACAACTACAACAGTCCACATTCAGTTACTGTCCTCATCTCTACCACCTCCACTGGGAGACTATTCCATGGATCCACTACTCTTTCCGTAACGAAATATTTCCACATATCACTCCTGAATCTATCTCCCTTCACCCTCATCCCATGTCCCCTCGTAGCAGAACTTGCTTTCAATTGAAAGAGGCTCTCTCCCTGAACATTTATGCCACGGAGGTATTTAAACATCTCAATCATATCACCTCTATCCCGCCTTTCCTCTAAGGTGTACATATTAAGATCCTTAAGTCTGTCCTCATATGCTTTATAATGAAGCCCACTAATCATTTTAGTAGCCACCCTCTGCACCGACTCCATCCTTTTCACATCCTTTTGAAGGTGCGGTCTCCAGAATTGCACACTATACTCCAAATGAGGTCGCACCAAAGACTTATACAGAGGCATTATCACCTCCTTTTTTCTGCTAGCCATTCCTCTCCGTATGCATCCAAGCATCCTTCTAGCTTTTGCCGTCGCCTTTTCTACCTGTTTAGCTACTTTAAGATCATCAGACACAACCACGCCTAAGTCCCGCTCTTCTTTAGTGGACAAAAGTACTTCACCTCCTATACTGTATTGCTCCCTTGGATTGCTGCAGCCCAAATGCATGACCTTACATTTTTTAACATTAAATCCCAGCTGCCAAATTCTAGACCATTTGTCAAGCTTAGCTAGATCCCTCCTCATGTTATCTACACCTTCCTGGGTGTCTACTCTATTGCAGATTTTGGTATCATCCGCAAAGAGGCAAACCTTACCCAACAGCCCTTCCGCTATATCACTAACAAAGATGTTAAAAAGAATCGGACCAAGGACAGATCCCTGGGGCACACCACTGGTAACATCCTTCTCCTCAGAGTGAGCTCCATTTACTTGTACTCTTTGTCGCCTCCCCCAACCAATTTCTAACCCAAGCAGTAACTTTCCTCTCTTATCTCACTCTATACGCCTTCTTGGGAACTCTGCTCCTGTTGCATATCCCTGTTATCTGTGCCCTTCTCCGCCATACCAACTCTGGACTTCATTCTTTCCACCTTGCTACTCCATATGCCTGGAACAAACTACCTGAGTTGGTGAATCGGACTCCTTCTCTGGCCCTATTCAAGTCCAGGCTGAAGATCCATCTCTTTGAGGCTGCTTTTGGATCCTGATGCTCCTCATTCTTCTCTCCACTACTTAAGTGTATCATGCCATACTCTGGTTCCCAGTTCTGCAATGTGTTTTCATCTTGATTAGATTGTAAATTCTGATGAGCAGGGACTGTGTCTTACATCTATTTGTACAGCGCTGCATACATCTTGCAGCGCAATACAAATAATTAGTAGTAGTAGTAGCAAATTCTACCATACCATAACAGAATCAACTTCCAGTGCTCACAAAAGTAGCCTTCCCAGAAACGAGTAGCACTTTAAGAATTGCAGTGTGCCCTAGAATGTCCATAAACCTATTTGGAAAATAGAACAAACAAGATTACTACATATCCCTACCTGGTCATGGTCACACACTCAGAACACAGATAGATCCTCGCCAAGTAAAGAATAAATGATCACAAACTAAATATAAAATTATGTAGACAAAAATTAAATTGAAACCCCAAGATGACAGTCTCTGCATGCAACACTACTCCAGAGAAACAGAAAGAGATGCAAATGCCCCTGTACTGTGAAAGGTATAAAAATACAACATGTAAATTCCAAAGACTGACACAGTCCATTTACTTAATTGAAAATAAAATTCACAGTTCTACCATTACTGTCTGGCCATGTTATTCTCTATTCATGTTAATCCCATTCTCTGGTTTCTGCTTTTCTCTGTCTTCTCTTAACTCGACCTCTAAGATCTCCGGTGCATCTGCCGTATTTCTCTCCTCCTCTCTTCTTCACTTTCTTCCATCTCCAATACTGATCTTTTCCTTTCAGCTTTCTTCCATTCATTTTTCTCTCTCTATAAACACAGATTTCACTTCTCCAACTTACTATCCAGTTCTCAAGTTCCCTTTTTTTATTGCATCTACCTACCACTTTTCAGTCATTGACACAGCCCTCTCATCCCTCCATCTCTCTATACTTCTCCAGCCACTTATTTCCCAATTTTACTAACTTTCCCCTTTCTCTCTTCCTTCCCCCATATCCAGCATCTCTTCCCTTCTCTCCTGCTCTGTCCAATGTCTCTCCTCTCTCTCTCTCACCCCATCTAACACCTTCCCCCTTTTTCTTATCCTATCACCTCTATGTCCAGCATTCCCTTTTTATCCATCTCACCTCATATCCAGCATATCAAAATCTTCTCTCTCTATCTCTCTCTTCCCCTTCTCTCCCACCCCATGTCCAGCATTTCTTCTCATAAGAACATAAGAAATGTCATACTAGGTCAGACCAAGCCCATCAAGCCCAGTATCCTGTTTCCAACAGTGGCCAATCCAGGTCACAAGTACCTGGCAGGTTCCGAAAAAGGGCACACAGGTTCCACAATGCTTGTCCCAGGGCAAGCAGTGGATTTCCTGGGTCCGCTTTAATAATGGGTTATTGATCTTTCCTCCAGAAACTTGTCTAAACCTTTTTTAAGCTCAGCTACGCTAACAACTTTTACTACATCCTCCGGTAATAAATTCCTGGGTTTTATTACACATTGAGTGAAAAAATATTTTCTCTAATTAGTCTTAAATGAGTAACATTGTAGCTTCACAGCATGTCCCCTAGTCCTCTTTAATAATGGTTTATGGACTTTTCCTCCAGGAACTTGCACAACCCTTTTTTAAACTCAGCCACACTAACAGCTTTTACTACATCCTCCAGTAACAAATTCCTGAGTTTGATTATGCATTGAGTGAAAAAATATTTCCTCTAATTAGTCTTAAATGGGTTACATTGTAGCTTCATTGTGTGTCCCCTAGTCTTTCTACTTTTTGATGGTGTAAGCAACTGATCTAGGTTTACTGGTTCCACTCCATTCATTAATTTATAGACCTCTATCATATCTCCCCTCAGCCATCTCATTTCCAAGTTGAAGAGCACTAACCTTTTAAGCTTTTCCTCATAGAGGTATCCTTCCATCCCCTTTATCATTTTGGTGGCTCTTATCTGTACCTTTTCTAATTCCGCTATATCATTTTTAAGATACGGTGACCAGAATTGCACACAATATTCAAGGTATGGTCACACCATGGAATGATACAGAAGCATTATGAAATCCTTTGTTTTATTTTCCATTCCTTTTCTTATGATTCCTAGCATTCTATTTGCTTTTTGGCCACTGCTGCACACTGGGCGAAGGATTTCAATGAGTTATTCACGATGATGCCTACATATTTTTCCTGGGTGGAGGTTCCTAATGTGGAACCTTGCATCGTATAACCATAGTTTGGGTTGTTCTTTCCTAGATGCATAACTTTGCACTTATCCACATTAGATTTCATCTGCTCTTTGAACATCCAGTCTTCCAATTTATCAAGGTCCTCTTGCAATTTTTCATAATACTCTTGTATTTTAACAATTTTGAATAATTTTGTGTCATCTGCAGATTTGATTACTCACTTGTTATTGCCATTTCCAGGTCATTTATGAATATTTTATAAAGCGGTGGGCCCAGCACAGATCTCTGGAGTATTCCACTATTCACCTTTCTCCATTCAGAAAATTGACCGTTTAGCCCTATCCTCTGCTTTCTATCTTTTCACCGGTTCCTGATCCACAATAATACATAGGCGAATAGCACCTGTGCATGTGTGGGCCAGACAGGTAACCTGCAATCAGCCCCCAAAGCGTATGCTCCACCCAGCATGCACTACATATACACAGCGATTGTGCAGGGAGTGCTATATGTGGGCGGGAGGAGGCAGAGCGGGGTTGGAGTGTGGGAGTAGCCAAGTGTCAGGACATACAAAGTGTATGCAGGAACAGCCTCTGTATTTACCCCAGTACTCCCACGGACGTGCAGCCTATGCCTCCCCAACAGTGGTATAAGGGCTACATGTTGCTCAGTGTGCCATGAACCCCTCCCCCCCCCTACATGGTGATGGATTACTACAGCCCCTGTCACCGCGTTCTGGCCATAGGGGCCCCCACTGATGATCTGAAAGTGGTGAGCAGGGGCTGCTGTCAGGCCTGCCATTCTGTAGCATTGTGGGGTGTGGATGGGCAGGTTCGGGGTTGTCTCCCACTTTGATATCTGATGAACACATGGCCATCTCTCCGATTCCACTATCGCGGGTGCGTCTACACCCCACAGTTTGGAATCGGGTCTAACTCAGCCCCGTCCTAGCTTTATTTGTGCCCACAGCCCAGGCATATAGGGATTGGAATCAGCCTCCACATCAACTGGCTCACTTTTGTCTACCTGTTTATTCACACCTTCAAAAAGTATCAGTAAGACAAGACCTTCCTTGGCTAAATCCATGTCAGTTGTCTCCCATTAAACCATGACTATCTAAATGTTCAGTAATTTTGTTCTTTATAATGGTTTCTACCATTTTGAATAGTACTGAAATCAGGCTCACTGGCCTATAGTTTCCCAGATCACCCCTTGAATCCTTGTTAAAAATTGGCATTACATGACCATTCGCCAATCTTCAGGTACCACAGATGATTTTAATGATAGTTCATAGATTACTAATAATAAGTCTGCAATCTCATATATCAGTTCTTTCAATACCTTCGGATATATACCATCCAGTCCAGGTGATTTGCTATTCTACAGTTCATCAAATAGTTGCAATACATCTTCACGGTTTATCAACATTTCTTTCAATTTGTCCGCTGTATCACCTTTAAATACCATTTCAGCCATGGGTAACTTCCCTACATCTTTCTCAGTAAAGAATGAAGCAAAGAATTCATTCAGTCTCTGCTATGGCCTTGTCCCCTCTTAGTGCCCCTTTACCCATCTATCATCCAATGGTCCAACTCTTTCACAGGATTTTTGCTATGAATGTACTTGAAAAAGTATTTATTATGTGTTTCTGCTTCCATGGCAAACTTTTTTTCAAATTTTCTCTTTCCCTGCCTTATGAATGCCTTGCATCTAAGTTGCCAGTGCTTATATTATTTCCAGTTTTCGTCATTTGGCTCTTTTTTCCATTTCCTGAAAGATGCTTTTTTTGACTACAACAGCCTCTCTGACCTCATCTTTAATCCCATGCTGGCAGTTTTTTGACCTTCCTTCCACTTTTCTTAGAGTGTTGAATACTTCTGGTCTGGGCTTCCAAGATAGTATTTTGAAACAATGCCCATGCTTGATGTAAATCTTTAACCTTTGCAGCTTCTCCTCTTAGATTTTTCTTAACTTTTTTCCTCATTTTATCATAATCTCCCTTTTGAAAGTTAAAAGGTAGTACTATGGATTTCCTTATTGTCCTTCCTCCATTTATTATTATTATTTTTTTCTTTTTTAGAGCGTCTTCATTTTTTTTTATTGAAAGGCAGCCATGAAATACATAGGAACAGACATCATGAGCATAATACAATATCAAAAGAGAACAAAGCCAAAGTCACTAACAAAGAATACAAGGCTAGCCAACAAAACACCTTCTTTTGTTTTTATATTTTTATAGTAGACTTTTTTATTTATTCCTTTATACTTGTCCCCCTTCCCATATCCCCCAACCCCCTCACACCCTACTGCAAGCCACAGATAACCCCCCCCCCCAAAAAAAGAAGAAAAAAAATCCACCCCCCCACCTTCCAACGTCCCCTCCCACTCCCAAGCCCCCCTATCCTATCTCTCCCATCTCCCCCCCCACGAATCTCCATACAACCCATAAAAAAAAGAGAGAGTATGCCAGCCATTCAGCACACAGAAAGCAAAAGGCAGTACCGCCGACAAGCCTCTTGCAACATAACAGGTCACCCACCACTTTCAAGGACGGGCCACAGCCTTAAGCAATCAGGTGCCATAACGAAGGACAAAGGGTTCCCACACCTGCTCAAAGCGCGGCAAACGCATCCTCCCAGCAGCCACCCCACGCTCCATTGTGTATGTGTACCACATCTGGTCCAACCAGACAGAAAAAGACGGTAGGAGAGCCTGCTTCCAAACAGAAGTTAGCGACATGTGAGCCGCATTCAGACCATGGCGAAGCAAAGCCAGTTGGAGGCTGCGCGCCCCGGGCACAGCAACTCCAAATAGAAAGATACCTGGATCCCAGGGAATGCTCACCCCAATAAGCTGCTGTAATCGAGTTTGAATCCCCCTCCAAAAAGTTTGAACGCGAGGGCAGGACCACCAGATGTGCTCCAGAGCCCCCTTCTGCCCACATCGCCGCCAACACAGATCCGAAACCCCAGGATAAACGCGAGCAATCCGCACAGGAGTCATGTACCACCTATATAATAATTTATAGATAGTTTCACGGACATTAACCGCCACCGAGCTCTTCCACAATCTACCCTCCACCTGTTCCCACTGTTGCTCAGAGTAAAGAAGATTCAAGTCAGCATTCCAATTTTCTCTATATTTGACAAAGCGCGGTTGCTGCGCCTGCAGCTGAGCATACAAGGCAGCTATAAGACCCTTGGTGGTGGTGCACCCCTCGCAAAAACGCTCCAAATCTGTCAACACTCGGGCCACATGGGGCCAAACGGCTCTAGCCTGAACCCAATGGGCCACCTGCGTATATTGGAAGAGCTGACTATCGGGAAGGTCAAATTCCTCCCAAAGCATTTGAAACGTTTGCAACTTACCCTCATCAAACAGTTGTCCTGCATGGCTAAGGCCCTTATGACCCCATATCCGGAACGCCGGATCAACCAGTCCCGGGGGAAAGGAAGCATTATCTACTATAGGCGCCAAAGGGGTGAGGTCCATCCCACGAGGCCAAAAGAATTGGTCCCAACAGTGAAGGGTATGTAAAATGTAGGGATTGCTTAAACGCTGACCACTTCGCAGCTTGGGACCAAGCCACAGCCGGTCCCCCAATCCCGCCCCCCCTAAGATAGTCATTTCCAGTTGCACCCATCGCTTGGAGCTATCCGTGATCATCCACTCCACCCCGGCGCGACACTGCGCTGCCGCATAGTACCAGTGACGATTTGGAACCCCCATACCCCCAGTGCGCAAACGAGCATAAAGAAGTTGGCGCGTCAAACGCAACTGACGGTACTGCCAGATAAATTTCATAAGCAGAGTTTGCCAGGTAGCCAATAATCCCCGGGCCAATGAGATAGGGAGAACCTGAAAAAGGTACAAAAACTGGGGAACGACCACTATCTTTACCACCGCAATACGCCCAAACCAGGATAATATTAACTTATTCCAGGTCTCCAAATCGCGCCGAACCTGCCGAAGTAATGGCTCATAATTAGCCTTAAAAAGGGCCGCCCGGTCCACTGTCAAATTCACCCCTAAATATCGCAAAGCACCCGACACCCACCGGAAGGGGTAGGCAGCACGAAGCTCCGCACAAACCGCTTCCGAGACCCCCACATTCAGAATTTCAGATTTGGCATAATTGATTTTAAATCCAGACACCTGGGAAAAGGTGTCAAAAAGCTGCATTGCGGTAGAAAGAGACGCAGTGGGATTCACCAGAGATAATATGATATCATCCGCGAAGAGCGCAATCCGGTACTTCCTCCATTTATTAAATCAAATGAGATCATGCTTTGATCACTATTGCCAAGTGGCCCCAACACCTTTATCTCTTGCACCAGATCCTGTGTTCCACTAAGGACTAGGTCAAAAATAGCTTTCCCTCTTGTTGGTTCATGAACTAGCTACTCCAAGAAGCAGTCATTTATTTCATCTAGAAACTTTATCTCCCTAGCATGTTCTGCTGTGACATGCTAGGGGTAATTGAAATCATCGCCTTCCCCTTTTGACATGGAACTTCTATCCATAGAGATTCTACAGTGTATTTTGTGTCCAGCAAAACTTTAATCCTGTGTGACTCAATACCCTCTCTAACACAGAGTGCAACCCCTCCACCAATTTGATCTTCTCTATCATTGAAATATCATTTCTACCCTGGTATTGCAGTGTCCCATTGGTTGTCCTCCTTCCACCACATCTTTGAGATACCAATCATATCTAACCTCTCATTTAGTGCTATATATTCTAACTCTCCCATCTTATTTTTTTAGATTTCAAGCATTTGCATACAGGCATTTTAGAGGTTGTATTTTATTCATATTAATCTGTTTATCAGTTGATGGGGGTAATTTGGAATCTTTCAGCTCTGTCTGGTCTGTACTTAAAGGCATCTACGTTACTTTTATCTTTATTGAAACCTCTCTGTCGGGATGCCCTAACTTCCCTCTTTCGCTAGTATCCTTCAAGGATACATTCTTCTGAGTCATGCACTCTTGGGCGACTGTCGGCTTTCCCCTATTATCTAGTTTAAAAGCTGTTCTATCTCTTTTTTAAAGGTTAATGCCAGCAGCCTGGTTCCATCACGGTTAAAGTGGAGCCCATCCCTTCAGAAAAAACCCTCCTTTCCCGAGAATGTTGCCCAGTTTCTAACACATCCAAAACTCTCTTCCTTGCACCATCGTCTCATCCACGCATTGAGACTCCAGAGCTCTGCCTGCCTTTTGGGCCCTGTGTGTGGAATGGGAAGCATTTCAGAGAATGCTACCCTGGAAGTTCTGGATTTCAACTTCCTACCTAAAATCCTAAATTTGGCCTCCAGAACTTCCCTCCCACACTTTTTTATGTCATTGGTACCAACATGTATCAAGACAGCAGACTCCTAACCCGTGTTATCTAAATCCTTGTCTAGGTGGCACGTGAGGTCCCCTACCTTCACACCAGGTAAACATGTTACCAGGCGATCCTCACGTCCACCAGCCACCTAGCTATCTACATGCCTAATGACTGAATCACCGAATTTAATGGCTGTCTCAATCCTTCCCTCATGGGCACAAGGTTCTGGAGAAGCCTCCTTGGTGCGAGAGGGTTTTACATTACCTAGAGGACAGGTCCTAACTACAAGATCACTTCCTGCCATAACAGGGTAATGCTCTCCTGTCACATGAACTCTCTCCTCCATTGCAACAGGGAGGCTGCCAGACTGGAGGTTGGACTCCAGTACTTCTCTGTCTTCTTTCTGTCTTCCAAGTCTGCTACTCTAGACTCCAGAGATTTGACTTGTTCCCTGAGAGCAAAGAGCTCCTTGCACCTAGTGCTCACATTGTTAGTGTGGGTTATTCCTTTCCCAGCACTATATACCACTTACCCTCGGGATGTCCGTTAATACTCTGGGCTGAGGAATCACCTTACCTTCTCTGTCTGGAATTCCAGGGGAACAAACACACATACTCGCACGCAAGTAGTATGTAAGTTTATTCCACAGGTTAGAGGGGCTGTCTGTCTTTTATACATTAACAAAAACATATACATACCTCATCAATTCATCCCCTGAGGCTCACCACAGCTTATCAGTAACTTCACAGATGTTAGTCGTCTCCGTGTAGAACAATCAATTTGTCTTAGCACAGCACATTCCTTTCCATATATAGATATATACAGGATTCCTATTTTCCCCTGTGGGCCTCTTAGTCCTGCTACACACTTTAAGCTTTATTTTTTTTCCCTATCACACATAAGACCCCTCATCAACTGGAAGAAAATCATACATGTAACACTCAATGCAAAAGACTGGATAGCCCCCATCTCACTTCTGGACTGCTGCCTGGATATATATACAGGATTCCTATTTTCCCCTGCGGGCCTCTTAGTCCTGCTACACACTTTAAGTTTTATTTTTTTCCCTATCAATCCCCCCTTTGGGCCTGCATAGGCCCACTATAAGAACAAGATATAGAAGGAGTACCCTCCAAAAGATATTGAGAAAATTGCTGAATGAAAGTTTAGACTACTCCTACCTCTTATCAACACACAAGAAGTAAGGCAGAAATGCAGGTCTCAGACTCACACTGGCAACGCTATGGAAAAATCCAAAGTAGAATGCCTTCTCGCATCAATGACCTATAGCATTTACTGTTCAGTTGAAAGGATAAGATATATTTTTTTGTCTTTTTTCTTTTCAATCTTTCACTAGAACATTTCTCTAATAATTAACCAAACTTGTAGAACATGTTGTTTAGTAGTTTAGACAATGCTTATCTGAATGCTGCTGCTATGTAACTCCCCTTACATAGTTACATAGCAGCAGCATTCAGATAAGCATTGTCTAAACTACTAAACAGGTAGCGAGCAGCAGTGGAGGGGAACCGGAAGGCTCCTCCCCCTTGCCACGCACAGCCTCATAAGTGGTACATATCTGCCGAAACCTTTTATCTATAGGTAATTCCTGGTGGGTGGGAGCATGCCCCGCCATTACTACCGGGGGGTGCGCGGTAGAAGCAGCCGCCGCCAGAACAATGTCCTCTAATGAATCAGAGTCTCTGGCTGACTTTACAACGGCGGCCGATCCAACCAGGGAGGGGTAAATGGGCTGATACGGCAAAGGGGCCGTGGGCACCCGGGAGGAGGACACCTTGGGTTGGGACGATTTCGGAGGCAGTTCCCGGGGCGAGTCAAGCACCGGTAGGTGCTGACCATTATAATAAGGAGCCAGTTGTATCCATACAGTACTACATTCTTTCATATAAGATTTTGGCCATTTCGGGTCTCCGGAAAAAAAGGGAAAAGCTTTCTTATCCCCCAGACACAATCCCCGAATCATATCTAAATGCCAGGCAGAGAAGCTACCCTCCCTGGGAAAAGGATTTGAACTATGTAAACCTTCTATCCACCCCACCATATTATCCACCCAGGGATCAGTATAATAACCCCCTGCCACTCTGTCTACGTATTCCTTCGGCATCTCCCCATCTGCCGGGGGTGTGCCGGGAGGGACCGGAGTACGGCGAGAATAGGATGCTTTCTTAGCTGCAGTTTTAAACCTTATCACAACATTTGGCTGCACACGCACTCCCGCGGATTCTGGAGCGGTCCCCTTACCTTGGGACCCCCCCATCCTCTAATTAATATCCAACAATCGCACGCTTGGCCACTTGCTTTCTGCCAACAACCGTCACTAGCGCTATCGCTTCAGGCTGAGGCAGGGACATCTTGCCAAGCTCACACAATCACACAAGCCACAGAGAAGGAAAAGGGTATTACCACAGGCCCAGCAGGACGTCCCTGTTATGCATAGTGCTACCAAAGTGCATGTTATGCATAGCGCTACCAAAGTGCATTCCCGAGACAAGTTACCAAAGCGACGTCAATTTAGAAAGTCTGGAAATCCCAGTGCAACGGGGAAATCCTCACTTCTGACACCAAATTGTTAGTGTGGGTTATTCCTTTCCCAGCACTATATACCACTTACGTCCGTTAATCCTCTGGGCTGAGGAATCACCTTAAGAACATAAGAACATAAGATATGCCATACTGGGTCAGACCAAGGTCCATCAAGCCCAGTATCCTGTTTCCAACAGTGGCCAATCTAGGTCATATGTACCTAGAAGTTTCCCCAAAAGACACAGGTTCTGCAATGCTTGTACTAGGTCAAGCATTGATATCCTGGGTCCCTTCTTTATAATGGTTTATGGACCTTTCCTCCAGGAACTTGTCCAAACCTTTTTTAAACCCAGCTACACTAACAGCCTTTACTACATCCTCCGGTAACAAATTCCAGAGTTTGATTACACGATGAAGGAAAAAATATTTTCTTTTATTAGTCTTAAATAGTTTACCCTGTAGCTTCATTGCATGTCCCCTAGTCTTTCTATAATCTGATAACGTAAACAGTCAATCTACGTTTACCCATTCCACTCCGTTCATTAATTTATAGACTTCTATCATATCTCCCCTCAGCCGTCTCTTTTCCAGGTTAAACAGCCCTAATCTTTTTAGCCTTTCTTCATAGGAGTATCCTTCCATCCCCTGTACCATTTTGGTGGCTCTTCTCTGAACCTTTTCTAATAACGCTATATCCTTTTTAAGATACGGTGACCAGAATTGACACAATATTCAAGGTGCGGTCTCACCATGGAACGGTATAAAGGCATTATAATATCTTTTATTTTATTTTCCATTCCTTTCCTTATGATACCTAGCATTTTATTTGCTCTCTTGGCTGCCGCTGCACACTGGGCCGAGGGTTTAACATGTTATCCACAATGACGCCTAAATCTTTTTCCTGGGTGGTGGATCCTAATGTGGAACCTTGCATCATGTAACCATAGTTTGGGTTGTTCTTCCCTAGGTGCATAACTTTGCACTTGTCCACATTAAATTTCATCTGCCATTTTGATGCCCAGTCTTCCAATTTATCAAGATCCTCTTACAATTTTCCACAATCCTCTTGGGTTTTAACAACTTTAAATAGTTTTATGTCATCTGCAAATTTGATAACCTCGCTCGTTATTCCACTTTCCAGGTCATTTATGAATATGTCAAAAAGCAGCGGACCCAGCACAGATCCCTGGGGTACACCACTATTCACCTTTCTCCATTGGGAAAATTGGCCATTTAGCCCAACCCTCTGCTTTCTATCTTTTAATCAGTTCCTGATCCACAGTAGTATACTGCCTCCTATCCCATGACTCTTTAGTTTTGCCAAAAGTCTCTGATGAGGGACCTTGTCAAAGGCTTTCTGAAAGTCCTTACCTTCTCTGTCTGGATTTCCAGGGCAACAAACATAAACACTCGCACATAAGTAATATGTAAGTTTATTCCACAGGTTAGAGGGGCTGTCTGTCTTTTATACATTAACAGAAACATACATACATCATCAACACCCCTGAGGCCCACCACAGCTTATCAGTAACTTCACAAATGTTAGTCGTCTCCATGTAGAACAATCAATTTGTCTTAGCACAGCACATTCCTTTCCATATATAGATATATACAGGATTCCTATTTTCCCCTGTGGGCCTCTTAGTCCTGCTACACACTTTAAGCTTTATTTTTTTCCCTATCACACATAAGACCCCTCATCAACTGGAAGAAAATCATACATGTAACACTCAATGCAAAAGACTGGATAGACCCCATCTCACTTCTGGACTGCTGCCTGCATCTTAGTATTAAGGTTTTGTTTAGCTGTTTAAGTTGTTTACTAAACCTACTACGTTTAATTGACCTTATTTACCTCAATATTAATTATATTTCAGGTCTTTAATTAACCTATTCTTGCTGAGAATAACCAGTTGAACCTGAAAGTGAATCTTACCACCTCCTTCCCTTTAATATGTTTAAGAGTTTATAAAGCTAAGATTATTCCTGGGGTCGGGGGAGCCAGGATGGGGGGAAGGAAAGAAGGCTTAATAAAAGCTCACTTGCTACACAGTGGTCTGACCTGTGCTTTTAAAGTAATGGCTTAACAATTTCCTGAGTGATTCACACAGCCCTTGGTTTGATGGAGGGGGGCCTTTCAAATTGTCCCTTTAATCTGTCACTTGGCTTTAACGTTTATTTAAGACAACTTCACAGATATTTTGCCTCCTAACTGGAAGGTCTCTTTGTAAAGGTCTCTAGAAACAAATTTCTTTCTTTCTACTCAAAAGACTATTTACTCTATTTTACTTTCTATGCTAAGCTATATTCTGATTTGATTTAAACAAAAAGCTCTCTAGAAACAAACTTATTTCTTTCTACTCAAAGACTGTTTACTCTATTTTACTTTATATGTTAAACTATACTCTGATTTTATTTAATAAAACATTCTGTGATGGCATTGAGACCTGACTGACTCAACAAAAATACTGAATTCTAAAAAACACAGATTTATCAGCTTTAACCCAAAGAATTTCCTTTTCCCAAAGATTTAGAGTATTTCCCAGAAAATAAATACAGATCTTTTTGCAGCTGTAACAGTCCCTTTTGGTAGTCCTTCTCTCCCCTAGCCATGTCCAACATCTGCCCTCCATCTCCATGCCCTCTACCTCATGTCCAGCATTTGCCTTTCACCCCATCCCATTGTCCAGCCTCTACCTTCCATCCCTCTATACCCCCACCTCATGTCCTTATCTCCCTCCATCCACCTCTTCTCCCTACCCTGTGTCCAGTATATCCCCTCTATCCCATCTCATGTGCAACATCTGCCCTCCATTTTCCTACTCGGTGTCCAACCTCCGCCCTATGCCCCCTCCACTTTGTGACCAGCATATGCCCTCTTCCCCACCCCACGTCTAGCCTCAACTCTCACCTCCTCTACCCCATCTACACATCTTCTCTCCACTCCACTCTATTTCTAGGCCTCCACCCCATCCACTCCATATCCACCATCTGCTCTCCCTTGTCCGCCCGATTTCCATCAACATCCCTCCATACCTACCCTATGGTCAGCATATGCCCTCCAGTCCATGTTCACAATATGTCCTCCATTCTATGTTCAGCATATGCTTCCCATCCACCAGTGCCTCCTACCCTGTGTCCAGCATCTGACCTCTACCCCTCACTTTTTGTCCAGTGTCTGCCCCATCACTCTCCATGCGCTTCACTTTCCTTCCACCTCCCTACTCAGTGCCCAGCATCTGCCCTCTGCCTCCCCACTTCATATTCTCCATCTGTACACCATCCCCCCATGCCCTATACCCTATGTCCATCATCTTCCCTCTACCGTATTGCCCCCTATGCCACATCCAGCATCTGTTCTCCATTCCTCTATGCCCCACCCCATGTCCAGCATCTTCCCTCCAAGCCCACATTCAATAGCCACCATCTACCCTACATCCTCTTATACCGCCAATTCATATATAACTCCTGCTCTCCATTCCATGTCCACATTCTGTCCTCTACCTATGTCCAGGATGTGCCCTCCACTCTCCTATGTCCCATCCTGTGTCCAACATGTATTCTTCACCTCCACTTTATGTCCAGCATCTTCCCTCCACTCCATCTCAAGTACAGCATCTGCCTTCCATCCTCTATTTTGTGTACAGCATCTGCCCTCTGCTTCCCACTTCATGGCCAGCCCTCTGCTCCCCAACACATGTCTAACATCTCTCTTCCTGCCATTCCTCCCTCCCAGCTTGCCACTGCTGCTTTTCCAGGGTCTGTGGCAGCAATGGCAGACTGCCAGCACTAAAAAAAAGAAAAAGAAAAACAGTGTGGGTCTGTGACTCCCACATGCATGGAAGGTCCTGCCAGTCCCACCCTCACTCTGACACAGGGCCGGCCCATCCATAGAGCAAGAATGTTTTTTGCACAGGGCCCCACGTTTCAGGGGGCCCTGCGCAAAGAACATTCTGCTTTTTTTTTTAAATGACATCAAAAAAATAAAAAGCTGGCTCTGGCTGCTGCCGCTGCCGCGGCAGAATGCAGTGTCCCGCGGGGCCCCCTCCGCCTGCTAAGCCCCTCTGCAAGGGCTTTCAGATTCACGAGGGAGAGCGTCTCCCTCGCGTCTCTGTTAAGCCCGCTGGGGCTAATGGGAAATTTCCCATCAGTCCATCGCGTCTAAAGGGGCTGATGGGAAATTTCCCATTAGCCCCTGCGGGCTTAACAGAGACGCGAGGGAGACGCTCTCCCTCGCGAATCTGAAAGCCCTTGCAGAGGGGCTTAGCGGGCGGAGGAGGCCCCGCGGGACATTGCATTCTGCCGTGGCAGCGGCAGCAGCCAGAGCCAGCTTTTTTTTTTTTTTAATTTGCCATGGGGGGGGGGGGGTAGGACTTCTAATGGGCGAGGGGGGGTTTTAGGACTGCGAATGGGCGGGGGGGGGGGAGGACTGCGAATGGGCTAGGGGGGGTTAGGACTGCTAATGGGCTGGGGGGGGTTAGGACTGCTAATGGGCTAGTGGGGTTAGGACTGCTAATGGGCTGGGGGGTAGGACTACTAATGGGCTGTGGGCTGATGATGGGGGCTGTCTGGAAATGGGGTGATGGGGTGTTAGGACTGGTAATGGGCTATGGGGGGGCTAGGACAGGAAATGGGCTGATGGGGAGGGGTTAGGACTGCTAATGGTCTGTGGGCTGATGGGGGCTGTCTGGAAATGGGGTGATGGGGGGTTAGGACTGGTAATGGGCTATGGGGGGGCTAGGACAGGAAATGGGCTGATGGGGAGGGGTTAGGACTGCTAATGGGCTGTGGGCTGATTGGGGCTGTCTGGAAATGGGGCGATGGGGGGTTAGGACAGGAAATGGGCTGATGGGGAGGGGTTAGGACTGGTAATGGGTTGTGGGCGTGGGGGGGGGTTAGGACTGGTAATGGGCTATGGGTGGGTTAAGACTGGTAATGGGCTGTGGGCTGATGGGGGCTGTCTGGAAATGGGGTGATGAGGGGTTAGGACTGGTAATGGGCTATGGGGGGGGTTAAGACTGGTAATGGGCTTTGGGCTGATGGGAGCTGTCTGGAAATGGGGTGATGGGGGGTTAGGACTTGTAATGGGCTATGGGGGGGGCTAGGACAGGAAATGGGCTGATGGGGAGGGGTTAGGACTGGTAATGGGCTGTGGGCTGTTGGGGGGTTAGGACTGGTAATGGGCTATGGGGGGGTTAAGACTGGTAATGGGCTATGGGGGGGTTAGGACTGATAATGGGCTATGGGGGGGCTAAGACTGGTAATGGGCTTTGGGCTGATGGGGGATGTCTGGAAATGGGGTGATGGGTGGTTAGGACTGGTAATGGGTTATAAGGGGGGCTTAAACTGAAAATGGGGTGATGGGGGTTTAGGACTGGAAGTGGGTTGATGGGGGGCTAGGGACTGGTAATGGGTTGGGGGGGTTGCTATGACTGGAAATGGCTGAGTGGAAGGGAGGCTTGAACTGCAAATAGCTGATGGGGAGGGAGCTTGGAATGGAAATGGGCTGTGAGGGAAAGGGAGCTAGGACTGAAAATGGGCTGATGGAGCAGCTAGGATAGGACTGGAAATGGGCTGTTGGGGGGAGCTAAGATTGGAAATGGGCTGTGGTGGGGGCTTGAATTGAAATGGACTCATGGAGGGGCTAGAACTGGAAGTAGGCTCATGGGGGGGCTTGGACTGGAATTGGACTGAGTGGAGGGGAGCTATGATTTGACATGGGCTGATGGTGGGGCTAGGAAATGACTAGAAATGGGCTGATGGGGGGCTAGGATTGGAAATGAGCTGATGAAGGGACTCAGACTGAAAATGGATGGGGGAGCTAGGATTGGAAATGGGTTGATGGGGGGCTAGGACTGGAAATGGGCTGATGCAGGGACTAGAAAGGAATGGATGCTGGGTGAGACTGGAACTAGAAGGGAGCTGATGTTGGGGGAGGATTAGAATGGGATGGGACTGGGAGAGTAAAATGGAGAGGGAAAAATATTTTGTGTGGGAGGAATGAAAAATCTACAATTGGCCGGGTATTGGGAGAGTAAGTGGGGATTGAGGATGGAGCGGTAAAATTTGTGTGGATGAAATAGGAATGAGGAAAGAGCAAAAGGAGAAAGATTAGTATGTTAAAGCAGATGTAGAGAGAGAGAATGGAAAAAAAAACTAGAAGAGAGAAGAAAGAACAAATGGACAGCAGACGATGGACAGTTAGCAGAAAACATGAAGAAACCAGAAGAAAGTGGCTGGAGCAATTGCAACTGAAAAAAAATGCACAAAAGGTAGAAAGATATCTCTTTATTTTGAATTTATTAACTGGAATATGAAACCTCTGGGAAATGTGCATCATTAACGTCTGTGCTTTGTTTGGTACAAGAGGAAATTAATTTATAGTTTTATTTCTACAGTGTTGTTGTACATTCCAAGTTTGGCTTTTGGGGTTCCCAGTTTAATTATTGCCTTCCTGTTTCTAAATTGTGATTCCTTGTTTGGTGATGGTCTATGTTCTGCATGTGTAACTGAGCTGAGGTATTCTGTTTATGTAATTCCTATTTGACATTGCCACTTGTTCTCTTTCCCCAGTATTCTCTGAAATGTATTGGTTTAATATTTGCAGTGTTGCCTTTTGATAGGTAGGGTTTGGTGCTTTGTGAGTCCTGGTAATGCTGTCAGGATACGGTGGGTTTGCTATGGGTTCTAAATGCTCACAATTCACACTAACAATACACCCTATGGAATCAACTCAATTAAATCTCAATAAATTACTTGATACCCAAATACCAGAAATTCTGTGTAAACCTATAATGTGATTGTGTAATTTTTTGTCGGATCGCTCACCGATGAATGGAAATCTATGTGGCTGACGTGATGGTTCCTAATCGGAGCTTTCTAACGGATTGCCTCTAGCGATGGCTTTAAAGTTGTTTTCATCATTCTAAGCCATGTTTGAAGGTTTTACAAACCATTTGGAAACGTCCTTTATATAGACTTTGCTTCTCGCAGTGCAGGAGCAATGACTGGATGTGCTGTGCACCTGATATAATGACCTGTGATGGGCCATTTTAAATATTACTTGAATAAAATGGAGGGCTCACTTCGAGAGTGGTAAATTTCCATTCATCGGTGAGCGATCCGACAAAAAATTACACAATCACATTATAGGTTTACACAGCATTTCTGGTATTTGGGTATCAAGTAATTTATTGAGATGGGTTCTAAATGGGCAGCGTTTGTAGTAGTTCCTAATGTGCCTGGCGGTTGGCACTGGATTATAGTAATGTAGAAATCTTTTAGTCTTTCTTTATCCATACACTCATTAAGAGACATGTTTACTAAAAGTTAGTGTATGGTAACATTATGCAAATATTTATGCAAATAAGGCCACTTATGCAAATGAGGCCCCGCACGGAGTCTCCGCACATGGCCCCGCACCCCCCTTGGGCCGCCCCCTGCTCTGACACAAAAACATGTGTCAGAAATGATGGGAAGGACCCAGCTTTCCAAACTGTAGGAGACACACCGACTCTGCACTTTTTCTTTGTTTTAAAGCTGGAGGCCTGTGTCTACTCCACAGATACAGGAAAAGTGGCGGCAGTGGCAATGGGAGGAGGGGGGAATGCCATGGGTCATCTCTTGGGGGGGGGTTAGGCAGTGTGCGATAACTGCTATTGGTGTATTTTGGGGCATTTTTTGCCAATCCCAAGAATTTGCCACCAGAGGCGGCCACCTATCCCATGTCCAGCATCTGCCCTCTACCACCAGAGGTGGCCACCTATCCTATGTCCAGCATCTGCCCTCTACCGCCAGAGGTGGCCACCTCTCCATGCCAAATGATAGAACCACCCCTGCTGGCAGCTGCAAACAAGAAGAAGGTGAATCCATTGATAACTTAGTCATACATCTGAGAAAGAAAGCAGTGACATGTGATTAAGGCCCACTTAAAATGAACTTGTTTGGGCAAATATAGTTCTTGGCATGGCCAAAAACATAGAAACATAGAAACATAGAAACATGATGACAGAAAAAGACCACAAGGCCCATCTAGTCTGTCCTTCCATAACAACAACTACAACAGTCCACTTTTTACCTTTAGAGATCCTCTGTGTTGGTCCCATGCTTTTTTGAATTCAGTTACTGTCCTCATCTCTACCACCTCCACTGGGAGACTATTCCACGGATCCACTACTCTTTCCGTAAAGAAATATTTCCGCATATCACTCCTGAATCTATCTCCCTTCACCCTCATCCCATGTCCCCTCGTCGCAGAACTTGCTTTCAATTGAAAGAGTCTCTCTCCCTGAACATTTATGCCACGGAGGTATTTAAACATCTCAATCATATCACCTCTATCCCGCCTTTCCTCTAAGGTGTACATATTAAGATCCTTAAGTCTGTCCTCATATGCTTTATAATGAAGACCACTAATCATCTTAGTAGCAACCCTCTGCACCGACTCCATCCTGTTCACATCCTTTTGAAGGTGCGGTCTCCAGAATTGCACACCATACTCCAAATGAGGTCGCACCAAAGACTTATACAGAGGCATTATCACCTCCTTTTTTCTGCTAGCCATTCCTCTCCGTATGCACCCAAGCATCCTTCTAGCTTTTGCCGTCGCCTTTTCTACCTGTTTAGCTACTTTAAGATCATCGGACACAACTACGCCTAGGTCCCGCTCTTCTTTAGTGGACAAAAGTACTTCACCTCCTATACTGTATTGCTCCCTTGGATTGCTGCAGCCCAAAAGCATGACCTTACATTTTTTAACATTAAATCCCAGTTGCCAAATTCTAGACCATTCTTCAAGCTTAGCTAGATCCCTCCTCATGTTATCTACCACTTCCTGGGTGTCTACTCTATTGCAGATTTTGGTATCATCCGCAAAGAGGCAAACCTTACCCGACAGCCCGTCCGCTATATCACTAACAAAGATGTTAAAAAGAATCGGACCAAGGACAGATCCCTGGGGCACACCACTGGTAACATCCTTCTCCTCAGAGTGAGCTCCATTTACTTGTATTATTTGTCGCCTCCCACCCAACCAATTTCGAACCCAAGCAGTAACTTTAGGGCCCATCCCTAGGGTGCTCAGTTTGTTTATAAGTCGCCTGTGAGGAACAGTGCCAAAGGCTTTACTGAAATCTAAATACACCACATCTAGAGCTCTCCCTCGGTCCAACTCCCTGGTCACCCAGTCAAAGAAATCAATCAGATTTGTCTGACAAGACCTGCCTCTGGTGAATCCATGCTGCCTCAGATCCTGTAATCCGCTGGACTCCAGAAACCTCACTATTTTCTCTTTCAATAGCGTTTCCATTAATTTACTCACCACTGAAGTTAAACTAACCGGCCTGTAGTTTTCAACCACATCCTTACTTCCGCTTTTGTGTAAAGGCACCACATGAGCCTCTCTCCAGTCCTTTGGCACCACTCCCGACTCCAACGAGGCATTGAAAAGGTCAGTCAGTGGAGTTGCTAGAATGTCCCCAAGTTCCCTCAGTATTCTAGGGTGTATCCCATCCGGTCCCATCGCTTTGTCTACTTTAAGTTGAGCTAGTTTCTCACGAACACATTCTTCTGAAAATTGTTCAAGATGTCCCGCGCTTCTGTTCTTATTTGTGGGTGTATTCTGAGGTCCTGCTCCTGGTTCTTCATCTGTGAACACAGAACAAAAATATTTGTTAAGCAATTCCGCTTTATCCTTATCAGCTTCTACATATTCCCCCCCTGCACCCTTGAGTCTGACAATACCACTTTTGCCCTTCCTCTTCTCACTAATATATCTGAAAAATGTCTTATCCCCCCATTTTATTGCATTGGCTATTTCCTCCTCCTTTTGAATCTTTGCCTTCTTGACTACTTTGCTAGCTTCTCTAAGTTTTTCCAAATACAGATGCCTGTCTTCCTCTCTCTGTGATCTCTTCTATTTCATGAAGGCCTCCCTCTTTTTCTTCACTTTTTCAGCTACTTCCTTCGAAAACCATAGCGGTCTCCTGTTCCTTTTGCCTTTATTTACCATTTTAACAAAAAGGTTGGTTGCCTTTAAAATACCCCCTTTCAGTTTTGCCCACTGTTTTTCTACATCCCCCAGCTGTTCCCATCCCACTAACGACTCCCTGAGGTATTGACCCATCTTCGCAAAGTTAGTCTTCCTAAAGTCTAAGATCTTCACCTTGGAATGGATTCTAACAGCCCTAGTCCTAATACTGAACCACACCATCTGGTGATCACTGGATGCAAAATGATCTCCCACTACAACATCAGAAACACTTTCACCATTGGTGAGCACCAAGTCCAGTATGGCCCCTTCACGTGTGGGGTCTGTTACCAATTGCCTGAATAGTTCTCCCTGTAGAGAATCCAGGATTTCCTTACTCCTAGATGATACTGCAGCAGGAATGTGCCAGTCAACATCTGGCATATTGAAATCTCCTAGCAGTAGCACTTCCCCTTTCCTAGCAATGCTGCGTATGTCTTCAATTAACTCTCTGTCCACCTCTTCCTCTTGTGAGGGAGGTCTGTATAGCACACCAATGCAAATAGATTTCTCTTTCCCTCTTTCTAGTTTAACCCACAATGCCTCCTCTCTCCCTTTTAAACTCTGTAATTCCAAAGCTTTAATAGTAGTTTTTACATATAGTGCCACTCCTCCTCCCCTTCTTCCTACCCTGTCCTTTCTGAATAAAGTATATGTTTATGTTTATGTTTATTAAAACTTTATATACCGCCCAATACAAAATAGCATCTGGGCGGTTTACAATACATAAAAGCATTTAAAAGGAAGGCTGCGGAAAAAGAAACAGAAAAGAACGCCATAAAATCAAAGAACAGGGATAGAAACAGATAGCAGTCAGGGGATACAGAAGGCAGACATGGAGGGAAGGAAGGGAGCACATAGACAAAACAAAGAAGCTCAGGAAAGAGGAATTAGGAACTAACATAAGTTGACTAAGTAGGAGAAGAGGGTGGGGCTGGAAGGTGGAGGTTGAGGCAGACATGAAGGGAGGGGGAAGACATTGACAACACACAAGGTGCAGGAAGGAGGGTTTAAGGATTTGACATGATTAGTCCTGTGACGAAGAAGAGGACGGGACTGGAGGAGGGAGGTTAAAAGCAGAACAGAAACTGTGAGTTTTCAACTTGGCTTTAAAGGATTGATAGGAGGTCTCTAAACGTAGGGAGTATAGTTACATCCCAGTCATGGTTTTCTGTGAACCATGTTTCTGTAACTGCCACTAAATCCAAGTCAGCCACTCCCACCAAAGCTTCAACTTCAGAGATCTTATTTCCCATGCTACGGGCATTAATACACACTGCTTTCCATATGTTACCCCTGTTACCCATTTCCATAAAGGTATTTAATGTATCACTTACCTGGGGGCTTTCACTTACCTGGGGGCTTTCACCCATCCCCAACGAATCTAGTTTAAAGCCCTCTTCAGTAGATTAGCCAGTCTACTACCAAAGATGCGTTGACCTTTCTTGGACAGATGGATGCCAATAAAGGCACACATCAATGTCTCTTAAGAGAATGTGACTTAACTCTGAATACAGCCATTAAAATATGTCATATTTCAGAACTTACAGTCTTGCAACTAAGAACTATAGAAGAGGACTGTCGTCACACTGAAAATATTAATGCAACAAACAAGTATCATTGAGGTGTGGATGGCTATAGGCCTGGTCCTAGAGTTGGTTCAAGGTATTGGTACCTTAGGCAGACTTTAAGCTTTTTATCCCCCTGACTGTCAAACTGTTTAACGTTGAATTTCCTGTTCTTTGTTGTGCCCCAGAAGTTGCTGCTCTAGACTAGTTTGTCAAATGGTTGGGTCAGTCCTGGATGACTACTGCAAGAAGCAACAGCAAAGTGACCAGGTCTACAGCATGTAAGTACTGTGACAATGCACATTAGTGAGTGAAAGAACACTGTCTGGAATATGGAAAAAACATATCAGCTATGTGGTGGCCCAAATCATTTTGCAAGGGTGTGCCTATCAAGCAAAAAGCAGAACACAGCAAGTAAGAGCATAAGTTGGAAGAGAAATCAGAGTAAGATAATGTAGTCTTGCTCAATACTGATGCAATTTTCTCAAAAGAGTGCCCTTGCACTATGCAAACAAAAGAACAAAAATGAATTGTGAATCTCAGACTGAATAACATGGTACAACCTTGTCAGATGGATTTTGGAGCAACATGTAATATCATGTGCCTGAAAGACAAAATGTGGTTGGTACTGAGGGCCAGAGCCGGCACCAGAGTTGGTTCAAGGTGTTGGCACCCTAGGCAAACCTTCAGCCTATAGTCCCCCTGGCTGTCAGTATCTATTGTTTAGCTTTGAAAGTCCTGCTCTTTGCTGACTCTAGAAGCTGGAACCCTAGGTGACTGCTTGTTTTGGTTGCTGGTTGGGCCAGCCCTGCCAAGGGCAACCCTACAGCCAAGTGGCATCAAACTGAAACTAAATTCAGGAGATCTCATGCCATCCTTAGGATGTTTTCACATGCATTGCAGCATATGTGGACATACTGGTTAGCTTATTTTGAGATAGTAAAAGGAAATCAGAATCCATTACTGTCTGGATCCACATGTAAGCACCTCTGGCTGATCAAGTTCACCATTCCTACAGAGTTGAACCAGATAGTCTCAGTGCACCAGACCATTGTCAAGACAGTTCATTAGTGCCTACAGCTATGTCTTTCATGGCCCAGTGGAATCTGTTCTGGGAGAAGTTCATTTTGAACTTAATCCCAATGTTTCATGAATATAATGTGGTTCATGCAATGTACCATTTGCCATAAAGCCAGAGGTGATAGCCCAGTTAGAAAAGCATGAAACTGAAGGTCATATCGCACCTGTGACCAAAGCAAATGATTGAATCAGCAATATAGTCATAGTAAAAAAGCCTGAGAAGCTGAGAAGTTGTATTGATCCAAAGTTTCTAAAGCTTGCATTGGAGAGATCTCACTGTATTATGCCAACACTTAAAGCTGCCTTATACAAACTGTCCAAAGATTGCTTATTTACACTGGTTGATGCCTATGATACTTTCCTGCAATGTAAATTAGTCGAGAAAAGCAATCTCATGACCACAATTTGGACTCCCTGTGGTATTAAAAGATGGTTCAGGGAGGATCTCATTGAATTGGACTGTGTTTGCAACACTCCTTTAAACATCTCCCTCCTATCACAGAATGGACTACAGCTACTCCTCCCTTCTCATTGGGGTTTAAATTTCTCTGTGTACCATGGTGAGTTGGAGGCTCTCATTGGATTGGACTATACTTGCAACATTCCTTTAAACATCTCCCTCCTATCACAGAATGGACTACAGCTGCTCCTCTCTTTGCGTTGTGGTTTAAATTTCTTTGGGTACCACAGTACGTGGCTGTGGGTGCGTGCCCAAAGGGGCATGGCCTAAGGGGCACAGCCTGCACCTTAGGAGCCCCTTTGGAGCACTTGGGCGTCTCTGTGGTGTAATTGCTGTCCTTGAGAGATATGGATAAACAGAAGGCGAGGGGTAAGGGCCCTGTGTCATCGAAGGGGGTTGTTGGCCCTATGGACCATCATGTAGCTCCCGTCTTCCCTCCAACCCCTCCTTCCCCTCTTTTCCCGCTCTCTTCCAACCCCCCATGTGAGCTCCCTTCCAGCCCCCACTTTCCTCCCTGTCAGTTCTCTTCCATCTCCCCTCCAATTACCCAGCCACCTTCCAGCCTCATCCTCAAGAGTCTGCTCCCTTCCAGCTCCCCCCAGTGTCTGCTCTCTTGTAGCCCCCCAGGTCTGCTCCCTTCCAACCCCACAGTGTCTGCTCCCTTCCAGCTCCCCTCATGTCTGCTCCCTTCCAGCTCCCCAGTGTCTACTCCCTTCCAGCTCCCCCCCCCCCCATGTCTGCTCTCTTCCATCTCCCCCCTGTGCCTGTTTCCTTGTAGCCCCCCATGTCTGCTCCCTTTTAGCCCCCCCATGTCTGCTCCCTTCCAGTCTTCTCCCCATGTCTGCTCCCTTCCAGTTCCCCCCATGTCTATTTCCTTCCAGCTCCCCCTGTGTCTGCTCCCTTCCAGCTCCCCACCCCTCTCGTGTCTGCTTCCTTATGGCCCCTTTCCTTTCCTTCCCTTCTCTTCTCTTCTCTCCTCTCCTCTCACTGATTCGTCCTTCAAAAAAAGAAAGCAGCCGCGGGAACATTTCTCTGTTCCCACAGCTCTGCTCTCTTTTAAACTGCTGGGTCGCGGAGTTTCTAAAGGCAGTAATAAGCATTTCCTTTTTCTTATTAGAAACAGGAAATACTTGTTACTGCTGGAAATGCTGCGATCCAGCAGTTTAAAAGAGAGTAGAGCCGCGGGAACCGAGAAATGTTCCCGCAGCTGCCTTCCTTTTTGAAGCGGTGGGTGGCAGGCAGCTAGCAACGGCGCCCCCACCGCCGGCGCCCTCCTGCCATGCTTACATGGCTTACCAGGTAGCACCAGCCTTGGTGTGAAAAAATTACAATTCAAGGTGAAGAGATGGCAGTGGAAGTCGAGTGTGTTACTCTTCTGAGATGACACCACAGTTTGATTATTCTTTTTTGTATGATGAGGTATAAGAGGGAAAAGTCTTAGCTCCACTGCTGAAGAATGTGAAATGTATTCCAGAAGTGGAGGTATGGGTTTTAAATGGAGGTTTTGTCCTATCTTATATAGAATTCAGACTTCACTCCCTTGTACAAGCATTAGTTGAATAATGCCATCAATTAGAATGGTAATGATACTAACCGTGGGAGTTCTTTACACATAAAAAGCCCTTGGGATGTTTTCCGGTAGTGTCTTTTATAGATAATTTTAAGGTGGAAGGGGATGCAATGTGGTGATTGGCACAATGCATGAAAATATTAATTTGACTTGCCTCTTTCCATGCCTAGCAATCTCCCCTGCTGCCATCCCAAATACTTCTGGCTAAAGATACCACTGACCTGCTGGCCTCCTCCTCCCCACCTTGACTGATAAATTATTCAGCCCTAGCAAGGTTTTAGGAGATTCAGCACTGCTGCCCCATGTGACCCCATCCCCGTACGAGTAAAGCAATCTCAATTTTTAAAAAGCAGGGGGATAAGGGTGTAAATCAGAATTTTTGCCTCTGGTACAGAAAAATACCTGGTTGTCGTAAAGACTTTCAGTGGAGGAAATGGGTACAAAACAGCGGCAGAATTCTTACATGTATGGGATAGAAACAAAGGGACCTAAATGACATAGGGAGGGAGAAGACCAGAAATCATTGAGATCTGAGATGACACAGTAGGCAGGCAGAAAGTGGCAGACTGGGTGGCTCTTATATCTGCTGACATCTTTTATTCTGATGTTTACATTTTTCAGAGTCATGCCATGTCTTTGTAAGAGGAGCTGACATTTCAGCCATCGTGTTGTGGCTTTCTTCAGGATGAAATTGAGGGGATGCTTTTATGCTTTCATGCCTCGTAGTTATGCTATTCTACATTGGCCCAGTGCTTTTTTTAATAAGTAAACTTTGCTAAATTGTCTGAGTCAACTTGAGGTTTGCATCTGCAGGTAAAACCAGACCCCTCAGCTCAGCTGGCCTGGTTTAACTAGCTCTATAATTACACTGAATTTCTGGAATACCATTAGGAGTGGAAATATTTCTCAACAGCACCACACACCCTAGTGCTTTATTGCTTAAGTTTTCTGTTCTTTAATTATCTTACTGGCACATCCTTCTAGAGTTTCTGTAAGTTCTGGAAAAAAAACAGGCACAAGCCTCATAAAACACAGAAACATAAGGGGTCGATTTTCAAAATGGCCAATAGCCTTGGCAGTTAAATATTGTCAGAATATTCAGCCGCAGTCTCTGGCTAGGAGCTGCCGCTGAATATCCGGACTGAGCAGCGCTGGCTGGAGAAACACTGATTTATCCGGACAGCAGCGATTTTCAGAAGGCACTTATCCGGATAGCAACTTGGGCCAGCTTTACATGCGGCTTAAGTTATCTGGATATGTGCCTTTTGCAAATTTCCACTATCTGGATAAGTCAGCAGTTATCTGGATAGCACTGGCACTGCTCCTCGCTCTACCCACTGGGGTGGTCTGTGACTATTTAATGGCACTGTTTGGATCGTGCTTCTGAATATCATGTTCTGCCCTCTTAGCTAGCTGTCTCCTGTTGGCCAGCTGACTAAGAACTTTAAATATCAGGCCCATCGATTATGAAGGTAGCTCAGTCAGGCTCATCTAAACTATCCAATTTATGATGCCCACATATTATACTGTAGGTCCCTGGTTTCCCACAATTCCGCAGCCGTGGCAAGGGCCACAAAATCTGGCCATTGTCATAGAACTGCCTCTCCTAGGCAGATAAGCACAAAAGCAGGAAAGAAAACTTCCCACATTTGTGCTTCCTACATTCCTGCTTCCCCCCCCTAATCTCCTCAGTCAGCTAGCAGTAAAAAGACGGGAGCTGCAGCACCCCCTCCTCCTTCTCCTCTACTGCCCAAAGAGAACCGTGTGTGTCTTTTAGTTAAAGCCACAACTCTGGTGACAGGCGGCAAGTCAGAAGCACACAAACTCAGATGCCGTCTATCTTTCTTCCTCCTAACAGTCAGTTTGGCACTGAGGAAAGGGGAGTTGTTTAGGGAGGGGAGGGGGTTATTTGAATGGGGAGAAGTGAATGGGGGGGGGATTGGTGCAAGAAGGGCTGTTGAAAGAGGGGATCTAGGTAGATGGGATGTGTGTGCATGAGGGTGTGGGTGACAGGGGATCAATGTAGGGATGCAAGTGTCAGGGAGGGGTTGAGAGGAGATCAGTGTCCAGAGTGTGAGGTCAGGTGAAAGGTGATCTGCACTAAGTGGGGATGGGGAGTGGGAGGGAATCAAGTTCTAGATCACCCTTCCTCCACCCTCGAGAACTGTGGTGAAAACTTCATTGTTGTACTCTTTAAAAACTTGGCATGTTTAAAAATGTTAAAAGTTAATGTGTTTTTAAAAATCCTCTAGTTATGAACCCAACAAAATCCAAAAGAGAGCTCATTCCAGTGAAGTAAAACAAATTTGACCCAGTGGTTAGGAGGCTCCAGACAATCAAACAAGAAGACATAACACTGAAAACATCCTCATCATACCAATTCTAAGGCCAAAAGCAGTCAACCGCATGCAACCGCAGTCAACCGCATGCAACCAAGCCATTATATGCACCATTAGAACTATAGACGCATTACCTAATTTAAGCAAGAAGCTTTAAACTCACCTTTTCCTAGACCACTTTGGATCTGACACCTGACACATGCAGACGAATACTCTTCCCACACTAGTTGCATCTCTATGTAATGTAAACTAAAATTCAATATAATTACGTTTTTCTTTATAAATAACAAGTTTAATGTAAATCAAATCGCTCATTTGTTGTAAAGTTTATGCAAGTTAAGTAATCTATACACCCTATAAAAGAATTGCTAAATAAAATAAATGCATATTTATGGCCTATTGGGCACAAAGGAATATTTATTTATTACAATCTCTTACATACCGCACTATTCGATATCAGCGCGGTTTACATGAAACAAAAAGACCAGAATAACAGGCTGTTCAGTTTTACAGAGAACAGGTGTACAAACTTGGATAACATGGGGGAACTATCTACATGAAATATCTACAAACAAGCATTATGAGAAAACTGTGGTAAGTATCGTGTAGTTACTCTTACTACAGTACATGTTTATGTTTATGTTTATGCAATTTCTTGATATACCGCTCAGGCTGAAGGGCATCAAATATGAAATACTCAACCAGTATGTGTTTCATCCTTTGAGCTCCTCAGCTATAAAATTAAACACAGGACCTTCGACGCTGGAATATTCTTAGATTGCATATTGTGTTTCAGCAATTGCCTATTTTTGCCTTCAAAAGATGTAAGAACATTTGTGAATATGTTGTGCATTCATATTTTTCTTTGATACATTAAAGGAATGAAAGAGAAGGGACATTGGGCAAGACTCTGTGGACATTGTTCACAATCAGAACAATCATTCAGTTCCTGTAGTTTCAACCCTTTAACTATCACATACTTCAGCTTGTCAAATAAATGGTGCCATATATGTTATATGTTGTCATTGTTACTGATATATATTGATTACAGACTGCCTTTAGTTGTCCCATTCCTTTGAGGACCTATTTTTTGTTGCTTTGGAAGTTGCAACTAAAAACAAAGGAAGAAGGAATTTTCATTATCTTTTATTACAGCGTGAACAAAAATTGATCTTTCATCCCAAACCCATATTTCCACATGACTTAAAGAAAGAAATGGATGGGTGTTTTTGTCATAAACCCCTTGAAAAAAATGTTTTGAGTTACATATAAGTTGAAGTTCAATTACATTTATATTGTTTGTGTTTATTGAGCATGATATACCACACCTTCAACAAGGATAACAGGGCGGTGTACAAATAAGAACACGATAAAGGGTTGGTGAAAAGGAAAAGAATGCCATTGGTTTGACAGGAAAGCAGACATTCACACAGGGAGGGCAAGTATAGCAAAGGGGGAGGGGGAGTTAGGAGACAGGTGGAGGAAGATCATCATTACATGTATTATTCTTTTCAATGTTTTCCTCAGGTTCGGCAACAATAGAATGGAGTGTTTCCAATATGACAGCACTTTTCATATTTATTTATTTTATTTATTTATTTAACAATGATTTATATACCGCATCTTCCATAGTTCAGTTGCGGTTCACAATAAACAACAGTTAACAAATCAGAGTTTGTTTTACATAAAACATCATATGACCAAATAACAATAAGATAAACTAGATAAACTAGATAAACATATGGCTGAAGACTAGATCCGTTGACTTTCCTCCTTTAGTCTTGATGGTGGTGGATTGCTCAGCGGAATATTGACTGAAGATTTTAGTGGCATCCTGAAAAGCTTCAATAAGAACATTATTTCCCACACAGTCCTGATTTTGTTAGAACAACAAGACTATATATGTCAGGTATTGATCTTGAAAGATTTAATTCATATTGGTTAGAAGTTACTTAAAAACTGTGATGTATAGTTTTGAATATAAAAGTTTTTGTATTTACAAAATTAGATAGCTAATGTTAAATCCATCTATTACCCCTGAAGCAGATAAAATGTTGCGAACATATTTTTAAGATCTTTTTTTGGCAATGATACATATTTGCATTGGATAATAGTTGCAATTATGAGTTTCGAAAGATTTAAAAAATGTTTAAAAATGTAATATAAGGCACATAATTATAAGTCGTGGTCAGTAAAGTGCAAAGTGCCAACTGTGATCACAGCCTCTGTACTATCTCTTAAATTAATTCTTTGACTGATGTGGTTTGGGAGTTGTGTCAGTTAAAAAAAAACACTTCCAGAACAATGATTTCTGCCCAAAAGCAATACAAAATCAATGAATCACTTCAACTTCATAAACTGCCAATTCAGTTTATGGAAAGTCTAATCGTGGCATTTTTCCCTAAATTCATTCACTGGTCTAAGGCAAATCAGCACAGTCCTCATTTATTAAGCATGCTTAGTCAAACATGTGAATTGTTCTGTTCCCTTATTTCCTCTTCCTATGTTTGTTGAGTAATTTTATAGGTGTGTTATTTTGTGGAAGGTATAACTACCCCACCCACAGTGATCATTCCAGTTATAAAACTCCAGATAGAAATCAGTGCGAGCATTAAGAGAGTGACAAGAGATCATCCCAGAGTCTCCGGCAACTTATTTATAAAGGTAGGATTATTAGTAGCTCAGTAGTGGTTAAAATGTTCCTGTTACAACTCAGTTTTGCTCCTAGGAGTTAGACAGCATCAGCAAGCAGGTTACATGGAATAAGGCATATGACTTGAACAGCCTCTCTAATTTCTCACGTAGAGATTGCCTTGAAAATTACATATTACTCACTATGGGCAGAAAGATCTCCATGGGAGGAGATGAGAGCACCAAGGGATTGGGTGTAGAGAGAGAAAAGGAGAGGGCCCAGAATAGATCGTTGGGGTACACCCAGAGGTGGATCTATTATGAAGATAATGAAGCTTAAGCTTCAGGGCCCCTAATCCCAGAGGGGCCCCAAAAGCGACTTTAGTCTACATTGCTTAAAAACTTTGAGTCTACTGTATGAGAAGGGATTTTTAAAGAATAATAATATTAATAATATAGTGTAATTTGATACAAAATAATAGTTAAATAAAAATTAAAAGATTGTTAAAGGATCATGTAGGCTAGCCGTAAATGAAATAACGTTCAAATTAAGGATGTTTCATTCTAAATATATTTAATATAAAATAATTATAAATAATTTAAAACACTATTAACATTTATGACAGAAATTAAAACTTTTATTAAGATTATTTATCTTAGCCTCTCATAGGTGTCTAAAATAAAAGATTATATTGATTGTGGTCTTTTCTATGTTTTATTTCATCATTTTATAATGCATCATGCAAGTATATAACATTTCTCTCATTTTCATCCCCCCATAACTCGAAAACTATAAGGCATAGGAATTTTTTTTTACACTAGTGATTGACATGTGAGATAATCCAGTACAGCAATTTTAATTAAAATCTGAGATGTAATAGTTAATTTTTTTAAAGATTTGTGGTGATCTGTCATGGAACAACCCCATTGAAGAAGATAACAGTGGTTACCCAGACCTCATTGCTGGTTGCAAAGGGACCCCCTTAACAGTTCAAGCTTCAGAGCCCCAAAAATGTAGGTTCGCCACTGGGTACACTAACTGAGAGTGGGATAGGAGAGGAAGAGGAACCACCAGAACAAACGCTGAAAGAGTGATGGGAAAGATAAGAAGAGAACCAGGATAGCACAGAACCCCTAGAACCAAGTGAGCACAATGTGTCAAGGAGAAGGTGGTGGTCAGCAGTGTCAAAAGCAGCAGAAAGGTCGATAAGGATGAGGATAGAGTAGAGGCCCTTAGATTTACCCAGGAACAAGTTACTGGAGACTTTGGCAAGTGCCGACTCAGTAGAATGTAAGGGACGAAAGCCAGATAGAAGTGGATCCAGCAGGGCTTGAGAGGAAAGAAATCAAGACAATGGCAGAGGACTGCACGCTCAAGAAGTTTGGAAATGAAGGGAAGAAGGGAGATGGGATAATAATTAGGACGACAAATAGGGTCAAGTGAAGGTTTCTTGAGGAGACATGTGACTGCAGCGTGCTTAAAGGTTGTAGGGACAGTAGCGGAGGAGAGTGAGAGATTGAGAATATGTGTGTTGGAAAGGACAACAGAAGAGGAAATGGAGTTAAGGAGACAGGTGGGGATAGGATCAGAAGAGCAAGTAGTAAGTTAAGAGGAGGAAAGAAGATAAGAGGTTTCCACTTCAGAGATCCTGAAAAAGGATGAAAGGGTAACAGAGATCGAGGGGAAAAGTTGGTGTTGAGGTGGAGGAAGAAGGGATGAAGTTCTTCTAGTGGGGAATTGGAGTGTAATCTTGTGGATTTTGTCATGGAAAAAGTTGGTTAAGGTTTGGGCAGAAAGACAAGAAGGTGTCAGAGGGGAAGGTCCTTGAGGAGAGAGTTAAGAGTTGAGAAGAGACAGCGGGGGTCACTGGCAAGAGAGTTAGTCAGATGGACATAGTATTTTTGCTTGGCTAGTGCTAAGGCTGACTGGAAGGAGGTAAGCATGAATCTGAAGTGATGAAAGTCAGAAAGGGAGTGGGACTGGAGCCAAATACACTCAGCTGAATGGGCACAGGAGCGTAGATAGCGGATGGTTGAAGACAACCAGGGCTGAGGTGTAGTGCACCTCACAGGATGTGGGATGGGTGGAGCAAGAGTATCTAGAGCATAGAATAGGGCAGTGTTGTTAAATGCCATCAAGTCAATGCTGACACCTGGCAGTCCAGCAGCCCCTGGGTTTTCTTGGCAAGGTATCACCAGAAGAAGATTGCCAGGCCTTTTTGTCTGAGGCAATGGAGGGTAAAGTGACTTGCCCAAAGCCACAAGGAGTGCCAGTGAAAATCAAACCCAGATCTCATGTGTTGTAGGCTGTTGCTCTAACCACTAGGCTACTTCTCCATTAGAGGGCAGAATTATAGGAAAATATAGCCTCATCAACAGAATTAGAAGACAAGATGGAAGAAAGAGGTGATGAGACAATAGAGGAGAGAGCCAAAGGAAGAGAAATGAAGAGGTCATCAGTAAACGGGAGTTTATTAGAAATGGAATGAGCATTTCATAAGACACAAAAGAAAGGGAGAGAGGAGGGGGAAAGGAGAGGAATATGGATGAGATTAGAGTGGTTGACTGAGGAGTGGGAGTGAGAGAATAGTCTAGGGGGGGCCAGGGTTAGGATTAATGTCACCAGATGAAAGAAAAGAAGGAGGAGAAGAGTGTGAGGCAGAGAGGAGATGGAATGGTGGAAACAAGGATAAGGTTTTTGAAGAGAGAGGGGAGAAGGATGAATGGGAGGAAGAAAAAAGTGAAGTTCAAAAGCTGAGGAAAGGAAGGAAGACAAGATGAAGGAAGAGATGGGAAGGGAAGAGAGGGTAATAAGGAGGAGGAAGTTTGAAGAAGTTGGTATGAGGGAAGAAAGTTGGAGAGTGGCAAAAAGAAAAAAATGACATGTAGTCATAAGAAAAGAAGTGATTGAGGGGAAAGTAGAAGAAATTGTAGAAGATCTACCTTAACAGTAATAAATAGTATGGGGTCTATTCTGTAACACAAATAGCGGGGATGGATATCTATCCCTGCTATTCATCCTCCTTTCCTGTCCCTGACTAAGCCTCCCTGTATGATCAGGGGTCAGGCTGCGGGGAATGAATGAAGTCGGCTGCGGCCAGGGATTGAGGCTCTTGAATGGAGCCGCGATGCCATGGCAACTGGACGCCATGGTGCTGTGGCTCCATTCAAGAGCCTTGAATGAGAAAGCCAGGGCGAGACCTGTCAGTGCAGGCTGACCGGAATCGGTTCCCAGCCTGCACGTACAGGCCTAGATGGGATTCTGATCCTGTGGGGGCTAGACATGTCCTGCGGGATCAGGATCCCATCTACCTCTGTGCATCTAGTTCCAATTGGATGAAAAGCAGGCCGGGATGTCCAAATTAGAATAGGCCTCCACGGTGTTAAGAATAATTAATCATACAGTGCAAAGGCATAGGTAGGATAGTGCAGGCAGTCCTCCAGAGATGAAAGATGATGGTGCTAGTGGTAGGATCGGGTGCTCCAGAGCACCTCAGATGTTGTGGTTGGCGAGGGAGCAACTGTGCCACACGAATCTCAGACATCTAGGAAAGCACGCGGCAAGTCCTGAGCATGGGTTGCATGGCATACGGCCCAACACATGGCGTGAGTCAAGTCAGGCTGCAAATCTTGGCTGCTCAGGGATGGCTGCGGGAACAAACAAAGCCATGAACTGCAGCAGCAAACAGAGAGAGGGCCTGCGTGGAGTTGGATCTGATGAATAAATTTGGGGGCTGGCAAGTACTGAGCAATCTACAGTTCTTTCAGACCAAGGTGTACCAACTCCTTCGGTTCCTCCTTAAAGTCTCTGCATCATAAGGTCATACTTACTCAATATATATTGATTAAATAGTGTTTTCTTAATTGAATCTAGCACTTTAAAGAAGTTATTGATCATTCCTCACTAAAGTCAGCTAGAACTCTTAGAACTCTAAGAAAATAGACAATGCCCAGCTACTTTTGGCTGAAATCTTTAATCTTTTAAGCAATGACTTAATAACTCTGCATTCTATATGGTATCCTACAAATGGTGATAATTTTTTTGTGTCTGGACCTATATGTATATTATTGAAACTGATACAAGTAGTGCTCATTAGTGGGTTTCTTAGTGCTTTTCAATATGTCTGAAAAGCACTAATGTGGTAGTTCAAACAGTCCATCTGGCCTTTCCTTCATCCAGAGACTTGAATCTTTGGATGCTAAAATGGATTGATCAGGTTCAAACTCCATTAGAAAGCCAGTTGTGGTCCTGAAGTTTACCCTATTGAAAGTCATCAGAACCCAGTTAGACATTAAATATATGAAGCTTATGCTAGAAGCCCGTTCTTGACTCCTTACCTTCACTATGTTATGTTAAAGGCAAAAGAAAAAGTTGAAAAGTGCTCCAGAGTCGATGCATAGGCATGATTTTGACTATCGTATATTTTGTTTTATAAAACCTCCTATTAACTTGGTTCATTATTATGTTTCCATCTTCAGCTCAAATGCACATCATTCCAATGGAGATGTTTTGGTAAGCAGTGCTTGTCTCTTTCTTACTCATGTATCAGGTCTAAGCTGTTTACCATTTTTGCTCCTTTAATCTCTCTATTCCCAATACCTCCTTTGTTTCAGTGTAATGAATGTACACAAAATGGGCCTGATTCTGTCCCGGAAGTAGATCCCTCTTTACGTCCGGACGTAAAGAGGGTATCAAAATCATGAACAGTCCTGCACATGCAGGCCGGGACAGTGATTGAGTCTGGCTTGCACATGCAGGACTGTCCCCGGCTAACTCAGGCTCTTCAATGGAGCCGTGGTACCATGGCGTCATGTTGCCATGGCACCACAGCTTCATTGAAGAGCTGTGAAGCCAGCCGCCAGAGATTAAAGCTAATTCCCCACAGCCCGACCCCCAATCTAGACTCTTAAGGCCAGGGATGGGGGCAGGGAATGTCTTCTGGCCCCACTTGCCCCATCCGTGCCCCGGAGTTTCAATAAAGGCACGTCCAGGGAAATTATTCCACCTCGGGGGTTGGAATAACTTCCCCGCACATGTCTCCAGCCCCAGACATACAGGGCCAACATTAGAATTGGCTCTGTATGTCCAAGGCCGCGACTGCCCAGATTCTGCCCCCGAGCCGCCCCTTCCCCATCCCGCACAACCGGCGGGGAAGTTAGTCGGATGAAGTGAAAGCACGAATAGTGGGGATGGACGTCCTGTTGGGCTGTCCATCCCCACTATTCATGGCACAGAATAACCCTTAATGTGACCAGAACACAACTAGTGCTACTTAATATATGCATAGCACTACAAGGCATACACAGTGCTGTACACAACATGTAAGAGAGAGTCTCTGCTCACAATTTATCAGGATAGATGCATTCAACTAACAGGGGACTAAGGTACATAAGAACATAAGATATGCCATACTGGGTCAGACCAAGGTCCATCAAGCCCAGTATCCTGTTTCTAACAGTGGCCAATCTAGGTCATACGTACCTAGCAGTATCCCCAAGAGACACAGGTTCCACAATGCTTGTATTGGGTCAAGCATTGATATCCTGAGTACCTTCTTAATAATGGTTTATGGACCTTTCCTCCAGGAACTTGTCCAAATCTTTTTTAAACCCAGCAACACTAACAGCCTTTACTACATCCTTCGGTAACAAATTCCAGAGTTTGATTACACATTGAGTGAAAAAATATTTTCTTTTATTAGTCTTAAATAGTTTACCCTGTAGCTTCATTGCATGTCCCCTAGGGGTATGTTTACTAAGGGATATGTTTACTAAACAGCACTAACATCGCAGCGGCGACGTTATCGCACGATAAGTGATGTTTTTGCGTGATAATGGTGCATTACCGTGCGAGAACATCACATATCGCGCGATAACATCTCCGCCGGCATTAAGGCGCACAGAGGGCGGAGTAAGGCTCCCCAGAGGGCAGAGTAAGGCTCCCCAGGGGTGGAGATAAGGGGTCAATGGGCGGAGAGTGGGCGGGGAGAGACTCCATTCACACTAACGCCGTGAAATGAAGGTCTGAAAATTAGTGCCAGTGAAAACCTCGCGCTAGAGGCACATTTGCAGGGGAGAGAGACCATTTCAGTCTGCAATGTGCAGCAAAGGCAGGGAAACCAAGAAAAATGATAGTAGTGATACATGTGCAGCAACATCATAGTGCCCAAGTATGAGAGGGCACTATGGTGAGGCTGCAAATGGGATACAGGGGCTGCAGGAGGGACATGCAGTGGGGCAGCTGGGGCACAGGGTGGACTAGGCAGATGCCTAGGTGACACATAGGATTGTAGAAGCAGAAAACCAGCAAGACAGCAACTGACCAAGGGCAAACATGGCCACGAGTGTGTGTTCCACAGTGTCCCAGGGGACAGTACCCAGCAAGGATCCCAAAGGGTACATAACATTGGCAGGTGGTGCCAGGGGGAAGCGTAGACGTCTATGTAGGCACCCCTACCCCATATCATGCACCATAGGCAGCCGCCTATCGGCACACTGGATGGCCTGTGACTGCGCACCACCAGCACCACTGGCATAAGGGCATGTCAGCATGGTGGCAGAGGGGTGCTGGTGGTGGAGGGGACAGTGATATCTGCCCACAGCAAACCACAGCCAAGCCCTGTTTAGGTGGGTGCCGTGCACTGCAACAGACAAGGTCTGTCTGACGAACCGTCATGGTATCTCCAGGGAATGATCTGCCTCTATGGCAACAGTTTGGTGCAATACACACAGACAGTGTGTTCAGGGGCAGAAGGTCACAGGTTTGAGTCCAAGCTGTGGCTCCTGCAAACCATGTCCCTACATTTTACCCAGTACTAAACCGTGGTAATAAAGATGGAACCTTTATTGCAGATAAAATAAACATGCCATAAATGCCTATATTTTACCCTACAGAGCACAGACAGAACACTGGAAACAGTGTAAGCATTCTGGGTTCAGTAAGGTGTAGGCAGCCACATAACACTGGATAGACATACGCACACTCGCACACCTATTTCAGCATTATGCAAATATAGAGGTGGTTGGCAGCCATGGCCGCCACATCAGTCCTGGGCACAGTGCAGGCATTGCTATGGTACTCAATACTGTTAGGGTCACTCCCCAGGGTGTTAAACAGTGTCAGAAACAAATCCTGAAACACACTCCACAGATATCAGAAAGGTTGCTATGATGAATCTCTGTCAACAAATTGTGTTTAACTTAGGATTTGTTATCTGACATTATTCATAGCAACCTTTTGATATACGTGGCATTGCTAAGGTATGCAGGTGCTAGTATTGGTAGATGCTGCTCCGCGAAGGGCCCAACAGCCTGACTCTCCATGAGCCACTGGATAGTGGAGCCTGTGGGTGTGGGTGTTTGTGCCCCTGTTGGCCACTGCTCTTGGGTAGAAGTTCCCAACTCTGGTCCTGGTGGGCCAAACACGGTTCAAGTTTTCATGCTGTCCCTAATGAATATGCATGGATACATTTGCATACGGTGGGGGCAGTGCATGTAAATACATCTCATGCATATTTATTAGGGACATCCTGAAACCTGAATGGTATTTGGCCCTCTAGGACTAGATTTGGGACACTGCTCTAGGGATTGCACATGTTTATGGTGTATGTGCTCTGTAGGGTACAGTATAGGCATTTATGGTGCGTTTCTTTTATCAGCAATAAAGATTCTGTCTTTATTACCATGGTTTAGTACTGGGTAAAATGTGGGGACCTGGTCTGCAGAGGCCACAGCTGGGACTTGAACCTGTGGCCTTCTGCCCCTGAATATACTGGCTGTGTGCACTGCACCACACTGTTGTCACAGAGGCACATTATTCCCTGGGGATGCCATGACTGTTCGTCAAACAGACCCTGTCTGTTGCAGTGCACAGCACCCACCTGAACAGGGCTTGGTCTTGGTGTGTTGTGGGCAGATGCCACTGCCCCCTCCGCCACCAGCACCCCTCCGCCACCATGCTGACATGCCCTTATGCCAGTGGTGCTGGTGGTGCACAGTGCCAGGCCATCCAGTGTGTCGGTAAGCAGCTGCCTACGGTGTGAGATCTGGGTAGGGGTGCCTACTTAGACATCCGTGCATCCCCCGGCACCGCCTATCACTGTTATGTGCCCTTTGGGGTACCTGCTGGGTGATGTCCCCTGGGACACTGTGGGACACACACTCGTGGGCATGTTTGACCTTGGTCAGTTGCTGGCTTGCTGATTTGCAGTTTCTGTGTTCTTATGTGCCACCTAGGCATCTGCCTAGTTCACCCTGTGCCCCAGCTGCTCCACTGCATGTCCTGCCTTCAACTCCCTGTACCCAATTTGCAGCCTTGCCGTCGTGCCCTTTGTATTTGGCCACTATTCCGCTGCTGCACATGTATCACTACTAGCACTTTTCTTGGTCTCCCTGGCTTTGCTCTACATTGCTGACTGAAATGGTTTCTCTCTCCTGCAAATGTGCCTCTAGCGCGAGGTTTTCACTGGCGCTAATTTTCAGACCTTCATTTCACGGCGTTAGTGTGCATGGAGCCTCTCCCCGCCCACTCTCTGCCCATTGACCCCTTATCTCTGCCCATGGGGAGCCTTACTCTGCCCTCTGAGGAGCCATACTCCACCCTCTGCACACCTTAATGCCGCCGGACACATTATCGCGCAATATGTGATGTTCTAGCATTGTAATGCGCCACTATCATGTGATAACATCGCATACCGCGCGATAACATTGCAGCTGCACTGTTAGTGCCGTTTAGTAAACATACCCCCTAGTCTTTCTATATTCTGATAACGTAAACAATCGATCTACGTTTACCCGTTCCACTCCGTTCATTAATTTATAGACTTCTATCATATCTCCCCTCAGGCGTCTCTTTTCCAGGTTAAAGAGCCCTAATCTTTTCAGCCTTTCTTCATAGGGGTATCCTTCCATCCCCTTTACATTTTGGTGGCTCTTCTCTGAACCTTTTCTAATAACGCTATATCCTTTTTAAGATACGGCGACCAGAATTGCACACAATATTCAAGGTGTGGTCTCACCATGGAATGATATAGAGGCATTATAATATCCTTTGTTTTATTTTCTATTCCTTTCCTTATGATACCTAGCATTCTATTTGCTCTCTACTGCACACTGGGCCGAGGGTTTTAACATGTTATCCACAATGACGCCTACATTTTTTTCCTGGATGGTGGTTCCTAATGTGGAACCTTGCATCATGTAACCATAATTTGGGTTGTTCTTCCCTAGGTGCATAACTTTGCACTTGTCCACATTAAATTTCATCTGCTATTTTGATGCCCAGTCTTCCAATTTATCAAGATCCTCTTGCAATTTTCCACAAGCCTCTTGGGTTTTAACAACTTTAAATAGTTTTGTGTCATCTGCAAATCTGATAACCTCACTCATTATTCCCTTTTCCAGGTCATTTATGAATATGGCAAAAAGCACCGGACCCAGCACAGATCCCTGGGGTACACCACTATTCACCTTTCTCCGTTGGGAAAATTGGCCATTTAGCCCTACCCTCTGATTTCTTTTTTTTTAATTCTTTATTTTCGTTTTACAACAACAAAGGAAGGAAGACATACAACTAAAAGACAATACATACATGGAATGTGATACATACACCAAAGTAAACCCCTGCCACCCCCCTCCCCCCTGCTTCTTCTCTAGAAAACTAAATCATTCTCGAAGCGGGCGTATACTGACATTATTGAGTTACAAAACCTAACGGCGATCTGAAACATGATGAATGTACATTGAACAGACATGTCGAAGCAATAAACAGATTGTACATGATCATTGAGCATCTGCCATTTAGACAAGCGAGAATGAATATGGGCATGGAAAATAGCTCTCCGAAATATCTGCTCATATTTACTATATAAGCAGACAAGGTTCCACTATTCATTGACAGTAAGTCGAGAGCTATCCTTCCAAGTCCTCGGGATTAAACATATGGCTATACCCAGCATGAAATCAGGAGAGAGCGACCCTTCTTAGGAAGAGAGGGGACCTCCGCCATTAAGCGGAGTCCCACAGTCTTCCAAGAAAGAGGCTCGTGAGGGTGTAAGATAAATGAAATACGACCCCAGACCCGCCCCCAGTAAACCTGTAACTAAGAACATTCATAAAGAACATGAGCAAGGGTTCCCACATCAGTATGGCAAGACCTACACTGGTCCCTGGCAGTTGTGTTCCATTTGGCTATTTTCCTGGAATATAAGAACAGCTATGTGCAAAAAGACGAGAGTTGAGTTTGGGTAACTGAGGCAGATCGGGAAACCCGCACTATTTTGCTCCAGAAAACGCTCCAATGCACAGGGATTAAAGTGGTTTACGGTTAGCGATCCCAGGCTTGTTGGACTCTACAAGTGGCAGTATCTGTACCCTGACATAATAGTCTGTAAAAGTTAGAGGCTATCCCATGTGTACTACTAATAGAGTGAATTAGTTCTAATAGCCCATCCTCAGTAAGGACAGAAGGCGGCATGATTGGAGCACCCCTGAGGCAGCATGGAAACTGCATCAATTGAAAGTAATGTTGCGCTAGTAACGCAAATTCCCTATATAAATCAGAAAAGATTTTCCAACGAGCTGCAGGGAAGAGCTGTTGGGGTGTCCAGATCCCCCTGGAGTACCAGGGTCTGGAAGTAATCATGTATGGCTGCTCGAATTTCTAACCGGAACTCTGGCTGAGTTAATAGGGCTCTATCAAAGAACCAGGCCCCCGGATTCCCTTGAAGTGCAGTAGTGTGGTATTGAAAAGAAATAGCAGCATGATCTGAAATATGCTGAGAGTGAATCTTTACAGCGTCCACCTGAGGAACTAACAGTGTTGATATTAGAAAGAAATCTATGCGAAACTGGGATTTGTGAGGGGAAGAGAAGAAGGTAAAGTCAAACTCATTGGGGTGTAGTAACCTCCATAGATCGACTAGAACAATATCTTTGATCACTGAGGTAAGCGCGATGTGACTCTTGGGGGGACCACTTGTCCTAGGCGGCTATTTGTCTATCAGGGGATCAAGAACTAAATTGAAATCCCCCCCAATATCAAGGAAGTGTTAGCAGAGGCCGGCGTACCTGAGCAATAATAGCAAAAGGGCAGGGTCATCCACATTAGGATCAGGAAGGCATATACATGTAACTTTAAAGTTACCTATCTTGAGGTGAACTCTGGGCCATCTACCCGCTGTATCTGAGCAAGTCGCAACAACAGTAGCATGCAGAGACTCCCCATCCAAAATGGCAACCCCACATTCCCAGAAACGGCTGGGGAATAGGCGACCACCATGCAAGGTTTAACACTGAGGTCGAGAGTTTCCTTCGAATTGAAATGTGTTTCTTGGAGGAAAATCAGGTCCGCAGCTTCATGACTTAGATAGCTTAGGAGTTTCCTCCGTTTTATCGGATTATTGATTCCTTGTACGTTCAATGAGAAAATCTGACATGGTGCCATCAATCGATAATAGACATTTTAGGTAAGAGCGCTTGACAACTTACAACATAATCAGAATCTGTACAATAATGACATAAACACCAAGTATGCTGGCCAATACACCCATATTGAAAAGTATGTACCAAAGTAACTTAGAGAAGAAGCAAACCCCCAATGAATATGGCGACCAGATGTCTGCGGGAGGAGGCCCTAGAGAGGAAGATATTGACATAATAAAAGAAAAGAAACACCAGAGTCCATAAGAAACACTGTCTCTGATACTCGTCGAGGCTGCTATGGGTAGATGGAGTCGGGTCCCAAATATCTTCAAAATAAGGCAACAAACCGCCCTCGACAGACTCTTCACTGCGCTGCGGTAAATCCAATATGGCAGGTACAGCGGATGTGAGAGTACTGGCAGGAATATTCTGGAAGTCAGCGCATCAAGTCGGCTTCTTTAGAGTCCAAAAACTCCGCTAGTAGATCAGGGTCCTCAAATGTTCTTGTCTGATTGTGAAGCGTGACTCGGAGCTTGGCCGGGTACATCAGGCCATAGCGTGCTTGTAGTTGTTGAAGCCTCGGCCGAAATTCCAGAAAGCGCTTTCGGCGGTCGACCGTGGGTTTAGCCAAGTCAGGATAGAAGGAGACCTTGTGGCTCTCAAACTCCATATGGCCCTTTGCCCGGGAGGCACTGAGAATTTGTTCCACATGTTGATATCTCAAAAGTCGAAAGATGATAGGCCGCGGGGTCTTCCTGTTGAGCGTTATGTTTGTGGGTACACGATGAGCGCGATCGATCTCCAATTCTTTGGTAAAGGTGATTTGGAGCAGGGAAGGGAGGATTTTACTTAAAAACTCCTTCATGTCTCCCAATTCCGCTCCCTCCGGTATGCCCACGAGTCGTAGGTTGTTGCGGCGCGCTCTATTATTGCCATCTTCCACTTCTTTCTGCAAGGCCCGCACCTGACGTTCAACTTTGTCGAGTTTGGACAGCCGGACCGCATGGGAGTCTAATATACTCTCCATTTTGTCCTGACGCGAAGAGAGCCCCTCTAGCCTGCCTTGCAGTACACCAAGATCTTCCCTCAGCGCTCGAAGTGCTTCACCGTTTGACTGCACAAGGTCCTTAACCCCTCTAATTTCTGCGAGGATTTCCTGCTGCATTTCGGGGCCCTCGCGGAAAGCCAGCCCCTTCTGCGGGGACGGGGGTTCAGTTTTGGAGCGTTTACCGTGAGAAGCCGCTGGAGATCCAAATTCCAGGCGCGTGGGTTTGGTCCCCGCCATCTCACCAATATGCCCCGGCAAGATCAGAGCAGAAATTCAAGTTTGTCCGGTGTTAATTCAGGATTCTGAGTAGGCCTCTCGGGAGCCTCAGCGTTATGCGACCATCCCGCTGGACATCGGGCTCCGCCCTACCCTCTGATTTCTATCTTTTAACCAGTTCCTGATCCACAATAGTACTCTGCCTCCTATCCCATGACTCTTTAGTTTTGCCAAAAGTCTCTGATGAGGGACCTTGTCAAAGGCTTTCTGAAAGTCCAAATACATTATATCAACCGACTCACCTTTGTCTACCTGTTTATGCACACCTTCAAAAAAAAACATAACAGATTAGTAAGACAAGATCTTCCTTGTCTAAAACCATGTTGGCTGTCTCCCATTAAGCCATAACTATCTACATGTTCAGCAATTTTGTTCTTTATGATTTTTTCTACCATTTTTCCCAGTACTGACGTCAGGCTCACCAGTCTGTAGTTTCCCGGATCAGCCCTGGAACCCTTTTTAAAAATTGTTGTTACGTTTGCCATCCTCCAAACTTCCAGGTATTACTGATGATTTTAATGATAGTTCACAGATTACTAATAGCAGGTCTGCAATCTCATATTAGAATTCTTTCAACATTCTTGGATGTATATCATCCGGCCCAGGTGATTTGCTACTCTTCAGTTTATCTAATAGTTGTAATACATTTCCCCAATGTATCGATATTTTCTTCAATTCTTCCGCACCTTTGAATACCACTTCAGTCATGGGTAACATCCCTACATCTTCCTCAGTAAAGACCGAAGCAAAGAATTCATTCAGTCTCTCCGCTATCGCCTTGTCGCCTCTTAGTGCCCCTTTAACCCCTCTATCATCTAATGGACCAACTGACTCTCTCACAGGTTTTTTGCTATGAATGTACTTGAAAAAGTCTTTATTACGCGTTTTTGCTTCTACAGCAAGCTTCTTCTCAAATTCTCCCTTTGCCTGCCTTTTCAATGCCTTGCATTTATCTTGCCCGTGCTTGTGCTGTTTCCAGGTTTCGTCGTTTGGCTCTTTTTTTTCCATTTCCTGAAAGATGCTTTTTTGGCAACAATAGCCTCTCTGAACAAAGTGGAAATGTTTATGACACACAAGGGGGGTCAACAGGGGAATAAGGGGGCTTAGAATCCAAAAGCAGCCTTAAAGAGGTGGGTTTTTAGCCTGGATCTGAATAGAGCCAAAGATAGTGCCCGATGTACTGACAGGTAATCTGTTCCAGGTATAGGGTGCAACCAGGTAGAACGAGCAAAGTGTGGAGTTGCCAGTGGAAGAGAAGGGCACAGATAAGAAGGATTCAGGTTTAACAGGTATAATGCAGCTTTTGCTTTCTTTGATTTATAAGTCAACAAGTTGTAATTCAGAGTTTTTGTATATTTTGGACATAACTCCTCTTCATGCATATAATTTCTAATTTGTGATTTTTCCTTTATACTATTGTATTGTACAGTTATTTGATAACTCCCCCGGATGTGGACTAATGGATTTCTGCTTTTTCTTTTAATGTGTATTGTACTATTTTGGAATTTATTCAATAAAAATATTAAACAAAAAAAAAAACAAAGAAGGATTTGTCTGATGAGCAGAATTACTAAAGAGTAGTGCTGTGGGGACAGAAATGAGAGGAGAGGTAATGAAGAGCCATAGAATGAATGCACTTGTAGGTCAACAGGAAAAGTTTAAACTGGATGTGGAAGTGGATAGGAAGCCAGTGAAGTGACTTGAGAAGAGGGGGTTATGTGGGCATAGTGATATTGGTGAAAGATTAGCCATGCAACTGAATTTTGAATGGATTGAAGAGAAAATAGTTGATTTAGGGAGAGACCAGAAAGGAGCAAGTTGCAATAGCCTAAACAGAAGGTGACTAGAGAGTGGAGAAGGATTTTGATAATGAGTTCAGAAAGGAAGGGACAAATTTTGCTGATGTTACAGAGAAATAACTGGCAGGTTTTAGCTGTCGGATGTGTGTAGAGGAGAGAGATGAGTCAACATTGACCCTAAGGGGTATGTTTACTAAACCGCAATAACATAGGAGCGGCTACATTATTGTGCGATAAGTGACATTAACATGCGCTAAAGTCACCAGATGCAACGTTAGCGTGCGTTAACTTCTCCAGCGGCGCTATGTCCTGCAGAGGGTGGAGAGAGGGTGTAGAGAAGGGGTCAATGGGTGGGGAGTGGGCAGGGAGAAGCTACCGCAGCATTATCGCTCTGAACTGAAGGGCCGAAAATTACCACGAGTGAAAACCGGGCATTAGATGCATATTTGCAGGAGAGAGAAACCATCTAAGTGTCAGCAATGTACAGCATAGGCAGGGAGCCCAAAAACAGTGATAGTAGTGCTACATGTGCAGCAACAGCATAGTGCTCAGGTATGAAAGGGCACTATGGCGATGCTGCAAATGGGGCATAGGGGGCTGCAGGCAGGACATGCAGTGGGGCACCTGGGGCACAAATGTGGACTAGGCAGATGCCTATGTGGCACAAAGGAGCGTGGCAAATTGAAACCAGCAAGACAGCAACTGACCAAGGTCAAACATGCCCATGAGTCCGTGTCCCACAGTGTCCCATCCAGGGGACATTATCCATCAGGTACCCCAAAGGTCACATAACATTTGCAGGCGGTGCCGGGGGGAAGCGTGGGTGTCTATGTAGGCACCCACACCCCAGATAGCTGCCTACCTGCACTCTGGATGACCTGGGACTGCGCACCACCGGCATCACCAGCATATGGGTATGTCAGAATGATGGGGGAGGGGTGCTGGTGGTGGAGGGGGCAGTAGCAGCTGCCCATAGCAGACCAAGGCCAAGCCCTGTTCAGGTGGGTGGCATGCACTGCAACAGACAAGGTCTTATTTATTTATTTACATTCTCTTATATACCACGTTATTCTGTATCAGTGCAGTTTACATTGAACAAACTGAAATTACATTGAACAGGGCATTATAACTTGGAGATAACTATTTTACAGGGAACATGGGCTGTGGAGGGTTAAGTGGCTTGCCCAAGACCACAAGGAGCACCTGTGGGACTAGAAACCCCAGTCCTTCTGGCCCAAGGTTGCTGTCCTCTAGTGAGATTTGAACCCCCGACCTTCCGGCCTGAAGTACCTTGCCCCATCCACTAGGCCACTCCTCCACTCCATCCACTGATGAACAGCCATGGTTTCCCCAGGGACCAACCTACCTCTGTGGCAACAGTATGGTGCAGTACACACAGCTAGTGTGTCCTCAGGCAGAAGGTCACAGGTTTAAGTCCCAGCTGTGGCCTCTGCAGACCATATCCCTACATGGCACATACAACATAAACATGTGCACTCCATGAGCATCGGCCAACAGGGGCACAAACACCCAAACCCACAGGCTCCACTTTCCAAAGCCACATGGAGAGTCAGGCTGTTGGGCCTGGCATGGAGCAGCACTTACCACTAAAGCACTACTACTAGCACCTGCATACCTTAGCAATGCCTGCACTGTGCTCAGGACTAGTGTGGCAGGCAGGGCTGCCAACCACCCCTATCTTTGCACAATGCTGACATAGGAGTGAGAGTGTGTATTTGTCTATCCATTGTTTTGTGGCTGCCTACACCTCACTGGGCCCACAATGCTTATACTGTTTCCAGCGTTAGCCTGCCAATGTGCATAATTAGGAACAAGGTATTGTGTGTATGGCCCACACAGGGCGGACTGGGCAGGATGCATCTGCACAGGGTGTGGGGAAATGGCTGGGACATTGTAGTGCCCGACCACCACCTGCATGGACAGGGTGGCCACAGCATGTCATGCTGGGAGGTCAGTCTCACCCTGCCTGAGCAGTGACCATGGCATATCTAGGTTCCCACATAGTGTTATACAGTGTTTTTCTCAAGTAATATCTGTTTGGTTCCTGTTCTGGGGCCCAATCATTGAGATACCTGCTTGGTGTCTGTGCTTACATCCCACCTCTAGGTGCACATAGTTTCTCTGGGAGCATGCACTATGGACTGGCTAGCAGACTGTCTGCAGTTAGCATGTGTATGGCTGGAATATCTGGCAGGGTGCAGACTGACTGTGCCCTCTGCTGGTGAATGTTAGGTTGTGGTGGGGGGGCAGCTGAGCATTCCCAGGCCTACTGCCTGTCTACCAGTGCCCTTGTGATATGTACAGATCTGTATCAACTGCCCTGGACTGTGCCCTTTCACCATCAGGACTGGGGTTGCTGGTCCCACAGTCCTTCATCATGTCCCTCTACTACCCCCATTGGAATGATGTAGAGTGTGGGTCTGTTGGGGGCAGATCCTGTCAACCACCTTGACCCAGAGAGGGCAGTTTGATAGGTGGTGCCACATAATCCGCATGTGAGTCCAGACACCCCCCTGCTCTCATAACAAGTGACCATGGCAACCACACTGGACACACACTAATCTGGGTGCATCATGGTCCACAAGGGCTAGACATGACTGGGGAATGCAGATGGACACAGGAGTAGCCTAGGTGTGTCTACAAGGAATACCTGTCACACACTGGCACTGAGAGGGACCTGCAACAACACCTATCTGAACCAACCTGGGTACTGCAGACCTGGTGCTGGGCACTCCATCTTACCCTCAGGGTGAGCACAGCACCCACACAATGGCATAATCTGTAGCTACTCTATGCCAGTAACACATATGGTCAGTTCCCCCTACCAAGCTGAAGCGCTGTAGAGGCGCATACGCCATCCTGTGATCAGATGTAGACTGCTGTTCTGCATGTGTATTGCATCATGGGTACTGGTGGGTTTACCCTATCATGGTAACCACAGCAGACATTTTGTGCAGTGACCTGCAGTCCTTCTGTAACCAGCCATTGCTGTGATAAAAGCTATAGAGGTGTAGCCCACTGGTTAATACAATGACTGCCAAGGCAGATGTCATGGGTTCAATCCCTCAGTGGTCTCATAATGTTAAGGCTGTCCAGACCAAGTCCTTTTCATGCCTGTAACAGTCAGTCACATCTCTGCAATATGTGCTGCCAGCCAAGCTCACCCTCACCTCAGTCCCATACCCTAAGGTGCCTCAGAGCATGCCATGGCACAAGGCGTCTTAGGATAGGGCAGCTTATACAGCGCCTTCTCAGCCTTGTACTAAGTTTGGTTTGTCGCCCTATAGGGCACCTTATACAGCACCTTGTCAACCTTGTAATGTGCTTGGTTTGTTAGCTTTACTGTGCAATGTCCCGTTAACGTGCGCTTACTGGCCAAGACACCCTTTATTGCGTGTTAGTTGGCCATTGCTATCTTGATGCCGGTACACCCACTTCCTTATATGGCATTCCGCACGTTATCGCTGCACCTATCGCCGGTAACATTATCACGGTTTAGTAAACATACCCCTAAGACTGCGAGTTGAGGACATCGGGAAAATGGTAGAGTTAAGCACAGACAAGCAGATTGAAATATAGGCCTGGATTCCTGGAGAAATTTCAGGTGCAGAGAGGTAGATCTGAGAGCCATCAGCATAAAGAGAGTACTGAAAACCATGGGATAAGATCAGGGCAGCAAGGAAGTAAATATAGACAGAAAGGAAGAGGTCCCAAGATAGATCCCTGAGGTACACTGCCTGAAAATGGATAGCAGTGAAGGAAGATCCACCAGAACATATATGAAAAAGATAAGAGGAACACCAAGACAGAAAAGAGTCCCTAAATCTACGTGAGAACAGTGTGTCGAAGAAAAGGTGGTGATGAACAATGTCAAAAGCAGCCGATAGGTCAAGAAGGATGAAGATAGAATAGAGGCCCTTGGATTTGGTCCAGACTAAATCAGTACTTGTTCAACTCACCTTCTTTCATGAAACTACTTCCTCTTATTTAACTCAAAAATGTACATACAGCTTAATTTGTAGACAAAAAGGCAGTGAACCTGTGAAGGCAAAGAGGGTATAGGGGGGGCCAGAGGCAGAAGCCACAGGAGGATTAGGAAGTAGAGTGACTGTTCTCTGCTCTGCTTCAGGCTCACAGTCTTTCCTCCTTTGGTGCCTGAAAAGAGGTGGTAAAACTGCATTTCAGCCCTTCTCCCAGAAATTAAGCCCTTTACACCAAGGATCCTTCGAAAGAGTTTATCTTCAATATGTTTCACTAGTGGCAGCACTATGCTGTGCTGTCCGGGAGACTCAGGTTCGCTTCTTGGGTCCAGCTTATATTCTCTGTGACTGTATTGTTCACAGCCTAGTGGGGAGGGTATGTCAGCCTTTGCTTCACAGTGATATCTATTGGCCAGACTTAGGATCTACACGTAACAGGTTCCACAGGGATTTATGATCAGTGGGCCTGACAAAGGAAAGTTACTACAGTGGCTGGGTACATGGGACCTACACAATAGGAGTAATGCCCCTAGATAGTTGTGAGTGAAGGCTCATGACACTGAACCCAATGGAGTCTAGTTTCCATTTAATTGTAAGCCAAAAAGGATCAGGGGGACCTGGTGAGTCAAAAGAAGCTGGACACATTATGCGATATGAACCTTTAGAAATGCAAAGTTTTTTCGTAGGTTTGGTAAGGCCTCCTCCCTCTTATGGTGGGCTATCATAGTATTATAAACTTGTGAGATTTGAATATTTCTGTATTGTGTTTTTTTCTCTTATTTCTTGTTATGTATCAGAGTGATACGTATATTTAAAATTTTGATCAATTTTAAAATTTAAGAAAAAAAGAAATGCAAACAAACATCAAGCCTGCATATTTATTTGGCCTTAAAAGAAATATTTCAAAACATAATAAAGATCAATACCTTTTGCAGTGTATAAAATCTGAGTCATCCTTTGCAATGTAGAGTATGGAACAAGGTGCTTTCTGCGTTGGGCACATGACACACTGAGTCCAGAGACTGTCAGTGGTCTAAATGGAAATTCCTCCTTCAACTATGAGAGCAGCCTTATACTTTGGGAGTGTCTTAAGTCCAAAGTCCATTGGCATTCTTTGTTATTTTGGGCACACCACCTAACCTTCCATTGCCTCAGGTGCACATTTAGATTTGCCCTCCAAGGACAGAGAAATACTTCCTGTATCTGAATGTAACTCGCCTTAAGCTACTACTGAAAAGTTGTAAATTAGATCCAAATTCCCCCTTACTAAAGTAAGTATAGATCAAGTAGGTTCTCAAGAAATAATTTGTTTGACTTTTTTTCAGTGGAAATAATTTCTATGGTTCAGGCCCTTCCTCTTGCTTAAAGGTAAGGAACACAATAATTTTACTTTGGCTATAGCACATTACAGTATGTGTTATAAAGGATTTTGATAACTGACCCTGTTTTGGGTTTTTTTCCCTTTCATACATTCAAGGATTTTGCAACACATTTTACTTGTCTCTCCTTTTGGATCCTTGAACCCTCCTTTGGAAATCTGTTGAGAGAATAGATTCCAAAACAGTGGTGCACCTTTTCCAGACAGCAGTAGCATAAGGACTGTGCTCCTTGAAGTCCAAGCAGCTCCGTCCAAGCACCAAACTCTCATAAGGGTGGGGAAGAAGAGACAAAGACCTGTCCTGTACAAGAAGATTTACGAGGTGTGACAAAAAAAAATGAGACTGTCCCATAAATGTTTTATTACAAAATCTACAGAGAAATTATGCATTGTCCCCTTCAAAGTAATCCCCCCCCTCCCCGAGTTAATGCACTTCTGCATTTGCTTCTGCCACGTACGGAAGCACTCGGTAAAGTCCTCCTCCTTGAGGTCCCTCAACTCCCTCATCACAGTGGCCTTGATCTCTTCTACAGAGGCGAAATGAGTTCCTTTGAGCACAGTCTTCAGCCAGGGGAAGAGCCAGAAGTCACATGGTGTGAGATCTGGGGAATAAGGAGAGTGGTCAAGAACTGTGATCTGTTTGTTGACCAAGAACTGCCTCACACTAAGCGTGTTGTCATGGTGGAGCAGCCACGACTTGTCTCTCCACAGAGCCCGCCTGCTGCGTCAAACCCCGTCATGGAGGCATTTGAGGACCTACTGGTAGAAATGCTGGTTGACTGTCTGACCCTCAGGTACAAACTCATAATGGACCACTCCCTTCTGGTCAAAGATTGCAATCAGCATGACCTTGATCCTTGATTTGGACATGCATACCTTCTTGGGTCCGAGTGACAGTCGAGTCTTCCACTGTAGGCTATGTCTCTTGCTTTCACGGTCATACTGGAAGACACAAGTCTCGTCTCCTGTGATGACTCGGCCAATGAACTCTGGATCTTCTCCGATCTTCTCTAGCAAGTCTCAAAAAACATTGACCCAGTACTTCTTCTGGTCATCTGATAAAAGCCTGGGCACCATTTTGTGGCACACATTCTGCATCCCCAGCTCCTGCACCAAGATGGTCCGCACTGACTCCCTGTTCAGGCTGAGCTCCTCAGCTATCATCCGCACAGTCAATCTGCGATCACTCCACACCAGTTGATTCACTCTGTCAATGTTCTCAGCCGTCTTTGTCGTGGAAGGCCGTCCTGACTTGGGGTCATCCTCCACCTTCTCGGGGCCAGTCTTGAAGCATTTGTGCCACTCGAAGACTTGCGGCCTTGACATTGTATCTTCTCCATAAGACTTTTGGAGAAGTTGGAGATACTCATTTGGGCCCTTCTCCAACTTAACCAGAAATTTCAAGTTTATTCTTTGCTCCATATTTCTGCCACCTCCAGTTGCATGACTAAGCGATGGAGCAGTGTGCTACAAAAAAACCTGAAAAAGAAAAACAGTGAGAGAGATGAAAAATATTATAGCAGAATAGTGGCGAGATGTTGCATAATACAGTGACATAAGCGGTTAGCCAATTGGCATTGAGTCATGGGCGTGGCTGCCACAGTCTCGTTTCTTTTTTATCACACCTCGTATACCAACACCTTACATTAGCCTATCTACTCCCAATACTTTCCTAAGAATGAACGCATTTTACATCTTCTTCCTTGCTAGCAGGGCTAGAGCTACCCCTTAAAACACCCTCTAAATTGCCAGTAAAGTTAATGTTTGAGTCCATAAATACTGGCAAGGAGTATTTTTCACCCCCTGTGCATGTATGTTACTGGGATTTTGTTGCTGCAAGGTACTGAGAGCAAAGCGCATGTGCTAGTCTGGATCTGAGCATCAGGCAATGGTGACTTATCTATGCCATGCCTGACCTGCTCTGAAGGCACACCAGAGTGCCATGGCACACTGGTTGAGAAGCACTGCATTAGAAAGCATTTCAGTATTAGGAAATTTGTGTGTGTAACAATCCCTCTCTCTTGTATAGTCACAGGGCTCCTTGCAAACCTTGGCATGGAGGCCCTGCTCTACGAGGCAGTTATGGGGCACATATCCAACACCACCATACCTGACCCTTCGTGAAAACTTTGAAAAGAAGATACTACTAAAAGGACACCAAAGACAACTGCTGGACCCAAAACAGCGCTTATTTGTGCCAGGTAAGAATTTTTGAGGTTTAGCTGCCATCTAGGAAAAAGAGTGATCTTATGGTGAGAATATCAGATTCTGATTCAGGAGAAAGTCCTGGAAAATGAGTTAAAAACTCCCCCAGGCTGCTGACTCTTTGTGTGACCCTGGGCACTTCAATTTATCTCCCTGTGCCTGCAGATCTTTTGTCTTTTATAGTTTTTCAGATGAACATATTTTGTAATAAAAAATTCCACAGGAGGAAGTGCAATTGAAAGCAAAACTGCAAATCTTTGCATGCAACAGAATAGCGACTGATCCTCTTTCACCCCTTAGCATTGACTGAAAGCTCCTCTATCCTCCTGAATATGTGTCCCGTGGAAGAGAACAGTTGAATGGTTACAACCATTCTTAGAAATCTAAAGTAACAGTGCAGAGTGGTACCTGTACTTAGGTAATAAGATTTCAAAAGAACAGTACATTCCACCTTCTTCAACCTTATCAACAATTACTTTTCCAAAAAACAAATGCATTACTTATTACTTTTAGATTCATTCTGCACTAAAAATGGTTAAATGTGTAAACAGAAATACGCCATTTGCAGAGCTAACTACACTATAGCAGAAGTTCCCAACAGCCGTGCAGCAGCATAGTTGTGCGCCATGAGCAAATCTTAGGTGTGCCATGAAATATTGGCTCTTTGCAAAGGAAAGACTATAGTCTGCCATCATCAGTTTTCATCTCTCATGTCCCTTGTGCTATTCTTTCGTGCTTTTAGAAAGAGTCAATGAGCAGCATTCCTAACCTGTTTCTAGCTCTTCCCCTATCAGCTTCCCTGTAACATCCGAACTGTACAGGACTTGAGGGTCTTGCAAGACTTCAGAGGAAAGCTCGCAGAAAAGCAGCTAAAGAGTGTTGCTTGCGCACTTCTTTTTTCCAACATAGACAGGACTCTGAGGGGGAAAGGGTGGAAGGGAAGGAGACAGTTGGGCTCCAGATCATTGATGAGGAAAGAGAAGATCACGATGCCAGAAAGGATGGAGAGGAGGGATGGTGCCAGGAGGGAGAAAAGATAGCAGATGATGTGAAAGTGTGTGCATGAGGGAAGGAAGATGATGATGCTGGGGGTGACAAAATGAGCACAGTGCTGAATGCATTGTGACATAAAAAAATTACTGACCACAGTTGCTAGGAGAGATACTGAATTGTGGTCAAACAGATGTGGGAAAACGTGGAAGAAGAATTAAAAAGAAAAAACCTGTTAAATAAAAAATGATCAATATTAATTTTGCCCCAGAACATAATTAATTGAGCACAATGTAATACCCTACTGTGGTCTGTTACTTAAAAAAGTCATCATTTATAAGTTACTGTCACTATATTGTGTAGGTGTATGTTAGCCACTCAGATACAGGACGTTCATACTGGATGTGCAGCATATAACCAGTTATACCTTGACAACTCTGGGGGAGGGGAGTAGTCCAGTGGTTGTGCAGCGGAAGCTATAGAAATTTATGAGGTCATACGCTGTACTGCTCCTTACTCTTGGAGTCAATTGAAGCATCACTGTGCTCTACCTCACCTAATTAAAAGTGGTCCAGCCAAAGACAGAAGACTGTTGGTGCAGTGGCTTAGCCAGCCAAAGACACAAAACTGCCTTTGGGCTTAATATTTATACCAGACAGTTTTCCCTACACTTCAAGGTCTCCTCCCCCCCCCCCCCCCCCCATTACTTCATTGGTAAGGAGAACCCTCCCAATTCCGGAAAAAGAAAGGGGTTGCAGAAGAAGGTCGTTGCTTATGCCTGGTAGAGCAACTGGGAATTTCTAAATATCATTCCAACTTACCTGATTGCATTTTCCCACTCTTATCCAGGAATAAGTCCTGGTAGATTCCACTTGCAGAAGCTTCCTAGAAATTTTGTTCTGAGGAACAATTAGACAAAGGAAAATTGTTTGTAAGGGCTACCTCATTCAGCAGCAGTTGCAACAACATAGGATCTCAGTCATTCTCATTAAAATGTGTAAGTGGTAGCAGTGTTTACAGCAAAATGGCCAAGTTACTCAGTTCCATGAGTGAGATTTTAAGCCAGTCCTGGATTTCTGATAATCTCATCCTGACGCATTATGGAACCTGCAGCATGGATTCCCATAGGTAAAACCAGAGAACTACAAATACCATACTGCATTACAAGGCAAATTTAAAACCAAAACTGGCAAAAAAATTTCACTCCTGGAACTGGGTAACTGAGTAACTTGGCAACTCTGTTATAGATAAAATTTAAATGACATGGAGTTTGTATGTCACCAGATCGATTTGAGTATGATGCTCAAAAAAAGATACTTACTAATGAAGCTGAATTCAAGCCTGGAAGCTCTCCTACAAAATGGTCTATGTCTGATCTCGAATTGAAATGGCTTACTACCGAGAATGGCACCCTGGAGGCTATAGCCCAGCCTGAATTCAAAGGAGGTAAGCAGTTATCTATTTGGGCTTATTTTAGCTCTCTCTTCATTTATCATGATTAGAGATGTTCAAGTAAGCTGAACTGTAACTCAAAGTGAACAACTTTTGTTGAAATTTTCCTGGATGAATCTGGGTAAAATCCCAACGTGAGTTTGATGAGCTAGAGAACAATGCACTTTGGGTCTGGCCAACGTGAGATTTCCAGGGAGACCCGATGCAAGGATTGGAGGCACCCTAGATGGGCCCTTCCCCCACCCCTATTGCTGCTGTCCCTCTCCAGGGCTTGCAACAGCGGCAATAGTTCAGAAGTCACGAGGCAGCACTTACCTTAAATTGCCAGTGTTGCCTCACAATTTCTGCTCTCAACCCTCAGCCTCGACAATACATGAAAGCATGAAAATTCTTGCGGTCTATTGAATTAGTTCACCAGTTTTTATTGGCATGACTACAGGAGTGCCCCTCTCCACCCCTCCCCCCACTCCATGTAGTAGAGGACTCCATCATAATTGTGCTCTCTTTTTTTTTCCTTGCATCTTATTAATTCAGGAGGCGCTTTTCACACTGCCCACAATGTTGCAACGTGCAGAGGTATTTTTACCTGCGGGCTTTGCACCAGTTCTCAGTAGGAGGCATGCGCGTGCTTTTCCTTTGAAAACTGCTCCAGAGAGACAGTGTGCACAGACGTTGCACGGCTTCTTCTGCAGGACATTTTTCCATCGAAAATAAAATGCATAGCTTTAAAAATGCAATTTATTTGCTCCATTTTCCTCCCCGTATCTAAACGTGTCTCTGGGAACACCCGCTATTACTGCAGTTAAAAGTTATTTTGTTTATAAAATCTTATATACCACCTAATTGGCAATGCTTATTGTAGGCAATTCACAATAAAAAGAAATATCATAATAAAATACAGGAAAAACATATCTATGGCCTTCCGTTGGGATGAATATGTCTGTTACAAGACTTTGGAGCATGTTTACTGAGCCGCGTTAGGCTTTTGCAGTGAACACGCCAACAGAGTGCAGATAGCGCTGTGTTAGCTACAAACGCTGTGTGTTATCTGTTGGGGGGTGTACACAGCAGTTCCCCAGCAAATACCGCACCAAATGTGCAGCAACTAATGCCACCCTTTGAGCTGGTGTTAGCTGCACCCACACTGTCTGCAAATCCAATGCTCACCGTGTGCTGTTGAGGACCATGGTAACCTTGCTTTGCAGACAAGACCACTCTCCACCCTCATCCTGCCCACTCCAGCAGAGAGCGCACTTTCTGCAAATAGCGCAAACAGTTGATGCAGCTGTCCCGCATCAGCTGCAACCGTGGCCAGATAGCATACTATCTGCCACATTAACAGCTAACGTAGTTAAACTGGGCTAACGGTTAGCACAAGCTATTTGTAACTATGTCCCATGTTATTCAATGGGACCTAGTTACAATTAGCCCAGTTTAGTAAACATGCTCCTTATATTACCTTTATAATCTAAAGCTACTCATTGATTATCACTTTTGTCATCAAGAAGAGTGTCTAAATTCTTCGGAAAGGATGTTAGATTTTCTTTGGCTTTTAATTCTGGTGGCAATTAATTCCTCTGTTCTGCGGTCGTGAAAGAAAATCCCCAGTATCTCCAGTAACCATTTCCAAGAATATTATGGTGGGGATTGTTGTTTTCTCTTTTGTGTAGGTTATCCTTAACATCCTTTCTCAATATTCAGAACTGGTCACTGCTTATACAAATTTATAGTACCAGAGGACTGAAAACAAAATCATAGAAAGTTTTTTTCAGGTAGTGCACAGTTAAGTTGTGGAACCTGTTGCTGGAAGAAGTGGTTAAGGCAGCAGTGCACCAAGCCTATTTGGCACCCGGAGCAAATCATGTCAATGGTCTCCCCTCCAGGATGCTCCCCCCCCCTCCCCCCCCCATGTGTGCTCGGCAAATTTACTTTAACTTGTTTTCCAGCTTGCCCCACTGCCTCTGCTCCAGATCTGGTAGCTGTTCCCTCTCGAGCTGAAGTCTCGCAGTGCAGCTGTTAACACGAGACTTCGGGAGATAACAGCATTGGGCCTGGAGAGGAGGCAGTGTGGCAAGCTTGCAGGCAAGTTAAAGTAAGTTTCCATGCACCACTGCCTCGTGGGCCTGGAATTTCAGTGACTGTACCCCCTTCTGGCTGGCACCAGGGGCAGACTGCACCCACAGCCCCACCACTGGTACACCGCTGGGTTAAGGTGGCTAGCACACAGAATTCAAAAGAGGTCTAGATAAGTTCCTGGAGGAATTGTCCACATAGCCTTATTAGCCATGTAAACTTGGGATAGCCATTGCTGATCCCTGGAAATGAACTATGAGAGATAAATCTGCTGGGTACTTATGACTTGTACCAGCCACTAGAAGGGTGCATTTGCCGCGGTAAATTTGCTTCTTTGTGGGTGCCTAAACAATTTGTATACATGCAAATTGTTTATGTGTGTATGTCTATGAATTACAATTAATTTGTACACACAAAAACGTTTGTGTGAGCATTTATTGGGGTTCATTTTGGAAGCCCTATTTGTGCTTTGGACATTTGAAAATGGCCATAGAGATGTCTCTAGAGACATTTTAGAAGCCAGCTCTGGAGGTGTCTCCAGCATGAGGACATCCAAATTTGAATGGGGGTATGTTGGAGGTGTGGCTAGGGCATTCCCAGGAACTTGGACATCCCCACCTGATTTCAGAAACATCATGCATGTCCAACATCACATACAAGTGGGCAAGGTGCAGATGTCCTAGACATCGAAAGGGTATATAGAATGTGTCACATGCCTCCTCAATTCTCACCACCACCAAAAAGTTGTCTAATAGACAATATTTTGGTGGTGGTGAGAAGCAAAGAGGCATGTGACAAATTCTATCTAACCTTTTAGATGTCTTGGAGATCTGCACCTTGCCCACTCACAATCTTAAATGACAGAGGTGTAAGGTAGGGGTCTCCAAATCCAGCCCTAGAGGGCCACAAACCAGTCAGGTTGGCAGGATATCTCTAATGCATATATATCTCATGCATATTCATTAGAGCTATCCTGAACACCCGACTGGCCTAGGAGTTCAAGGAGGACTGGTTCAGAACCACTGGTTTAGACAAACATATACATCGAACATTACAATAAATTCTCCCCCCCCCCTTTTTACGTCTCGGATTCAGCCAGGGTGTGTCCCAGGTGTGAGAATTACCTGGACGCCTCGCCACCTCCCACGTAGCTGCTTGTTACTACTACCATCCCAAGTCTGGCGGATTATCCACTGGCTGAATGTCCATGGGTATCTTTTCAGGGACTGGCTGCAGCTCATTCCCCAGCTCCATCTCCTCCTCCAGCTGGGGATCTCCTTGATCCTCCCTAAGGGGGTCTAGCTCCATGGGGGTATGGGCCACGTCCTTTACCTCCCTCTCATCCCAGGTGTTGTCAGGAAGCCGGGCCCTATGTCTCCTGGCTAGGGAGGGAGCAGGGATTTGGGCCCTTCCTCAAACCCTGGGTGTCCTTGTCTGCCGCTCTAGAGGGCCCCTCCTAGACGTGTCCATACCTCCAGAGCTGGGGTTGGCCAGGGTTCTCTGGGAGTCCTACAATGACAGGATGTACATCCAGTCACACACATGAAGGCACAAATGTCTGCTCTCTCATCTGGATGGCTAAATCTTCAACTACATCCTGAACTAAATCCACAGATGGAGCAGCCCCTGACCACTGTGTCCAAGAAGATTATCCTGTATATATGTATTTATGTATATATGTAAATGAACTCCCCCATAGCTAAGAAGTGTTAACTCTGTATGATGTGCTTTTCTGACAATCTGTATGTAAACAAAATTTGTACCTGCCTTGATTCGGCAGTTTCACAATAGTAATCCTACCCGCTTCTGATCGCTGGAAGGAGCGGGCTACAAATGCTTGCTAAATAAATAAATAAAATAAAATACATGCCCATTATTATCAATCTGTAAACAACAATTACTTAGATTCAACTTCCCACATACCCCACCTTCAGCTGCTAACAAATAATCTAAAGCTAAACGATTTTGATAAATGGCTGTACGCATTTGCGTACTTTGCTTTGCTAGAAGGGTTAGTGCTTTACTAGTTTCATTGGTTATTATTTCAACAACAGCTTGCAAACGTATTATTCGATTAATCATATAAACAGGAGTACGATATCCCCAAGTCCCATCCTGCTCCCAAGTGGCAGGTCCATAGTATGAGATGATTCTTTCTGGGGGCCATTCTTCACCATCCCATTTGTCCCATTGGCCTATTTTCAAGGCCTCCTTCAGCTGTCGACTTCTTTACACAGGATATCCCAGCTGTTCTCCCTGGGATGTAGGCAGAAGGAAAAAGGAAGGTCGTATGGTTCCCAATACGCATGTGCCTCCCCAGTGATGAGGAAGTCTGGCATATGCTCGGGTTCCGCAAATCCAGTACAGTCCAGGTGGTGCTTGCCAAGAATTATATGCTGCTAGGTTAGTCCAGATACTGGCAAGTCTGGGGAACTGGACTAGAGGATTGGAAGGTTCAGTAGCGTTGGCTCCTGACCACCAAGATGTTTTCTTAGTGGTACTGTTGTAAAACTTTTGATTGAGACAGACCAGCTGCCCCACTTCCATATTAAACATTGGTCTATAGCGAGAAAAACATAAATTACCCACAATGGAGTGGGCCAATACCCATTCACTTGTGGTATTGCGTATATTAGTCTGATTATATGGAACAGAATAGTTCAGTTCTTGTGCTTTCCAAGGCCATTGGTCTCCCATTTTTGTTCCTCCACAAAACAAACAGTCTGAAACATGGAGACTGGAAGCAACTGCTCCCGCTAATTCAAGAAATAAGTTCTGGGAGGCAGGAGGGATTTCAAACTCTGATTTCATGGCTTCATAAAAGGAGTGATATATACGATAGGGTGAGGATACATGGGTGTTGGTGTTTAATCGCAGATATAAAATAGTCCCAGGATCTACACCTCCTCCTGCAATACGCAACCCAAACTTGTATCCTTGCTTCCAGTGGCTGGGATTGGCTATGAAGAGTTGTAGAGGATTACAGGCACCTTTCTGGCATTTCTTAGGTTCTGGTATGCTGATCTTCGTTAGGCTGCCTTTGCGATGATCGCCATCTTGTCCCGTTGGTGCATTCTTCCAGGTAGCAAAATATACACATTCCCATTTTGGGCAAAAGTAATCATTTTTAGATGCGGTGGTGTAAATAGTGGCTGCAGTACTCTTTCCTGTACACTTTCCCCATCCATAGGCTCCTTCCGGACACATGTATTTATCATCATGGTAGTAGGCTCGCTCCCATGACCCACATCTGTGGTAAGCATTTCTGTTGATGGCATCACAAGCGTCAAAGTTCAAGGTGATAGGTTTGGTGGGGTCGGTAAGGGGTTTTGTCGCATTCAGGATAGCTCCATCGTCATCATTCCATCGTATCTCGAATGTATAGTATGATGGGTTTTGTCGAGGGGTATAACAAGTCTTACTTCTTCCCTTTGTGCAAATGTTCAGTTCGGTGCCCTTATAAACACACCGGCTGACTGTTCCAGTGCAAGTATAGTAGGAATGATAGAGCAAAGTCTGAGTAACCTTTTGTCCTGTTCGGGTGGTGGTTATGCAAGCTATACAAGGGGGTAGAGCAAGAGTCTTTTCCAGGATTCCCAGAATCACCACTCCCACAAGGCAATAGTGGAAGAACATTGTGATTACAGTCTCTGGAAGTTAACTGGAAAGTTGAGGATAATGAACTGTGCTGAGTTTTCTTCTGTTTCTGTAGTGATGGTCACTTTTGTGTGATGTAAGTGGTTGTTGAAGATTCTCTATAAAGCTGGCTGTCTCCTCAGGGTGAGTCGCAATGGAGTCTCAGGATCATTTACTGACGTCCATTGGCCAGGATCAGGAGCAGCTGCCGGCTTCACTCGACTGTGGTGGATCCAGGGTTTGAATTCTGCAACTTTCACTGCGGTGGGTGTTGACAGGATGACAACATAGGGTCCCTTCCAATGCGGTGCCAGTGGGGTCTTTCTCCACTCTTTCACCCACACGGACGTACCTGGCTTGAAGGGATGCAGAGGCTCGGTCAGGTTGATGGGTAGTCGGTCTTGCACCCACATTTGGAGTTTCTGCAAAACAGAACCTAAAGCTAATAGTTCTTGTCTAGTTATTTCAGATCCTATCTGTCTCATGTCTCCCTTTATTCCCTGCACTATGGGTGGAGGTCGCCCATACAAAATCTCAAAAGGGGAGACACCTAAGGATCTGGTGGGAGCTGAACGTATCCTAAGAAGGGCTATGGGTGGAACTTGGAGCCACTTCAGGTGTGTTTCTTGGCAGAGCTTGGATAACTGAGTTTTCAAGGTTCTATTCATACACTCTACTTTCCCTGAGCTCTGGGGTCTGTAAGCAGTGTGCAACTTCCATTTTATTCGCAGAGCTTGAGCTAACTGTTGGGTCACTTGGGATACAAATGATGGACCATTGTCTGACCCTATAGTTGATGGTATTCCAAATCGGGGAATGATCTCGTGGAGCAATACCCTAGTGACTTCTCGGGCTTTCTCAGTTCGAGTGGGGTAGGCTTCTACCCACCCTGAAAATGTGCAGACTAACACTAACATATAGTGATATCCATTTACACGGGGCATCTCAGCAAAGTTTATCTGTATATCACTCATGGGGGTCACCCCTACTGACTGAACTCTTGGGGGTGGAACAGGACCTTGCTTGGCATTATTTTTGGCACATATCAGGCATTGCTGTGCCACTGAGGCGGTCAGGGATCCTAGCAATGAAATACAGAAGTGTGGTCTCAGGGCTTTCTCCATGGCTGTTTTTCCATAATGTGTGGCTTGGTGGAAAGCTTGGACAAAGGCTGGCCCTAATGCTTCAGGGATGACGGTAGGACCTGGAGGTGGATTACCTTCTGGGGGTGGTAGCACTATCCAACCTTGTTCTGTTAAAACTCCTCCCCCCTTTTCACAATAATAGTCTAACTCTCTTGTAGTATATCGAGGTGCCCAGGAACTAAGGGGCACAGGGAATAGGGCTGCCTGCAGTACAGTATCTTGGTTCCTAACATGTCCTGTGGTGGCTGCCTTTCGGGCTGTGGCATCTGCAAATCTATTCCCTCGGGCAACTTCTCCTGCTCCTGCCTGATGACCTCGGCAGTGCATGACTGCCACTTGTTTGGGGGCCCACACAGCATCTAATAACATCAATATCTCGGGCCCATACCTAATGTCCTTACCCCCTGAGGTGATTAACCCTCGTTCTTTATACAAGGCTCCATGTGCGTGCAAAGTAGTGAAAGCATATTTGGAATCTGTGTACACATTTATGCGGAGTCCTTCTCCTAATGTCAAGGCTCTGGTGAGGGCTATCAATTCAGCTTTCTGTGCAGAAGTTCCTGGGGTCAGGGCTGAGGACTCAACTACCAGATCAAGGGTCACCACTGCATATCCAGCACAACGATGTCCATTGATGACCAGACTGCTTCCATCTACAAAGAAAGTCCGTTCTGGGTCCTCTAGAGGGACATCGGTCAAATCAGGGCGACTTGAAATACAGTGTCCATGGTTTCTAAGCAATTATGATCAGGTGGCCCAGGACCAATTGGGAACAATGTAGCGGGGTTCAAAGCTTGGCTAACTTTCAACTGTATCCGAGGGTTTTCACACAACATGCTTTGATACTTCAACATTCGTGCATTGGTTAGCCAGAAGTTTCCTTTGTGTTCCATGAGGGTCAGAACAGAATGTGGCACGGTAACTTGAAGAGTTTGTCCTAGTGTGAGTTTGTCTGCTTCGCCCACTAGGAGGGCTGTTGCTGCGACAGCTCTCAGGCAAGGGGGCCATCCTTTTGCAACTACATCCAATTGTTTTGACAGATAAGCTACTGGTCGTTGCCAGGAGCCAAGAGATTGGGTCAATACTCCCAATGCATTTCCTTGTGACTCATGGACAAAAAGATGGAAAGGCTTCTGAACATCTGGAAGACCTAAAGCTGGAGATGACATCAGGGCCTTTTTCAAAGTTTGGAATGCTACATCTTGTTCAGGTCCCCAATCTAGTGGGGATTTTTCCATTCCTCTGGTGACTTGGTATAGTGGTTTTGCAATCAGGGCAAAGTTGGGGATCCATATACGACAATATCCCGCGGCCTCCAGGAAGGCTCTTACTTGCCTCCTAGTGGTTGGAATGGGGATATTACATACAGCTTCCTTGCATTCTGGTCCTAAACATCGGATCTCACTGGACAACTGGAATCCTAGATACTTGACTTCAGTTTGGCATAGTTGTGCTTTGGCTCTTGAGACTTTGTATCCAGCATCTTTGAGAAGGTACAAAAGTTCACTAGTAGCTTGTAGGCATTCACTTTCTGAGTTGGTGGCTATGAGCAAGTCATCTACATACTGAAGAAGAACCCTCTTTCCTGGGTCCACTGGATAACTTGAGAGATCTTGATTTAGGGCAACACTGAAGAGAGTAGGTGAATTCTTGAATCCTTGGGGTAATCTGGTCCAGGTGAGCTGACCCCGCCTTCCTGTTGTGGGGTCTTGCCATTCAAAAGTGAATAAAAGTTGACTGGTGAGTGCTAGGCGCACGCAGAAAAAGGCATCTTTCAGGTCCAGGACGGTGAATTGAGTAGCCTCAGCGGGGATCATTCCCAAGAGAGTATAAGGATTTGGTACTACTGGGTGTATAGTTTCAACTGCATCATTTACTCGCCTTAAATCTTGTACTGGGCGATAGTCCCCTGTCCCAGGCTTCTTTACTGGGAGCAGGGGGGTGTTCCAAGGTGACTGGCATTCCTTGAGAAGTCCGTACTTCAGCAGTTTCATTAAATGGCAGTGAATTCCTTCTATGGCTGGTCGAGGGAGAGGATACTGCTTCACATGAACTGGTTCCATTCCTGGCTTGAGGGTGACAATGACAGGGGCTATGTTCTTCGCTAGGCCAGGTGGATTATCTTCTGCCCATACTTCAGGTGGGGCTATAAGGTTGGTAGGTATACAGGGACTGGTTGACTTTATTGAAGGTGCACTATAGAACCGCCATTCTTCTTCTTGGGGAACAGTAAGCACCATTAATCCAGCAGGCTTTGGGTTCACAGTCATTTTCATTTCTCCCCCTTCAGCAAAGGATATTTGGGCCTGGAGCTTGGCAAGCATGTCTCGGCCCAGTAGTGGAATAGGGCACTCAGGCATATACAAGAACTGGTGCGTTATCTTCTGTCCCCCTAGTTCACATATGCGGTTCTGCAAGAATGGTTTTGTGGCTTTATTTCCAGTGGCTCCTATAATGGTGACAAATCGTGAGGACAGTGGAGCTACTGGCTTGGCTACTACTGAATGTTCTGCTCCTGTATCTACCATGAATTCCATGTATTGGTCCCCTATCTTTAAACTGACCATAGGCTCCTGGGGACCCAGGGTGAACTTGGAGCCCGGTCTGGCCTAGTCTTCATCTATGTCGTCCAGGTCATAGCCCATTGCTACTGCCACTCCCTCAATGGCTTCTTCCCTCTCCTGCTGGAACTGTGTTCGATTCATTCCTCCTCTCCTTCGAAATCTTCCTCCGGTCCTCCAGGGACTCCCTCCTCCCCTTGCAGGGGCGGAGTCCAGATGCGGGCACTCATTTCTCCAATGTCCTTCTTCCTTGCAGTAGGCACACTGATTTGCATCTAATGGAGGCCTTTCGCTTTCGCGGCCTCTTCCACGTCCTCTGGTCCTTTGATTAGGAAAACCTCCTCCATGTCGTTCGGTTATAGCAGCAGCAAGAAGATCTGCCTTCTTCTTCATCTTTCGTTCACTTTCTTTGTCCCGTTCATTTTCACGATTCACAAATACTTTCTGAGCGACTTCCATTAACTGAGCTGTGTTCATGCCCGCAAATCCATCCAATTTCTGTAATTTTCGCTTTATGTCTCTCTGGGACTGACTAACAAAGGCCGCATTTACCATGCGTAAATTTTCCTGAGCGGCGGGATCATATGGGGTATACAATCTATAAGCTTCAGACAACCGCTCATGAAAGGCCGCTGGGCTCTCATCTGGACCCTGGAGAACTTCCGATACTTTCCCGATATTCATGGCCCTCTGGCCTCCCTTCTTCAGGCCCTGCACTAAGGCCTGGCGAAATCTGGTTAGGGCCGCCGCCCCCTTTCTTCATTCGGGTCCCACTCGGGATCTTCATTGGGATATTCTGCAGCAGCTGCTTGCGGGGGATTTATTTCCCCCCTTTCTACAGGGTTCTCTTCTAACCATTGGAGGGCTGCTTGCCCGATTCGGCCTCGCTCCTCAGTAGTGAAGAGGGTGGACAGGAGCTGGCAACAATCGGCCCAGGTAGGCTGATGGGTTTGCATAATGCTAGACATTAATTCTGTTAATTCCTGGGGCTTGTCTGTGTAGGAAGCATAATGCGTTTTCCAGTTTAATAAATCTGTGGTAGAAAAGGGTACATAAACTAAGCTGGTTGGTCCTGGTGCCATCTGGCCCTGATCATTTAAAACAGGTATTCCAGGCACTTGGCGTAATGGCATTAGGTGCCCTGCTTTCTCCTTCTTCTTGGGAGTTACGCTTCTTAAATCATAAGGCTCCCAGGCACTAGTCTCCTTGGTGGGTGACTCTGAACTGGCAGGAGAGCTTCCGCTTTCTATCTCATCAGAGGACTCGAGTCCCCCTGCTGTGCTTGGGCCTGACCCGGAACTCTCACTCGGGGTAGGGTGCTTCTTAGGCTGTTGCTTCGGTATTTTCTGGGGCTCCTCGTCGGGCTCTACTTCAAGTTGCGGGGTTGTGGGGACTAATTTCTGTGGGTGCCGGGGTAAACTATCCAAAATATCTGAGGACTCCTGGTCAGAATACACAGGCGGCTTCACTTCCTTAGCCTTTTTAGTTCCCCTAGTAGTAGCTACAAATATTTTACAGTGCTCCTCATAACAGCGCTTCATCCATGAGGGCTGCTGTTCACATGCACTTAACCAGGAATCTATATATGGGAACTGGTCAGGATACACTCTTAATATAAGCTGATGAAGTCGTAAAACTGTCTCAAAATCAAAGGTGCCCCCTCGGGGCCATGAAGCAGCTAATGCGGGCCACTCCCTTTCACATAACATTTTTAATCTGGATGGAGTCATTTTTATAGCATAATCACCCGAAAATCCTTTACGGAAATTCTTTATCATACATGCCAACGGAGTGTGCGTGGACTCCGTCTCTCCCATTTCGTAACCGTACCTACCTACACTGCTACCTACGTACTCAACGTATCTGCGTACGTTACGTTCCCTACGTCCCTACATACACGTAATGACGTACAAGACAACGAACAATAAGGATAGGTAGTATGGCTGCAGGTAAGGGGTCCGTACAGGCCACAGAACACTGGGGGGGACAAACACCACTCGCTTCCTCCTGTTCGCGACCTGGGCGCGGTCGCCCGACCAGGAACTGCGCTACTTAGGAGTCCGCTCTCGCTCGGTCTGTATTTCAAGACCTCTCACTCACACATGCAAGCATATTTCAACAAGATATCATATTTCAATATTTCAAGTGCCCAGGTTTTCTGACTAACTGACTATTCCAAACAAGAAGGGTCGATGGCTTCAGCTTCCGCTTTCCTTATGCGGAGCTTACTAGGACCGCCCTTATGGGAGGTGATCAGGCTCCTTTGTCTCGCGTATACTCATGCGAGATTTCCCAGTTAGTCTATACCAAATATACCAAATCAGTCCTGCGCACGCAAGGCGTTGTCCCAGGCTGTTCTCTCTGACTATTAAATCACGAAAATGTCTACTCACCGGATCCGGTCCCCGATACCACACCAGCTTCTGAGTTGGAACCTGGACTCCCCCGGGTCGGAGGTTTTGGCCAGCTGGACCCGATGGCCCGCCAAGGCAGGTGGAACCCTCTCCGGCACAAAGGGGCCGGCGGCGCCTGAGGTTTCCCCCGCGGTCGGACAGACACGGTTCCAACTGGGCCAAACCTCAAGGTGAAGTACGTGGATTATTCACTTGAATACCAATTACCACTCGCACTTCCCGGCCAATTCACCAAGAATATGCTGTAGCAAAGTGCAATCAATGAATAAGTCCAGGAGTCGATTGACAGGGTCCAAGTCAGTTTATTGTGCACAGGCCCAGTCAGTCAAAGCTTCAAAAGGAACTGAGCAAAGGTTTATACAGAGACATAACTTTTTATACCTCTTTTTCAGTTTGATACATGAGAATTTTTTATTGGTTCCAACTCGATACATGCAAACTTTCCATTGGTTATACATTCCCTTCATTTGTCCAATTAGAAATCCCTCCGGAGCCTAGCAACCGACCCCCTCCTTTAGGATTGCTTGAACAATGGTACAGTTCTAAATCTCATTACTTTTCTACTGCAAGGTTAACTTCGGCTTCTGGAATGCATATATTGTTACATTTCTGTTCTTTCACACATAAGAGAATAATAGAAGACTTATGAATTCATGAAAACTTCTTATTAAGCATTTTAAAACAGTTTTCTTATTTTTCACAGATTTTTGGTTCTTTTCTAGCTATAATGGGAGTTAGGATCCAGGCCTAACTTACAGGCCTTTCATAGTAGCAGGCCATGCTAGGCCATAGCCTACCTCACTTCCACTTGAGGTCAGGGAATGAATGTTATATCTGAATGCAATGAGGAACGATTGGTGCCGAGATGGCTCCTGTGTTTATACATGACTTATGCTCACTCAAACATTGTTTGATCGGTCGGATAGGTCTATCGGTATATCTTAAGTTGCAAGGGCATAGTATCAAATAAACTACAAAGGAAGATAAACAAGTGGTATGCCCCCTGTCTGCATACTCCTTGCCCATGGAGCCATCAGTCCAACTAGGCCCAGATAAAGTTGTATCACAATATGAGCAATGAGAGAATGGAAAATGTCCAGGTGTATCATGGGTGACTTGAGCATGATAACAGGGTGCTGCAGCATGTACTACAATGTCTCTAATATTATATTTCTCGTCTAGGCTATCATTAGATCCTTTTGAAAGCAAGTGTGTAAGGATAATATATACCAGTGTTTGCAAAGCAATGTCATCACTTGTGAGGCTCCTCCAATATATGGGAGTATTCCAACAATTTTATCTGCTATAGATTGAAAAGCATAAAGAAATAGGATTTTTTTTAACAAATCACAGTGGATGTATTTGACTCTCTTATTGGCTTTAGTAATAACTTGGTCAGTGTTGCCACATTCTCTCAGATGTTGTATCAAATCCAATGCATGGGTTGTAAATTCGGCAGGAGTTGTGCAGTTTCTTCTGATGTGGAGAAATTGGCCTAACAGAAGACCACGTCATAAAGGACTGGGTTGATGTCTGTGAAAATGCAATAAATTGTTTCACTGATTTGATTTTCGATAAAGTGTTGTATGCAATTGGTGTTGATGTTTGTACAACAAAACATCCAAAAATTCAATATGTGTAAGATGGTACTTAGTAAACTGAATGTTAGATTTAATTGTATTCATACAGTTCAAACATATCAACAAGTTCTGTTTGGTATCATCCTACAAAAAAAATATCATTCAAAAATCTGGCCCAAAAAGGTATGTGAGAAAACCAAGGCCACGTATATATAAACAAAGATACAAGATGTGTCATATATAGGGTGGCCACCAGTGGTGTCACAGTGGCCCCCATGGCAATTCCAAAAGTTTGAAGATAGAATTGCCTGTCATATACAAAATAATTCTTTGTTAACACTAAATAAAGAAACTACATTAACAAGAATTTTAGGATTCTGTCTGGTAATTCAATTGAATAATCGGCTATAAACGTTAAAACCTCTCATTGGTCAATATTAGTATATAAAAACACTACATCAACTGTAACCAAAATCATGGTGTTAAAGTATACTTGGGGGTATGTTTACTAAACAGCAGTAGCGGTCTCTGTGCGATATCGCAAATGGGGCCACGGCTCTGATATCACAAGGTCAGTCGCACCCACAGTTTAATAAACATACTCCTTGGTCTTGAGCCAAGTGTCAAGAAATGGGAGGTATCCCTAATATAAGATCTAACTTGAATGGCTGCCCTCTGTAAAAAATGGTTACAAAATTTAGAAAGAGGTTCTAAAACTGAGTCACGGCAAGACACAATATGGCGACCCAGAGGGGTGGTAATGGACTTGTGCACTTTAGGCATGGTATAAATGGTAAGAATGCGAGGATATTGTTTCAGTAAACATTTTTGTTCCTTTGACATTAACCAAGCTGATGAGAATGCACCCAAAACTATTTCTTTAATTTCCACTTGAAGTTGAGTTGTAGGATCGCAAGGCAACAGCTTGTAATATTTGCCATCAGAAAGTTGTGAAAATGGATTTTGATGATAGATTTATATGTGTTGCATTACTACCATCTTGGAGGACAAATTACAATCAGACAGTTCCCTTCAATCATTTCAGGCTCAATTCGATGAGATTACTCAGCAGTTAGCAATTTTTCATGATCATTTGAAAAGTTTTAAGATAAAGAAATTTAATCTCGACAAATTGGATTATGACCATGAACAAGTTCACACTTGGAAACTAAAAATTCCATCCAAGATGACACTGATGTGAGTGATTCTTCTGATCGATCCTTCAGACAACAAAGGATACAACTAGACCAGCAATATCTTGAACATCATGAACAGGTTTTTCAGAGGGGCAAATACAAAGGCTGCCAGATACATCAACATTACCACATAGAGGATTGGAGAGGTCCCACAACTCGGTCTACTGTAGCACTCAACAGCAGTCATTAATTTGACCTACTTGACTTTGACATATGCACAGGAGAAAGTGCTTAATCTTGTCTTCCCTTCATTCCCACAGTTTCTTACAATCCTTTTTTGCAATGCCAACAAAGGTGGAGCAGTAGTAATACAACACACATAAACCTAGTATCAAAATCTGCTTTTGCAACTATCTGATGGCAAGTATTACAAGCTGTTGCCTTGCGATCCTACAGCTCAACTTCAAGTGGAAATTAAAGAAATAGTTTTGGGTGCATTCTCATCAGCTTGGTTACAATATCCTCGTTTTCCTACCATTTATACTATACCTAAAGTGCACAAGTCCATTACCTCCCCTCTGGATCACCTATGGTGTCATGCCATGATTCAATTCTAGAACCTCTGTCTAAATTTTGTGACCATTTTTTACAGAGGGCAGCCACTCAATTAGATCTTATATTAGGGATACCTCCCAATTTTTGACACTTTTGGCTCAAGACCAAGGGGTATGCTTACTAAACCGTCTTAATGTAGCAGCGGTGACGTTATCGTGCGATACGTGACATTATCGCATGATAATGGCGCTTTACCGTGCGAGAACATCATGTATCATGCGATAATGTCTGCGGCGGCATTAAGGTGTGCAGAGGGTAGAGTAAGGCTCCCCAGAGGGCGGAGTAAGGCTCCCCAGGTGCGGAGATGAGGGGTCAATGGGCGGAGAGTGGGCGGGGAGAGGCCCCATGCACACTAACGCCGTGAAATGAAGGTTTGAAAATTAGCGCCAGTGAAAACCTTCTGCTAGAGGCACATTTGCAGGAGAGAGAAACAATTTGAGTCAGCAATGTACAGCAAAGCCAGGGAAACCCGAAAGGTGATAGTAGTGATACATGTGCAGGAACCAAAAAGGCAAATAAACATATTAAATGAAATCCCCATAACCAAGCTGGCCAATAGTGCTACTAATGATAAACATAAAGCAACACTACTGACAAAGCATAAAAAGGCAGATATCATGTTTGGAAGGGGCTATGCTCTGTCCCCCTACAAAGTGAATGATCCCACAGTGAAATAGGGGTGATCAGGGTTTTTTTGTTTATATTGGGCAGGTTTGTTATGCTGTGGTCCAGCTGGGGCACAGTGTGGACTAGGCAGATGCCTAGGTGGCACATAGGAATGCCGAAACTGTAAAGCAGCAAGACAGCAACTGACGAGGGTCCAACATGGGCACGAGTGTGTGTCCCACAGTGTCATAGGGGATATTACCCAAGCAGGTACCCCCAAGGGCACATAACATTGGCAGGCGGTCCCAGGGAGAAGTGCACATGTCCATGTAGGCACCCCTACCCAAGAACCCACACCATAGGCAGCTGCCTACCGGCTCACTGGATGGCCTGGGACTGCACACCATAAGGGCACGTCAGCATGGTGGCGGAGGGTTGCTGATGGTGGAGGGGGCAGTGGCATCGGCCCACAGCAGACCACGGCCAAGCCCTGTTTAGGTGGGTGCCGTGCAGTGAAACAGATAAGGTCTGTCTAACGAACACTAATGGTAGCCCCAGGGAATAATCTGCCTCTGTGGCAACAGTTTGGTGCAGTATACACAGGCAGGGTGTTGAGGGACAGAAAGGCACAGGTTCAAGCCCCAGCTGTGGCTCCTGCAAACCTTGTCCTTATATTTTACCCAGTACTAAACCGTGGTAATAAAGACGGAACTGTTATTGCAGATTAAATAAACAAGCCATAAACTCCTATATTTTACCCTACAGGGAACAGACACCATAAACATATTCCATCTCTAGAGCAGAGTTTCCCAACTGCAATCCTGAAGGGCCAAACACCATTCAGGTGTCATGTTGTCCCTAATAAACATGCCTGTGCTGAAATTGTATGCAACGCCCCCATTGTATGCAAATGTATCTCATGCATATTCATTAGGGACAGCATGAAAACCTGAACAGTGTTTGGCCCACCAGAACCAAAGTTGGGAACCTCTGCCCTAGAGCAGTGGCCAACAGGGGCACAAACACCCACACCCACAGGCTCCACTATCCAAAGCCTCATGGAGAGTCAGGCTGTTGGGCCCTGCGCGGAGCAGCATCTCCCAATACTGGCACCTGCATACCTTAGCAATGCCATCCTAAACTTGGGAACATGTTCCACATATATCAAAGGCTTGCTATGATTAATGTCAAATAACAAATCCTAAGTTAAACATGACTTGTTGATAGAGATTCATCATAGCAACCTTTCTGATATCTGTGGAGTGTGTTTCAGTTATTGCTTCTGACAGTGTTTACCACCCCAGGGAGTGACCCCAACAGAATTGAGTACCATAGCAATGCCCGCACTGTGCCCAGGACTGGTGTGGCGGCCAGGGCTGCCACAAACCTCCATATTTGCACAATGCTGGCATAGGTGTGGGCGTGAGTGTATGTCTATCCAGTGTGTTGTGGCTGCCTACACCTTACTGAGCCCACACTGATTGCACTGTTTCCAGTGTTAGCATGCTAGTGTGCATAATGAGGAGCAAGGTACTGTGGGTATGGCCCGGACAGGGTGGCCTGGGCAGGATGAATCTGCACAGGGTATAGGGCAATAGCTGGGACATTGTAGTGACCGACCACCACCTGCATGGACAGGGTGGCCACAGCATATAATACTGGGAGGTCACTCTTGCCCTGATTGAGCAGTGACCACTGCATGGCTAGGTTCCCCCATAGTGCTATATGGCATATCTCTCAAATGATTTTTAGGGGTTGGGGTTGGGGTTGGGGCTGGGGCTGGGGCTGGGGCTGGGGCTGGGGCTGGGGCTGGGGCTGGGGCTGGGGCTCAATCACTGACATCCCCTTTTTGGGTGCACACAGTTCCTCCAGGAACATGCACTATGTACTAGCTAGCAGACTGTCTGCAGTTAGCATGTGTATGGCTGGAGCACCTTGCAGGGTGCAGTGGGTGGAGACTGACTGTGCCCTCTGCTGGTGAATGTCAGATAGTAGTGGGGGGCAGCTGAGCTTCTCCAGCATTCTGCCTGTCTGTCATTGCCTTATGTGATGTGTGCAGATCTGCATCAACTGCCCTGTAGGGTGCCTGTTCCCCAGCAGGACTGGGGTTGATGGTCCTCTCTACTGCCACCATTGCAGAGATGTACAATGTGGATCTGTTGGTGGGAGATCCTGTCTCCCCTCCCCAAGCCACAGAGGGCGGGTTGGGTGGTACTACATAATCTGCTTTTGGGACCAAACACCCCCCTTCACCTATAACATGTGACCATGGCACCCACACAGGATATGCACTATTCTGGGTGCATCATAGTCCACAAGGGCTAGAAGTGACTGGGAAATACAGATGGACACAGATGTATTCTAGGTGTGTCTGCAAGGACTACCTATCACACACTGGCACTGATTGGGACCTGCAGCATAGTCTATCTCAGCCAAGTCAGGTGCTGCGGACCTGGTGCTGGGTGCCCCACCTCACCCTCAGGGTGAGCACAGGACCCACACAATGTCATGGTCTGTAGCTACTCTGTGCCAGTAACACACACGGTCAGTTCCCCTACCAGTCCTAGGTGCTGTGGGGGTGCATACCCCATTATATGATCATCTGTAGACTGCTGATCTGCAAGTGCAGTGCATCATGGGTATGGGTGGGTTTACCCTATCCTGGTAACCACAGCAGACAGTTTGTGTGGTGACCTGCAGTCTTTCTGTAGCCAGCCAGCAGTGTGGTAGTAGCTACAGCCTACTGGTCATTTCAATGACTGTAGAGGCAGAGGTCATGAGTTTGATCCCACAGTGGTGTTATTTAGGACTGCTGTCTGAGGCTTTTCCTTTTCATTTCAATCAGTGCTGCCAGCAGAAACACCCTCACAGTGCTGTAGCCTAAGGTGCCTCATGGGCGCCCTGTAAAGCGCCCTTTACAGCGCCCTATAGAGCACATTTTAGGGCACTTTATGAGGCACCTTAGGTTATGGCACTGTGAGGGTGTTTTTGCTGGCAGCACTGATTTAAATTAAAAGAAAATGCCTCAGACAGCCTTTTCAGATTACACCACTGCAGGATCAAACCCATGACCTTTGCCTCAACAGTCATTGTAGTAACCAGTGGGCTACATCGTTATAGCTTCCAGCACTGCGCTGGCATGTACTTAGGGTTAACGCACATTAACGTACCACGGCGCCCACTATCACGTGATACAGATTCTTGCTACCTTAGGACTGGAATGCTCACTCCTTATATGGCATTCTTCACATTATCGCTGCAACTAGCGCCGGTAACATTAAGACGATTTAGTAAACATACCCCTTAGTGTTAACAGAGAATTATTTTATATATGACAGCCAATTCTATCTTCAAACTTTTGGAATTGCCATGGGGGCCACTGTGGCACCTGCTCTAGCCTACCTGAGGGACTAACTCCCTCCCCTCCTGCTGAGGGTACAGGATAGGGTACCTTGTAACAGCCCTCTTTTAATATGTCTTATTTCCCTCCCTCCCTCCCCAACACCCGCCCGCCCCTGAGGTAATTGTAGCTTTATAGGTACTTACACGTCTTAGAGGAAAGGGGCTGCTCTCAGGTGCAGCTCTTTATCCAAATCAGTCATACACTAAGGACCTGAGATTAATTAAGCTTCAGCTGAACAAGGTATATTAGAGGTACTAGATACACTTTTATTAGTATAAGCATCTACACCAACCCTTAGCAAGTACAGAATTTAAATACCTAAACACAAGCTTTAAACTAAGATGGAGACAACAGTCCAGCAGCGAGATGGGGGCTTTCCAGTCTTTTGCATTGAGTGTCACATGTATGATTTTCTTCCAGTTGGTGAGAGGTCTTACGTATGCACTAAGTGCAAGGAGCTCTTTGCTCTCAGGGAACAAGTCCATTCTCTAAAGGCTAGAGTTGCAGACCTGGAAGATATAAGAAAGACAGAGAAGTACATGGACGAGACCTACAGGGATATAGTCCTGAAGTCCCACCTCCAGTGTGGCAGCAACCCTGTTGCCATGGAGGAGAGAGGTCACATGACAGGAGAGCATCACCCTGGTGTGGCAGGACATGATCCTGTAACTAGGACCTGTCCTCCAGGTGATGTAAAACACTCTTGCACTGAGGATGTTTCTCCAGGGCCATGTGCCCATGAGGGAAGGGTTAGGACAGCTGTTATAGTTGGTGATTCAATCATTAGGCATGTAGATAGCTGGGTGGCTGGTGGACGTGAGGATCGCCTGGTAACATGCCTGCCTGGTGCGAAGGTAGCGGACCTCACGCACTGCCTAGATAAGATCTTAGATAGTGCTGGGAAGGAGTCTGCTGTCTTGGTACATGTCGGTACCAATGACATAGGAAAATGTGGTAGGGAGGTTCTGGAAGCTAAATTTAAGCTTTTAGGTAGGAAGTTGAAATCCAGAACTTCCAGGGTAGCGTTCTCCGAAATGCTTCCCGTTCTACGTGCAGGACCCAAAAGGCAGGCAGAGCTCCGGAGTCTCAATGTGTGGATGAGACGATGGTGCAAGGATGAGGGTTTCGGATTTGATAGGAACTGGAGAACATTCTGGGGAAAGGAGGGGCTCTTCCAAAGGGATGGGCTTCACCTTAACCAGGATGGAACCAGACTGCTGGCATTAACCTTTAAAAAGGATATAGAGAAGCTTTTAAACTAGAAAATAGGGGAAAGCCGACAGTCGCCCAAGAGCGCATGGTTCGGAAGAAGGTATCCTTGAAGGATACTACCAAAAGCAGTGAGGTTCCAAAAAAGAGTAAAGTAGCCCGAATGCCCTTGAGTATGGTGCAGACAGAGCGTAAAGATTCCAAATTACCCATGCCTACCAATAGCCAGATTAATAGATTAATATTAATAAAATACAGTCTCTAAAATTCTTGTATGAAAATGCTAGAAGTCTAAACAATAAGATGGGAGAGTTAGAATATATAGCACTAAATGAGAGGTTAGATATGATTGCAATCTCAGAGACATGGTGGAAGGAGGATAACCAGTGGGACACTGTGATACCTGGATACAAACTATATCATAATGATAGAACTGATCAAATTGGTGGAGGGGTTGTGCTTTATGTTAAAGAGGGCATTGAGTCAGAAAGGATTAAAGTTTTGCAGGAAGCAAAATTTGCTGTAGAATTTCTATGGATTGAAATTCCATGTAAAAAGGGGAAGGTGATGGCAGTGGTGGTGTACTATCGACCGCCTGGCCAGAATGAACAAATGGATGATGAAATGCTCAAAGAAAGCAAGGAAGCTAACAAAAGTCACAGCACAGTGATAATAATGGGTGATTTCAATTACCCCGGTATCGACTGGGTCAGTGTCACGGCAGGACATGCTAGGGAGATAAAGTTTCTAGATTAAATAAATGACTGCTTCTTGGAGCAGCTGGTTCATGAACCGACCAGAGAGGAAGCCATACTGGACCTAGTCCATAGTGGAACACCAGATCTGGTGCAAGAAATAAGGGTGTTGGGGCCACTTGGCAATAGTGATCATAGCATGATCATGTTTGATTTAATTAGTGGAGAAGGGATAGTAAAGAAATCCAAAGTACTACCTTTTAACTTTCAAAAGGGAGACTATGATAAAATGAGGATATAGTTAAGAAAAAAATAAAAGGAGCAGTTGCAAAGGCTAAAGACTTACATCAAGCTTGGGTATTGTTTAAAAATACTATCCTGGAAGCCCAGACCAGCTGTATTCCACACATTAAGAAAAGTGTAAGAAAGTCCAAAAAACTGCCAGCATGGTTTAAAGGTGAGATCAGAGAGGCTGTTGCTGCCAAAAAAGCAACTTTCAGGAAATGGAAAAAAGAGCCAAACGACAAAAACTGGAAACAGCACAAGCACTGGCAAGTTAAATGCAAAGCATTGATAAGGCAGGCAAAGCGAGAATTTGAGAAGGAACTTGCTATGGAAGCAAAAACACGAAATAAAGACTTTTTCAAGTACATTCATAGCAAAAGACCTCTGAGAGAGTCAATTGGACTGTTCGATGATAGAGGGGTAAAAGAGGCAGTAAGAGGAGACAAGGCTATAGCGGAGAGACTGAATGAATTCTTTGCTTCGGTCTTTACTGAGGAAGATGTAGGGTTGCTACCCAAGACTGAAGTGGTATTTAAAGGTGATACTGCAGAGGAATTGAGAGAAATATCGCTACACCGGGAAGATGTATTACAACTATTTGATAAACTGAATAGTAGCAAATCACCTGGTCCGGATGGTATACATCCAAGAGTGTTGAAAGAACTGAAATCTGAGATTGCAGACCTGCTATTAGTAATCTGTGAACTTTCACTAAAATCATCTGTAATACCTGAAGATTGGAGGATCGCCAATGTAACGCCAATTTTTAAAACGTGTTCCAGGGGTGATCCGGGAAACTACAGACTGGTGAGCCTGACATCAGTACCGGGGAAAATGGTAGAAACCATCATAAAGAACAAAATTGCACAGCACGTAGATAGTCATGGCCTAATGTGAGACAGCCAACATGGCTTTAGACAAGGAAGATCTTGTCTTACTAATCTGATATGTTTTTTGAAGGTGTGAATAAACAGGTAGACAAAGGTGAGTCGGTTGATATAGTGTATCTGGACTTTCAGAAAGCCTTTGACAAGGTCCCTCATCAGAGACTTTTGGCAAAACTAAAAAGTCATGGGATAGGAGGCAGTGTACTATTGTGGATCGGGAACTGATTGAAAGATAGAAAGCAGAGGGTAGGGCTAAATGGCCAATTTTCCCAATGGAAAAAGGTGAATAGTGGAGTACCCCAGGGATCTGTACTGGGTCCGCTACTTTTTGACATATTCACAAATGACCTGGAAAACGGAATAACTAGTGAGGTTATCAAATTTGCAGATGACACAAAACTGTTTAAAGTTGTTAAAACCCAAGAGGATTGTGGAAAACTGCAGGAGGATCTGGATAAATTGGAAGACTGGGCATCCAAATGGCAGATGAAATTTAATGTGGACAAGTGCAAAGTTATGCACCTAGGAAAGAACAACCCACACTATGGTTACACAATGCAAGGTTACACATTGGGAACCACCACCCAGGAAAAAGATTTAGGAGTCATCGTGGATAACATGTTAAAACCCTCTGCCCAGTGTGCAGCGGTGGCCAAGAAAGCAAATAGAATGCTAGGTATCATAAGGAAAGGAATGGAAAATAAAACAAAGGATATTATAATGCCTGTGTATCGTTCCATGGTACGACCGCACCTTGAATATTGTGTGCAATTCTGGGCGCCGTATTTTAAAAAGGATATAGCATTATTAGAAAAGGTACAGAGAAGAGCCACCAAAATGGTAAAGGGGATGGAAGGCTACTCCTATGAAGAAAGGCTACAAAGGTTAGGGCTCTTCAACCTGGAAAAGAGATGGCTGAGGGGAGATATGATAGAGGTCTATAAATTAATGAATAGAGTGGAACTTGTAAACGTAGATCGATTGTTTACGCTATCAGAATATAGAAAGACTAGGGGACATGTAATAAAGCTACAGGTAAACTATTTAAGACAAATAAGAGAAAATATTTTTTTCACTCAACATGTAATCAAACTCTGGAATTTGTTACCGGAGGATGTATTAAAGGCTGTTAGTGTAGCTGGGTTTAAAAAAGGTTTGGACAAGTTCCTGGAGGAAAGGTCCATAAACCATTATTAAAAAGGGACACAGGATATCAATGCTTGACCCAATACAAGCATTGTGGAACCTGTGTCTCTTGGGGATACTGCTAGGTACGTATGATCTAGATTGGCCAATGTTGGAAACAGGATACTGGGCTTGATGGACCTTGGTGTGACCCAGTATGGCATATCTTATGTTCTTATGTTCTTAAATATTTGTATTTAGATATTTATTTATTTAGTAGTTTTTCTATACACCCCCGTCCAGAGATCAAGAGTGATTTACATTGAAGGACAGTGATTTACAAGAAAGGACAGACTAGATAGGCCATGTGGTCTTTTTCTGTCGTCATATTTCTATGTTTCTATGTTTCTTTTTCTGTCGTCATATTTCTATGTTTCTATGAACATTACACAATAACATTACATTATAACATAGAAAACACTCATTAACATTTTAACAGTTGTAAAACATATAACAATCAACTTATATACTGTACAATAGAGTAGTTGGGAGTTTTCTAGGTACTCCATTATCCATGGGTTAACATTGGTAGTTATTTTGGTGGATATGATGATCAGGGTTCTATTTATGTTAGTTGTGCCTATGTTGATTGTGTTTGAGGATTGTCAGTCAAGTTGCCACAATAATCAAGGAAAAGGCATGTCTTGAGTTCCTTATGGAACAATTGGAGATCCTTTATTGTTCTTAATTTATTCAGAAGCGCATTCCAAAGTACTGGGGCAATGTAAGTGAATGCTCTAGTACTTGTGAAGTGATTGATGTTGCGGATGTGATAGGGTATTTCAATAGTGTTTTGAGAACAGCTCCTTCTGGTTCTTGTGTTTGAGGGAGTATTGAGGAGGGAGAATAGGTATAAGGGGGCTATGTTATTGTGAAGCTTGAAAACTATCATGTATTTGTATTTTATTCTTGTTGCAAAGGGTAACCAGTGAAGCTTGATGTTGTCTCTTTATATACTATATGGCATATCTTGAATCTTCTTTTACATATACGTGGCCTTGGTTTTTTCACATACTTTTTTGGACCAGATTCTTGGATGATATATTTTTTTGTAGGATGATACCAAACAGAACTTCTTGATATTTTTGGAATGGATGAATACAATTAAATCTATCAGTTTACTGCTAAGTACCATCTTGCACATATTGAATTTTTGGATGTGTAGGGGGATGTGAGCATACACACCAAGCAAATAAGTCAGTGACTGGGCCCCAGAAAAGAGAACCCATAAATATCACTTGAGAAAAAAACTATAAAGCACTGGGGGAACCTATCCATGCCGTGGTCACTGCTCAGTCAGAGTGAGAGTGACCTCCCAGCATGACATGCTGTGGCCACCCTGTCCGTGGTCTGCTGAGGGCAGATGCCACTGCCCCCTCCACCACCATGCTGCCATGCCATTATGCTGGTGGTGCTGGTGGTGCGCAGTCCCAGGCCATCCAGTATGCTGGTAGGCAGCTGCCTATGGTGTGGGTTCTCGGGGATGGGTGCCTACATGGACATGCGCGCTCCCCCCCCCCCCTGCACCGCCTGCCAATGTTATGTGCCCTTGGGGGTACCTGCTGGGTAATCTCCCCTGTGACACTGTGGGACACACACTTGTGCCCATGTTGGACCCTCGTCAGTTGCTGTCTTGCTGCTTTATAGTTTTGGCATTCCTAAGTGCCACCTAGGCATCTGCCTAGCCAACACTGTGCCCCAGCTGGACCACAGCATGTGCCGCCTGCAGCCCCCTGTATCCCATTTACAGCATCAGTACAGTTGCCCTTTCCTACGTGCCCACTCTGCTGTTGCTGCACATGTGCATGCCATAACAAACCTGCCCGATCTAAACAACAGAAACCCTGATCAGCGCTATTTCAATGTGGGATCATTCACTTTGTAGGGGGACAGAGCATAGACCCTTCCAAACATGATATCTTAATTTACATACTTTGTCAGTAGTGTTGCTTTATGTTTATCATTAATATCACTATTGGCCAGCTTGGTTATTGGGATTTCAAAAGTGGTTCTGGTCATTTTCTATGTTTATTTGCCTTTGTGGTTCCTGCACATGTATCACTACTATCACTTTGCTGGGTTTCCCTGCCTTTGCTGCACATTGCTGACTGAAATGGTTTCTCTTTCCTGCAAATGTGCCTTAACGCGAGGGTTTCACTGGCGTTAGTGTTCAGACCCGGATTTCACAGCATTAGTGTGCCTAGAGCCTCTCCCCTCCCACTCTCTATTGACCTCTTCCCTCCGCCCTCTGGGAAGCCTTACTCCACCCCTCAGACCCAGATTTCACAGCGTTAGTGTGCCTTAACGCCGCCGCTGCGTTATCGCGCGCTAAGTGATGTTATCCTGCGATAATGTTACATTATCACACAATAACGGCACTTATCGCACGATAATACCACCGCTGCGACATTAAGACGGTTTAGTAAACATACCCCTTAGAATAACAAACGTTCTGACAAAAAAATAATTTTTCTGCTCTTTAGCTTTTGATCTGACCTTGTCTACTGATTGTATGTCTGTGATTTTTGATCTTGGATATATATTAATTTTGAAGGAAAACCACAACACAGAAAGTTGAGTTACTGAATATCACCAAACCTTTCTATAACAGAACATGTCATTAAACACAGATATTAAAAGGAGATTGGCTGCAACTGTGTTAACCCTCTGTTATATGTTTTTCTCCTTTCTTTTACATAGGTGTATTTGAAATAACTATTTATAAATCATCATCTTTAGGAATGCGTTCTGGATCTAATAAGATTCCTGTTGTTATAAAAGTGGCAAAAAATGAGTCTTATCTGTCATGTCCAGCAACAAACCCTGAACTGAGACTGGAAGTAAGTGGAAACAAGAAGGCTCAAAGAGCCTAAAATAGGATAACAAAGCTGATCTGGTCTCTTCTTGTCCTCATAGGAGACTTGGGGGCATGTTTACTAAACTGCAGTAACATTACAGACTGCGCGTTATGTAACGTTAACGCGCGGTATGTAATCTTAACGCGCATTAACGTTACATAATAATGGTTAACGTCCCTGGCCATGGTAAACAACGCAGAGGGTGGAGAGAGGGCGGGGGGAAGGGGTCAATGGACGGAGAGTGGGCGGGGAGAGGCTCCCTGCACACTAACGTGCTGAACTGAAGGACTGAATCCTACCGCGAATGAAAACCTGCCGTTAGATGCACATTTGCAGGAGAGAAAAAACATTTAAGTGTCAGCAATGTACAGCATAGACAGGGAGCCCAAGAAACGTGATAGTAGTGCTCCATTTCCAGCACCAGCATAATGCCCAAGTATGAAAGGCCACTATGGTGATGGTGCAAGTGGGGCATAGGGGGCTGCAGGCGGGACATGTAGCAGGGGCATCTGGGGCACAGGGTGGACTAGGCGGGTGCCTAGGTGGCACATAGGAATATAGAAGCCAGAAATCAGCATGACAGCAGCTGACAAAGGCCAAACACAATTCACCTACATCTACCTGGTCTACCCGAGCTAACAGTTGCCAGGGCACTGACCTGACATCCCCCCAGCCAACCCTCTGACAAGCAGAAGGAACAGACTATTGGTAGGCGGTGATGGGGGGGGATGTGGGGATGCTCATGTATGACCCATGCCCCAGACCCTGCTCCCTAGGTGACCTCCTACCCACACAGTGGATGGTCTGGGACTGCGCACTACCAGCATCGAAAGCATATGGCCATGTCAGCATGGCAGGGGGGGTGCCTGTGCTGGAGAGGGCAGTGGCACCTGCCTGCAGTGGACCTAGGCCATGCCCTGTACCAGTACGTGGTGTGCAGTGCAACATAAAAGGTCTGGCTGAGGAAACATACAGGTAACCCCAGGGACCACCATGCATCTATGGCAACAGTATGGTGCAGTACACCCAGCCAGTGTGTCCAGAAGCAGAGGGTAACAGGTTCAAGCCCCAGCTGTGGTTCCTGCAAAGCATGTCCCTATGTTTTACCCTACAATACAGAAAGAACAGCAACATGTGCCAAGCCCAAAGAAGAGGCGAAGAGGGGTACAAACATCCACTCACACAGGCTCCACAATCCAAAGATGCATGGAGAGTCAGGCTGTTGGCCCCAGCATTAAGCTGCAGTTATCACCAGGGCACTACTACTATCTCCTGCACAGTTTAGTAATGTCGGCATTGTGATCAGAACCAGTGTGGCGGGCAGGGTTACCAAACACCCCTATCTTTGCACAATGCTGCAATAGGAGTGAGTGTGTGTGTGTATGTCTATCCATTGTTTTGTGACTGCCCACACCTCACTGGGCCCACAATGTCCCACTGTTACCAGTGTTAGCCTGAATATGTGCCTAATGAGGAGCAAGGTGTTGTGGGTATGGCCCAGACAGGGCAGATTGGCCAGGATGCATCTTCACAGGGTGTGGGGCAATGGCTGGGACACTGTAGTGCCTGACCACCGCCTGCATGGACAGGGTGGCCACAGCATGGCATGCTGGGAGGGCACTCACTCTAACCGAGCAGTGACCATGGCATGTCTAGGCTCCCACATAGCACTTTATGTTATCTGTCTTCAGTGATACGTTTGTGTTCCTAGTGCTGGGGCCCAATCACTGAGATGTCTGCTTGGTGCAGATAGTTCCTCTGTGAGCATACACTATGGACTGGCTAGTGAACTGTCTATGATTAGACTATGCATAGTTGGAACACCTATAAGGTGCAGTCTGACTGTGCTGTCTGCTGGTGACTGGCAGACAGTGTTGTGCAGCAGTTGGGGTGTTCCAGACCTGACCCCAACATTGCTGCTGGTCTGCCACTGCCCAAGGTATAGGGATGGCTCTGGCCCACCAACCCTGGAGGGCTGTCTTATACCAGCAGGATGGAGGCTACTTAGCTGGGGCACCTGTCCCTTACCTACAAAAAGGGTGATGTGGGCCCTTTGGGGTATGTAGTGTATACCACTTTGACCTTATAAAGGCACTGCTACACACACCTCATGCAGGTCTAGAAACTTCTCTGTCCTGATAACAGGTGCCCATGTCAGCCAGACCCTAACACAGGGTACACACTAATCTGGGTGGTGTCTGGTCACAAAGGGCAATATGTGACTGCAGGATACAGATGGACACTGAACTACATTTAGCTGCACTGCAAGGAACATCTGTCACACACCGGTAGTGATGGGGATGTACAGCAGGACCTATCTCTAGCACCACATGTACTGCGGACCTAGTGCTGGGCACCCATCCTATCCCTCAGGGTGAACACAAAACCTGCACAATGGCATGGTTTGTAGCTACACTGTGCCAGTATCACGCACTGTCAGTTCGTCTTTCCAAGCTGAGGTACCGGAGAGGTGCAGACCCCATTTGTTTATAAGCTGTAGACAGCTATTCAGCATGTGCATTGCATCATGGGTACTGGTGGGGTTACCCTATCCTGGCACTCAGAGCAGACAGTTTGTGCGGTGACCTGCAGTCCTTCTGTACCCAGCCATTGCTGTAACATACACCATGGAGGTATAGCCTACTGGTTAATACAATGCCATTCTTGGCAGTGTTCATGGGTTCCATTCCTCATTGTTCCCTTCTCTTATGACTGTTTTACTCAAATAGTGTGCATGTCTATAACAATCATGTTTTTGAAGACCTGTGCTGCCAGCCCATAATACCCTCGCCACAATTGCCAACATTCCCTTGGTCCGTCTATCTGCGTCTGTCAGCTGTGTAGAGTCCTGTCTGCCTGTGTGGGCTGCCACCCCATGTCCTGCAGTGCTATCATTTCCTGCATTGCGCCTCAACGTGCTTGCCTCAACTGGGCCTGATCTGCATGGCACCACCACTCCTCTGTCCACCCATCATTGTAACTATTCTGCCACCCCCACCTCCACTGGGGGACACGTATTCCCATTGTCTGCCACCAACTGTCTTTCCAGTACTTTACATTGCCAACACCCTGTGCTGTGATACAGTTGCCTCCACCATGTTTGTCCTCAGTACTGACAGCCACATGGGCTGCCCGCAGATATGGCGGGTCCAGCGGCTCCCAGCTCTCCCTCCTTCACTCAACTGTTCATTGCCTTTCCTGAGTGCTCTATCTAGTGTTGGGGCTATATCTGTCTCTGTTCCTCACAGGTCATGCATGTCATCCTGTGGCACTTTGCAGCCCTTAGGGCACACTAACCTAGGGCACCGTAACTTTGTTAGGCAACCTTAACCTATCATTCCATAGCCAAGGGTGCCTTCTAGAGTGCCTTGTCCAGGGGTGCCTACTACAGCATTTAGCCTAAGGAACCCTATAGGGTGCCTTATGTGGCACCTTAAAAGGCACCTTACAGGGTGCCTTACAAGGCACCTTACTGGGCGCATTACCAGGCACCTTACAGGGTGCATAACAATGAGGCGCCTTGTAACGCGCGGTAGTTTGTAACATGCGTTAGCTGATATGGCTTGCTGTAACGATGCACCGCCCATGCCTTTATATGGGCATCTGTACCTTTACCATGGAACCTATCGCAGTTTAGTAAACATACCCCTTGGGCTCAGTGATACCTTACAAGTACCATAAGAAGCTCTCTTTGGCTCAATGCAAATACTAAGGAACAGTGGCATACTGAGGGGAGCAGCTGGGAGGACCATTGCCCCCAGGCATGATCCAAGGAGGGACACTGGAGTAACAGCCAGGACTTCAGAAAGTAAAATAAAGCATGGGGATTCAAGTCCATGTGTGCACTAAAGGCTCTGGTGCATCCCCACTTCTCAGGGACAGGAAGCCTGTGTCAGAGGAGGTGGGAATTTATTTATTTAGACAGTTTTGTATACCGCCTTATCCTTCAATCAAAGCGGTCACAACACAATTGGGGGATACATTTAACACGCAGGGATATGAGACACATACACTAATACTTACAGGGAACATGGGCAATGGAGGGTTAAGTGGCTTGCCCAAGACCACAAGGAGCATCTGTGGGACTAGAAACCCCAGTCCTTCTGGCCCAAGGTTGCTGTCCTCTAGTGGGATTTGAACCCCTGACCTTCTGGCCTGAAGTACCTTGCCCCAACCACTAGGCTACTCCTCCCTGCAGTAGGGCTTTGAGTGCCTGCATGGATTTGCAAGCACCGTTGATAACCTCTGCTTTCAGTGCTGGTGCTGCTGTTTGCAGACTCAGAGATGGGAGATATGTAGATATATAGAGAAAGGAATATGCTGAATGGGGTGAGAGGGGGAATGGGAGAAAGAGGAGATGCTGGGGGGGGGGGAAGAGAGATGGGGTAATGTTGGACAGAAAGGAAAAGGAAAGGTGAGATTCTGCATAGAGGGGAGGTGGGGGAAGTAGAAGAAAAAGTGGAGGTGCTAGATGGGGAAGGCAAAGAGAGAGAGGGGAGATGCTAGACAGGGAGAGAAGACAAAAAGAAAGAGGAGAGATGCTGAGCGTATCTCGAGCTATGTGGAAGAAGCCACAGGGAAGAGGGTTGGCAAGGAGATGAATGTAAAGTGGATGGAAATAAAGCTTGGGAAATGTTGAAAGGGGAAAAGGGTGGGGATGACAGACAGAAGAAAGGGAATGGAGGCAGGGGAGGGGATGTCTACCAGGGAAGTAATAGGGGCTAACGAGAGGATGAGAGACAAAGGAAAGTAGATGACTACTACTACTACTAATTCTTATCATTTGTATAGTGCTACAAGGCATATGTAGCACTGTATATACAAATGTACAGTTGTGGTCAACATTATTGGCACCCTTGCAGTTCAATCCCTTAATGTCCAATATCTCCTAAAAGAAAGTGGCCAGTGAAATGGCTTTGGATTATATAGGCACACATATTTGACACATAAAAGAATCAAATAAAGCAAGATCAATTAAAAAAGGAAATAGTAGGAAAAAGTATAAAAACTTGGACATTACCAGGACATGATTATTGACACCCTTATAAACAATTCAAATCAGTTTGAACAGAAGAATCACATTCCCACTGCAGTAAGATTAGACGCACCTGTGATCAATTGTCAGTACTCACATGACTTGAATCAACCAATGAATGATGGATCTAATGTTTAAAATGGCCACATTCACTCCCTGTTCCATTTTCACAATGGTGAAGATGAGAAAGCTGCCTGAGATCAACAGAAAAGCCATTATCACAAACATCAAAATTCAAAAGGAGTGCAAGGCCATCTCCAAAGACATTGGGATTCCTGTCTAGAGTTCTCAATGTTATTATGAAGTTTTCTGCTCATGAAATTGAGAAGAATCTCCCAGGAAGTAGTTGGAAGAGGAATATTAATCCAAAAAAGTCTTTGAAAGTTAGTGCAAACTGTTGGAAAAACACCACATACAACATCTAAAGAGCTTAAGGCTGACCTGGAGCAATCTGAAGTGGTGGTTTCAACTTACACCATACTCCGTGCAATAAACAAAGAAGGACTTCATGGGTGAAGGCCAAGGAGGCCCCACTGCTCAAAGACAGACATAAATAAAGCATGCATGATCTTTGCCCAAACTTACCTTGAGAAACCACAGTCCTTCTCGGAAAATATTCTGGGGACAGATGAAAACAAACTTGAGCTCTTTGGCAATGCAGATCAGGGATATATTTACAGGCAAAAAAATGACGCTTATAAGGAAAAAAAAACCATCCTTTCTACAGTTAAAGATGGCGGAGGTTCCATAATGTTGTGGGGCTGTTTTGCTGCCTCAGGAACTGGAGACTTGTAATGTATTAAAGCAATCATGAAGTCAAAGGACTACCAAGATATTTTGGAGCGAAATGTACTATCTAATGTAAAAAAGCTAGGTCTGGGTCGAAGGTCATGGGTCTTCTAGCAGGACAGTGACCCAAAACATGCATCCAAAAGAACAAAAGAATGGTTAAAAAGGAGCAAATGGACTGTTTTAAACTGGCCAGCAATGAGTCCTGATCTCAATCCAATCAAGAAACTTTGGAAAAAGCTGAAATCTGCCATTGGTAAAAGGCATCCTGGAAATATTCATGAGCTGGGATAAATCACAGTTGAAGAGTAGGAGAAACTACCAGCAGACAGATGTACAAAACTTATTGATGGCTACGTTTGGCGGCTGTCATCACTGCCAAGGGTTGTGCAATCAAATATTAGAGAAGGGTGCCTTTAATCCTGTCCATGTCATATTTTGTTTTTTTTCTCAGAAATTACTACATCTAAGTTGCACAGACATATTTTTTTGTTGTACACATTTGAAGATACTATTAAAATATTATGATGACATGCAGTGGAAATATTTCCAATTATTTCTCAAGATATTGTACCCAACATACCTAAAATGCAAGGGCGCCAATAATTTTGACCATAACTATAAGACAGTACCTGCTCATCAGAGCTTACAATCTAATCAAGATGAACAGCATCACAAAACTGGGGATTAAAGTATGTTAAGATACACATAAGTGGTGAATAAAATGAGGGGCATCAAAAGCAGCCTCGAAGAGGTGAGTTTTTAGCCTGAATTTGAATAAGGCAGGAGACGGAGCCTGATGTATTGCCTCAGGTTGTTTATTCCAGGCACATGGAGCGGCAAGGTGGAATGAACAAAGTCTGGAGTTGGCAGTGGCAGAGAAGGGCACAGATAAAAGGGATCTGCCAGAGGAGCAGAGTTTCCGAGGAGTGTAGGGTAAGATAAGAGAGGAAAGCTAGTGAGGAGCCGCATGTACTTATAGATGAGTAGGCGAAATTTGAACTGGATGGATGGAGAAATGGATAGGGAGCCAATGAAGTGACGAGAAGAGGGGTTACATGAGCTTAGTGACACTGACAGAAGATAAGCTGTGCAGCTGAGTTTTGACTAGAGTAGAGAGGGTGGGGATGGGATGGGTTAATTGTATTGAACATTGTTTAATTATCTGGTGTCACACTATGGTAGCATATTTACTTTTGCATAATTTTCCATAATTCTGATTTTTCAGCAGATAATTTAGAAATTTTTGGCACATCATTCCCTGGGCTGTAGTAAAAGACAGAAGGTGAGGCTTGGGATGGAGTAAGGAAAAGGGGAACAGAAGGGCTAAGGAGAAGGTAAGAGTGGGGAGATGGACTGGAAAACTGGTAGGTAAATGAAAGGTAAAAAGAGGGAGATTGATGACTAGAGGGTGAGGAGGAGGGGAGAAATTAGAGTGCATAGAGAGGTAGAAAAGACATAAATGACAGAAAGAGTTGAAAAGGAGAGAGAGAAGTAGGGGAGCAGGCACTATCTCCAGTTGCTCCTACTCGTGGCAGAGTTTTGGGTTCAAAATGGCGCCCATAAACACTAGTAGTAATCTTGCGGTACTGCTGCAAGGGATCAGACTGGGGCATTAAAGTTTGCCATTCATTTGCCTCGATTTATGAGCCTAGTGCTGAAAATCAGTACAGAGTTCTTAACTTTTTTTCCTGCCCTAAATCCGCCACTTTTGCCATTCCTAAATTTAGGAATATAATGAAATTTTGAGTATAAATTTAGGCACTCAGTCCTAGTACATTTTCTAAGAGAACAATTTAGACTCTCAGTTAGAAGCAGAAATCATTTGAATACTGAATATTATTGTGGCGATTAGAGGAAATATACAGTGGCATTCTCCCAATAGTGCCTCTTAATACTGGGCTAGCAGGGTTTATTTGATTAACAGATCCTGCTAGCTGGATAAACCTTTCTGAATATTGGGTCCATAATTTTTACAAATGGGTGGTGGAAAGGGGGTTAAGGGAAGGCATTTCCTCTGGGAGAGGTTTCTATCACAGTGCCGCCACTTACTCTGACTCCAGCCCACTACCAGAGTCACTTTTGGTCTTTCCACCTTTCTCTTCTCAGTTTCCATCACTTTTCTTCATAATCATTACCATCTCTTCTTATTTCTCTCTAGGTTTTCTCACATCTTTCAACTCTCACCTATCCCTTTATTCCATTTTTGTTTATCTCCTATCCCTTCCACCTCTGTCTTACTCCTTCATCTCCACATCATCCTTCATCCCTATCATATTCATTCTACTTGTACCTCTTGCCACCAAACCTCCATTTCTCTTTTTCCCCAGTATCTTCCTTCTTGCTTTCTCCTTTCTTTCCTATATCCACCATCCTGCCCTCTCTCTTCCTCCCAAGTAGTTACACTCTGGTCACTTCCTTGCTGAGCATCCTGTCTCCTTTCCCACTTTCCCTGCGTCTCTCTCTTCCTGTTTCTTTCCCTAGCATGTTCTTTGCCCTCTTCCTACCAGCATTTGCCCCCTGCCTATTTCCTCCTGATCCTGCCGCAAACATCCTCTCCCAGCCTGCCTCCTTCTTTTTTTCCCCTTGGTATCCTCTCCCCTGCCTTCTTTTCCCTATTATTTGGAAAGACAGACTAAAAATCCAGATTTAATATTAGCAATACTCCTCCTATTGAGAAATCAGAAACTACAAACTGACCAGAAATGATAAATTGAAATATGCTGACAAAATATGAATGCTTGCCTACCCAAGCCTGTCCCCTACCCCCCCCCCCCCCCCCCGGCCTCCTCCCCTGTAAGGGAATGGCCAGATTAGAGAGCAGAATGGATGTTCTTTGCTTTGCTGTGTTCTGGTCACTCTAACCTCACCTCCTCTTTTATCTTGGTCCCTGGGAGGGAAGGGGCTGGGACAGGAAGCAGAGAGCTGTTTTCTGCTGCTTTGAGATTCCAGGCACTAGCCAGTAGTCATTGGGCAGAGAGCTGCTTTCTCATGCATATCAAAATCCTTGGTGCTGCCTTCAAAATTGCTGTCCTCTAGGCAATTTCCTATACCTTTATTGACCCAGAAATAGGGCAACTGACCAATCGAACTACACCTTCATGTGTAATAACCACATTGTCCTTCTTTACCTAGCGGATACCTCCCAATAATCTGGACAGCATCAGTGGGGATTTAAAACGCTTTATCTTTTGGAAGATAAGGAGCGGTAACAGTTACAAATTTGAATCAGAAGCTAATAAAGACTTCTACATGGCCACATCCAAAGATAACGATAAAGTCAAGATGGTTAAAGGCCAGACACAAAATGCAAATTTGGAGTTTAATCTTTATGTTGAGGAACAATCTACAGTATTTCTTCAAATGATTTTGTTTTAGCACAAAAATCTCCAATACCAAAACAGGATTTAAGCTGCTATCAGAATTCTCTATTTGCTTAAGTGAACCCCAGGAGTAACCAACAACAGAAGGCCATCATCCTTAAACAAAGACATGTGTAAACTAAAGTACAAAAAGAAAGTAAGCAAACAAGAAAATTCCAGAATGAAACACAAGAAAGTGCAAAAAAGCTTAGAATATTGCTACAAAACCTTCTCTCCGAAGAGCAGCATCGGGAAACCGCGAGGCGGGGGATGTGAAGAGGAGTACCGGCATTGCAGAGGATGTCGCTCATCCTTCCGAGGCCCTATAAAACTGGACTGTAGCTAGGCAGGTGACCGTGGCGTGCCCTAAGGGGCGTACCACAAGGGGCATAATATGCCCCTTGGGAGCCCCTTAGGAGGCCTGGTGCCAGGTCTCTTTCCCTACTTTAACCATGATTTATGGGGAAACAAAAGAAAATCACCCCTCCTGTAACTATAATTGGACTGAAGGATAAATATTTTCAGGTGAAGGAGGTGGGAACTCCAATTTCAGGTATGGAACTCCTCCTCCACTTCTCATTCAGGGCCACATTAAGCACTGTGGACCTCTCTCCACCTCCCCCTCCAATTTTGGGGACTCTCCCTGATGTGGCCACCGGTGGTCATCCACTGCAACAAAGTACTCTCCAGACTGTTTTTCAAGCAGTGAGGTGGACAACTCCAGTAATAAACACTGGGGAGTTTCCAGAGGTTCAGTTCTCCTTAGTGGATATCTGGAGAGTGGTTACATGCACTGAACAAACTTTGATGACCGTAGTTTCCCAACTGTGCCAGTTCTCACAGGAGACTGGTTAGTTTGGGGACAGTAGAGGACCGGATGGACTTGCTTGCTAATAAAATCTGATATGTGATACCCAGTGCTCTGCCTTTCATTGTAAAGGATAGTCTTGTAATACAAAGGAAATTGGAATTTTGTAAGAAGTCCTTAAAAGCGATAATATTAGATTTTTGAATTTTCCCATTCACCATTTGTTGCGACCTGATATTCTGCTGTGTAAATACTTGAAAGAAGCATAGTTTTTATCTAATGTTGATATAATGGGTTTTTCTAAGATGTTTTACCTTACTCTACTCTTGCCACCTTGCTGGGCAGGCTAGATGGACCATGCTGGTCTTTATCTGCCGTCGTATGCTATGTTACTATATTATAAGCAGGAGTGTTACCAGTGAACCTCTGGGAGGTTATGATATATTGCATTTCTCACAATTCCTGGAAGATTTGTAAGATAACATTCCTGCCTGTGCTACATTAGTGGTGACGTTTTGTAGTGAGCAGGATAAAGTGACTGTCTTTAAAAGTTACTTTAGAAATAAAAAGGCTCTGTTGTGCAGCGCTAAATTACAATTGTTTTCTGACATCTCCAGGGCCACACAAATGTGCAGGAAAGTCTTTCTGGCTCTCAAGCCTAAGGTGTTGGCCCTTGGGATGTCCTTTTTTCTACAGTACCCCTGGTGGAGGCCCATTCCAGTTCTCGCACGTCCGTCCACATTGGCCAGGCAAAAAACGGACATGTGGGCGATAGACCCAATTCTGCCGTCATGGGGCCCAGACATACCCATGACGGCAGAATCAGGGAAATTGACATCTGGGCATTCCCCATATGCCAAGCAGATCGACATATGGGAGCTGCCCATCCCAACGAAAGAATGCTACTGCTGGAGTGAGGAAGCAGTGGCATCCTGGCGCTATTGCAAAGAACTGTCCACAGGATGACTGAATGCCATGGTAGACATCTGCCTCTGCAGCCCACTTTCAGGCCTTCACTGGTAGCCGCTGTGTGCCAGATCATGGCTGCAGGAGCACAGCGTGGCCATCAGACCGTAGTGTGGGGGTGTGCAGTGCGCAATTTGGGGGCACCTGAGACATTCCACCTTTGGTGTGGAATAAGCTGGGCATCCAACTCGTTGCTGGAGAATGTACAGAGACATGACCAGAATTGCCTCTGTATGTCCCGGCTGGTGGCACCTCCCCTGCACCACCCCCACTCCACCCCCTCCCACCCACGTCCAGCGCTCCCCACACAATTGCTCTGTACGTGTGTGGAGTGCTGGGCACAGAATTTGGTTCCAGGGCTGAGCACAGGCTGGACGTCCAGGCCGTACGTCCAACCCCGCTATTTGTATTTCAGAATACTGTCATAAGTATGTTTTTCTGGACTCCTTGCATTTGGAGAATGTAATAATAAAATAATTTGGAGTCTTTCTGGGTAATTTAGGGTGGGGTGTGGGTGGTATTTAGTAAATGCCTGCAAGTATAGGTATTTTCCTCGTATTTCCTTTATGATATGTCTTTTATGTTATCTTCCTATGATGTGGGCTGATGGATAAGTATGATTTCCTTTGAGGTATTAATGCTGTATATTGATTTCCTAACACATTTCTTGTTATTCTTTTTTGTAACTGATCGAAAAGATTCTAAAAATTAAAAAAAATTAAAAAAAAAAGAATATTGCTACAAAACGTGATCATTGTGGAATTTGCAGCTTTTCTTGTGGACAAGCAAGAGGTCTATGGACAAGCAAGGGGTCTATGCATTCATATTACAGCTTACTGTCCATTACTTTGTATCTTTCAACTGCAACACCAGATCAACTTTTCAACTTACACAATTTTCCTCCACAGGTCATAAATTCTACTGCCTGTCTCTTTCTCATAACCCATCAGCCTCCGTTTCCTCTCCGTCCCCCACTACCACCACCTTCAGACTATCAGCAATATGCTTTTTTATGATTTTCTGATATCATCTTTTGCTCATTCTGTCTTGACCCGAGGAAGGGGATTTTAGCTCCCAAAAGCTAGTCAAAAATTATTAAATGGATTCAATAAAAAAACTATCAAGTTATATATTTTTATTTGTTAACTTTTATTTCTGTGCATACAAATAGACTAAAATGACAATCATGCTATTTTACTCTAACGTAAGTCACATGAAAAAAGGTCTCAAATTTCCATCGCCTTGGTTTATGTTTGAAAAAATGCGCATTTTCCAAAGCAGCAAGAGATAGAGAATTCTAAAAGCTGCAACTACAGAAAACTGGAAGAATGATATGATCATTTGTATTTGTAGAGAAATTTCCTGGGGGGGGGGGGGGAGGCGGGAAACTAGAACAGGAGATGCAATAATTCACAGAATTTTTAAATTTCAGAACTATGCAAATTATTTTTCTTGGCAAAAGCATGTACAGCAGGTGCAAATCTCTGTGGGCACTTTCTCCAGAGTAGTTTTCAAGGACAAAGTACACATGTGCTTCACTTTGAGAACTGCTGCACAATTTGCAGGTAAGAGTACCTGAAGATTTTGCATCAAAAGGCAGTTTTGAAAATTGCCTTCTATGATGCCAGTAATCAAACTGGCCACAGATGCTGCGGTCCTGTAAGTACTTTGTATCCATAGGACTGCGAACTTATTTTCAAAGAGAAGCCACAGTTGGAGTTTCTCTTTGAAAATCTGGCAGGTGCACACAAAGTGCAAATGCAAAGTGTCTGTGTGCACTGAAGCAGAATCAAGAACATTCAGAGGAAATGGCACTTGGAGAGAGATTGTACAACCTAGGGACCTTTTTATTAAAATATGGTGCAATTTTGCACTTACTGTGCATTTTAAGTGAAACTTAATGCAGAGTAAGTGCAGCAGCTGTGCGCTCCCCCAACAGTTAGTGCATTGAGACCTTAACATGTGGTAGCAGCATTTGCAATTAACACAGGTGCGCATAATCCACCCACTGAGGTGTTGACAAATGTATCCACACGAAGGGGTATGTTTACTAAACTGCGGTAACGTAGCAGCGGCTATGTTAAGGCGCGTTATGTAACGTTAAGGTGCCTAAATGTTACATAACGCGCCTTAACGTTCCCGGCCGCGGTAAGTCCAGAAAAGGGTGGAGAGAGGGCGGAGAGAAGGGATCAATAGGTGGGGAGTGGGCGGGGAGAGGCCCCTTTCACAGTAACATGGAGAAATTAAGGGCTGAATCCTAACGCAACTGAAAACCTGGCTTTAGCACACATTTGCAAGAGAGAGAAACCAGTTCTGCATCAGCAATGTACAGCATAGCCAGGGAGCCCCAGAAAAGTGATAGTAGTGATACATTTGCACCAACAGTATAGTGCCCTGGTATGAAAGGCCACTATGGTGATGGCGCAAATGGAGCATGGGGGCTACAGGCGGGACATGCAGTGGGGGCTACTGGGGCACAGGGCGGACTAGGCGATTGCTGAGGTGGCACATAGGAATGCAGAAAATGGAAACCAGCAAGACAGCAACTGACCAGGGTCAGACATGCCCATGAGTCTGTGGCCCACAGTGTCCCATCCAGGAGATATTACCAAGCAGGCACCCCAAGGGGTGCATAACATTGACAGGCAGTGCCTGGGGAAGTGTGGACATCTATGTAGGCACCTCTACCCCAGAACCCACACCTAAGCCAGCCGCCTAGCTGCCCCCCTGGATGGCCTTTGATGGCGCACCACCGGCACCGACAGCATATGGTCATGGCGGCATGGCAGAGGGGGTGGGTGAGTGTGCTGGAGGGAGCAGTGGCACCCGCCTGCAGTGGACCTAGGCCACGCCCTGTACCAGAATGTGGTGTGCAGTGCAACAGAAGAGGTCTGGCTGAGGAACGTAAAGATAGCCCCAGGGACCACTATGTTGCTGTTGCAAAAGTGTGGTGCAGTACACTGAGCCAGCATGTCCAAGAGCAGAGGTTCAGGTCCCATTTATGGATCCTGCAGAGCATCTCCCCATAGTTTTAGCCCACAATTCAGCCACAACAACAACATGGGCAAACCCCAAAGCAGTGTTGCACAGGGGTACAGACACCCACTCACAAGGGCTCCACTATCCACAGCTTCATGGAGTGTCAGGCTGTTGGCTCCAGCACAGAGCTGCAGTTATCACCAGAGCACCACTACTACCCCCTGCACAGATTAGCAATGTTGGCACTGTGATCAGGACCAGTGCAGCGAGTAGGATTGTCAACCACCTCTATCTTTGCACAATGCTGAGATAGGTGTGGGAGTGTGCGTATGTCTCTCCATTGTTTTGTGTCTGCCAACACCTCACTTAGCCCACATTGCTCATACTGCTTCCAGCGTTAGCCTGCAAATGTGCATAATGAGGAGTAAGGTATTGTGGGTATGGCCCAGACAGGGCAGATTGGCCAGGATGCATCTGTACAGGGTGGAGGGCAATGGCTGGGACACTGTAGTGCTCGACCACTACCTGCATGGACAGGGTGGCCACAGCATGTCACACTGGGGGTCACTCTCATTCTGACCGAGCAGTGACCATGGCATGTCTATGTTCCCACATAGTGCCACATATTATTTGTTTCTAGTGATACCTGCATGTTCCCAGTTTTGGGGCCCAAGCACAGAGCTACCTGCTTGGTGTCTGTGTCTGTGCTGTGCATCCCACCTTTGGGTGCACAGGGTTCCCCTGTGAGCATGCACTATGGACTGGTTAGTGGGCTGTCTGCACTTTGCCTGTGCATGGTGGGAGCACCTTGTAGGATGCTGTAGGTGCAGTCTGACTGTGCTGTCTGTTGATGAATGGCAGACCGTGGCATGGGGCAGTTGAGCCTTCTTCTGCCTAACCCAAGCATCACTGCTGGTCTGCAATGGTCACAGGTATGGCACTGGCCCTGGAGGGCTGTCATTCGTCAGCAGGACTGTGGTTGCTGGTACTGCAGCCATGCTGCAGTGTGCAAGCACCTGTCCCACCACACCCTCATCTACAAAAGGGGCCCCTTAGGGTATATAGCACATACCTCTTTGACTTATAGTGGCAGTGCTGCATCACCCTCATACAAGTCTAGATACCCCACTGCCCTGATAACAGGTACCCATGTCAGCCAGACTTTAACACCAGTTACACACTAATCTAGGTGGTGTCCGGTCCCACAGGACCACATGTGACTGCAGAACACAGCTGGAACAGATACACCTTCGGTTGCACTGCTGGGAACACTTGTCACACACTGGCAGTGCTGGGGATGTGCAGTAGGTCCTATCTCTAGCAACACATGTACTGTGCACCTAGTGCTGAGCGCCCATCCTATACCTCAGGGTGAACACGGAACCTGCACAATGGCATGGTCTGTAGCTACTCTGTGCCAGTATCATGCATTGTCAGTTCGTCTTTCCAAGCTGAGGTACCGGAGAGGTGCAGACCCCATTTGCTGATCAGCTGTAGACAGCTATTCAGCATGTGCATTGCATCACGGGTACTGGTGGGGTTACCCTATCCTGGCACGCAGAGCAGACAGTTTGTGCGGTGACCTGCAGTCCTTCTGTACCCAGCCATTGCTGTGACATACACCATGGAGGTATAGCCTACTGGTTAATACAATGCCATTCTTGGCAGTGTTCATGAGTTCAATTCCTCATTGGTCCCTCCTTTCATGCCTGTCCTACTCAATAGTGTGCATGCCTGAAACAGTCATATTTTTTCAGATTTGTGCTGCCAGCCCATAATACCCTCACCACAATTGCCAACATTCTATCTGCATGTGTCAGCTGTGTAGAGACCTGTCTGCCTGTGCGGGCTGTCACCCCATGTGCTGCACTGCTACCCTTTCCTGCATTGCACCTCTTCATGCTTGCCTCACCTGTGTCTGATCTGCATGGCACCACCACTCCTCTGTCCACCCATCATTGTAACTATCCCGCCACCTCTGCCTCCACTGGGGGACATATATTCCCATTGTCTGCCACCAACTGTCTTTCCAGTGCTTTACATTGCCAACACCCTGTGCTGTGGTATAGTTGCCGCCACCATGTTTGTCATCAGTACTGGCGGCCACATGGGATGCACGCAGATATGGCAGGTCCAGCGGCTCCCAGCTCTCCCTCCTTCACTCACCTGTTCATTGCCTTTCCTGAGTGCTCTATCTAGTGTTAGGGCTATATCTATCTCTGTTCCTCACAGGTCATGCATGTCATCCTGCAGCACCTTGCAGCCCTTAGGCCACACTAATCTAGGGCACCATAACCTTGTTAGGCCACCATAACCTATGGTTCTGTAACCCAGGGTGCCCTCTAAGGTGCCCTGTCCAGGGGTGCCTAATACGGCGCTTAGCCTAAGGAGATCTACTGTATAGGGCACCTTACAAAGAGCCTTATAGGGCACCTAAAAAGGCACCTTATAAGGCACCTTACTTATAAAGCACCTTATAAGGCACCTAACAAGGCAAATGTACTGTTTATGTGTGGTAATTGCACACATGTCCCCTTAACGCTGCAAAAATGCTAACAAGGCACCTTACTTCTAAGGCACCTTACAAGGCCTTGTATGATGCCTTATAAGGTGCCTTATGAAGCACCTTGTAGCGCACATTAGTTTGTAACATGTGTTAGCTGAATCGGCTTGCTGTAACGATGCACCGCCCACACCTTTATATAGGCATCTGTAGCTTTACCGCGGAACCTAACGCGAATGACATTATCGCAGTTTAGTAAACATACCCCTAACTGTAACATTGACAGCGCATAATATGTGCTCCACTAAATGCAATGTGCTTCCCACACCTACTTTCCATCCATAACCTGCCTATTACCCACCCCCTCATGCAATGAGCATTTAACATGGAAATTAGTGCACAGTAACTATCTAGTGGACTTCCTCGAAATCAACAGGATGCATGATCTGAGGCAACATGGTTTTACCAAAGGACGATCTTGCCAAACAAATCTGATTGAGTTCTTTGACTGGATGACCAGAGAACTAAATCAAGGGCATGCGATGGATGTCATCTACCTAGATTTCAACAATACTCTTCCTCATAGAAGGCTTATCAATAAACTCAACAGCTTGGGGATGGGTCCCAAGATGGTAAAATGGATCAGAAATGAGTTGACTGACAGACAACAGCGAGTGATGGTAAAAACTCGGCAGAAAGGAAGGTGATTAGTGCTGAGCCCCAGGGTTTCGTCTTGGGACCGGTACTGTTCAATATATTCATAAGTGATATTGCTGAAGGGCTGAATGGAGAAGTCTGTCTTTTTGCAAATGACACCAAAATTTGCAATTGAGTGGATTCCCCTCAGGGAGTGGAGAACATGAGGAAAGATCTACAAAAGCTGGAAGAATGGTCTAATGATTGGCAGTTAAGATTTAATGTGATGAAGTGCAGTGTCTTGCACTTGGGAAGAGGAAATCCAAGAGAATTGTATGTGATAGGGGGCGAGAGATTGATGTGTATGGACCAGGAGAAAGACCTCGGTGTGATTGTTTCTGATGATCTCAAGATGGCAAAACAGTGTGACAAGGTGGTGGCAAAAGCCAGAAGGATGCTGGGTTGCATACAGAAAGGAATTACAAGCAGAAAGGAAGAGGTACTAATGCCACTGTACAAGTCGCTGGTGAGGCCTCACTTGGAATATTGTGTTCAGTTTTGGAGACTGTATCTTGCAAAGGATATAAAAAGGCTGGAAGTGGTTCAGAGGAATGCAACCAAAATGATTTGGAGCCTGTATCAGAAGACTTATGAGAAGAGACTTGAAAACCTAAATATGTACAATCTGGAGGACAGCAGGGACAGGGGAGATATGATTCAGACATTTAAATACTTAAAGGGTATTAATGGACAAACAAACCTCTTCCAAAGACGGGGATGCTGTAAAACTAGAGGGCATAACATGAAGCTGCAAGGGGGTAAACTGAAAGGCAATGTCAGGAAATACTTTTTCACTGAAAGGGTGGTGGATGCTTGGAATGCCCTCCCGATGGAAGTGGTGGGGGCAAACACAGTGACAGAATTCAAAATGGCATGGGACAGACATAGTGGATCCCTTTATATCAACAGGATAAAATCAAAATAAGCATAACTATCACTTATATCTGAACAAATAGGGGTGACCTACATGGAGTGGTGAGTACACCCCTAAACAAAGGCATGGAGAGAGGTGACCTGCATGGAGCAGCAAGTGCACCTACTCTTGCCGCCTTGCTGGGCAGACTAGATGGACCATACTGGTCTTTATCTGCCATCATATGCTATGTTACTATATAGCAGTTACCGTGACCCCGTGCTGACAGTTACCACATGAACAGTTTAGCACACTTTAGTAAAAGGTCCCCTATGTATATACTATTTCCTTCCCCTGACCCAACTCTGCCTAGTATTATGATCATGCATTTACTTTTACTCATAGATGGGGATTAATAATCAGCCTATGATTTTACATGGCTAAACACGTTTATCTGCATAAATTGCTTTGATTATTTATTAGCAATATGCACACTGTTTATTTATTAAAACATTATTTCATTGCATCCAAGAAAACAATCAAGAGGTCTTTCTGATCCCCGAATAGCGGGGCTGTACGTCTGGATTGCACGTGCATTTCCTGCTATTCGCAGGGACTGTATTCAGCTTATCGGGCTCCCTGCATGTATAGGGCCACTGTGCAGGGAGCACTGGACGGTGGCAGGAGGGGGCGGGATGGAGGTGGAACAAGGGAGTGTCTATGTGGATGGACATATAGGGCCTATTCAGGTCAGAGCCCTGTATGTCCACCGGCTGCCTGCTGGCTGCTCCACTTATTTCACCTCAGAGGAGGAGTAAGTGCTGGGCGTGGGGCTAATTGGGGCCTGCAGTCTCCTGGAAGTGTTCACGCCACTACAGGAAGTGATCTGCCACCTGGTCCTGGCCCTCGTTGGCCCCGCTGTGGGTTGGGCAGTGGGGAAATAGGCGAGTTCCCGTGTTCGGGTATTGGAGGCTCCCGTTGAACATGCCATTGCCATGGCAATGGGACACCATGGCACCAGGACACCAGTAGGAGGGCAAAGAAGACTGGCCGGGCAGCACATGGGATGTCTAACTCTGCAGCATATGGGGCACACCAGGCCATCCAAGTGCCCTGATTCTGCAACTGCGGGAACGTAAAGCTCTCATGGTTGCAGAACCAGGTACAAATGTGCCCCGTCCATTGTTTGGATATCCGGATAGCCTAGACATGCCCCATGCAGAATCAGCCTCCATGAGAATGATAGGAAAATTAGAAAATCTAGCCTAAGATCCTGCTTTATCAGCTTACACGAGGACCTCTACTGCTTGTACAAAGAATGCCTTTCTGACCAGTCTGTGGCCCATCCTGCTAGACCAGGAGTAAATGTTCTTGCCAATCATGTAACCTTCTATCTCAGCATAGTAATGCTGGGACAGTCCTTGGCAAATGGTGATATAAAGGAGGAAGAGCTGTAAAATTGGAGAGAATTTGCAAGGAGTAGAGCAATCAAGCCCATCATCAAATCCTGGCCTTTGGTTCCACAGCCACAGCACTGCAGAGAGGTGCCTCTGGCCTCCAGGCCATGCACCTGGGAGAAGGAGAAGGATTTGTGTAACCTCGGTCAGACTCCAAGGACTGCTGGAAAGAGGTGACTGAGGCCACTTAAGCTGAAGCACTTTAGGGGACTTTCCGATGGATCCAGCAAAGGGAAAGGACATGAAGTATATCTGAACGAAAGGAACAGGAAGGGCTACAACATTCTAGGAATCTGATTCAAGGAGAGCCAAGAGCTGAGGGGGAACAATGCTTATAGCTTTTCCAAGCTTCAGAGTCCAGAGTAATTGTTTCCTGCAAAAAGATGGAGAATTCAGATTGTTCTAACTGGAGAGAGAACCTAAGGACAGAGACTGTAAGAGGCCCTTTTATTAAACTGTGGTAGCAGTTACCATGGATTTTAGTACACACTATCTGGAAGTGATAGCCACTACCACATTCTAAGAGCTGCCAGTTTGGTACATATCCCATGCCAACTGCTCTCATGTCAAAAACGTATAAGAAGTACCTAAACAGAGTAGATACACAATATAAAATAAACATGTTATATTTTTGTCAGGGAGCGCTGTGCATGGGTGAGAGGAGGCAAAGAAGAACCAGAGAGGGGGCAGAGCGAGGGAATGGCCAGGTGCCAGGACGTATACAGGGTATGCAGGAATGGCCTGTGTATGTTCCTCAGCACCCCATCGGATACATATCCTATTCCAGCCTGACAGTGGGATAAGGGCTAGGTGGAGCAACATGCATGTGGAGAACCCTCTGCCCCCTTTGCTGATGGCCAGCTGTGACTCTGGGGGACCCAATTCAGGCCATGCTGGCCATGAGCTATGAGTGGGCACCAGAGTTCAGGGGCCACAGGGTGACAACCGATTTCATGCTGCATGCTGGACAGGTTGCTGTCAAGGTGACGGGACACCATAGCAAACTTTCTCCACTGCTTGCATGGTCACATGAGGATGGCCATGTTTGAGTGCATACAGCCGCATGAAATAAGGGGTCTGCCAGCCTGTCTATCTCCCTGATTCCATTATCGCGGATGATCTAGCCCCCAAGACAGAGGAATTGGGTATAACTGCCCCGTCCAAGCATTATGTGTGCCCAAAGCCTCGGCGTCTGACATTTGGAATTGGCCTACATGTGGACATCCCAGCCCTGTACTCTGTAGACTAAATTCAGGACTGATGCTGAGCACAGTCCCTACATTTACTGCATAGGTTTTGCACTTACCCTTGTGCCTCCACCCACCCCTGCAGCACTCTTTGCCTTCCCCACTGGTGTCCCTCTCGAGGACCTGCAGAGGTGACAATGGCCGCAAACAGCCCCACAGAGCTTACCTTAAAACTTGGGTGCCACAGGGCTGTTTGCTTCCACCCCCTTGAACTGTCCGATGCCAACTTCCTGTTTGTAAAAAATCCATTTATCAGTTTTCCATAGAGCTCAAGACCAGGGCAATCAAGACACAGAGCTAAGATCACAAGAAATACAAGACACAGTTAAGAGCCTTTCCTCCCTGGAGACATAATAGCTCCTCCTGCAAGTCCCCTGACTTTCAACCTAAAGTGTAAGACCAGGTTGTGATGACGGAAAGGGTGGGGCAGAATAACTGCTAACAAAAGTGAGGAAAAAACAATTTGCTTTTTGCTTTCTTTAAAATCTGTATGAAACCTCTAGTAACCTTTCAGCTGTGGTTTTGTTTGGGCTGTAGCCATTGCTATCTCTTAATTAACAAAATGGCCCTGAAATAAAAAATTATATAAACAATATAAAACAAAATGAACATTTATTAAAACAAAACAAAAGTTTTTTCTGCCTGTACACCTCTATTGTTTAGTGCTTCCCACTCACTGAATAACTCGTGACCAAAACCATGCACTTTTGCTGTGTTTACTACAGCTTGGTGGAGAGCTGTGCCCTGCTGCATTCCCTCAAGTCCTGCCTGATCTGTGTTATTATTATTATTATTATTTTTATTTTTTATATACCGCGCTATTGAAATCAGCTCGGTTTACATTAAAACTGAACAAGCAACAATGCATAAATATCACAATGTGCTTACATAGAACATGGCTTATATGGAACATGTGCTTACATAGAACAATGGCATAATCAAACTGGGATAACAAGGAAAACTATTCACATGGTATATACAGTATTTACATAGAGTTATCTATTCTCGTAAACCGTAGGTATTTATAGGTCAGGTGGTAGATTTATGATGTGTATATCTAAAGGAGAGGAGCATCTAGCCATTTTCATGTTGGGTGATAGGGCAGTTAGTGTGTGGTGTGAGTGCAAATGACTTATGTTTTTCGGGCATGGTTTCAGGATAGTGAATTAGAAAAAGGTGGTGTTTTATTGCCTTTCTGAAGGAGGTGAGGTTGGTTATGGATCTTATACTAGCGGGGAGTTCATTCCAGGCTGTTGGGGCATAAATTGAGAAAGCTCTATTGGTAGTTGCCTTTGTACATCTTGTGGTGAGCTTAGGTACAGTTAGCATGTTCAGTAGTGTAGGTCTTCTGACTCTAGTATTGGGTATGTTGTTGAGCAGTTTACTAATTGGTGTGGGAGATTGATTATTCAGTGCCTTGAAGGTCATGACCAGTACCTTGTATTGAGTTCGGGCTTGTAGTGGCAGCCAATGAAGGTTTTTCATTACTGGGGTTATATGTTCTAATCTTGATGTCCCTGTGAGAACCCTAGCAGCTGAGACTTCAGGATTTAAAAACTGGGATGCAGCAGCTTCTGAGAAACTCAGGAGCAGGGGAGTTAATTCAAATATCTTCTTGGGCTTGCAATAAGACAGAGATAAGGGCAGGAAGGATGATAATTGTATGGGGGTGTGGCACAGGGGGAGGAGGAAATGGAAATAAAATGATTATGCTGGGGGATGGGAGAAAATAAAGAGAACATAATCGTGCCTGGGGGTAAGGGCATGGTAAATGATGAAATTGTGACAGGGAGGGTGGCGGGGAGAGGATAAATGGCAGAATTGTGCCAGGAAGGGAGCCGGAAGAAAGGAAATGGTGGAACTGTGTCATTTAGGGGGTCAGAATTGATTAGTCTGAGATAATGAACGAAGCGTTACAAATTTTGATGATATATTAATACATTTTTTATAAAACATTAAATTTCCAACTATATATGTATATACCAGCTTCCTTTTTATCCCCAAATGAAATATTGTGTGTGTCCAGGAGTGAGGTCATTTCTGGCCCTGGCCCCACCCCCACATGTCACTTCTGGGCATGGCCCCACCTCCACATGGATTCCATTGGAGCCCTTCACAAGCTTCTTTTTTATACCATGATAAAAATTTTCTGAGGGGTAGATGTTCATTGTAGTTATCCTGAAGAACTGATTGGCTAGGTGTATCCCAAAGACTGAGTCGAGAATCCCTGTTAAACATTGATGAATTTACCAAAGCTCAGGCTTCAAAAAATTGGTCAGACTATAAGATATCATGTGCTTCTGATTTTTGTCTCAACAATAGCTTAATAAGTGTACGAGTGTCTGGACATCATTTACATGTGCAGTGGGGTTAAAGAAAGGCTACAAAATTTCTACATGAATTTCATTCTGCACCAACTACCCTATATATGAAAAAGTACTGTAAAACCCTACAAAAAGACCAGTGAGAAAGCCCATAGCCAGTCTTCCATAACATAATAACAGGACTCACAGTACCAATCCTACAAATGAAATGTCAGTATTACAAATATTAAACTAATACATCTTAGAGAACAGCAATACCTACTGTACTGGGAAAACAAGTAGAACTGCTACAGGTCTTTATACAAAAATTATATGCTAACAGAATACTGAACCTCAGTCATACATACAAAACACAGGCAACAACAATTTGCATACATATTTACATCTAATATCCAAATGGCTAGCTCCATGTTGGCTTTTTTAAACCATGCCTATCTACATGTTCAGTAATTTTGTTCTTTATTGGTTTCTGCCATTTTGCCCAGTACTGACATCAAGCTCACTGGTCTGTAGTTTCCAAGATCACCCCTGGAAGCCTCGTTGCTTTGACCATTCTCCAGTCTTCGGGTACTACAAATGATTTTCACAGATAACTAAAAGTAGGGCTGCAATCTCATATTTCAATTCTTTCAGCATCTTGGAATGTATGCCATCTGGTCCTGGTGATTTGCTACTCTTTAGTTTATCATATAGCTGTATTTCATCTTCCCAATTTATCAAAATTTATTCCAAATCCTCTGATATATCACCTTTTATTATCATTTCTTGGCATGAGCAAGTTTCCTACATCTTCTTCAGTAAAGACTGAAGCAAAAAATTCATTCATAGTCTCCTTTATGGCCTTGTCCTCTCTTAGTGCCCCTTTTACCCTTCATCATCTAATGGTCCAACTGGCTCTCTCACAGGGGTTTTGCTACAAATGTTCTTGAAAAAGGTTTTATTATGTGCTTTTGCTTCCACGAGCTTCTTTTCAAATTCTCTCTTTGTCTGCCTTATCAATGCCTTGCATTTAACTTGCTAGTACTTATGCTGTTTCCTGTTTTCATCATTTGTCTCTTTTTTTCCATTTTCTGAAAGATTCCCTGTGATTTCAACCATACTGGCTGTCATTTGGCCTTCATTTCACCTTTTTTTTTTAATTTCGGAATTTTGAAAACATATAAGCGATAACAAAACTTGCATAGAAATAAGGGTAATTGATAGCACAACATAAAGAAAAGAGAAAGCACAATAGTACTATAGAGGGAACAGCCCCTTCTCTAGCCCACTATAAAGGAGGATTACCCCAGGAAATTAATAGAAACAATACTATCAGAATAAATTGAGGTAGAATACTGTCAGCCTTCTAAATTACAGTGATGTGGGGTCCACTGGGGCAGCAACAGATGACAGGCGAGAATTCAAAAAAGATAATAATTGGGAGGATAAAGAAATACTGATATTTGATTAAACTTTTGCAGGGGTATTTAAGAAAAAAATAAAGTACCAAGCTGTGAAACCTGAGGCCGGAGGAGGAGAAATTCCTTCCTGTGGCATTGGGTTTCCTAAGCGATGTCAGGGAAAACCCAAACCAATAACTCTTCATATCGTATACTCTGTTTATAGAAAAACATCTTCAGGAACCAATCCCAATCAGATGGTAAAGCAAATGTTGCCAATCATGTAGCTGAGACAACAGAGTCAGAAATAGAACTGTCTAGAATTGCAGAGACATTGAGCAAATCAGCATGCTGCGGAAGAGAATCATCAGTACCAGCAGAAACCTTTTTCCCTGAAAAGAGATAATAAACGTTAACCATCGGTTGGTGGGTTTCAAGGGACACCCCAAAACTTCAGTTAAATGGTTCTTGAACATATCTTTAGCAGAAATAATCAGAGACTGGAAAATTAATCAAGCACAGGTTACCCTGTCTAGATACATTTTCCAAGTGTTCAATTCTCAATTTCTAATAAGTCGAATCTTTCACAAAAGCTTCTATATAGTTCTCTATATGCTCCGTTCTTGTGCACAGGTCAAACACTGACAACTGTAAATTTGAGATATCTTCAGAATTCTTTAAACAATCTGCCTTCACAGCCTGAACCTGGGAGTTCAAAGTTTGTACCTGGGGTAACAATGCCTCACCCAGCTGTTTGATCACAGAACATATTGATTGAAAGGTCTCTGGTACAAAAACTCAAACAGAGCACCTCCTGCAGAACCTTCATTCAGAGAAGAAAGAGCCACATCATCCATGTTCACCTGACAGACAGCCGAATGGTCAGCTTCAGTCATTCCCGCACACTCTGGGTTAAAGCTGCCAACTCGCTGTTCTGATGGGGTCTCAAAGAGCCTTCCATCATGTCTGGGAGCTGACCTCCGCATCCCTGCCAGTGAACCAACTTTGACAGCAAATCACAGAAACAAAAATGCCACTAAGGGAATGAAGAAAGATCACAGATCAAAAAATGAAAACATTATTCCACTATGACAACATCAAAGGTAACTGGATGTGGAATTCCATAATGTCCATCTGCTCATTCTACTTATACAAGGGAGAAAAAGATCTCAGTAACTCAAAACACCAAAACGGCTTACCAAGGTTCCTGCCTATAGTACAAAGACAAGGCAGAACTTACCAAGCCTTAGGTGTATAGACTTCACCATCATGGATCCTGAAAAACTCCCCATGTACCAAATCTTAAATACATTTTAGTAATCAATTTCTAAATATTATTTGAATTATTTTCTCATTGCTACTTCACAGCAAACCTTCACTTTCTCAGAGCATGCAAAGAGGCTCTTTCCAAATGAAAAGCATAATATGCCACACATTTACATAATATGCCACACATTTATCAGTGCTACTCTGCACTTACCTGCATTCATCTAAAAAATTAGCTGCACCAGCAACAATGTCCCAACGCCACCGCAAGACGCCGTCAGGAGCATTTCACCTTCAGCTTCTTCAGGGGAAAACTTGCCAAAAGAATCAATTTCTCAACAGAAAAGGCAAATGCAAACCATCAAAGCCTCGGCCAGGGAACATTGCCTGCAGCTCACCTACGCCATGGAGGGGTGAGAGCAGCTGGTGCTTGGGAACATCAGACCCGTGCGGGGCAGCTAGCGCCGACGTCATCTAAGGTCCTATAATATTTTTGTGATCTATGGTGCATAGCCATCGGCACCTTTATCTGGTTGTCTCCTAAGGGGTGTATCCAAAGGGGTTTGTATGCCCCTTGTGAGCCCCTTAGGAACACATTAGGAGTAAGGGCAGAATTGTGGTGTTGGGATGCCTGGAGGCAAGAGGAAGAAGAAACCTCTCATGGTGGCTTCAACAAGTGGCCTGATGAATAAACATGTCGTTTCCACTCCTTTAACAATGACACCAGGTACTGTTTCTTTTGTGCCCTCTGTTGAGGGGGCGAGTCTTAGCTCCCTTGAGCGTACTCCTCCTTTGCCACCTGGCTTTTTGGAATCATCTGCTGTATGTCGGCCTTGTCTTCAGAGTCTTCAGATTAACACTGGACTCCCCAAAAGTAGAATCTTGGAAGGAGCCTTCTGTTTCTTCTGTCGACTCACAATTTTCTTCTGTTTCTCTTCTGGATATCTGGCAGGTGGTTAAGTGTACTGAGCAAATTCTTATGGAGATTGTTCCTTCTCTGTGTCAGCTTACTAAGGATGCTGTTCTTAAATTTCAGAATTTGGACGATCAAATTGGGACTTTGAATTCATGCATTTTGAATATTGATACCCAAGTTAAGTCTTCTACTTCTGTTCAGTCTACTAATATGAAGGACAGTTTTCTTATTCATCAAAAACTTGAGAGTTTGGAGAATATGTCTAGGAGCAAGAATTTACTTGTATTAGTTTATTATCTCCACAAACATTGTTTAGGAAATACTTGAAGGATGTGCTTCTCCTTCCAACTGCCGATTCTCTTGTGTCTATTAAATATTATTATATTTCCACTAAAGTTGCTCAGCAAAGTACAGAGGAGGGGGAAGCAGCCGTCCTTGAGGATAATAATACTTTCGATTTGACTGCCTTTTTAGAAGATATTCAGGATATTATTTCCACTAGAGCCTCATTGTTAGTGACCTTAGTTTCTGAGGAAGATAAAATTGCTATTCTTAAGGCGTATTTCAGGAAAAAAGGTATTTCCTATTGTGGCGATAAAGTATCTATTTTTCCTGATGTCTCTCGTGTTACACAGGAAGTCTTTTCTCGCTCTTAAATCTAGAATTCTTGCTTTGGATGTTACATTCTTCTTGCATTATCCTTGTAAGTGTTTAGTTTCTTTTGGGTATGACAAATTTGTTTTCTTATCGCCTTCAGATTTAGAAAAGTTGATTCTTGACAAGGAAAAGATACAGTGAACCTTTTTAATTCTCTTTATGGTGGGTTATAGTTCCTATGTGGATGGGAGGTTTATTATTTGATGGGCTGGTTTGGCAGGGGTATATTCCTTTTGTTATGTTTTGATCTCCTGTTTTATTTTCTTTATTATTATTCTTTGTTGCTTTCCCTGAGACGTGGGCTAATGTCTTTGTTTTGTATTTCTTTTCTTAATATATTATGTAAAGATTTATTTTGTTTCTGTGTATTTTATTGGTATTGTATAGATTGAAATCTTAATAAAAATAAAATTTAAAAAAAAAAAACCCTCGGCCATATCCATAGCTACTCTGACTGCTGCAAACAGGTAGCACGGGTGCACTTAAGGCCACCTCAGTGGGTGGTGTTACATGCATTTGTGTTGCTACTGGTGCCCATGTGAAGGAAGTGACCTGTAAAAACTGTTAATCATGTGTGCTCAAATTACATTGCCAAACTAGGTTGTGTGCAGCAGCATATGAAAATCCGTATGCTGCATACAAATGTTTGCTAACACTAAAGGATATATTTACTAAAGTGCACTAGGGTTTTGCTACTAGCGTGCATTTAGGGTAACAATCAATGCACAGTACTTGCAAAAGGGCATACACAGCATGGTGCCAGCAGATATTATACTGATTCGGACCCTAATGGGCACCAGCAGCAATGCAAAATGCACGTGACACCACCCATTGAGGTGGCCTTAAGTGCACCCATGTTACCTGCAATATTGAAAGCAAACATGCGGTCAACACCTGTGCTAACCATGATATGCAGACACACTTGTACTTCACCTCTATCCCACCCATTTCTCTTCCTGTTGCATGCTAAGCAAATAGTGTTGCGCTATCTGTTTAGCATGTGTACTAATTGTTAGCATAGGGCTCAAGCTCATGTCAACAGCCAGCGCAGCTTGGTGAACATAGCCCTAAGTATCACTCAGTGTACATGCAAACAATCTTTTTCCAAACTTATGACTGTAAAATTCAGAATCAGATCAACACTCACACTAAACCATCTGGAATCATTGATTATCATTGCAGTTGAAAAGGAAATAGTCCAGAAGCTAGACAAGGATAAAATACATCACAAACAGAATTGCAAAAGCTAGTGAATTGACCTAATTTCTGCTGCTGTAAATAACTGTTTAATTAATTTTGAGACCTTATTATAAACAATGACTGGCAAATAATTATTTACTTATCTGAAAACAGATATTAATATATTCACATTGTGACATAAGGCACTATTATTTTGTTCATGTACAAAACTGTAAATTGATGCCACCGCTGGAATTTGAAACTGAAAATCTATTATATTATTTTGTATAAGGTAAAATTAGACTTACCTGCTAATTGTTGTTCCTGGAGTGGAACCAGTCTAGTCCCGAAACCTCTGGGCTCCCCATCTCATCTAGCAGCTTGGAGAGTGAGAAACTACTCATTTTTGTGACATCAATAGTATATCTCTCCGGTGTCTGCCCCCTGTCACCAGTAATCTATTGACAAAGCAAACTCACCTTAGAAACAAGTAAGAAACTATGCAGTCAAATCAAACAAAACAGAACTAGCCCCACTCCCAAGCACTGACAGAGGAACCAAAGCCCCTTAAAAGAAACTGTGGCTGGAAACCTTGAACAGGTCATTCCCTCACCCAGTAAAGAGGATAGGAAGCCCCAGTTAGAAACACCACTCGTGCTCCTTAGCACTGCCGGTCTTCATTCTTTTTTTTTTTTTCATATAAGAAACAAATTCAAGACTTGGCTTACCTGTGAACTACGAAAACAGTTCTGCATGTACCAGTTTGCCAACGAAACCTGGGAGGGATATGGGACTAGACTGGTTCCACTCCAGGAACAACAATTAGCAGGTAAGTCTAATTTTACCTTCCTGATCGTGTCCCCAGTCTAGTCCCGAAACCTCTGGGTCCGTACCAGAGCAGTGAAAAAATTCAGACACGGGAGGGACCTGGCAAACCAGCCTGAAGAACTACTGAACCAAACGAGGTCTCCTCCTGCCTGTGCACATCCAGACGATAGTGCCGAACAAAAGAATTCAAAGAGGACCACATCGCCGCCTTACAAATCTCTACCAGTGACACCAACCGAACCTCCGCCCAGGAAGCAGCCTGTGCCCTAGTGAAGTGCACCCTCAAGCCTTCCGGCACCACCCTACCTTTTAAGACATAAGCCGTCGCAATGGCTTCTTTGATCCAATGCGCGATGGACGCCTTAGACGCCGCCTCTCCTTTTCTCTGCCCTGCGAAAAGAACAAAAAGTCTGTCCGACCTTCGAAAAGCCGCTGTCCGACGAAGATATTTCTTCAACACCCGCTGGACATCCAGCAGATTCAACTTTTTCGACGAAAGGCCCCTGCTGCCGTCGGAAAACACGGGCAAGGAAATCTCCTGGTTTAGATGGAAAGCCGAGACCACTTTCAGGAGAAAAGCCGGCACCGGCCGCAAGACGACCTTAGCCGCAAAGAAGGACAGGTAGGGCTCCCGACAGGAAAGAGCCTGCAGCTCCGACACTCGTCTAGCCGAGCAGACCGCCACTAAGAAAACCACCTTCAGAGTAAGATTCTTAAGAGACACGCGCGCCAAAGGCTCAAAAGGCTCGCGTTCCAGCGCATCCAAAACGAAGGGAAGATGCCATTTAGGAACTATCTGCCTGGCCGGTGGCCTCGCGAGCGACACCGCCCTGAGGAACCACTTCACATCCAGCTGAACCCCGAGCGACTGGCCCGCAATCCTGCCTCAGTAACAAGACACCTGAACTCATAACCTGAACTCGTAACGACGCCGCCACTAAGCCTTTATCGAAACCAGTTTGCAGAAACTCCAAGATGTGCGGAAGAATAGCTTTCAGAGACTCGACCTTTCATTCCTTGCACCACTCTTCAAAGACTCTCCAGACCCGGATATAAGCCAGTGAAGTAGACCGCTTCCGGGACTTCAATAAGGTTGCAATGACCGATCTCGAGTACCCCCGGGATGTCAACCTAGCCCTTTCAATAGCCAGGCCGTAAGCGAGAATCGATCCATGTGAGGCATGAAGAGGGGACCCTGAGACAACAGGTCCACCCGACAGGGAAGCCGCCAGGGTTTTGCCACCAACAACCTTATCAGGTCCCCGTACCAGGGGCGACGCGGCCAATCCGGTGCTATCAGGATCACTCGACCCCTGAAATTCTCTACCCTTTGCAGGACCCTTCCTACCAGGACCCACGGAGGAAAGACATACAGCAGCTGCCCCTCCGGCCAGACCTCCATGAGGGCATCCAACCCCTCAGACATTCTTTCCCTGCGCCTGCTGAAGAAACGACTGGCCTTCGCAGAGGCGAAAGTCGCCATGAGATCCATGACTGGCGAGCCCCATCTGCGAACAATCATCTCGAAGACTTCCGGGTTCAGGACCCACTCCCCTGGATCCACTCGCACCCGGCTGAGGAAATCGGCTTGCACATTGTCTACCCCTGCTACATGTGCTGCTGACAGATCTAAGAGATTTGTCTCTGCCCAGGCACACAGTACTTCGGCCTCTGTCTCTAACGCCACACTGCTGGTGCCTCCTTGCTTGTTGATGTATGCCACCACCGTCGCATTGTCGGATAACACCCAGACTGCCCTTCCTGCAAGTAACAGCCGGAACGCCAGCATTGCCAGATACACCACTCTTAATTCCAGTCGGTTGATCACCCACGACTTCTCGTGAGCATTCCAACGCCCCTGCGCAAAGTTACCCTGACAATGAGCTCCCCAGCCCAGCAAACTGGCGTCTGTAATCACTGCCATCCAGGCTGGGGCTTCCAAGGCCTTGCCGTGGTCCAATGACTCGGGAAGCAACCACCAAAGCAGCGCCTGATGGGTCTCCTCCGGACAGATCCGTTTCTGAGATAAGGGATCCAGCTGATGCGACCATCGGCGTAGCAAGGCCCTTTGCAAGGGTCTCATGTGGGCCCTTGCCCACGGCACCGTCTCTACTGTCGCAACGATGGTGCCCAACACCTGAAGGTAATGCCATGCTGAGGGGGCCTTGCGCCCCAGGAGCCCCCTCAGCAACCGGCGCAGACTCCGTGCTCGCTGCTCTGTGAGGAACACTCTCCCGATCTGAGTGTCAAAATGCGCGCCTAGATACTCCGGATTCTGCGACGGAATCAGTTGACTCTTTGCCAAATTTACCACCCATCCTAGGCTTTCCAGGAAGGCCACCACCCGGGCCGTGACCCTCTCGCTCTCGGCTTGCGACTTTGCCCGAATCAACCAATCGTCTAGGTAGGGATGAACGAGAATGCCTTCCTTGCGAAGAGCCGCCACCACCACTATCATCACTTTGGTGAAAACTTTTGGCGCTGTGGCTAGCCCAAATGGCAGCGCCTGGAACTGATAATGCCCAAAAGGCACCGCAAACCTGAGAAATTTGTGATGGTCCCGCCTTATGGGAATATGAAGATAGGCTTCCGATAAGTCTAGGGATGTGAGATACTCTCCCCGCTGTACCGCCACTATGACGGACCGCAGAGTTTCCATATGAAAATGTGACATTCGCAGACAACGATTGATTCCTTTGAGATCCAGAATCGGTCAGACTCCGCCATCTTTCTTCGGCACAATGAAATAAATGGAGTACCGACCGCACACAGACTGGTCTGTGGGCACGGGGGCTATCGCCCTGACGTCCAGCAGCCTTTGTACTGTCTCCCGCAGTGCCGAGCACTTTGCTGCTGACCTGCCAGGAGACCGCACGAAGGCCTCCCACACTGGGCGCAGGAACTCCAGGGCGTAACCCTCTCAAACGACTTCCATCACCCACTGATCTGTGGTGATTTGGGCCCAGGCAGAGTAAAACTCCTGAAAACGTCCTCCTACGGGAGGGAGCAACGACTGGACCCCCCTCATTTCATTGTGGTTTCTTGAAATTAGGTGCGGAGGGGGCGGAAGAGGAACCAAATCCCCTACCGGCTCCGCGGAAGCCTCGAAACCCCTGGTTTTTATTGGAAAAATGACCCCTTTGGCTTGGAAAAAACCTTTGGGACTGAAAATGGCAGAAGTCCCGAAACTGCCCTCTGCCTCCTGGGGCCCCATGAGACGACTTAGGCTTATCCTCTGGCAACCTTCCCCCTTTGGACTCGCCGAGATCTTTATCCAGCTTTTCCAGATCTTCTCAGAAGAGTAAACGGCCCTTAAAGGGCAACTTACTCAGTCTAGTCTTAGAGGAAGTATCTGCTGCCCAATTGCGTAGCCACAGGTACCGCCGCGCTGCTACCGCCGATGCCATACTCTTGGATAGCCCTCGCATAAGATCATAATGAATGTCCGCTAGGTAAGCTGCCCCTGACTCCAACTGGGCAGCCTCCCCTGCCAAGGCACTCGCCTGTCCCTCTTGCACCTGTTGTGCCCAGCGGAGACAGGCTCTGGCCACCCATGCTCCGCAAATAGCCGCCTGCATGGAAACTGCATTAACATCAAAGACCTGCCTCAACAAGATATCCAACTTTCGGTCTTGGCCATCCTTGAGTGCAGCGCTACCTTCCTACACAGGCCTTGCAGACTCCGGAAACTGAGCCCTTCCGAGCCCCACAAACCACGCACAGGGGCTTTGAAGGCATGGTGTGCAATAATCAACTTGCCTGAGAACAGCACGGACAATGACTAACCCCCCCCCCCCCACCCAGGGGTAGTCCAGAGAACTCCGCAAAGACTCTACAATTGCAAAGCAAACTAATAAACTACATGTAGCGAATAAGCTAATGTCTCCCTCACCTGCTCGCTACTGTATTGTCCTATTTCTTATATGGGAAGGTCCCAAAACGGAGTCCCGTATAACTTTACATTTAGGGCCTGCAACCAGGCCACGCCACCGCCACGCGGCAAGGCCGGGATCCCAAAGTGCACCAAAAAAGCGCTGAAGAGAAAAAGAGATGCGCTGCAACAGACAACCCTAACCTTGATAGGCTGAGGCCGCCAATCGCAGGAGCGCTGTGAGGGATGCTGGCCGCCTCCAGGTCTGGTGCCAACTAACCTGCCGGGACCCGATCGCACCCCCTGAGCTCGCACTGGAAGGTGCGTGTGGTGGAAAAAGGCCGCCAAGCGCGCTGGCAGGTAAGTCGTCCGCGTGGCGCTGGCTAGCTCTGCTCTCGGCCCACTTTCTCCGCTGACCTCCTCCGTCTAATTACAAGGGCTGCCGTGCTCCAGGCAAAACCATCTGGCTTGGCAAGCCCCCGTGCACCAGAAACTCAGTCGAAACTGAATCCAGTAGTGGAAGGTGGAGGGAGGGTGGGGGGGGGGGGGGAAGAGAAAGGAGCAGCAAAACCAAAAAGAAAGAAAAATGAAGGAACTGGACTGCTACAAGACTTAAAGTCACAGAGTCCCAAATAAAGGCAGAATCCCTCAGTTAAACCAACTTAATAATACTCCTAATTCCTAATTGTTTCTCCAGTGAGCCCGGACCACCGGGCTCCCATCTATCAGCTGCTTGGAGACTGAGGTAACTGGTGACAGGGGGCAGACACCGGAGAGATATACTATTGATGTCACAAAAAGGAGGAGTTTCTCAGTCTCCAAGCTGCTAGATGAGATGGGGAACCCAGAGGTTTCGGGTCTAGACTGGGGACACGATAAGGAATATTGGAATTGAGGTATGGTTTATGTTTTATGAGTTTGTTCATATCTCAACATCTCAGTTCCACATATTATCTAAAATATGCCTTTAAGGGATTTGGGAAAGAGACTCCTCTGGAATGAAATGCAACATTTTCTCTTAATAAATCAAAGACTGGTAAAATCCTATAAACTGTTCTAAGAATATACAGCAATGGAGACATGTTGCTAACTGACCAGATGAAAAAGGTAATTCTTGAAAGCTTGTTACAGATATCTTATGTTAGCATAATAAAACAATCTTACTTGTTTGTTGACCGTTACTTCCACACTGACTTGGGGACAACTTTAAAGGGAATTCTACAAGTAAGCAGGTGTATACTCATGATTAAAAAGGTTAGGGTTCTTCAATTTGGAAAAGAGACAGCTGAGGGGAGATATGATAGAGGTCTATAAAATAATGAATGGTGTGGAACAGGTAAATGTAGATTTGTTGTTTACTCCTTCCAAAATTTGCAAGATTAGGGGACATGCAATGAAGCTACAATATAACATATTTACATAAGAACATAAGATATGCCATACTCGGTCAGACCAAGGTCCATCAAGCCCAGTATCCTGTTTCCAAAAGTGGCCAATCCAGGTCACAAGTACCTGGTAGGTTCCAAAAAGGCACACAGGTTCCATAATGCTTATCCTGGGGTAAGCAATGGATTCCCTGGGTCCTCTTTAATAAAGGTTTATGGACCTTTCCTCCAGGAACTTGCCAAAACCTTTTTTAAGCCTTAACCCCTAAAAACCGTTTATACCTTTTGATGCTGCCCGCGTCCACTTACTCTCAATAAACCAGGTGACTCTGAAAACTCTCTTCGGTAAAAAACGCCGCGCATGCGTATCGAGGCAGGAGCGCTCCTTATAAAGCCTACAGCTGTCAATTACTTAATACCCTTCTCTCCTTTTTTCTTTTTACAAGGTTCCTCTCAATCATCACACCTCTATAAACAAGCCAGCCAGTCTATCTCACTATTTAGCCCGGCTGGATCTAGAGTATTCAAATTAAAGATTAATCGCTGTTCTCGTTTTAGGAGTGTTTGATCTAATGTCCTTCCTTGACTCCCAAATTCAATTTGTTCCAAGCATAGACAGCGTAGTTGATCAAAAGTGTGAGCTTTTTCTAAACAATGTTTAACTAACGGTGCTTGCAGATATTTACAACGCAACCGGCTCCTATGCTCTCTCATACGGACCCGAAATACCCGAATCGTTTTTCCGATGTAGCATAACCCACAAGGACATATCACTGCATAGACTACATTTTTAGAGTCACACGTTGTAGGACTTCGCAGATATAGCTTAATTCCATTATATTCAAAAACCTGTGCTGTCAAGGTAATATCACAAATATCACACCTCCCACAAACTGAATGGCCTCCTGAGGTGGGAACACGCACCATATGTATTCCTACCGGTGCCTGTGCAGGACTAAGCATGTCCTTTAAATTATGAGCTCGCTGCCAAACACACCTGATCGTTTTATCTTCTAGCCCCGGTACTGTAGCTATTATCTTCCCATATTTACGCATAATTTTTTGTAACTCACCACTCGGGGGAATATCGCGTGACTAGATTTACTGCACTATTATCCTTACCCACACATGGATTATTATTATTGACTCTTAGCAGGGCAGACCGATGATTGTATAACGCTCTAATATATGCCTGCCGGACCACCTTCTTCGGGTAGCCCCGCTGTCTAAAATGCTCCTGAAGAAATTTCCCTTGTCGTTTTTAGTCTGTCTCATCAGAACAGTTCCGCCTGAATCTTAAAAACTGAGAAAAAGGAAGCCCTGATTTCATTCTTGGTGGATGCAGACTAGTGTATTGTAAATAGGTGACCCTATCCGTCGGCTTTCTATACATTGTAGTTCTCCACCCCTCTACATCTCGACTAATACTCACATCTAGATAATTCAAGGTGTCTGTATGATGTTGAGAGGTAAATTTTATATTTATATCTCGGGTATTCAGCCAACTCAAAAATTCCCCTAATAACTGATCTGTACCCTGCCAAAGTAAAAATATGTCATCTATAAACCGCTTCCAAAGTATTATAGAAGATGAATATGGTGAAGTTTCTAACCATGTTTGTTCAAAAAACCCCATATAGAAATTGGCTATGGAGGGGGCACATGTCGCGCCCATAGCCACCCCCACCTTCTGTTGGTACATAACTCCTTGAAACTCGAAATAATTGCGATTAATAGTTAAAGCCGCTAGCTTAAGTAAAAAATCTTTCTTTAGCTCAGTCATATCTTCACGTTGGCTAAGCACCTTGTCCACCACTGTTAAAGCCTCTCCCTGAGGTATGTTAGTGTATAGGGAAACTACATCTAACGATACTAACTGGACTTGAGGCTGAGTAGCCATTAGTTTATACTCTTCCAAGATATTTAAAAAATGTGTAGTGTCCTTCAGGAAAGAGGGTATTGAAGGTAATAAAGGACGTAAGAAAGAATCTAGAAAAACTGATAAAGGCTCTAGAATACTCCCACGGGTGGACACAATAGGTCTACCTGGAGGTTTTAATAAGTTTTTATGGATCTTCGGAACCAGATATAATCTAGCTGTACTTGGTGCTTTCACATTCAGAAATTGATGTTCACGTTTAGTAATAAGTTTATGCGTTAATGCTTCTAAAGTAAGACTTTTTATCTGCTGTTGCAATTCCAGAAGAGGATCAACTTCTAAGCGGGTGTACACCACTGAATCCTGTAGCTGCGATAGAGCTTCAGATACATAGTCAGCTGTTGCCATGACTACAATCGCCCCTCCTTTATCGGCCCTCTTTATAACTATATCTGTGCGAGTTTTTAATCTTCGCAAAGCTCGATGTTCATCTGGGGTTAATACTGTGCGATGTAATGGTCTACTAGTCTCCAATTTCTTTACATCTTGTAGCACCAATTGTTTAAATACTTCAAGTGCTGGAGGAGGGCTCCCTAGTAGACCATTACATCGCACAGTATTAACCCCAGATGAACATCGAGCTTTGCGAAGATTAAAAACTCGCACAGATATAGTTATAAAGAGGGCCGATAAAGGAGGGGCGATTGTAGTCATAGCAACAGCTGACTATGTATCTGAAGCTCTATCGCAGCTACAGGATTCAGTGGTGTACACCCGCTTAGAAGTTGATCCACTTCTGGAATTGCAACAGCAGATAAAAAGTCTTACTTTAGAAGCATTAACGCATAAACTTATTACTAAACGTGAACATCAATTTCTGAATGTGAAAGCACCAAGTACAGCTAGATTATATCTGGTTCCGAAGATCCATAAAAACTTATTAAAACCTCCAGGTAGACCTATTGTGTCCACCCGTGGGAGTATTCTAGAGCCTTTATCAGTTTTTCTAGATTCTTTCTTACGTCCTTCATTACCTTCAATACCCTCTTTCCTGAAGGACACTATACATTTTTTAAATATCTTGGAAGAGTATAAACTAATGGCTACTCAGCCTCAAGTCCAGTTAGTATCGTTAGATGTAGTTTCCCTATACACTAACATACCTCAGGGAGAGGCTTTAACAGTGGTGGACAAGGTGCTTAGCCAACGTGAAGATATGACTGAGCTAAAGAAAGATTTTTTACTTAAGCTAGCGGCTTTAACTATTAATCGCAATTATTTCGAGTTTCAAGGAGTTATGTACCAACAGAAGGTGGGGGTGGCTATGGGCGCGACATGTGCCCCCTCCATAGCCAATTTCTATATGGGGTTTTTTGAACAAACATGGTTAGAAACTTCACCATATTCATCTTCTATAATACTTTGGAAGCGGTTTATAGATGACATATTTTTACTTTGGCAGGGTACAGATCAGTTATTAGGGGAATTTTTGAGTTGGCTGAATACCCGAGATATAAATATAAAATTTACCTCTCAACATCATACAGACACCTTGAATTATCTAGATGTGAGTATTAGTCGAGATGTAGAGGGGTGGAGAACTACAGTGTATATAGAAAGCCGACGGATAGGGTCACCTATTTACAATACACTAGTCTGCATCCACCAAGAATGAAATCAGGGCTTCCTTTTTCTCAGTTTTTAAGATTCAGGCAGAACTGTTCTGATGAGACAGACTACAAACGACAAGGGAAATTTCTTCAGGAGCATTTTAGACAGCGGGACTACCCGAAGAAGGTGGTCCGGCAGGCATATATTAGAGCGTTATACAATCATCGCTCTGCCCTGCTAAGAGTCAATAATAATAATCCATGTGTGGGTAAGGATAATAGTGCAGTAAATCTAGTCACGCGATATTCCCCCCTGAGTGGTGAGTTACAAAAAATTATGCGTAAATATGGGAAGATAATAGCTACAGTACCGGGGCTAGAAGATAAAACGATCAGGTGTGTTTGGCAGCGAGCTCATAATTTAAAGGACATGCTTAGTCCTGCACAGGCACCGGTAGGAATACATATAGTGCGTGTTCCCACCTCAGGAGGCCATTCAGTTTGTGGGAGGTGTGATATTTGTGATATTACCCTGACAGCACAGGTTTTTGAATATAATGGAATTAAGCTATATCTGCGAAGTCCTACAACGTGTGACTCTAAAAATGTAGTCTATGCAGTGATATGTCCTTGTGGGTTATGCTACATCGGAAAAACGATTCGGGTATTTCGGGTCCGTATGAGAGAGCATAGGAGCCGGTTGCGTTGTAAATATCTGCAAGCACCGTTAGTTAAACATTGTTTAGAAAAAGCTCACACTTTTGATCAACTACGCTGTCTATGCTTGGAACAAATTGAATTTGGGAGTCAAGGAAGGACATTAGATCAAACACTCCTAAAACGAGAACAGCGATTAATCTTTAATTTGAATACTCTAGATCCAGCCGGGCTAAATAGTGAGATAGACTGGCTGGCTTGTTTATAGAGGTGTGATGATTGAGAGGAACCTTGTAAAAAGAAAAAAGGAGAGAAGGGTATTAAGTAATTGACAGCTGTAGGCTTTATAAGGAGCGCTCCTGCCTCAATACGCATGCGCGGCGTTTTTTACCGGAGAGAGTTTTCAGAGTCACCTGGTTTATTGAGAGTGAGTGGACGCGGGCAGCATCAAAAGGTATAAACAGTTTTTAGGGGTTAAGGTTTGTAGAGTGATGTTTATTTATTAGAAAGAATAGAGTGGAAGTGAGTGATAATTTTTATGGGTTGTTTGTGATTGGTTTTACAGCTTAAACATAAGTCCCCTGATGAAAAGCTTTGAAACGTCAGCTGGTACCGGGACTGAATGTTGGGATAGTGAGAGAGCTGCAAGACTCCATCCGTTTTCTCAAAGCTGAGTACATGTTTTGTGTAAATTTACCATTCTAGAACGGAATGAAGTCCTAAAGCTGAAAATTTCCTAGAGTGTATATTTCTATTAAAAAGCACGGGGTCATTGATGTGAAAAAACACGAACGCTACCATAGGGTGTTAACCTCGATGTAGCGGTGTTATTTTAAACTGAGACCTGAAGTGCAGTAGATGCTTCTACTCCTAAAGAAGAACGATATTTTTTGAATAATATTGTATTAATTATCGTTCAAGAGACCAAAAGAATTTTGTGAAAACCTTTTTTAAACCTAGCTACGCTAACAGCTTTTACTACATCCTCCAGGAACCAATTGCAGAGTTTGATTACACATTGAGTGAAAAAATATTTTCTCTTATTAGTTTTAAATGGGAAACATTGTAGCTTCATTGCATATCCCCCTAGTCTTTCTACTTTTTGATGGTGTAAACAACAAATCTATGTTTACCCATTACATTCCTTTCATTGATTTATAGACCTCTGTCATATCTCCCCTCAGCCATCTCTTTTCCAGGTTGAAGAGCCTTAACCTTTTTAGCCTCTCCTCATAGGGGTATCCTTCCTTCCCCTTTATCATTTTGGTGGCTCTTCTCTGTACCTTTTCCAATTCTGCTATATCATAAGAACATAAGAACATAAGATATGCCATACTGGGTCAGACCAAGGTCCATCAAGCCCAGTATCCTCTTTCCAACAGTGGCCAATCTAGGTCATACGTACCTAGCAGTTTCCCCAAAAGACAAAGGTTCCGCAGTGCTTGTACTGGGTCAAGCATTGATATCCTGGGTCCCTTCTTAATAATGGTTTATGGAACTTTCCTCCAGGAACTTGTCCAAACGTTTTTAAACCCAGCTACACTAACAGCCTTTACTACATCCTCCAGTAACAAATTCCAGAGTTTGATTATACGTTGAGTGAAAAAATATTTTCTTTTATTAGTCTTAAATAGTTTACCCTGTAGCTTCATTGTATGTCCCCTAGTCTTTCTATATTCTGATAACGTAAACAATCGATCTACGTTTACCCGTTCCACTCCATTCATTAATTTATAGACTTCTATCATATCTCCCCTCAGCCGTCCCTTTTCCAGGTTAAAGAGCCCTAACCTTTTTAGCCTTTCTTCATAGGAGTATCCTTCCATCCCCTTTACCATTTTGGTAGCTGTTCTCTGAACCTTTTCTAATAACGCTATATCCTTTTTAAGATACGGCGACCAGAATTGCACACAATATTCAAGGTGCGGTCTCACCATGGAACGGTATAGAGGCATTATAATATCTTTTGTTTTATTTTCCATTCCTTTCCTTATGATACCTAGCATTCTATTTGCTCTCTTGGCTGCCGCTGCACACTGGGCTGAGGGTTTTAACATGTTATCCACAATGACGCCTAAATCTTTTTCCTGGGTGGTGATTCCTAATGTGGAACCTTGCATTGTGTAACCATAGTTTGGGTTGTTCTTCCCTAGGTGCATAACTTTGCACTTGTCCACATAAAATTTCATCTGCCATTTTGATGCCCAGTCTTCCAATTTATCAAGATCCTCTTGCAATTTTCCACAATCCTCTTGGGTTTTAACAACTTTAAATATTTTTGTGACATCTGCAAATTTGATTACCTCACTTGTTATTCCCATTTCCAGGTTGCTTACGAATTTGTTAAAAAAAGCAGCAGACGCAGCACAGTTCCCTGGGGTACTCCACTACTTTATCATTTGGGAAAATTGGCAACTTAGCCCTTCCCTCTGCTTTCGATCTTTTAACCAGCTCCTGATCCACAATAGTGCACTGCCTCCTATCCCATGACTTTTTAATTTCACCAAAAGTATCTCATGAGGGAACTTGTCAAAGGCTTTCTGAAAATCCAGATATATTACATCAACTGTCTCACCTTTGTCTACCTGTTTATTCACACCTTCGAAAAAATAGAACAGATTATTAAGACAAGACCTTCCTTGGCTAAAGCCATGTTGGCTGTCTCCCATTAGGCCATGACAATCTAGATGTTCAGAAATTGTGTTCTTAATAATGGTTTCCATCATTTGGCCTGGTACTGATATCAGGCTCACTAGTCTTTGGTTTCCCAGATCACCCCTGGAACCCTTTTTAAAAATTGGCTACATTGGCCATCCTTCAATCTTCAGATATTTCTGATGATTTTAATGATAGTTCACAGATTAGTAACAGTAGGTCTGCAATCTCATATTTCAGTTCTTTCAACACCCTTGGATGTATACCATCCAGTCATGATTTGCTACTCTTCAATTTATCAAATAGCTGTAATACATCTTTCCAGTTTATCAATATTTCTTTCAATTCTTCTGCTGCATCAGCTTTAGATACCATTTTGGTCATTGGTAACTTCCCTACATATTCTTCAGTAAAGACTAAAGCAAAGAATTCATTTAGGGGTATGTTTACTAAACCGTCTTAACGTGCGCCCGGCGATAGTGTGCAGGCTGCCTTAAAAGGAGTGGGCGTTTCAGTCTTAAAGCAGCAAAACGGGAGTATCGTGCGATAACGCGCGCTGCTGCGCACATTATCGGGCGAAGCGCCGCTAAGTGTGTTAACGTGTGGTAATCTGAAGTAGGCGCCCAGACATACAAACACAGAAACAGAGGTGTAGCACAATGGTTAATACACTGACTGATAATACAGGGGTCATGAGTTCAATCCCCCAGTGAGCCTAATGCATAAGGCAGGTTGAGGCATCAGCTTTGACATGTAAGTATTGTTTCTTGAGGCAGTTTATTTGTATTTTAATTATTGCTGCCAGCAAACACACCCTCACGTGCCGTAACCTAAGATGCCGCATAAGGCACCCTATAAGACACTCCATAGGGCACATTATAAAGTGCACTGTCTGCCACGGCACCCTATAATGTCCCCTATAGGGCATCCTATAAGGTGCTCCATAGGATACCTTATAAGGCACCTTATATGGACGGTAACCATAAGGTGCCTCAGAAGGCGCTTTATAGGGCGTCCTATAGGGTGCCCTATAAAGCGCCATCTGAGGCACCTTATGGTTACAGTACGCTGAGGGTGTTTTTGCTGGCAGCACTAATGTACATTAAAAATAGATAATGCTTTGGACAGCCCTATCAAATAACCCCACTGGGGGTTTGAACCCATGACCTCTGACTCCACAGGCAGTGAAGTGACCAGTGTGCTACAGCTGCTAACAAGCCCCTAGCTGGCTGAAGAAGGACTGCATGTCACCACACAAACAGTCTGCTGTGATCACCAGGATAGGGTTAACCCACCCGTACCCATGATGCACTGCACATGCAAATCAGCAGTCTACAGATGAACACAAGATGGGGTATGCACCCCCAAAGCACCTCGGCCTGGTAGGGGGAACTGACCGTGTGTGTTACTGACACAGAGTAGCTACACACCGTCACATTGTGTGGATACTGTGCTCACCCTGACGGTGAGGTGGGGCGCCCAGCACCAGGTCCACAGCACCTTCCATGGCAGAAATAGGCCATGCTGCAGGTCCCCAGTAGTGCTAGTATGTGAGCTAGGTAGTTCCTGCAGACACACTTTGGCTACATCTGTATTTCTCAGTCAGGTTTAGCCCTTATGGATCCATAGGCAGATTATGTACCACCACCCAACCCAACCTCTGGGGCTGAGGGTGGGAAACAGGGTCTCCCACCAACAGATCCACATTTTATCTCCCTGCAATGGCAGCAGTAGAGGGGACCATCAACCACAGCCCTGCTGGGGAACAGACACCCTACAGGGCAGTCAATGTAACTCTGTACCCATAATATAAAGCAATAACAGACAGACATTAGGCCCAGAAATGCTCAGCTGCACCCCACCACTATCTGATATTCTCCTGCAGCAAGCCTCCAGCCACTGCACCCTGCAAAGTGTTCCAGCAAGACACATACTAGCTGCAGACAGTCTGCTAGCTAGTCCATAGTGCATGTTCCTGGAGAAGATGCATGCACCCAGAACTGGGATGTCAGCATACACACCAAGCAGACAAATCAGTGATTGAGCCCCAAAAGGGAACCCAGAATTATCACATAAGAAAAACATCACAAAGCACTATAGGGGAACCTAGCCATGCCGTGGTCACTACTCAGTCAGGGTGAGAGTGATCTCCCAGCAGGACATGCTGTGGCCACCCTGTCTGTGCAGGTGGTGGCCGGGCACTACAATGTCCCAGCCATTGCCCTATACCCTGTGCAGATGCATCCTGGCCAGGCCACCCTGTCCGGGCTATACCCATGGTACCTTGCTCCTCATTATGCAAATTGGCAGGCCAATACTGGCAACAGTGCTGGCAGTGTGGGCTGTGGAGGGTGTTTGCAGCCACCACACACTGGATAGACAGACACACACTCCCACACCTATGCCAGCATTGTACAACTATAGAGGTGTTTGGCAGCCCTGGCCACCACACCAGTCCTGGGCACAGTGCAGACATGGCTATGGTACGCAATACTGTTGGGGTCACTCCCCAGGGTAGTAAACACTGTCAGACACAAGACCTGTAGCACATTCCACAGATATCAGAAAGGTTGCCATGATGCAGCTCAATCAGAAAATTGTACTTAACTTCAGAATTGCTATCTGCCAGTTATCATAGCAACCTTTTGATAGCTGTGTACCGTATTCCCGGGTTTAGGGTGGCATTCCTAAGGTATGCAAGTGCTAGTATTGGGAGATGCACGCAGGGCCCAATGTCCTTCCTCTCCAGGAGGCATTGGATAATGGAGCCTGTGGGTGCGGGTGTGTCTGCCCAGTTTGCTGCTGCTCTAGGGCAGAGGTTCCCAACTCCAGTCCTGGTGTGCCAAACACTGTTCGGGTTTTCATGCTGTCCCTCATGAATATGCATGAGATTCATCTGCATACCATGGGGGCAGCGCATAGAAATGCAGCACAGGCATCTTTATTAGAGGCAGCATGGAACCTGAATGGTGTTTGGCCCTCCAGGACTGCATTTGGGGGACTCTGCTCTAGGTAATGCGCCTGTCTCTGCTCTAGGTAATGCGCCTGTCTGTGCTCTGTAGGGTATAATGTAGGTGTTTTGGCCATGTTTACGTCATCTGGATTAAAGGTTCTGTCTGTATTAGCACGTTTTAGTAGTGGATAAAACATGGGGACTGGTTTGGCAGGAACCACAGCTGGGACTTGAACCTGTGATGTTCTGCCTCTGAACACATTGACTGTGTGCACTGCAGCACCGTGTTGCCACAGAGACAGTACAGTCCCTGGTGATACCATGACTGTTCATCTGGCAGGGCCTGTCTGTTGCAGTGCATGGCACCCACCTACACAGGGCTAGGCCATGGTCTGCTCTGGGCAGCTGCCACTGCCCCCCTCCACCACCAGTACCCCTGTGCCACCATGCTGACATGCCCTTCTGCTGGTGGTGCGCAGTCTCAGGCCATCCAGTGTGCAGGTAGGCGGCTGCCTATGGTGCGTGTTCTGGGGTAGGGGTGCCTGCATAGACGTCCACGCTTCCCCCCCCCCCAACCCCGCTTGCCAATGTTCTGTGCCCTTGGAGGTACCTGCTGGGTACTATCCCCTGTGACACTGTGATAGACACACTCGTGCCCATGTTGGGCCCTCATCAGTTGCTGTCTGGCTGCTGTACAATTTCAGCATTCATAGGTGCCACCTAGGTATCTGCCTAGTCCGTACTGTGCCCCAGCTGCACCACACCATGTGCCGCCTGCAGCCCTCTGTATCCCATTTCCAAGCATCTGTCCAGTTGGTCATTCCGATATGCCCGCCCTGCTGTTGCCGCACATGTGCACGCCATAGGAAACCTGTCTGGAGAGGAAAACCCTGCACAGTACAATTTCACTGTGGGCTCATTCACCTTGTATGGGGACGGAGCATCAGGGCCGGCCCGTCCATTGAGCAAGAATGTTTTTTGCACAGGGCCCCGCGTTTCAGGGGGCCCCACGCAAAGAACATTCTGCTTTTTTTCAAAATTAAGTAAAAAAAAAAAAAAAGCTGTCTGCTACCGCTACTGCTGCTGCTGCCGCCGCAGCAGCAGCAGAATGGAGTGTCCCGTGGGGCCCCCTCTGCCCGGCTGAGCTCTCCCTCTGTGATGGCTGAGCCCCTCTATGCCGGCTTTCAGATACGCGAAGGGAGAGTGTCTCCCTTGCGTCTCTTTTAAGCCTGCAGGGGCAGATGGGAAATTTCCCATCAGCCCCTGCGGGCTTAACAGAGATGCGAGGGAGACACTCTCCCTTCGCATATCTGAAAGCCGGCACAGAGGGGCTCAGCCGTCGCAGAGAGAGGAAGGGACTCAGCCGGGCAGAGGGGGCCCCGCGGGACACTCCATTCTGCCGCTACTGCGGCAGTAGCGGCAGCGGCAGCAGTAGCAGCCAGCTTTTTTTTTTTTTTTTAATGTTCCTTGAACCAATGAGGGGGGGTTAGGACTGGTAATGGGCTATGGAGGGGGTTAGGACTTGACTTGAGGTGGGCTGTGGGTTGATGGGGGGGTTAGGACTGGTAATGGGCTATGGGGGGGCTAGGACTGGAAATGGGCTGGGGGGTTAAGACTGGAGGTGGGCTGATGGGGTTAGGACTGGTAATGGGCTGTGGGCTGTTGGGGGGTTAGGACTGGTAATGGGCTCTGGGCTGATGGGGGCTGTCTGGTAATGGACTATGGGGGGGGTTGGACTGATAATGGGCTATGGGGGGGCTAGGACAGGAAATGGGCTAATGGGGAGGGGTTAGGACTGGAAATGGGCTGTGGGCTGATGGGGGCTGTCTAGTAATGGGCTATGGGGGGGGGTTAGGACTGATTTGCATAATGGGCTATGATAATGGGCTATGGGGGGACTAGGACAGGAAATGGGCTGATGGGGAGGGGTTAGGACTTGAGGTGGGCTGATGGGGTTAGGACTGGTAATGGGCTGTGGGCTGATGGGGGGGTAGAACTGGTAATGGGCTATGGGGGGGTTAAGACTGGTAATGGGCTTTGGGATGATGGGGTTGTCTGGTAATGGGCTATGGGGGGTTAGGACTGATAATGGGCTCTGGGGGGCTAGGACAGGAAATGGGCTGATGGGGAGGGGTTAGGACTTGAGGTGGGCTGATTGGGTTAGGACTGGTAATGGGCTGTGGGCTTATGGGGGGAGGTTAGGACTGGCAATGGGCTATGGGGGGCTGACTGGAAATGGGCTGATGGGGGTTAGGACTGGTAATGGGTTATAGGGGGGGCTTAAACTGAAAATGGGGTGATGGGGGGTTAGGACTGGAAGTGGGTTGATGGGGGGGGCTAGGACTGGTATTGGGTTGGGGGTTGCTAGGACTGGAAATGGGCTGATGGTGGGCTAGGACTGGAAATGGGCTGATGCAGGGACTAGAAGGGAATGGATGCTGGGTGAGGCTGGAACTAGAAGGGAGCTGATGTTGGGGGAGGATTAGAATGGGATGGGGCTGGGAGAGTAAAATGGAGAGGGGAAAAATATTTTGTGTGGGAGGGATGAAAAATCTACAATTGGCCGGGTATTGGGAGAGTAAGTGGGGATTGAGGATGGAGGGGTAAAATTTGAGTGGATGAAATAGGAATGAGGAAAGAGCAAAAGGAGAAAGATTAGTATGTTAAAGCAGATGTAGAGAGAGAATGGAAAAAAACTAGGAGAGAAGAAAGGACAAATGGACAGCAGACGATAGAGAGTTAGCAGAAGACACGAAGAAACCAGAAGAAAGTGGCTGGAGCAATTGCAGCTGAAAACAAAATGCACAAAAGGTAGAAAAATATCTCTTTATTTTGAATTTATTAATTGGAATATGTCAGCTCTGGTAAATGTGCATCATTAACATCTGCGCTTTGTTTAGTACAAGAGCAAATTAATGTATAGTTTTATTTCTACAGTGTTGTACATTCCAAGTTTGGCTTTTGGGATTCCCAGTTTAATTATTGTCGTCCTGTTTCTAAATTGTGATTCCTTGTTTGGTGATGGTTTATGTTCTGTTCATGTGTAACTGAGCTGAGGTATTCTGTTTATATAATTCCTATTTGACATTGCCACTTGTTCTCTTTCCCCAGTAGGTCATGTATTGGTATTCTCTGAAATGTATTGGTTTAATATTTGCATGTTTCCTTTTGATAGGTAGGGTATGGTGCTTTGTGAGTCCTGGTAGTGCTGTTAGGATACGACGGGTTTGCTATGGGTTCTAAATGGGCAGTGTTTGTAGTAGTTCCTAATGTGTCTGGCGGTTGGCACTGGATTATAGTAATGTAGAAATCTTTTAGTCTTTCTTTATTCATACACTCATTAAGAGGCATGTTTACTAAAAGTTAGTATATGGTAACATTATGCAAATATTTATGCAAATGAGGCCCCGCACCCCCCTTGGGCCGCCCCTGCGGAGCATGGACACTTCCAGAATCATATCCTTTTTTTGGTGCCTTCTTGGGAGTGTTTTTTGATGTTTCCCATTGAGATCACTATTGCCCAGCTTGGTTATTTTATTTTTACATTTTCTTCTGTTCATTTTCACTGTTTATTTGCCCTTTTGTTCCGTGCACATGTATCACACTTATCATTTTTTTGTAGGTTTCCCTGGTTTTGCTGTACATTGATGACAGAAATGGTTTCTCGTCCCTTTAAATCAGCTCTAACGCCAGGGTTTCACTGGCGTTAGTTTTCAGCCTCGGATTTCACAGCGTTAGTGTGCGGGGAGCCTCTCCCCTCCCACTCTCCACCCATTGACCCCTTCTCTCCGCCCCTGGGGAGCCTTCCTCCGCCCTCCGGGAGCCTTTCTCTGCCTTTAGCGCTCGTTTGCGCTGCTGCGCGCGTTATCGCACGCTAAGGTATCTTAGCGCGCGATAAAGCGCCATTATCACGCGATAAGGTACCTTATCGCGCGATAACGTCACAGAGCGCACATTAAGATGGTTTAGTAAACATACCCCTTAGTCTCTCCACTATAGCCTTGTCGCCTCTTAGTGCCCCTTTTACCTTTCTATCATCCAATAGTCCAATCGACGCTCTCACAGATTTTTTGCTATGAATTTGCTTTTTTTTTTAAATTTCTGCTATTTTGGAAACTTCACTAACTGAATCCATTTCTCCTTCTACTTTGATTGTAACATTTGTTCTTTCCTCAGATAGGGATTGGTTCCTGCGTATGTTTTCTAGGAAACGTAATGTATTATTCTATGGGCTAACTGTCTGGGTTTTTCCAGATTTATCTAAGGAAACTCAGAGACAACGGAAAGAATTTCTACTGCTTCGTCCAGGTGTGCTATTACTGGGGGGACAATTCTTTTTGAAATTCCCTTGTAAATGTATGGTTAAGTTGAATTCTGTTTCTTGTATTTTTTTTGAGCCATCACAGTTGCTTGCCTTTCTGAGTGCTCGCCGCCCTGTTGAGCCGGTCTCAGCATCACTGTAATAGTTTTGGCCTGGTTGTTCGTTCCCCGTCAGGTTTTCTCTCTTCTTTGGTTTATGAGTTACATAAGTTTGAAAGTCTCTCCCCCTGTTGTTTGTGAGCTATAATAGGGGCAGGAGTGCATATGCTTCTTTTGGTTTTCTTGCTATAATATTGATGTATTTATGTTGATTTCTTTCTATACTCTAATTTCTATGCAAGTGTGTTTATGCTTGTATGTATTGTAAAATGATAAAGATAAAATTAAAAAAAATGCATTTTTGCTTCCACAGCAAGCTTTTTTTCTCAAATTCTCTCTTTGCCTGCCTTAGCAATGCCTTGCATTTAACTTGCCGGTGCTTATGCTATTTCTAGTTTTCGTCATTTGGCTCCTTTTTCCATTTCCTGAAAGATGCTTTTTTGGCTACAACAGCCTCTCTGACCTCACCTTTAAACCATGCTGGCAGTTTTTTGGACTTCCTTCCACTTTTCTTAGCATGGAATACAGCTGGTCTGGGCTTCCAAGATAGTATTTTTAAACAACACCTATGCTTGATGTAAATCTTTAACCTTTGCAGCTGCTCCTTTTATTTTTTTCTTAACTGTTTTCATCATTTTATCATAGTTGCCTTTTTGAAAGTTAAAAGGTAGTACTGTGGATATCCTTGCCATCCTATCTCCATTTATTAAATCAAACGTGATCATGCTATGATCACTTTTTCCAAGTGGCCCCAACACCCTTATCTCTTGCACCAGATTTTGTGATCCACTAAGGACTAGGTCCAAGATGGCTTCCCCTCTTGTTGGTTCATGAACCAGTTGCTCTAAAAAGCAGTCATTTATTTCATCTAGAAACTTTGGGGTATGTTTACTAAACTGCGGTAATCGTACATAACGCGCGTTATGTAACGTTAACGATCGTAAGTGCGTCATAACAGGCGTTATGATGCACTTACGATCGTTAATGTTACATAACACGCGTTATGATGCGCGAATGATCGCAAACTCCCGCGGCGCGGTAAAACACCGCAGAAGGTGGAGAGAGGGCGGAGAGAAGGGGTCAATGGGTGGAGAGTGGGCGGGGAGAGGCTCCCTTCACACTAACGCACTGATCTGAAGAGCTGAATTCCAACGCGAATGAAAACCTGCCGTTAAAAGCACATTACAGGGGAGAGAAACCATTTCAGTATCAGCAATGTACAGCCCAGGCAGGGAAACCTAAGAAAAGTGATAAGTGTGATACATGTGCACAGAACAAAAGGGCACATAAACACTGAAAATGACCCCAACAAACTGAAAAAAAAACATGACCAAGCTGGCCAATAGTGGTATCAATGAGAAACATCAACCCCCCCCCCCCCCCGAGTAAGCTCCATAGAACAGATATAAATCGTGGAAGGGTCTATACTCCGTCCCCATACAAGGTGAATGAGCCCACAGTGAAATAGCGCTGCTCAGGGTTTTCCCCACCATCGGACAGGGTTCCTATGGCGTGCACATGTCCCGTAACATCAGGGCGGGCATGTCGGAACGGCAACTGGACAGATGCCGGAGAAGGGGATACAGAGGGCCGCAGGTGGCACATGTTGTGGTGCAGCTGGGCCACAGTGCGGACTAGGGTGATGCCTAGGTGGCCCATACAAATGCTGAAACAGCAGAGCGGCCAGACAGCAACTTCTGAAGGCCCAACATGGGCACGACTGTGTTTCCCACAGTGTAACAGGGGATAGTACCCAACAGCTACCCCAAGGGCACAGAACATTAGCAGGCAGGGCTGGGGGGAGTGTGGACGTCTATGCAGGCACCCCTACCCCAGAACACGCACTATAGGCAGCCACGTACCTGCACACTGGATGGCCTGAGACTGCGCACCACCAGCACCACCAGCAGAAGGGCATGTCAGCATGGTGGCTGAGGGATACTGGTGGTGGAGGGGGCAGTGGCAGCTGCCCAGAGCAGACCGTGGCCTAGCCCTGTGTAGGTGGGTGCCGTGTACTGCGATCACCAAGGAATGTACTGACTCTGCGACAACAAGGTGGCGCAGTGCACAAAACCAGTGTATTAAGAAGCAGAGGGTCACAGGTTCAAGTCCCAGCTGTGGTTCCTGCCAACCCCGTCCCCATATTTTACCCACTACTACAACGTGCTAATACAGACAGCACCTTTATTGCAGATGACGTACACATGCCCAAGAAACCTACATTTTACCCTACAGAGCACAGACACCATAAACATGCACATTACCTAGAGCAGAGCCTCCCAAATGCAGTCCAGGAGGGCCAAACACCATTCTGGTTCCATGCTGCCTTTGATAAAGATGCCTGTGCTGCATTTCTATGCACCACCCCCATGGTATGCAGATGTATCTCATGCATATTCATGAGGGACAGCATGAAAACCCGAACAGTGTTAGGCACTGCAGGACTGGAGTTGGGAACCTCGGCCGTAAAGCAGCAGCCAACAGGGGCAGACACACCCGCACCCACAGGCCCCATTATCCAAAGCCTCCTGGAGAGGCAGGACTTTGGGCTCTGCGTGCATCTCCCAATACTAGCACTTGCATACCTTAGTAATGCCACCCTACACCAGGGAATATGGTACACATCTATCAAAAGGTTGCTATGATTACTGGCAGATAGCAATTCCTAGGTTAAGTACACTTTTCTGAGTGAGCTGCATCATAGCAACCTTTCTGATGTCTGTGGAGTGTGCTACAGGTCTTGTGTCTGACAGTGTTTACCAACCTGGGGAGTGACTCCTACAGTATTGCGGACCATAGCCATGCCTGCACTGTGCCCAGGACTGGTGTGGTGGCCTGGGCTGCCCAACACCTCTATAGTTGCACAATGCTGGCATAGGTGTGGGGAGTGTGTGTCTGTCTATCCAGTGTGTGGTGGCTGCCAACACCCTCCACAGCCCACACTGCTAGCACTGTTGCCAGTATTGGCCTGCCAATGTGACTAATGAGGAGCAAGGTACTGTGGGAATAGCCTGGATAGGGTGACTGTCTGTGGCTACTCTGTGGCAGTGCCACACACGGTCTGTTCCCCCTACCAGGCCGAGGTGCTGTGGGGGTGCATACCCCATCTTGTGCCCATCTCTCGACTGCTGATTTGCATGTGCAGTGCATCATGGGTACGGGTGGGTTACTCCTATCCTGGTAACCACAGCAGACTGTTTGTGTGGTGACGTGCAGTCATGCAGCCAGCCAGGGCTTTGTTCACAGCCTTATAAGGTGTCCTATAGGGGACATTATAGGGTGCCTTGGCGGACAGTACACTTTATAATGTGCCCTATGGAGTGCCTTATGCGGCACCTTAGGTTATGCCACCGTGAGGGTGTGTTTGCTGGCAGCACTAATTAAAATACACGTCAAATGCCTCAACAATCGCTACTTAAATGTAAATCATGCTGCCTCAGCCAGCCTTATACATTAGGCCCACTGGGGAATCGAACCAATGACCCCTGTACCATCAGTCAGTGTTGTAACCATTGTGCTACAGCTCTGTTGCTGTGCTTGTATGCCTGCGCGCCTTCTTAAGATTAACGCGCGGTAACGTGCCCTGTAGCACTCGTTCTTTTATGGCGCCTTGTAACGCGCGTTATCGGTAACGATGTACCGCCCATGTCCTTATTTGGGGTTTCTGTCTCTACCGCGGCTCCTAACGCGAATCGCACTAACGCAGTTTAGTAAACATACCCCTTTATCTCCCTAGCAAGTCCTACCGTGACACTGAACCAGTCAATACCGGGGTAATTGAAATCACCCATTATTATAACTGTGCTGTAAATATTGTTAGCTTCCCTGATTTCTTTGAGCATTTCATCATCCATTTGTTCAATCTGGCCAGGCGGTTGATAGTGCACCCCCACTGCCATCGCCTTCCCCTTTTTACATGGGATTTCAATCCATAGAGATTCTACAATGTATTTTGTTTCCTGCAAAGCTTCAATCCTGTGACACTCAATGCCCTCTCTAAAATAGAGCACAACCCCTCCACCAATTTGATCTACTCTATTATTGCGATATAGTTTGTACCCAGGTATCACAGTGTCCCACTGGTTGTTCTCCTTCCACCATGTCTCTGAGACACCAATCATATCTAACTTCTCATTTAGTGCTATATATTCTAATTCTCCCATCTTATTTTTTAGACTTCTAGCATTTGCATACAATCATTTTAGAGGCTGTGTTTTAATCATATTAATCTGGGTACAGGTAGGCAAGGGTACTATGGAATCTTGAAGTTCTGTCTGCTCTGTACATTTGGGTTACTTTTGTCATTATTGGAACCTCTCTGTCGATATACCCTTTCAATTTTTTGCTAGTATCCTTCAAGGATACATCCTTCCGAACCATGTAATCTTGAGCAACTGTCGTCTTTTGCCTATTATCTAGTTTAAAAGCTGCTCTAACTCCTTTTTAAAGGTTAATGCCAGTAGCCTGGTTCCATCCTGGTTCAGGTAGAGCCCATCCCTTCGTAAAAGCCCTCCTTTCCCCAGAATGTTGCCGAGTTCCTAACAAATCCAAACCCCTCATCCTTGCACCATTGTCTCATCCACACATTGAGACTCCAGAGCTCTGCCTTCTTTTTGGGTCCTGCACGTGGAACGGGAAATATTTCAGAGAATGCTACCCTGGAAGTTCTGGGTTTCAACTTCCTACCTAAAAGCCTAAATTTGGCCTCCAGAATCTCTCTACTACACTTTCCTATATCATTGGTACCAACTAGTACCAAGACAGCAGACTCCTCCCTAGCACTATCTAAGATCGTGGTCTAGGTGGCGCATGAGGTCCTCTACCTTCGCACCAGGCAGGCATGTTACCAGGAGATCCTCCCATCCACCAGCCATCCAGTTATCTACATGCCTAATGATTAAATCACCAATTATAATGGCTGTCCTAACCTTTCCCTTGTGGGCACATGGCCTTGGAGAAACCTCCTTGGCGCAAGAGGGTTTTACAACACCTGGAAGACAGGTTCTAGCAATCACATGACCTCTCTCCTCCATGACAACAGGGATGCTGCCAGACTGGAGGTGGGACTTCAGCACTACATCCCTGTAGGTCTTGTTTATGTACCTCTCTGTCTTCCTTATGTCGTCCAAAATTAATTGGAGAAAATATTTTTTTCACTCAATGCGTAATCAAGCTCTGGAATTCATTATCAGAGGATGTAGTAAAAGCTGTTAGCATAGATGGGTTCAAAACAAGTTTGGATGAGTTCCTGGAGTAAAAGTCCATAAACTATTTTTAAAGAGAACTGAGGAAATCCACTGCTTACCTATGAGGTAAGCAGCATGGAATCTTTCTGACTTTTGGGAACCTGACAGGTATTTGTGACCTGGACTGGTCACTGTTGGAAAAAGGTTATTGGGCTTAAAGGACCCTTGATCTGACCCAGTATGGTATATCTTATGTTCTATGTGAGATCTAGAATAAACCAGTCTGAAATTGTTATGTGCAAAGAAATGGAAGTAGTGTAAACAATTTCCAGTGATTTCTTTATTTCCTAGTAAACTTACATGATAATAGAGAGCATTTCATTATGCAGGTAACATTATTCTCATCTTTGCTCTTGTGCGCAACAGATTTTATTAGTAAATCATGGTTTCTAAGATCTAAAACACGTGCACAGATTCTCACAGAGACAGAGTGAAAAGGAAAGGTTATTTCTCAGTACTGCCGGATGAAAACTGTAATAATACAGGAAGGTGTTACGATCGGTATATAGTTGTGACTAAATTTTCCTAATCCTTATAAACTAACATATCCAAATATGATTTAGCTTCACAATCATATTAAATGTTTTTATGTATGTATTAGCCCAAATCAAAAAAGATGTCTCCTTAACTATGCCTATCCATAGCATGAAAGTGCTATCTGTGTACCTATGACACATCATAAAAGATGAACAAAACAGAAATGCAAATATTCAGTCCTTCTGAAATACTGCCACATGCTAATTAAGCTTGCATGGCAGTGCCCAACAATATAGTTGGAAACTTGTGTGCTCTGGGACGGGAATAGAAAACATCTCTGATTACACACAATGCCTCATCTAGGGCGGTGCTAGTATACAACAAAACTTGCAAACACAACTTGCAATAAAACTTGCCAATACTTGTCTATTTACAAGGAGGATGGCCAATGTAATGCCAATTTTTAAAAAGTGTTCCGGGGTGATCTGGAAAACTACAGACTAGTGAGCCTGACATCGGTACCGGGCAAATAGTAGAAACCATTATAAAGAAAAAACTTACTGAACATGAAGATAGTCATGGTTTAAAGGGAGAAAAACAATATGGATTTAGCCAAAGGAAAGTCTTGTCTTACTAATTTGTTATATTTTTTGAAGGTGTGAATAAACAGGTAGACAAAGGTGAGTTGGTTGAAATAGTGGTTCTAGATTTTCAGAAAGCCTTTGACAAGGTCCCTCATGACAACTCTTGTGGAAATTAAAAAGTCATGGGATAGGAGGCAGTGTAGTATTCTGAATCAGAAACTGCTTAAAAGATAGAAGGCAGAGAGAAGGGCTAAATGGCCGATTTTCTCAATGGAGAAAGATGAATAGTGGAGTACCCCAGGGACCTGGGCTGGGTCCGCTGCTTATTAACATATTCATAAATGACATGGAAATGGGAATAATGAGTGAGGTGATCAAATTAATCAAAGTGGTTAAAACACAAGAAGATTGTGAAAAATTGCAAGAGGACCTTAATAAATTGGAAGACTGGATGTTCAAATGGCAGATGAAATTTAATGTGGACAAGTGCAAAGTTGTGCACGAAAGAACAACTTAAGCTCCGGTTTCACGATGCAAGGTTCCACCCAAGAAAAAGATTTAGGTATCATTGTGGATAGTACATTGAAAACCTCCGCCAAGTGTGCAGCGGCAGCCAAGAAAGCAAATAGAATGCAAGGAATCATAAGGAAAGGAATGGAGAATTAAACCAAGGATATTATAATGCCTCTGTATCATTCCATGGTGCGACCACACCTCTAATATTGTTTGCAATTCTGGCCATCATATCTTAAAAAGGATATAGCAGAATTAGAAAAGGTACAGAGAAGAGCCACCAAAATGGTAACGGGAATGGAAGGATACTCCTATGAGGAAAGGCTTAAAGGTTTAGGGCTGTTAAACTTGGAAAAGCCTTGGTTGAGGGGAGATATGATAGAGGTCTATAAATGAATGAATGGAGTGGAACTGGTATGCATAGATCGGATGTTTACACCATCCAAAAATAGAAGGACTAGGGGACATGCAATGAAGATACAATGTAACCCATTTAAGACTAATAAGAGAAAAAATGTTTCACTCAACGTGTAATCAAACTCTACAATTGGTTCCTGGAGGCTGTAGTAAAAGCTGTTACTGTAGATGGGTTTAAAAAAAGTCTAGGCAAGTTCCTGGAGGAAAGGTCCATAAACCATTATTAAAGAGGACCGGGAAATCCACTGCTTGCTCCAGGATAAGCTTTGTGGAGCCTGTGTGCCTTTTGGGAATCTGCCAGGTACTTGTGACCTGGATTGGCCACTTTTGGAAACAGGATACTGGGCTTGATGGACCTTGGTCTGAGCCAGTATGGCATATCTTATGTTCTTATATAAGTTTAAAACTTGAAAATAAAAGTTGTCATATTAACTCACAGATCAATAACAACACCCTTACGTGATACTCATTCTACATTATAATCCACTTCTTTAGAATGGACTGTAATACTGAATCTCATCTAAAATGTTCAGATTGTGATGAGAGAGATGGCATGGAGAGGAGTTCCGCTGAAACAAAATTCTAACCCCAAATATTTGTGTAGATCTCCTGTATCATGGTGTTTTAAATTCTTTCCCCAGTTATGATGAATGTTGTCAAGAGGAAAGTAGGAAAATTTATTAAAAAGGTGTATGCTATTAAAGCAGAGAAAGAACAAACACTAGATTCCCTTATGGCAAAGACAGCAGAAACTGAGCCAGAGTGGAGTGAGCATGTGCAAGGAGTATGGTGTCCACAGTCAACTTGGCCACTCTGTTGCATGAGATCCGTGAGTCTAAAAATTAAATATCTTGCGTCAGTTACACGAGAAATTGAAAGAAAACTTTGATAGAATTAGGGGTATGTTTACTAAAGGGCGCTAACGATAATGTGCAGGATGCCATAAAAGGAGTGGGCGTTCCGGTCTAAGCGTAGCAATCGCGCGTTATCACGTGATAATGTGCACTGCGCACATCATCGTCTGATAGAGGGAGCAGCGCACGTTAACGCGCATTAATCTTAGGTAGGCGCGCTGACCTGTGAATACAGCAACAGAGCTGTAGCACAATGGTTAATACACTGACTGATGTTATAGGGGTCATGAGTTTGTTTCCCCCCCAGTGGGCTTAATGAATAAGGCTTTCTGAGGCATTACCCTTTACTTTAAAACAGTGCTGTGTGCAGCATTTTCATTTTCACATTAAATTAGTGCTGCCAGGAAACACACCCTCACAGTGCCGTAACCTAAGGTGCCACAAAAGGCGCCCTATAGGGCACTCCAGAAACTGCTTTAATTTGGGTACTCCAGAGGGAACATTATAAAGTGCACTGTCCACCATGGCACCCTATAATGTTCCCTATAGGGTGCCTTATAAGGCGCTTTATAGGGCGCTTTATGAGGCACCTTAAGGTTACAGCACTGTGAGTGTGTTTTTGCTAAAGGCACTACTTTACATAATAAAAGGAATATGCCTTTGACAGCTCTATCAAAGAACACCACTGTGGGATCAAACCTATGACCTCTAGTTCCACAGGCAGTGAAGTAACCAGTGGGCTACAGCTATTATCAGACCCCTGGCTGGCTACAGAAGGACTGCAGGTCACCACACAAACTGTCTGCTGTGGTTACCAGGATAGGGTTAACCCACCCGTACCCATGATGCACTGCACCAGCAAATCAGCAGTCTACAGATGATCACAAGATGGGGTATGCACCCCCACAGCACCTCGGCCTGCTAGCGAGAACTGACCGTGTGCACCCCCCACAGCACCTCAGCCTGGTAGGGGGTACTGACCATATGTGCTACTGGCACAGATAAGCTACAGACCGTCACATTGTGCGGGTACTGTGCTCACCCTGAGGGTAAGGTGGGGCGCCCAGCACCAGGTCCACAGCTCCTTGCATGGCTGAAATAGGCCATGTTGCAGGTCTCCATGAGTGTGAGTGTGAGATTGATAGGTAGTTCTTGCAGACACACCTAGGCTACATCTGTGTTTCTCAGTCATGTCTAGCCCTTATGGGCTATGATGGACCCAGAATAGTGCATATCCTGTGTTGGTGCCATGGTCACATGATGTAGGAGAAGGGGGGTGTTTGAACCCATTGGCAGATTATGTACCACCACCCAACCTGCCCTTCAGGGCCCAGGGTGGGAAACAGGATCTCCCACCAACAGATCCACATTCTACCTCCCTGCAATGGTGGCAGTACAGGGAAACCATCAACCCCAGTCCTGCTGGGTAACAGACACCCTACAGGGCAGTCAATGCAGATCTGTACGCATCCATAAAGCAATGGCAGACAGACAGTAGGCCTGGAAATGCTCAGCTGCCCTGCTGCCTGCCCCCCCACCCACCCACCCACCCACCCACCACCACCCACCAACCACCACCACCACCACCACCACCACCACACATTCTCCAGCAGCAAGCACACTGAGTCTCCAGCTGCTGCACCCTGCAAGGTGTTCCAGCCATACACATATAACTGCAGACAGCCCACTAGGTAATCCATAGTGCATATTCCTGGAGGAAATGTGTGCACCCAAACTGGGATGTGAGTACAACCAACAAGCAGATAAGTCAGTGATTAGGCCCCAGAAATAGGAACCCATAAATATCACTTGAGAGAAATAGCACTATGGGGGAACCTAGCCATGCCATGGTCACTGCTCAGTCAGGGTGAGAGTGACCTCCCAGCAGGACATGCTGTGGCCACCCTGTCCATGCAGGTGGTGGCCAGGCACTACAATGTCCCAGTCATTGCCCTATGCAGATGCATCCTGCCCAGGCCACCCTGTCCGGGCTATACCCACAGTACCTTGCTCCTCATTATGCATATTGGCAGGCTAACACTGGAAACAGTGCAAGCAGTGTGGGCTGAGTAAGGTGTTGGCAGCCACCACACACTGGATAGACAGACACACACTCCCACACCTATGCCAGCATTGTGCAAATATAGAGACTTTTGGCAGCCCTGCCACCGCACCAGTCCTGGGCACAGTGCGGGCATGGCTATGGTACGCAATACTGTTGGGGTCACTCCCCGGGGTTGTAAACACTGTCATAAACCAGACCTGAAACACACTCCACAGACATGAGAACGGTTGCTATGATGCAGCTCAATCAGCAAATTGTGCTTAACTTGGGAATTGCTATCTGCCATTAATCATAGCAACCTTTTGATATTTGTGTAACATATTCCCAGGTTTAGGGTGGCATTGCTAAGGTATGCAAGTGCTAGTATTGGGAGATGCTGCTGCGTGCAGGGCCCAACATCCTGCCTCTCCATGAGGCTTTGGATAATGGAGCCTGTGGATGCAGGTGTTTCTGCCCCTGTTGGCCGCTGCTCTAGGGCAGAGTATCCCAACTCCAGTCCTGGTGGGCCAAACACTGTTTGGGTCTTCATGCTGTTCCTAATGAATATGCATGAGATACATTTGCATACCATGGGGGGGTGGCGCTTAGAAATGCAGCACAGGCATCTTTATTGGAGACAGCATGAAACCTGAATGGTGTTTGGCCCTTCAGGACTGCATTTGGGAAACTCTGCTCTAGGCATTGCACATGTTTATGGTGTCTGTGCTCTGTAGGGTAAAATATAGGCGTTTCAGGCATGTTTATTTTATCTGCAATAAAGGTTACGTCTTCATTACCATGGTTTAGTGCTGGGTAAAATATGCAGACTGGGTTGTCAGGAGCCACAGCTGGGACTTGAAACTGTGATCTTCTGAGCACACTGGCTGTTTGTACTGCACCACACTGTTGCCACAGGGACAGTTCATTCCCTGGGGATACCATGACTGTTCGTCAGACAGAGCCTGTCTGTTGCAGTGCACGGCACCCACCTAAACAGGGCTAGGCCATGGTCTGCTGTGGGCAGATGCCACTGCCCCCTCCACCACCAGTACCCCTCCGCCACCATGCTGACATGCCCTTATGCTGGTGGTGCTGGTGGTGCGCAGTCTCAGGCCATCCTGTGTGCTGGTAGGCGGCTGCCTATGGTGCGGGATCTGGGGTAGGGGTGACTGCATAGACGTCCACACTTCCCCCCCCCCCCCCCACCACCGCCTGCCAATGTTCTGTGCCCTTGGGGGTACCTGCTGGGTACTATCCCCTGTGACACTGTGAGAAATACACTCGTGCCCATGTTGGGCCCTCATCAGTTGCTGTCTGGCTGCTCTACTGTTTCAGCATTCCTATGGGCCACCTAGGCATCACCCTATTCCGCACTGTGCCCCAGCTGCACCACAGCATGTACCGCCTGCAGCCCTCTGTATCCCATTTTCCAGCATCTGCCCTTTCCGACATGCCCACCCTGATGTTGCCGCACATGTGCATGCCATAGGACACCTGTCCAATAAAAAGGGGAAACCCTGATCAGCACTATTTCAATGTGGGATCATTCACCTTGTAGGGGGACAGAGCATAGACCCTTCCAAAATTAATATCTTTTTTTTGGAGCTTTCCCAGTAGTGTTTTTTATTTTTCCCATTAATATCACTATTGGCCAGCTTGGTTATGGTGATTTTAAATTTTGTTCAGGTCATTTTCCATGTTTATTTGCCCTTTTGTTCCGTGCACATGTATCACAACTATCACTTTTCTTAGGTTTCCCTGGCTTTGCTGTACATTGCTGACATAAATGGGTTCTCTTTCCTGCAAATGTGGCTTAACGCAAGGGTTTCACTGGCGTTAGTGATCAGACCCGGATTCCACAGCGTTAGTGTGCCTGGAGCCTCTCCCCTCCCATTCTCCACCCATTGACCCCTTCTCTCCACCCTCTGGGAAGCCTTCCTCCACCCTTCAGCACCGGATTTCACGGCGTTAGGGTGCCTTAATGCCGCAGGCGCATTATCGTGCGATAAGGTATGTTATCATGCAATAACGCGCCTTCATCGCACGATAACGTACCTTATTGCGTGCTAATTCTGCCGCTGTGATGTTAGTTCCCTTTAGTAAACATACCCCTTAGTGTCTGGAATAGTGAAGTTGAAGAGAGAGCAGCACTCTGAAGGATGATTGGAAGCTGGACAAGCTGAACCGGCTCTGCAGGATGGTGGTCAGGTTAGGGGAGAAGGCGGAGGACCAGGAGAATCAGAATCATAAAGCAGATCTCTGCATTTCGGTGTCCCCGAGGAAGAGAAACTACCAGTTGTGAGGAGCTTTGTTAAAACTCTTTTGGAGATCATCTCCTCTAGCTATGAGAATGAGAAAGCTCATTGAGAAATGTATCCAAAGCCTGCTCTTGTAAAATGGTCATGGGCGATCATAGTTCACTTATTTCGATAGCAGGAGTATGTTATCCGTGAAGCCTGAAAGTCAAGGCATGGAAAGTTACTATATTCCCTAATCTCGGTGCCGGAAAGGTACAAAAAGGAGGGAAATTTATCAAGTACAGAGATGCCTTGACTAAGGCAGGATTTATGGACAATATTTGATTTCTTGCCAGACTAATGGTATTATAAATGAGAACAAGCAGTTTTTGCACTCCCTGGAGGTGAATGAGACAGTGGCAGAGGTTGAAGGCTGAGCTGAAACAGAATAGCCCATGCATTCAGAAGAAGACAAACTCATGCCCACCACGCTTGAGCCTTGTTAGTATCCATGAGGGGGACAAGAGTCAGCTGGAGTCTCTGGCTTCACGTCTGGAGGTTTAAGATGGCAATAATGCAGGTTCTGCAGGGCCAGCGCAACCATTAGGCAGCTTCTGGGGAGCAGCAAAGAGGAAGGTATTCAAAGCTAAATAATAGATTCGGACAGCCAGGGGGGGCTTAAGGTTTGCCTAGAGCACCAATACCTTGAACCAACTTTTGGGCCGGCCCTGGGGTTCTGGCTTGGAGGTACTTGAGTAGTGATGAAACCAGATTAACTAATTATGGTGCAGGAGTAGTGAAGAAAGGAGTGCTATTTGGAATAAGATAAAGAGTAATTGAAGGGAATATGTCAACATACCTAAACTGAGAGGAAAAAGAAGTAATCTACTTGTAACCATTCTTAACTAAGAAGAAGGAGTTAATTGCTTGTAACATAGCTCTTGTTTGTTGCTTCTGCCAATTATTATTGTTATTTACTCTCTGACCCTAAAGTAAACTGTTAATTTAGAATTCAAACTCTGGACTGGACTAATTTATTTGTGAAGGGAAGAGGCATGAGAGCGTAGAGTGCCAAGGGCCTCCAGGTTTATGCCAGTTTCCACAATAAAGAACCCTGATAACTGGAACCCAAGAGTAAAGACTGAAGGACTATAAAAAGATCTTGGATTGGTGTGCTCCCTCGTCTGCCAAACGGCTTGTGAGGCAGCTTCTAGGACCACACAGAAAGGGGTTTACAATAGTATCCCATACTCTTGGATAATAAATTGACTTGAAATGTATAAAATAAACCCTGACGATTGAGTACATTAAGTTCACCATGAAAATGTGGCAAACCACACTTCTGGGAAGGAGTATGGGGTTATGTAAGTAATAAGTTCTGATATCTCTGTACAAATTGTCTTATTTTGTTCATTAAGCTTGTATAATGACTTAACTAAATATGACAGAGAGAACATCCCTCCTGCAGCGTCAACAAGCATAACCAACAGCAGGACACAAAAAGCCGCAGGACAAATTTGCTGAATAAAGTTGTCCTTCCACGACTTTTTGTGTCTTGCTCTTGGTTGTGCTTAACTAAATATGACAACATTTTATTTGATACGAGTATTATGATTTGTACTGCTGTCCAACATGTACTGCACCATTGGAAAGACTTATCCGCATTGGATACTACCTTTTGGTGTCATGCTTAATGTATGATTAGAAGATGGGAATATGCAGCATCGGTCAAATTTAACTGTATTGGGAAGACAGAAAGAATCTGGAAGTCATTCAATAGATATTTGGAAAATGTTTGATTTTCATGGCTCACTTGGGCTGTAAGATGTTAATCTTTGCCTTTTTAGTGGGAAGGAGGGTAAATTTGTTTTTTGACTTGTTTTGTTTCTGCTAGTATATTGTATTGTATAATAATTTGAAAATAAACTTGGGAGGAAAAAAAAGATGATCAGTGCATCAATCTTAACATCAAGATTCAGCAAGGAATATTTCAGGGACACTCCCCGTCGTCACATCTGTTTTGTATAGCGCTTAATCCATTGAGTACTCTTATCATGATAGCTGCAACCCAAGACAGTGGATTTTGGACAAGATAGTTCACAGCAAGCATAGAAAAAAACTGGCAAAAGAGACATATAGGGCCGGCCGATCCACTAGGCGAGTTAGGCAGCTGACACGGGTGGGTGGCTTTGTGCTACCACTTTGATGCCTGCGGCAGGCCATGTGCTTCGGCACACATGACCTGCCGCTTCTAATCCCCCTCCGATGCAACTTATTGTTGGAGATGGTTTAGAAGCAACAGGCCATGTGTGCTGAAGCATATGGCCTGCCGCAAGCAACAAAGTGGTGGCACAAAGCCGCTGCTTTTAAAATACTGCCTCACCCCAAGACAGAATCGGCAGCAGTGGGGGGCAGTGGCATAGTTCGGGGGGGGGGGGGGCTTGGCAAGGGAGGGGGATGGCGTGGCCAGCTCTGCAGATATATGTAGATTCTGTAAGAAAGAACTGAAAAATGATTACTCATCTCAGATAACTGTGAAGGTCTGATGACAGAAAATATTTTCACAGAAAGGCACAATAAAGTGGCATATCTTATTATTGGAAACTCTGCAAACACTACAACATCTGTGTGCCAGAAAAGCACTAAGAGAATATGGAGAATGAAGAGATTATGACCACTTGGGATACTCCCATTCTGACTGAAACGCTTCTTCAAATAAATGTGCTTCAAACAATTCTCAAAAGTGCTTACTGTCCTATTCTAATCAAATTATTTCTGGTAAGCTATTGCATAATGTAGATGGTGCAACAGAAAAAGCAGTAGCACATGTCTTAGACAATCTCACAGTCCTTTCCAGCAATGCAGAATCACTGAAGCTCATGGAGGAGTATACCAACATAACATATCCTTTTTATAGGACAGTGCATCAATATCCTTATGCATAAAGTCCATCTGGTCCAGATGGACCAAAGTTGGAATAACATACTGTAATCGCTTACTTAATATTCTAGGAAAGTATTTTACACCGCAATTAAGTAAGGACACTGACTTGAAGGCACACATTGCATTGCATAGGCCGATAACTCCCACAGAGGTACACTGGCTTCCCCTCCTTAGCTATAACCACATACATAGTTCCTGGAAGCAACGCCAGACTCTACTACTTTGTTAAAGACTTTAACCAGCACTGGCACAACTTGTGCTTTAAGAACCTTAGAATATTCTATTGCATTGCCAACCTTTTCTGCTGCTTTCCTGGAAGCCATCCCTGCTGTAGCCTCCAACAAAAAAATATCCCTTTTAAGATTGTGCCTTTGAAAGTTGTATGCGTAGGCTAAGATAGTAACATAGTATATGACAGCAGATAAAGACCATCATGGTCCATCTAGTCTGCCCACCAAGTTGGCAAGAGTAGGAGCACTTGCCGCTCCGTGTAGGTCCCCCCTTCCCATGCCTTTGTTTAGGGGTGTACCCACAGCTCCATGAAGGTCACCCCTATTTGTTAAGATAACAGAGATAATTAAGGTTATTTTGATTTTATCCTGTTGCTATAAAGGGATCCACTGTGTCTGTCCCATGCCATTTTGAATTCTGTCACTGTATTTACCCCCACCACTTCCATCGGGAGGGCATTCCAAGCAACCACCACCTTTTCAGTGAAAAAGTAAGTGGATTGTGTTTGGCCTTTGTCAGCTGCTGTCATGCTGATTTCCGGTTTCTATGTTCCTATGTGCCATCTAGGCACCTGCCTAGTCCACCATGTGCCCCTGCTGCCCGCACTACATTTCCCGCCTGTAGCCCCCTATGCCCCACTTGCACCATCGCCATAGTGGCCTTTCATACTTGGGCACTATGCTGGTGCTGGAAATGGAGCACTACTATCACGTTTCTTGGGCTCCCTGTCTATGCTGTACATTGCTGATGCTGAAATGGTTTCTCTCCCCTGCAAATGTGCATCTAACGGCAGGTTTTCATTCGCAGTAGGATTCAGCCCTTCAGTTCAGCGCGTTAGTGTGCAGGGAGCCTCTCCCTGCTCACTCCCCGCCCATTGACCCTTCCCCCCACCCTCTCTCCACCCTCTGCGGTGTTTACTGCGGCTGGGGACATTAACACTCGTTAAGTAACGTTAACACGTGTTAACGTTACATACCACACGTTAACGTTACCTTACGAGCGTTAACGTTACATAACGCGCGGTCTGTAACGTTACCGCAGTTTAGTAAACATACCCCTAAGGCTCTTTTCCAATTTCCTGAAGAACTGTTTTGGGTTTTCTCTAAATAGTTTTTTTAATATCTCTCTTTTTTATTCTCTTCATATCTTTGCAGTTTTTGTGCTTCTACTGTTACTTTCAATTTATTGATGGAAGATATAAATTAAGATCTTCCTCCGTTAATGCAGCATGTTTCAGATTAATGTCACAGGTACACTAAAAAAATTTTTTTTTAAACTGCCTCTAATGTTTCGATTGATTTTTACGTTTTTTGGTGCGCTGAATCCAAATCTGGTAACCAATTTGCTCCATCACGTACAGATTTTTTGCTACATTGGGTTAGCAGTTTGAGGTGAACGTTTCAGATTGAGTGCGATCGAGATAAAAGTTTCTTGGATGAATTCTTTATACTAATTGTTTAGTAGTTATTCAAATAAGAATAAAGAAAATTGTAACAAGGCAGCACATAAGAATAGAGTACTGTCAACAAAACACACTGTGATGGTAGCAAAATTGTCTGCACTTAAAACAGCCACATACATGTGCACAAACATTGAGCATATAAGAGCGAGGTTAGACACAAAGCAAAGCAAAGAAATGTGCAAAAAATGTTGTACAGGTATGTATGTAAGAATAGAAAACGCAAACCGCACCATTGCAATACATGAAGACAGACAAACACCCGATGGTGTGAAAATAAAATTCTAATAAATGAGATCCGACACTGTGGTAATAACTAGCAAATTTTTATTTCAAAGTTTAGTAAAAGCATGATATTTGTCAACACAGTTTAGATTTTAAAGTCATTCTTGGGTCAATCAATCTCCTGGTGGGCCTGTTTCTTCTTCCCCCGAATGCTTCTCTTGGTGCGCTGCTTGGCGTATTTTTCATCTGGGGTTTCCCGCAGCAGCAACCAGCAGAAATCAGCCATCATAGTGGTGTTCCATCTTCCTTGGTACCTTCTGTCTGCGTCCTTGATGTCCTGGTGAAACCTTTCACCTTGTTCTTCACTGTACGCCCCCAGGTTTTCGGGAAAGTAGTTCACATGGGAGTGCAAGAAATGGACTTTCAGGCTCATGTTACAGCCTTGTTCTTTGAAGGCATTGAGCATCCTGGCAACAATATCCTTATAGTTCTCATCCCGCCTGTTCCCCAAGAATTTGAGAACAACATCCTTGAAGGAATCCCAGGCTTCTTTTTCCTTCTCAGACATCGTTTCAGCGAATGCTCCATCTGAAATGAGTTTCCTTATATCAGGGCCAACAAACACTCCTTCCTTTAGCTTTGCTTCAGAAAGTCGGGGGAACTTTGAGCAAAGGTACCGAAAGCACTCACCATCTTTTGGAAGGGACTTGATGAATTGCTTAATGAGACCCAACTTAATGTGGAGAGGTGGTAATAGAATTTTATCACGAGGTACCAAGCTCTCATGAAGAACATTTTTCTCACCGGGTCTCAAATACTCCCGAATTGGCCAGTCTTTTTTTTCCCCCCAGTGTAGGTCGCGGGCCCGGCTATCCCACAAGCAAAGGAAGCAGGGATATTTGGTGAAACCGGATTGCTGCCCTAATAGCATGGATAGAATTTTAAAGTCTCCACAAATCGTCCACTTATGCTCATCATAACGAATCTTCTGAAGAATCAGGGCCAAATTCTCGTATTTTTCTTGGAGAATAACAGAGTGAGCAATAGGAACTGAAGCGAATGTGTTGCCATTATGAAGAAGAACACCTTTTATGCTGTCTTTTGACGAATCAATGAACAGCCGCCATTCAGCAGGATCATACTTGAGTTTAAACTTTTCCATCACTCCATATATATCGTTGCAAAATACCAAATCTTCCTCTTTGCTGAAATACTTCAAAAATTGTGTCTCGCGGTTGCGGTACCAATAAAAGTTGTTCCTGGTGACAATAGATTTTTCTGTTTAAGCCGAGAACCTAGCAGTTGGGCAGCATCTTTTGGGAGTCCTAAATCCCGGACTAAATCATTCAATTCAGCTTGAGAGAAAAGTTCAGGTTTCGGATCTGGTTCAGTTTCAAACTCGGAAGTACTGGACTCATCGGGAAAAGCCATCTAATGAGTCTCATCATGATCAGAACCGTCCACACAAATATGATCCAAAGATTTTGGTGGTTCAGGCACAGGTACTTCATTGCTATGAGGCATAGGCCTAATTGCTGAGGGAAGGTTGGGGTAACTTATTACGTTCTTATTTTTTAAGTTGTATCCCTTCACAATGCAAGAGCAAAAAATAGCAGTCACTGCTGTGGTCTCTTTGTTCACGCCACATCATAGGTATTCCGAAACGAAATGCTTGTTTTTTACCTTTCATCCATAAGCGTAGATCTTCCTCACATGTCTTGCACACTTTGTGAGGAGCCCACGGTTTGTCTTGATCGCCTAACTTCAAACCGAAATAGGCGAAATATACTTTTTTAATAAATGCAGAAATGTTCCTCTGCCGCTTTTTCACGGTATATTCCCCACAAATAAAACAAAAACTGTCCGGAGAGTTGACGCAACCTCTGGCTCTGTGAGCCATCACAAATACACAGCACTGCAAACTACAACTGTAGTGAACCACTTCGGAATAAAGCTGGATTACGACTAAGCAAACAAAAGGTAATAATGAACTTGCAAGAAACTGAAATTTGACAGGAACGTTCATGTCGCAACCACCGTCTTTGAGCGAGTGAACGAGGCGAGGCGAACAGGAAAGAACATGCGCCAGCGCGAGTACTGGATTTAGCCCCCCGCCTCCCAATTGTCCTGTTAATGTATAAAATGAATACAAAACACTCTAAAATATCATGAGGGAGTGTTTCTAGTTAGTTAACCATTACAACCTCTATTTTGGGCCAAGAAAATAAACTGCAGTCAGCTAAAAAGAAATTATGTGAACATTCCTTATATGGGTAAGAAATCTAATTTTGCAAGAAAACGTGACGTGATGGAACATTTTGGCTATTTTTCCTGGATTCAGCACCCCAAAATCTATAGGAATCAGTTGCAAAACTGGAGGCAGTTTTTTGGTAGTGTACCTGTGTGTTTTGGATCTTCCTCAATATCTTAATCCTTTTAGATACCTGTCTTTCGAGGATATGTCTGATTTTATTTTTCCTTCAACATGCTTTTTACAAGGAGTTGTTATCGGATGGCTCTGAGGAGGGCGCTGTGTATTTTTACACTATTTTATTTTGTGCCTTTTTATCTGAAGTGTTAATAAAATAATGATAAAAAACCAGTTAAATTGGACTTATATGCTGCCACCTTGGTGGAATATGGCAAACATGAGAGGATATTCAGAGGATATAGCAGGATAGAGGATATAGCAGGCCTATTGAATAGTATTGGCACAGTGGCTGCACTATTTGTATGTTCAGAGCAGTAGCATAAGTTCTAATATAGAGGCCCCATTTTATGGGGGGTCATCTCCTCCTAGCAACTTACTTTAAAATGTTTGCCGTGCTGCCTCCCACTCTCCATTGAAGTTTTCAGGCCCTTCAGCCATCACATCCCGCTCCTTGGACATACATTTTTAGGTTTATTTTCCACCCATACAGCTGAATTTTCTAAAGTGTGTGTGTAAATGCAAACCACTTTGCCACACCACCCTTGGGAAAATCTCCATGTAGTCCAAGCGAACACACTCATACAGGTAGTTTACCCACATAGGGGGAGGCCAGTTTTATAAAAGCCCATTTCCACAGATAAAGCACCGAAAATGACCCTCCCTATGCCTGACAGCTGGGCTACATTCTTGGCAGTGTGGGCAGGAATAACTAGGCAGAGCTGATGGGATAATGGGTACCTACTGTTCCTGAATGAATTTACCTTGGGCAATATTTCCTGCTCAGAGCAATATTTCCCGGCTGTTAATACATATGACACATAGAGGCACATTTCACAAAGGGATGTCCAAGTGCAATCAGGGACATCAAAGCCAGAATATCTGAAAAAAGCAGGCACGTGCAAGTTCAGGCACGATTTTGCAAACTTGGATGTGCCTGTTAAGCACACGTATCAAACATCTGTATAGGCGTCCCCAGGATAGCATTTCAGAACCAAGATGTCTAGTCATATAATGGTTGAAGTAGAGGCTTAGACACTGGATGACCAGGGTTCAAATCCCAGAATGGGCCTTTGTGATCTAAGACTAGTCACTTAATTCTCTGTCTTCTATACATCCTCTTGATGTTTTATTTAAAATCAATTTTATTGGGTATTTTCACAACACAAGAAATATAATTTCCAAAGCATCTGTGTAAGGCTAACAGATAATCATAACATAAGTTAACATAGCAACACTGTAGCCTAGACAGAGAACACTGATGAAACGAAACAAACCATGTAGCAGAAGGCATGCAGACCATCACAGCTAGAATGTACTGGGTGCACAGATGCCTAAGGAACAGCAAGGCAGATGCAGACTCACCGAGCAGTTTCCTATCCCACCCTATAACCCCCCCCCCTTCCCCCCAATTCCCCACACCCCCTCCCGGCCCACCTCCCCCACCCTCTCACCCCCCACCCACTCAAGGCAGCATTTACAACAACCACACATGGAAAGGATAGCAACCCCTCACATCAGCAACCCCTGTAAGTAGCAGCCATCCGCTAGTAGCCACGACAGCAAGGGCCACATTGGCCTTCAGTGATTCTAAGGGCTATCTATGGCCAGCAGCGGAGCCCAGAGCTCCGTGAATTGATCCAGCCGCCTCTGTCCTAGTTGCTGTGCCGTACATCTTTCCATGCTTAATAAACCACGCATCCTCCCCTCCCATTCCTGCACACTCGGTGCCGTGGGTGCAACCCAATGCCGCAAAATAGTCTGCTTAGCTACCAGAAAGCCCCGCTCACAGAGCTGTCTTTGTCGCCCACTCAGGGGAGCAGCAGCGTTGAAGGAGCCAAACAGACACCAGGCAGGTCCAAGGTACACCTGCTGGCCAATCCAGCTACCAAGTCGCACCCTGACACCCTCCCAAAATGGTTGAATGGCAAGACACAACCAAAATTTATGCGCTAAGGTACCCTTCTCTACCCCGCATCGACGACAACTCTCCGAGTCAGTAATACCCATCCGCATTGCCCACACATCATGCACATAGGCTCGCCACAAAAATTTATACTGGACTTCTTGTATCTGCACTGACTCCGAAAGACGAGGTATAGCTTGAAAAGCTTGAAATAAGCGCTCCACTGTGCCCTCCAAAATCCCATCCGCCTGCCAACTACAGGCGAGCCTCGTTAGCCCCGTCAAATCATCTCCTACCGACAGCTCCTCATGCAGTCTCCGAACAGTGACTTTACCCTCCAAGGCATGAAAGAAGGCCACCATTCCTCGTTCTCCCTGCCACAGACTCACCCCCCCTCCTCGGTCCAAAGTGCACACAAAATGCCGCACTTGTAAGTAAAAATAGAAATCGTGGACTGGCAACCGATAACGACTGCGCAAAGACACATAAGAGTCCATCTGCGCCTCATTCTCCATCTTCAAGTGACCCACATATTCCACTCCACACTGCGCCCAGCGTTTAGCCACCCCACCCTGGCATCCGGGAAGGAAGTCCCCATTGCCGACTAAGGGAAGGCAATCTGAACATTGCCAAGCACAACCCCGAAGGCGACATATATGCCTCCAGGCCTGGCGGACAGCACCAAGATAAGTGGATCGCCTCCAAAAGATGGGCAGTTCTCTATCGGAACGATGCATCCAGTAAAGCCTATGGTACGGTGCCGAAATGGCTTCCACCAGTTCGATGGGGAGAATCACGACGGTCCCCGCGACCAGATCACATAGCGGCCGTAACAAACTAATCAGATTATACTCTCGTAGTGAACAAAGGCCAGCACCTCCCTCTCCATCAGGTCTCAACAGAGTCGCAAAAACGATACGCGCTCTCTTCCCCTTCCAAAAGAATTTAGATAAGTGGCTCTCCAACACTTTTAGGTCTCTTCTCAGGAGCCAAAGGGGGGCGTGCCGCAACAGATATATCCATCGGGGTAGCTCAACCATTTTGAAGAGAGCAATACGCCCCTTCAAGGAAAGGGGGAGCTCTTGCCATTTCTGTAGCCGCTGAAGCGTTTTACTCAATAAGGGCCGCACATTAGCTACATACAGCTGACTAGGCTCACAAGGGATCTGTATACCAAGATAGCGGATAGAGTCTGCCGCCCAAACCAACGGAAAGGCTCCCTGCCAGAGTCCCCGAACCCTCCCACCAACGTCTAATCCCATCGATTTGGCTCTATTTATCCGCATACCGGAAAAAGCACCAAATTGCTCAATAGTAGTTAGAGCCTCCTGCAGCGATCGTTGCGGGTCCGTCAGACACAATAGCAAATCGTCGGCAAAGGCGCTAACCTTAACACCGCCACCCGGCCACGCAATCCCCCGAATCGTCTCCATCTGACCCAATGCGCGCAACAAGGGCTCCATCTGTAATATGAATAACAGAGGAGAAAGTGGGCACCCCTGTCTTGTCCCCCTGCGCAATTCAAAAGGTACCGAATGGAGGCCACCCACCACTACGAAGGCCAGAGGCGCCGAGTATAAGGCCTGCAGCCAAGTCAGAAAGGCTCCATCAAATCCAAACCTCCTAAGTGCCTCAAACATGTAAGCCCAAGACACTCTGTCGAAGGCCTTCTCCACATCTAGACTCACCAACAACAGAGGATCTCCTCGCATTACACTCCATTCCGCCCCCAAGAGTACCTTACTTATATTAGAGAAGGCCTCCCTCCCTTTAACAAAACCGGTCTGGCAAGGATTAATGAGCTGTGGCAGAATTCCCTGCAGCCGCTGCGCTAATACACCAGCTAAGATTTTCATGTCATAGTTAATTAGAGAGATCGGCCGATAAGAGGCCGGATCCTCCACATCCTTCCCAGGCTTATGGATCACCGTAATTGCGGCCGTGCGCATGTCCTGGGGGAATTCCTTCCCCTCCAAGACATCATTATAGACTGCAGCCAAAGTTGGGGTCACCTGCAGCTCCAACATTTTGTAAAATTCGGCACTATAACCGTCCGGTCCAGGTGCTTTATGCGGCTTCCCTCGTCTAATCACTCTCTGGATCTCCACACCCTCGATTGGCCTATTTAACTCCGCTCGCTCTACCTCCGAGAGCTGCGGCAAGGGTGTCGTATCCAAAAAGCCTGTTCTCCTCCCCTGTCTGCCGATTCTGGTGTATAAAGCTGCTCATAGAACTTCCGAAACACTTCTACAATACTACGAGGGTCAGAGAGCCGAGCCCCCGTACTATCTCTTATCGCGGCCACCACCTTAGACCCCCACCCCTTCCTTAACTAAACGGGCCAAAAGCGTACCCGCCTTGTTACCAAAACGAAATAGCTGGTGGTGGTAATAATGCATGTTATAGACTGCACGCTCTTCCAATATATCATTAAGTTGCCGCTGAGCCTCCAGATACGATGGGACATGCGCTGACCCCCGGCCCCTTACTACCAGCTTCTGTAACCTCCGCAACTCCTGTGTTAACACCAACACCTCCCCGTTGATTCGACGCTTCTCTTGCACTACAAACGCGATGATATGCCCCCGCAGGACGGCCTTCCCGGCCTCCCAACACATAGTAGCCGAACTAGCACTGGATTCATTGAAATGCAAGTATTCTTCCCACTTCTGTTCTTAAATCTAGCATTCGCCCACATCTGTCTAGGAAAGGCCCAGCGAGACTCTCCTCGCTCTCGCCCCTTCCAATCCATTCGCACCATGGCGTGATCTGAGACCACCATCGGCTCAATCTCCGAGCTGAGCACCCTGTCAAATTCCCGCTCAGCCACCAGAATATAGTCAAGCCTGGACCAGGTGTGAAGTACCCTAGACAGATGCGTGAAATCTTTCTCTCCTCCATGTAAAGTTCTCCAGGTGTCCACCAGCCCACCTACTTGACACAGATAACCAACTCCCTTTCTACTCCAATCACCTTGCAGTTGCCCACCCGATTTATCCAACATAGGGTCACGGGGACAGTTAAAATCACCTGCCACAATCAACGGGATCCTCGGGGCTGCAGTTACCTTTCTACACACTCTCTGAAAAAAAGAATGGTCATATGTTGGGGGCATACACAGTGCCTAGAAAAAATTCCTCTCCATTCAGTTTTAAGTGCACAAACAGGTATCTGCCAAAGGGGTCCCGGTCTTCGCCCAACAGCTCTACCTTCAGTTCCTTACCAATTAGGATAGCGACTCCTCGCTTCCGACCTCCCGAGGAGGCCGCCAACACCTGGCCCACCCAGCCCCTCTGCAATTTAGCATGCTCTTTTTCGGAAAGGTGCGTTTCCTGCAAGAACGCAATCTGCGCTTTAGCCTTTCGCAGGGCCTGCAGTACCTTAGTTCTCTTAACGGGGGAATTAATCCCACCCACGTTCCACGAGATAAAGCTCAAGTGATTCCTCACAGATCCGCAAATTCAACAGGCAACAGCAAGATACACTCTCTCAAAACAGCCCAGGGTTGCCCAGCCTCAACCCTCGGCTCAGAAATATGGTGGATGTGAAGAGAGAACCCAGCTACAGCAAACAATAGCTCCTTCCGCCCAACCAGAGTCCCGCTTGCTGCCCTCCCATCCCCCTCTCCCCTGCTATCCTCCCCTCCTATCCCCTCTACTGCAACCCCCACCCTCCCCTCCCCCCCACCGCCCTCACCCCCCTATTCCCCTCCCTTCACTCACTACCCTTCCCAACCCCCATCCATCCCCTTGTAAAAAATAACCCATCCCACCATCAGCCAGCATGGCTGATCTACAAGTCCCTGCCGTGCGCTGCAGGGCCGCCCCAAGTCCCCACTAAGGGGGAAAAGGGGGAAGCTAATCTGCCCCACATACATTTAGTTCCAACACATCTGCCACGATCTCACGTCAAACAAGCACACACACCAAACTAGAGAGGAAAAGCTGCCCACTCCCATCTCTGCCACAATCACTCAAGATCCCCCATATCGCATCCACTCCCTCAAAAAAAGGGGGAAGTAACTCCAAGGGAAAATCCCAAAAGGAAGAGAGGCAGAAAGAAGAGGGAGAGGGTCACAGGGCTAAATATATTACACAGAGACAACATAGGGCAACCACAATAACGTATAATAGTCCATAATCTGAAAAGCAGGCATGCCAAAAGGCGGGCAACAGCCCACTTGAATAACCACAGGTCTAAACATGATTACACATGGTGAGACATAGTTCGCATGGCAGTATCTAATGGCCCCGTACTCTAGAGCCATAGGAACCAGCACCAAAAACCAGCAAAGTCCGCAGCCGCTCACGCTCACTGGTCGGAGGCCTGGTTTTGCTCCACCGCCCGCGCCGGCAAATTCTTCTCCAACTCCTTCAAGAAAGTCTGTGCCGCCTTCACCGTGTCGAAAATTTGAGTTTTACCCATGCTGTGCACGCGCAGGGTAGTGGGAAACGCCAGTGTGAACCGTACATTATTTTGGAACAAGGCTGCACACACCGGGGTGAACTCCCTCCTCTTCGCGGTAACCAGGGAAGAGTAATCTTGGAACAAGAGGAGCTGGTTATTTATTTATTTATCTATTTCTTCTATACCGCCCCTTCCAGAGATCAGGGGCGGTTTACATGGAACAATTGCATACATTTGCATAACATTACATAGAACAAGAACTTCTTAACTTTTTACATATAACAGAACAGTAAATTGTCAGAACTATTTACAGGGTGTATACATTTGTATACTGCTGAATTTACAGGGGAATGTCAGCGAGCTGACATTGCTATTTATAGAAATTATTTACAAGAATACATGATTCGCTATTCAGGTGTGTGTGTGTGTGTGTGTATGTATGTGTGAGTGTGTGTGTGTATAAGTGTGCGTGTGTTTGTGTGTGTATGTGAGTGGGTTTGTGTGTGATGGAATTTATTTCCATTTTTTCGTTATTGTCCAAGGTAAGCTGCCGGTGTTGGCGAAACGCCTGTAACAGACGCTCTTTGTGCGCAAAGTTAAGTATCCGAGCAATCACTACCCTGGGCCTAGGTCGGGACGCCATTTTCCCTCCGACCCGGTGCGCTCTCTCAACTTTGATGTCTCCTACTAGTGCGTCAAGGCCCAGAGCTTTTGGGAGCCACTGTTCTATCAAAGGTACCAATTGCTGATCAGTGGTAGCCTCCGGTATTCCCACCAGCCTTATGTTGTTGCGGCGTGATCGATTCTCGAGGTCATCAATTTTTGCTTGCAAGGCTTCTAGCTGGGACCTCGTGCTATCAAGCCCCCGGGACTGCCGCCCCTCGTCCTCCTCCACAGCTGCCACCCTGCTCTCCAGCTCCTCTATCCGCTGGTTCATCTCAGCCATTGACGTGCCCATGTTCTCCAGCTTTGACAATATCTGGTCAAATTTAGGATCAAGCTGTCTTACCACCTCTTTCGCCAGATCTTCTGTGGCCGACTCCACCCTATCTTTGCTCGGCGAGGACGGCTGCGTGATAGACATGGCCGGAGCACCGGGTCTAGGCCCTTTCTCCTTCTCTTTCTCCTTGCGGGTCGGAGGGGGCATTGTGCTGAGTTCTACCACGAGATTGAGATGGTCCCAAGTTTAGGGTAGAGTTCCCCTCCCAACAGGGCGGCTTTCAGGGGCAGACAGTTAGTATTTCAACCAAGATTCTCGAGGCGGCCCCGGAGCAAGTAAAGACACGTCTTCACCCGCTCATGCGTCATGTGGACTCCCCTCTTGATGTTTTAAGGTGAAAACAAACACTTGCTGATGCCTATTTGTGCCTGGAGCAAGTATAAACATGGATGTGCATTTCTGAGATTTAAGGAGGATGTATGTCCATTGCTCCCCCTCAGACATGCCTCCACCACCCCTCTGACCCTGCACCTGGGACACCTGTGAACGTCATTTGTGGAATGGCTACAGAGACATGTGTGTAATTTCTATGTCCGTCTGCAGACGTCCAAATCATGACTAAACCGTTTAAAATGATCCTCATAAATCATAAGCCAAAACTAGCTATCCTAATTGAAGATTTGGATTTGATTCCAAGAGCAAAAGGAAGCTGCTGGGCCAAAAGAAAGGGCAAAAGTTTGTATTTGTGTGTATTTCTTGTAACATTTCTCCCATTAAAGAATGGCTATTTTCTGTACTGAACAAAATTACTAGCAGGGAAGACAATCTTCTAATGACAGCCCATAGCAAATATGGTTTTTAAAAAAATGCCTTTTAATCCAAATCTGCCATAGGCTTTCTCTTGAAGGGTTGCTGGCAAAACCGAGATGTCCTGCTTTCTTTTGGCTATGGCTGACTCTTTTGCCTGTTGCCTCATCAAATCTATACCAACAGCAAACAGATTTCTCATTTACTTTTCTGATTGGAATGAATATCACTTACCAACAGGAGCAATGCCTCTGGAAGGTTAGTGCAGAGGACCAGGTGGTGTGGCTGACTTATCCTGCTGTCCACGGAGAACCCCCGTTACAGGTAAGTAACCTTGCTTTCCCTCCACCTTGGATTCAGGCCATTCCAGTCAGTAGCAGTGGTATAGGCCATGAGAGGAGAACTGGAGGCATTGCTTAATGCCCCAACAAAAAAGCTAGTTCTGCTTCTCCATGGACAAGCAGGAAGCGTCAGCCACACCAGGTGACGTCCTCTGGGCGGCGTCATGTACGGAAGTGCTCTCCAGAGCTCAGATTTCTGAGCATGGGTACGAGGTTCCACCTCCCCGGCACGCTCCTAGCCCAGCCAGTCTAATTTCTTCCGCCTTGCCATCAAGATGGATTCTCTCCATTTCTTCTTCAAAACCCTTAGAATCGCTGATTCTTACCTAAAGATGCCTAAACCGGGGTTCAAGAAGTGCTCGCGCTGTGGCAGGAAGATGAACATTACCGACAGCCATGACTACTGCATCAGATGCTTGGAGCCAGATCATCAGGTACAGGACTGTTCCAAATGTTCCCGCATGTCCCCCAGAGCACGTAAGCATAGAGGCCAGGCTCTCCGGGACTATCTGGCTGCTTCTGAGGCTTCTGTCACTCTTTCCGGCTCCTCTCCAGCCCCTCTGCAACACCCGGACTTGCAACGTGCTTTGGGGTCCCCAGCCCAGGATGCACCGCTTGCAGCCTCCTTCCCCGGCTGGCTGCCTGCCTCCCAGCCTGCGCTCCAGCTTGCTTCCCAGCCGGCTCTCCAAATTACCTCCTCGCCACCTCCCAGGCTCAACAGACACTCGATGGACCCCCCGGAGTCCTCCACGAGGCAGGCACAAGCCAGTGAAGATGGCGCCTGCAGCATGTGAGTAAGCCCCGCCCTCCGGCTTGTGGTTGGCCAGGCTATGGACCTATCGGGAAGCTCCCTTTGCGCCGATGTTCCCCGGTGCAGGGAGGCTTCCCCCGAGCTTCAGGACTGCCACTCCAGTTAAAGACGTCACCGCGCCAACGCAGAGACACCGGGCCGGTCTGCACGTGCCGAAAGAGTGAAACTCCGACGGCAGGATTCAAGGAGCAGCAGCAGGGGAACGCGACATCGCAGCAGGTATCATCACTCAAGCCAGAAGCATTGCAGCAGGCATCGCACCCCCAGAGCTTACAGGCACCGGAGGCAGCAAAGGAGATCCTGCAGCTCAGATGAGAGCCCCTTCAGCAAGCATAGAAGGCTCAGCATCTCAAACTCTAGCTACTGCTCCCCCTACAGGCATAGCAGAGCTCCTTCATCCAGAGACATATCCTCTTCTAGAGATAAATCTGATGCCATCCTGGAGCTCCTTTCGCGCCTGGTCAATCAGACCGCCCTGCAGGACCCCAAACCATACCTGCCTGCCTGCGCATCTCCAGCAGTTGCTGCAACTGCATCACAGGCCTCAACAGCCAGCTACCCACGGACCCCCTCAAGGTCGCCTTCCCCCAGAGACCTCCCATCCGAAGCCAGCAAAGGGGAAATCATTGACCCTACCCACACGGGGTCCCGTGGGATCCACCGCTTCCAAGGAGTCCACCGGCTTGGAGCCTACTGACGACAAGGAGGACTCTTCCACTATAAGCTCGCCAGAGGACCTCACCTATCCAAAGTTTTTGAAGAAGGTGATGTCAGCTCTGAACTTTGCTATGGACAAGGCTGTGGAGGAGCCGAAGCTACATAAGTACCTACACGGCCCAAAACCGGCCATGGCCTTACCCATCCACCAAAAACTATGTGACAACCAGCTTTCACTGTGGCAGACCCCCACCTCAGGACAGGCATACTCTAGATGGTTAGATGCAAAATACGAAGTTCACCCTACGCCAGGCTTCCTCAAGCAGCAACTCCCACACCAGTCCATTGTTGTGTCCTCCACCTTAAAAAAAGTGAAGTCTTCCAGGAACCTGGACAACCATCCACCTGGACAAGATGGTAAACTCCTAGACGACATTGGAAAGAAGGTCTACCAAGGAGCCATGTTAAGCGCCAGAATTGCGGCTCACCAATTCCAACACATTCACTTCCTGGGTGGGTTGCTGGCGTCTCTCAAAGGCCACCTCTCTGCCTTACCCAAGGACTTGCAAGCTGAGACCTCCTTATCCATCCTGGACATCACCGAATGCAGCAGACACCTGGTGGCCACCGTCTTTGACGCCTTTGACGCCTTTGACACCGCCATCAATACTGCAGGCACCACTATCTCGGCTCAGAGATGGGCCTGGTTAAAGCCTCCGGGTTAAGAGAGGATACCCACGACAGGATTGCCGATGCCCCATGCACAGGGGAATCTCTTTTCGGGAACAAAGTCACAGACACTGTCAATGACCTTAAGGGACATTGTAACACGCTGCAGACACTGGCAGCAGAGGGCCTGGAATGCCCCTCCACTACACAAAGGAACAACTACTACCGGAAGCCCTACTACCCCAACAAGCGCTACAGCTCCACTCGAAAGTGGCAGACTCAGCGCAGTTACAAACAGCCCTACCAGTTCTCCAACAACAAACGTCAGAACCAGAGGGAACGCAAGACCAAGAAACAGTCTGCCTCTCAGCCAGCTAAATCATCCTTTTGACAGTGGGTGGACTTTGGCCGCAAGGGACAGGATCCCTGCCACCCACCCTGTAGGGGGCCGCCTGTCTGCATTCCTTCCGGTCTGGCGATCACCACCGACAAGTGGGTGCTTCACATCATACAGCAGGGGTACTGCCTACGCTTCACATCCCCACCTGTTCAGCGCTCGTAACCAGCAAACAAGACTCCCGCACAACGCTTGTCCATGATGTCCGAGCTGCTGCTGCACCTCCTCGCATCCCGAGCCATCGAAAAAGTCCCCAACAGCGAGGTCAGCTCTGGCTTCTACTCCAGATACTTCCTCATCCCCAAGAAGTCAGGAGGAGTTCGCCCGATCTTCGACCTGCGCAAACTGAACAGATTCATCATGGAGGAGCGCTTCAGGATGTATTCCCTCAACTTCATCCTACCTCTCATCCGCGAGTGTAACTGGCTTGCTTCCTTGGATCTCCTGGAGGCATACTCACATGTCCCCATCCACCCCTCGCATCAGAAATTCCTCCACTTCAAGGTGCAGGGTCAACACTACTAATACAGAGTGCTTCCCTTTGGCCTGTCCCCAGCACCTCGAGTCTTCACGAAGTGTATCACGGTAGTGGCAGCCCACCTCCGCAAGCAGGGCATTGCTATATTCCCATACCTCGACGACTGGCTCCTCTCGGCACCATCGGCTCCGGAAGCACGGGTAGCGATGCACAGGACCACCAAGTTGTGACTGGCCTCAGATTCCTCCTGAACATGGAAAAGTCCCAACTGGAACCGCGGCAGAAGGTGCAGTTCATAGGCACGGTCATCGACACCCATGCCTCAAAAGCATTCCTGCCAGTGCAGTGGGCAACAGCCATAGTATCTCTGGCCAGAAGGATGTTGGCATCCAAACTAACTTCGGCACAATCCATCCTCCGCCTCCTGGGTCACATGGCTGCAACCACCTCGGTCCTCCCGCTGGCGCGTCTGCACATGAGACCTCTCCAATGGCACCTGCGCGACCACTGGAACCAACTTTCACAACCCCTGACCATGCGGGTACCCATCGACAGTAGGGCAGTCGAGGGCCTCTGCTGGTGGACTCACCAGCCCAACCTCACTCGGGGCAAGAGCCTCCATCAACCACAGCACCAGATTGTCCTCACAATGGACACGTCCTCCACTGGCTGAGGAGCACACTTTCTGCACTTCAGCACCCAAGGAGCACAGACAACCAGAGAGCAGAGCCTCCACATCAACCTGCTCGAGCTCCAAGCCATCAAATACGCGCTGAAGGCCTTCCAAACACAGCTGAAGGGGAAGACCATCCTCATCCAAACGGACAACCAAGTAGCTATGTTCTACCTCAACAAAAAAGGGGGCACAGGGTCCAGATCCTTGTGCAAGGAAGCAATTGCAATCTGGTCCCTGGCGCTAGCCAATGGATCCCACCTTCAAGCCTCGTACCTTCCCAGGGAGGAGAACACCTTAGCCGACCAGCTGAGCAGACAATTAGAGCCACACAAATGGTCCCTGCATCCGGAAGTGGCCAATTGCATCTTCCAGCAATGGGGGACACCACGCCTCGACCTTTTCGCAATGGAGAGCAACTCGAAGTGTCTCCTCTTCTGCTCCAAACACCCCTCTGGCAAATGCCTGGCACAGGATGCATTCGCCTTATCGTGGGGGGACTGGTCTCCAGCATATGCCTTCCCCCCTTCACCCCGCTGATCTCTGCAGTGCTTCAATGCATCATTGCGGACAAGGCACAGGTGATCCTGATCGTACCCCACTGGCCACGCCAGATGTGGTTTTCCCTCCTTCTCTGCCTCTTGCTAGAGCCCCTGACGAGGCTGCTCCTATGCCAGGACCTCCTCTCTCAGAGCAACAGGACCACGCTACACCCCAACCTGCAAGCCCTTGCCTTAACAGCAATGAGATTCAGCGGAGACACTTGTCAGCCCTGAATTTGCCGACAAAGGTTCAGCACATGGTTCTGGCGGCAAAGCACCCATCCACTCGCAGGTCTTACAGCCTCAAATGGAAGCACTTCACCATCTAGTGCGCCCCCCGAGGGCTGGATCCAGTCTCCTGTCCCATACCAATGGTCCTCAAGTATCTCACCTCCCTCTTCGAGCTCGGTCTGAAGACGCAATCTATAAAAGTACACCTATCCATGACTGCGTCCCTTCACTCTGGTGGAACGGGTGACAATGCCTCCATTGCTTCGCTTCCTATTGTGGCTCACTTTATGAAGGGCCTAGCCAACCTTCGGCCCCCACTATGGCTGCCGGTACCAGCCTGGGATCTCGGCATCGTTCTCCAACAGCTGACACTGCCACCCTTTGAGCCGCTTCTGACAACGAACATGAAATTTGTCTTGTGGAAAGCGCTCTTCCTCATCGCAATAACCTCCACCCAGAGGATCGGCGAGCTCCAGGCCCTGGTGTCCCATCCTCCATATATGCAGCTCCATCCCAATCGTGCATCCCTGCGCACCCACCCGAAGTTCCTTCCAAAAGTTGCCACCTCCTTCCACATCAACAAGATCATCGATCTGCCCTCCTTCCTCCCAGAACCTCACGCCTCCGAGGAGGAGCGTAGGCGCCACACATTGGACTGTGTCAGAGCCCTGTGCATCTACCTAGATAGAACGAAAGGTGTAAGACAAGGGACACAGCTCTTTGTATCCTACAACCCCAACATACCAGGCAGGCCCGTGACCAAATGGACCCTGTCACTCTGGATAACGTCCTGTATCGCCTTCTGCCTGGGGCGGGCTAAGTCCAACATGGGGGACTGGATAGGAGCACACCAGCTAAGAGCGCTGGCAGCATCCTTCGCCAACCTGCGCTCCATCCCTGTGGGTGACATTTGCAAAGCTGCCACTTGGTCCTCTGCACTAACCTTCCAGAGGCATTATTGCTTAGACCTCGAAGCACAATCAGACAGTGCCTTCGATCGTGCCGTCCTTACGGCGACCGTTGGAACATAGACTCTGGTTTGGTCAAGAGCATAGACTCTGGGCTGCTCAACGTTGATCAACATTGGTCAATGTTACTATCTCCCTGCACTGTTCACTGGACTGTTGCAATATGTTTGCTGTGAAATCACACTATGTCCTATGTTTTGCACGTTTGCTGTCCTATGTTGTTGCACATGTTTGCTGTTCCTTGCACTGTTTGCACATTGTTCAATGGCACTTTTGCCGTGCCCTGTACTGTACTGCATACTAAGTTGCTGTCTCACAAGATAAATAAAGATCCTTTATTGAAGCATATGTCTGCCTCCCTCATTCAACACAGTGCGCTCTCGCTTAGCTAGGGAATCACCTGGTGTGGCTGACGCTTCCTGCTTGTCCATGGAGAAAGCAAGATTACTTACCTGTAATAGGGGGTTCTCCGTGGACAGCAGGATAAGTCAGCCACACATCCCACCCACCTCCCCTGCTGAGGTCGGCCGACCAGCTCGCTCCCTAGCCCGATGTCGGAGCTAGTAAATCACTGGCTGGGCTAGGGGTGGGCTGGGGAGGTGGGACCTCCTACCCATGCTCAGAAATCTGAGCTCTGGAGAGCACTTCCGTACATGGCGCCACCTAGAGGACGTCACCTGGTGCGGCTGACTTATCCTGCTGTTCACAGAGAACCCCCGTTACAGGTAAGTAACCTTGCTTTACCAGAGAAGCCTATGATTTCAGGAACAATCTTCTCTCCTTGTTAAAAGTATGAAATTCCTGCACTGGCATCACTTTTACATCGCTGCAAGAATTTCTTACATGGTTTTTCTTACTGCAGTGCTGCATACCTGTAAGACAAGTTGCACTGGTATCTCCAAAGCCAAAGCTTACAGTCCTCTTAAAGCTCTTTGCTTTTGGAACTGTTGCAGAAGGAAGTCCACATTAGTGTTCATGAGGCAACATGCATAAGCACCTACTTATGCACCCAAAACATCGTTTTAGGCACAGAAATGGTTTAAAAAATTCCCTCCACATATATATATTTGGTTTATAAGATTCCCTCATATATAAAAGTGAACGACCAAGGAGACGCTGCAAAAAGGAAACTATACAAACACCTAACACCTACCTTAAAAACAAAAAGGCTTCTTCCATGAGAGCACTCTCCCTAGCAGCCCCCACTCTATAGAACTCCTTACCGAAAGACATGAGAGAATCAAAAGATATCAAAGACTTCAGGTAAGACTTAAAAACCCTGCTTTTCAAGACTACTTTGGCAGCATTACCTAATACTCTCCCTACCTCACCCCCTCCCCATCAAAGAGGCACACACCATAGTAATTCCTCCCCTGACTAACCCAATAGCACAAGGAAACTCTATTAGATGTATATAGCACCACTACCTCCTCCCCTCACTAATGGAATTTTGTCTGGTAATTTTGACACAATTGTAAAATCCTATATATACTGTAGATAATCACTAATGCAAATACAGCACTGAGGTCTTCCTGCATGTCTCCCCATCCCTTTAGCCTGAGTTACTTTAGATGGTATCGCTTGAAAACTGTTCCATGTAAACCACTCTGATTTAAGGATAAAACGGTACATAAACCATGCTAAATAAATATATTTATTGTATATGCTCACTGTAAATTTTGTTTGAAGTTTAGTGAAATTATTAAACAAAGACAACACAGCTGGCACAAAATTATATGATATTACAAATGAAATCCTATAAAATGGGAAGGAGGGAAAGAAAAAAAACAGAGGTCCATATATAACAAGATTTCAAAACCAAATAAATAATGGGCTAGCCAAGTATACATCCAAGATTCTCCATATCCTTTCTATCTTTGAAGAAATAGAGGCAGTCCCCTCGAGCTTTCGGGTCTAGCAAATAGCATGCTACCAGTAGGTCACATTTAATAAAGAAGCAACCTTCCAACAATGCATGACATGCTGGATCGCAATAGATAAGATAATGTTGAAAAGCATTCTGTCATATTTGGGAATATCTTCCTTCAAGCACAAGGATCAGAACAGCACAGTCTGCAGTGACAAAGGGGAGTTCAGATGGAACACATCACTGATGTGTCCCCAAACACCAAGCCAAAAAAGTTGACCAACTTTATAAATTCCTTTGTCGATCCACCCCTTCCAAAAAAGTTTCCTTCCATTACTCCATAAAAGTGGATTACTCTATGGACTATGGTCCCTCCCCATAACTACACCCCCCCCCCCCCCGATATAAAAACCATTGACGTGTAAATATGTAAAATATATTTAAAAAACAAGTTCTACCTGTTTGTTGTAGATTAACATCGGTTTAATGTAACCCATTGTTCTTGTTGAATGTACACCGCTTTGACCTGGAGAAAAGCCAAACTAAATAAATAAATATACTACGGAGAGGAAGCCTCGGAAGTGCAGTAGAGAATTGCACAGCAGGAATCAAGTTCTCTAAAGGCCTTAACCATTTTAATGGTAAGTGGAGACTTCAATTTGTTACTTGGAATATTCATCATAGGCAGTTCTGATAGTCTGAAGGGTTTAACCTGAACTTTCTCCATTTCCAACCAAGGAATTGATAGATCATTCTGGAGCCAGCCTTTACTATAACATAGCAATGTTGCTGCATGATATGTTAGAGAATCTGGAAAATTTACACCTCCTTTTCTTCTGGGGAGCTTCAGTTTGGCTAAGGCAAAGCGTGATTTTTTGCCTTTCCACAAAAAAGCAGATGAAGATTTATCAAGTTGAGTATACAAACCCTGCAGAACCCTGAGAGCATTCCCAGCTTATAAACTCTGCTAGGAAGAACCATCATCTTGTTCGTATCTAATCTTGCCCACCATGATAATCACAGGGGAAACCAACACTGCAGGATTCTTTGTACTTCTGTGATAATATTGTTACAATTACGTCTAATGATCTCCTCTGGAGAAATGCAAAAATACATGCCCAGGTATTTAATGTCCAGAGGAGACCATCAAAACAGAAAAGCTTCTAGGTCCCTCCGCAAGACAAAGTCATTTAAAGGAAGTAGTTTGCTTTTAACTCAATTGATTTTGAACTCAAAAAAGGTGGAGAATCTGTCAACCAAACTTAAAAGGTATTTTATGAATAAGCCACATCTGAGAGAAACAACAAAATGTCATCCAGATAAGCCACCAGCTTCCAGCAATTTCCGCTTAATCTTATAACTTTAAGCAGGAGGGGCTCTAGTGCAAAATTAAATAGCAAAGGCGAAAGGAGGCTTTGTTCACCGACGAAGAGGAACAGCATCAAACAAAAGGTCATTTACCGCAGTATTTGAACATGGAGAGGCATACAAAACCTTAACCCAGTCTATAAAAGCTGAACCACATCCAAACCAATCCAAGGCCTGATAAAGACAGGGCCAGTCAATGTGGCCAAAGGCCTTCTCAGCATCCAAGGAGAGCTCAACAACTGGACCATTTTCTCACTGTGACAGTATTACTAACTTCCGTATCCACTATAAATCCTGGTACTTCTCCATCGAGTCATTCACACCTGCACACCTCTGTACTTGTCCAATCTGATCCATTTACACGCCCCTGCTCGCTCTCTCCGTTCTTTCCACCTCAACCGCCTTCACCTTCCCTCCCCCTCCTCTGCTCGACTTCAGTCCACCCGCTCATCTGCATTTTTCTTCCTGGCCCCCGCCCTGTGGAATTCCCTGCCTACCTCTATCCGTCTTGAATCTGACCACCCTACTTTTAAGAAAAACCTCAAGACCCACCTCTTTGCCCGTGCCTTCGACCTACCAGATCCCTCTGTGACCCACTCCCCTCCCCTTCTTTATGTCCTGTCTTGTTGTATGACTCTGCTCTTTCGCTTTCCTGTCTCATATTGTAACTTCCTTTCCTTTCCAAGCCTATTTTTACTTTGTAAACCGCTGTGATGTATTTTCCTCAGCGGTATATCAAATCCAATAAACATAAACATAAAAGATTGGCCATTATCCCCTATATACCTACCTTTAATAAACCTGTTTGCTCCTCTCCAATTAGCAGTTGTATCACACGGCTAAGCCATATGGCCGTCACTTTTGCCAGTATTTTATAATCTACATTTATGTATAAACTGTTCATTAATTTGACAGTTGAAATACAAGTTGTTGTTCTATAACATACACCATCAGTGTAACTTTTTACAATCCAGTAATCTACATTTAATATAGAAATGGGTCCATAGTTATTCATAAGGGTAGGAGATCATGGCCAGGCTTAGCAAAAACTACTACTGTAGTTTCAGAGAAATTAGATGATTCTACAGGTCGTGAGAGAAGACTCTACTATAATAGCCGTAGTTTCGGAGCTAGCATCAGAGCAAACAGTTTGTAAAATTCAACTGTGAAACCTTATTATTAGACATTAATTTTATTGCCAATATGATTTCTCCAACTTGCACCGGAGCCCCTAGCCCAGAGCTACTAATAGACAATATTTTGGTGGTGGTGAGAAGCAAGGAGGAATGTGACAAATTCTATCTAACCTTTTTGATGTTTTGGACATCTGCACCTTGCCCATTCACAATCTTAAATGACAGAGGTGTAAGGCAGGGGTCTCCAAATCCAGCCCTGGAGGGCCACAAACCAGTCAGGTTGGCAGGCTCTCTCTAATGCATATATATCTCATGCATATTCATTAGGGATATCCCGAAAACCTGCAGGGTTGCGGACCTCCAGGACCGGATTTGAGTAGCTCTGCCCTAGCCAGTCCCTCGCTTGCTCTGAAAACATGGGGTGTTCCTGCAAGGACAGAAATGCTTCCCTCAGATCTGCATTGTTTGCATTCACAGAAGAAAAAAGCTTCTCATAATATGACACAAAAGCCCTGGAGATGTCCTCACAGTTTGTAAGAATAGGAGATCCTTCAAGCTGGAGGAATGATATAAAGTTCTTTTTTTTTGTACTTTTAATAGCTGCACAAGCAATTTACCAGATTTGTCAGCTCCCGCATATTATCCTGTTCTTTGTACAAAGATTTCCTTCTCAGCTTGTTGTGTTAAAATTTTATTATATTCATAACATACTTGAATAAGCTGCTGGAATGTCACGTTGTCATTTGTCCTAACTTGAACCCCTTCTGATCGAGCGTTTTCCCCTTCTAGTCTTTTAATATTGTCCATCTGATCCTAACGAAGTCAAGACAAGAAACGTATTACTTCACCATGTAGAGTGGACTTAAAGACCTCCCATATTACACAGAAATGAATACAATCACTCTCATTCCATTGAAAAAACTCAGTAATAAACACATCCAGCCTATTTAAAAAAGAGGCTCGAGTAGTAAATTTTTTGAAAGTGCCAAGGTCGTACCTTGGATTGTTGATTCCATAATGACTGCAGCATGGTCTGAAATATGAATTGGCCTAATGGTGCAATCTTTCATAGTGGAGAGAAGAGATTTGGACACAAAAAACAATCAATTAGGGCCCGATTCTATTCACGATGTAGATCTCCTTTGTTCGTCTGGGCTGACCCGGACATACAAAGGAGATCGTGATTTTGATTGTGCGGGGCATGTCTAACCCCACGGGATCAGAATCGCGAACAGCACTGTACATGCAGGCCAAAACTGCAATTCAGTCCCAGCCTGCACGTACAGTGCTAGCCTGGCTAACTCAGCCAGGGATTTTAAATGGAGCCACGGTGCCATGGCATCCCTTTGCCATGGCACCGCAACTTCATTAAAAACCGCGATGCTACTGCTGCCCAAAAAAGCTAATTCCCCACAGCCCAACCCCAGATCTGGTCTCCTAAGGCCAGGGTCAGGCTGTGGGGGTTTAACTTTGTCCCCCTCCAGCCCCTTCCATGCCCTGAATCGAAAACAAAAATGTCCAGGGAGGCTACCTCCCCGGCCAATTCACCGGTCCTGGACATACAGGGCCGACATTAGAATCGGCCCTGTAGTCCTGGGCCGGCGACCACCCATTGCCCACCCACTCTCCGCCCCTGGGCTGCCTCCCCCCCTCCCCCGACTAATATCCCCGCTATTCGTGGTTCGGAATAACCCCCTCTGTGTATAAGATTGATGGGGAAATGAAAGAAGGTATATTCATACAAAGTAGGATGGAAATGTCACTAGGCATCCTCCAAACATTATCTAACATATCATGCAATGCAGAACCAGAATTTCAGTACGGATTTTTGCTGAGGGACTTTTCATCCATCATGTCATTTAAAACTGTATTGAAATCACCACCAAGTAACATTCCACCTGACCCAAAAGCTAACAGGGTGTGACAAACTTCCTCAAAAAAGGTTGAGAATTCAGATGCGGTTGCATAAATATTCATTAAGGTATATCTACATCCCACGAGAATAACATTTACGCAAACCCACTGGCCTTCATTATCAGACTTCTGCTGTAAGATTTGTACTCCAATAATAAAGAAAGACTACCCTGATCCCCACATATATTTTAAAAATTTAAGGAGATTATAAATTCTACCTGAATAACCTAAGTATTTCAAAAGACCATCATTTTTTGGTGGATCGTTTGCCTCGAGAGATTACTCCCTCCTGTAGCAAACCCTCCATTTTTCTCTTTTATAGAAGGAAACCTCCCTCTTCTAGTACCCCAAGGAACGACACAAGGCCTACCCCCAGATGTACTTATCTGCAGCAGCACAAAGAGTCCGTGATTCCAACGTTGTCTCAATCTCTGCTTAATGGTAACTGCTGTGATCAAAAACGTACTCAGAGAACCAACTAGTTCTCCCAACAACTTCAGCTTCAGTTTGTCATATCTTTCATAGTGCTGAAATGTCAAAGGACTCTATTTCTGACTTATCTTAGTCTACTCGCTACACAATGCTGTGTTTCAGGCCACCAAAACTCCTGGCCCTTCCTCATACGTGCTGCTTAAACTGTTGGTAGTTTGCTCTAATTTTATTGGCCCTTGCTATATAGTTCCTAACAGATCTTACTCAGGTATTGGCTGTCAGCAATGAACCTGGTGCTTTTCTACTCAAATCAGTCTCCACCAATCCAGTTCCAAATTTAAACCTTCGGGGATATGGATCCCAACTGGAATATCCATGCTTGTTCAAGATATTGTACATGGGAAAGACGATCACCACCTCTATCATTTTCAGGAACAAAATCAAAAATTCGCCATCTTAAATCAGCAAAGGTTTAGCTGTGTTCCTGACAATGAGCAACCATCGGAGCCAAAAGTAGTCCTGAATTGATCGAGCTGTTCTGCCCACATAATTTTTTGGGCACGGGCATAGAAAAACATATACGACAATCATTGACATGCAGGTGGTATGATATCGACTAGAAAAAGTCTTGTGTGTGACTGGATCTTCCCAAGTTGTTCCTTCTATGGTGGTTGTGCAGAAATCACACAAAGAGCATTTAAAATGACCCCGCTCCACTTTATCCTTACTACGTTTTGTAGAATGGATAACAAAATCTGCTATAGTTCGACCTCGCTAATAAGCGATCATTAAGGGTCTCTGAAAACATGAGTGTAACAATAAAACATGCCAATGTTTCTTCAGAATACCCATGATCGCTGACGAATTAGGCATATAGGGCAATGTCCCTACATAACTCGCTGAATCACGCGATCCAGTCTCTATATCTGTGCCGGTGTGTTGCCACCATTCAGGGTGATTAGACTTTGCTATCTTATATGCCTTTTTCACTATAGCATGGGGATAGCCTATTGCTAATAACTGTTGTGTTAGCTCAGAAGCATGTTTATGAAACTTAGTGTCACTGGAACATAATCTTCGTAACCAAATGTACTGGCCCACCAGAAGGCCTCTCCGAAATGGACCAGGGTGATAGCTCTTATAATGCAGCCGAATGTTTCTCTGTACAGGCTTTCTATATAATGTCAATTGAAGGGTCAAAACTTGCTTGTAGATCAATAAATCTAAAAATTCTATTGACTCTGAATGATATTTGGGAGTGAATTGTAAATTCGGACAAAGTGAATTTATCCAATCAAAAACATTTTTCAACTGTAGTTCCGTACCTGCCCATAAGAAAAAAATATCATCTAAGAATCTGTCGCACATCCTAATGTAAGAATACTATTCAGAACCATAAATATATGAATCCTCAAAACGGGCCATGTATAGAGTGGCCACCAAGAGGGCCACTGTGGCTTCCATGGCTACACCGTATATTTGTAAATAATAAGTTCCATTAAACAAAAAATAATTGTGCTTTAAAACTAATTGCAATAAACTCAGCACAAACTCCTTAGGTATTCGAGCTGGCAACTGTAGTGGGAGCTGTGCTATCATCACCAATCCTTCATCTTGATCAATATTCATACAAAGCGCAATCGCATCCATTGTTACTAATATCAACGAACTGGAATCTAATGCTCGCTGCTGCAAAACAGACAGAAAATTAAAAGATTTGTACTGGCACCTCCTTCCTGAAAAAGATGGAAACCCCATTTTTCTTATTAACACCTGGAGAAAAAAGACATGATGCTCCAACCATCCAGTCCGGAACTTGACACCTTTTGCTGCTTTGCTATATTTGTTATATAGTCACGTTAGAACAAAAACGCTCCACTCTTCACCATGTGAGGTATATATTTCCTGCAACCGGGTCTCAGACTCATACGGAGCTAATTTCATGGGTTTACAAGCAGAGCTCAGACCCACAGCTCACAGTTGCATCAACGACCCGTATATGTTGCTGATGTTCAACTAAATAGTGCTAGGCTCAAGACAGATAATTTTCCCACAAAGAGTATATCACAACTCAGAAAAACGTTTAAAAAGTGGTACTTATCTGAACGAGCTAGTATTTCCCAACGCCAACCTTCGCGCTGGTGCGTTTCACTCTTAAGTTTTTTCAAGGGGATTTTGTTCACACTACGCCGATATTTCTATAAATACAATATCAAATTATTTGTGTGTTTGTACTTGACACCTCTATTCATTTCAACTGTTGTACAGGTATCACATTGAACTATCATATTTTATGAATACATTTTCACTCACCACGCTCTCAAACCGGCCGCTGTCTTCTGCATTGTTCATTTAAACAGATAAAGATAAATATGATAGTTCAATGTAATACCTGTACAACAGTTGAAATGAATAGAGGTGTCAAGTACAAACACACAAATAATTTGATATTGTATTTATAGAAATATTGGCGTAGTGCGAACAAAATCCCCTTGAAAAAACCTAAGAGTGAAACGCACAAGCGCGAAGGTTGGCGTTGGGGAAATACTAGCTCGTTCAGATAAGTACCACTTTTTAAAAGTTTTTCTGAGTTGTGATATACTCTTCATGGGAAAATTATCTGACTTGAGCCTAGCACTATTTAATTGAACATCAGCAACATAAACGGGTCATTGATGCAACTGTGAGCTGTGGGTCTGAGCTCTGCTTGTAAACCCATTAAATTAGCTCCGTATGAGTCTGAGACCCGGTTGCAAGAATTATATACCTCACATGGTGAAGAGTGGAGCGTTTTTGTTCTAACGTTACTATATAGTATTTTCCGCTCCGGAAAGTGATCACATTTATATTTTGTTGCTATATTTGTTAGATACACCTATTTTGGCTTCCAAAGGAAAAACCTGTACAGGCAATGACAGGTGTGGTTTATAAGTATTTGCAATTTGGTAACATTAGTTATCAACATCCGCCCTAACCACAAAGCACTGGGGAAATTCCTGAAACAGACAAAAGAACTTACAGATATCAAAGCCTGTGAAAGTCTGAAAAGACTCAGTTTAAGTCTGAAGAAGTGTACCAAACTTGTAGTAGGGACATAGCAGTAGCAGAAGGTTTGCGAAGGAAAGGAATGGAGAATAAAACAAAGGATATTATAATGCCTCTGTATCATTCCATGGTGCGACCACACCTTGAATATTGTGTGCAATTCTGGTCACCGTATCTTAAAAAGGATATAACATTAAAAGAAAAGGTACAGAGAAGAGCCACCAAAATGGTAAAGGGGATGGAAGGATACCCCTATGAAGAGAGATTCTCTCCGTCCTGACCTCACTTCCCTCAGCATCTGCCTTTCCGATGTTGCCTCCTGGCTTCAGGACAACTTTCTCCACATTCCTCTAAGTCCGCCGCCCTGCGGTTCTCTTTCAGTGCCCCTCCTCCCTCCTTTCCCCCCACCCTCTCCGCTACCCCTGTCCCTCTTGTCTTTACACTCCGTTATCTTGGTGTCACTCTAGACTCCTCCCTCTCTTTCCATCACCACATTTCCTTGCTTGTCCATAGCTCCTTTTCCTCCTTACGACAGATTTGCACTGTTCGCCTTTTTCTCTCCCCTCCCTCCCTCGTTACCCTTGTCCTATCCCTTGTCATCTCCAGGCTTGACTATTGCAATGTTATCTTCACCGGCCTCCCTCAGTACCAGCTCCACCGCTTACAGCTTATCCAAAATATTACAGCATGTCTTCTCACCCACTCATCCTCAACTATCCATGTCACTCCTCTGCTCATCAACCTCCACTGGCTCCCAATCTGATTCAGGTTTGTCTACAAGTTATTTATATTTACTCACAAAGTCCTTCATACTGCCACCTCCCAGTATCTTGCCGACTTCATTTGTGTCCAACCCTCCCCCCTCCTCCTTCACTCAGCCCATAGTAATCGTCTATTCCTTCCCTCCCCTACACATGCTCACCTTGAACTTACCCACCACTCCGCTTTTTTCTTTCTAGGCCCTGCTCTTTGGAACTCCCTCCCTTACTCCCTCCGTACCGAGCTGTCTTTACCCTGGTTCAAAGGCATGCTCAAAACACATCTTTTTCACCAGGCTTTTGACTTTCCCCTCCCTGACTCCCCCGCCCCCTCCTCCCTTGGCCTGAACCCCCCTCTGGTTTAGACCTTCCCCCCCACTCCCCCATACACCTGGAGCCTATGTCTGTCGTTCTTTTTGTCTCTTTGCCTATTTCTTTCCTGTCATATTTTGGCATTCTTTTCTCTCTTATGTTTTCTCCTGCAGCTTGCATTGATATTTTTGTACACCGCCCTGATGCCTGCACCTCAGCGGTATATAAAGCGCATGAATAAAGATAAAGATAAAGGTTAGGGCTCTTCAACCTGGAAATGAGACAGCTGAGGGGAGATATGATAGAGGTCAATAAATTAATGAATGGAGTGGAACGGGTAAATGTAGGTCGATTGTTTACACCATCAAAATATAGAATGACTAGGGGATATGCTTTTGAAGCTACAGGGTAACCTATTTAAGACTAATAAGAGAAAATATTTTTTCACTCAATGTGTAATAAACTCTGGAATTTGTTACTGGAGGATGTAGTAAAAGCTGTTAGTGTAGCCGGTTTTAAAAAAGGTTTGGAAAGGTTTCTGGAGGAAAGGTCCATAAACCATTATTAAAGGGGACCCGGGATATCCACTCCTTGACCCAATACAAGCACTGTGGAACCTGTGTCTTTTGGGGAAACAGCTAGGTACTTGTGACCTAGATTGGCCACTGTTGGAAACAGGATACTGGGTTTGATGGACCTTGATCTGACCCAGTATGGCATATCTTATGTTCTTATATTGGGTGGTAACTGGAGGGGGCAATGAGAGACCAAAAAAAAATCGAGTGATAGCTGCAGGGGGGGGGGGGCAAGGAGAGATAGAGATCCCAAATGATAGCAGGGGGCTTTGAGAGAGAGAGACACTTGGTGGTGGCTAGAGGGGGTTATAAGAGACACTGGATGATGGATGGGGATGCTACAAGAAAGAGAGAGGAGAGAAACATTGGGTGATGGCTGAGGAAGGGGTAATGAGAGAGAAAAAAATAGCTGGGTATGAGGGGAATGAGAGAGAAAGGCACTGGACGATGACTGGTGAAATTGTGTGTGAGAGAGAGAGAGACACTAGGTGATGACTGGGTGGTGTCATAAGAGAAACATGGGATGATGGCTGGGTGGGGCTATGAGAGAAAGAGACACTGGGTGATGGCTGGGTGGGGCTATGAGAGAAAGAGAGAGACACACACACACACACACACACACACACACACACACACACTAGGTGATGACTGGGTGGTGTCATAAGAGAAACATGGGGTGATGGCTGGGTGGGGCTACGAGAGAAAGAGAGAGAGAGAGACACTGGGTGATGGCTGGTGGGGCTATGAGAGAAAGAGAGAGAGAGACACTGGGTGCTGGCTGGGTGGGGCTATGAGAGAAAGAGAGAGATAGAGAGACACTGGGTGATGGCTGGGTGGGGCTATGAGAGAAAGAGAGAGACACACACACACTGGGTGATGACTGGGTGGTGTCATAAGAGAAACATGGGGTGATGGCTGGGTGGGGCTATGCGAGAAAGAGAGAGAGAGACACTGGGTGATGGCTGGTGGGGCTATGAGAGAAAGAGAGAGAGAGAGAGAGACACTGGGTGATGGCTGGGTGGGGCTATGAGAGAAAGAGAGAGAGAGAGACACTGGGTGATGGCTGGGTGGGGCTATGAGAGAAAGAGAGAGAGAGAGACACTGGGTGATGGCTGGATGGTGCTATAATAGAGAGATAGATACTGGTTGATGGCTGGTTGGCTCTAAAACCTAAAAAATTAACTTTACTACACCTTGAGGGGGGGGGAGGTCAGGGCCATGCACTGTGACATAGGTTTCAACAGATGGCGCTTAGATTTTAAGGTTGGCTCCTAGTTTTCAATAAAATTTGTCGAGGCCTGGCTTACACTACAGTTCACTGCTTCCACAGATATTGAGAGAGGCAGCATCAGAGGTAGACTGGAGGGACGTGGCAGGAATGTGCTGGCCACAGGTAGGGGAGGTGGAAAACAGATAAATTGGACATGGGATGGGATGGAGGGGAGATGCTGGGCTGGAGACAGGGACATGTTGGGAATAGGGGAAGGGAGGGAGAGAGGGGGGGGAATGCTGAATACCTAGAGGGTGGAGAGTGATTGGAAAGGGAAATGATGGACACCTGGAAGGTGGTAAGGAAGGGAAGATATTAGACACCTTGAGGAGGGGTAAGAAGAAATGCTGGACTGGGAGGGTGGAGAAGGGAAGGTGAAATGCTAGATAGGGATCAGGGAGAAGGGAATAGAAAGGAAAAAGCGGGACTTAGAGCAGGGAGAAGGGATATGGAGGAAGAGGGAGTTAGTGAGAGGTTGGGAAAGGAGGGAGAGAGATGGGGGGTGAGAGGACTGGGATGAGTGAGATTAAAAAGGAGGAGACCGAGAAATGATTGTGGAAGAGAGATGAGAACAGAATGGACAAAATGCAGAAAAATGAATGGAAGAAAGCTGAAAAATCAATGTTAGAGATGGATGTAGGAGAGGAAGTGAAGACAGGGGGTGAGAAAAGAAATAACAAATGAACAGGTCACTCTGGGAACAGTGTTAAGAGACAGGCAGAGAAAAGCAGAAACCAGAGACTAGAACCGAGATGATGAGGTAAAAATGGCCAGAGAGGTAGAAAAAATAAATTTATTTTCAATATAATGACAGGAAGTTTTAGAAATTTACATCTGAAATGTTTATATTTTGCATAGTACAGTAGGGAAATGCATCACTGTGTCTATTTCATTGGTGATTTGTTTGCTTGGAAGTGATATTTTTTTGCTGTCATGAGATAGGTGTGGAGAAAGACTCTTTTCCCCTCCCTCACCCCCTATTGCGCAATCCTAGAACTAAGGAGCCCCAACCCCCCCCCCTCCCTGCGCCAACATTGCATGAGTGTCCCAGATTTACCTCCAAAAAATCTGGGAACCTTAGCACAGAAACACACATGAGCACAATTACTCCTGCTGGAATTCTGCACACAATAATTCAAAATTTAGCATGTTTTGTGAGGTTTTTTCTGTATTGTATTTTAAATTAGATATCAATCCAAAAAAATATGCTTTGCTATTTTGACAATAAAATAACAGAATTTTGCATAATTCAGACTTTTTGACACAGAATTTTGAATTTAGTGTACAAAATTCTAGCAAGAGTATATACACATATGCAATGGCATACAAGCATATGAATATAGATACCAATATTCACAAACATCTTAAACTACAAAATTTCATATACATTCACAAAAACAAAACAGAGGTATGCACACACAAATTATGATAATAAAACAATACAACAAAGATGTATACACACATTCTCGCACTCAACTCAAACACTCGTTCAGGAACTACTGACCTCTCCCAACTCCATGAGGAAGCATGCAAAGAGCATCCCAAGAATAGATGGTTTATTCTGGGAGACCTAAACTTACCATGACTGTCAAACAAACAAGCATCTTCCTTCCTACAAGCCATAGAGGCCCTACAACTCAACCAAATAATCACAGAAACAACACACCACAAGGGTGCAACACTAGACCTCATATTCACTTCAGCAAACCGGCCTCATCACAACCTCTCTTCAATGAACCAAAGCTTCTCTATTCCCTTGTCTGATCACAATCTCCTTACATTCTTCCTATCGAAAAGCAACAATCATCAAACAATCATCTTTTGAAGCACACATGAAGATTTCAATCTTTTGACAAGGGGACATTCTTAACTACTATACAACCATTAATGCAAATCAGCACAGAGCAGCTTGACCTAAGCAACCTAGACAGCACCATCGATCAATGAAACATCCTCATCTTCTCCTACTCAACTAAACCCAACAACAGTTGCAACAAGAAAAGTCCCACCTATCAAGACCCCACCTTGCTCCATGGTTCACTCCAGAAATCAAACTTAAAAAAGAACAAGCTCGAACGTCTCGAATGCAGGTGGAGAGGCTGCAAGAACCCAGACACTCAAGAGGAATACTCTAAGGCTCTAAAGCAATATTGTGCCCTTATGCTACTAAAGAAGAGGGAACACCACACAAAACTACTTAGCTCCTCACTAAACAAACCCAGAGAGCTTTTTGGCATTGCGCAACAGCTCATTAAAGCACCCACTAGCTCGAAACCTGCTACATCCATCTCACCGAACATGATGGCCCAGCACCTACAGTCAAAACAAGCAGCCGCTCTTGCAACCAGGACTCCACTGAACCAACACAATCTCCTCTACCAACGCTCAGAACTCTGAGACTTGGCCAACCTTTAGCCTAATCATCACTAAACAGCTTGAGAACATAATAGTTAGCCTAAATAGTACCACATCCCCACTAGACCCATGCCCATTCCCATGGATTAAAGTTGCCCGTCGAGAGCTGTTACCATTAATCCAACACATTGTCCAGTCATCCCTTGAGCTCGGTCCCATGCCAACCACTCTGAAGCAGACATTCATCAGACCACTGCTGAAATCACCTGCACTCAACCCAGCTTCTCCATCCTCATACTGGCCCATCTCAAGTATCCCATCTCTTGCCAAGATAATAGAAAAAGTAGTACAAATTCAAATGCAGGATTCCGTTGAATTCCACGTACCCCATGACAAACAACAGCATTGCTTTAAACTCTTCCACAGTACCAAAACTCTTCTAATATCAATACTGGACAATATAATCAGAGGCACAGAAAAGACTACCCAAGGATTCATCCTAGTATTTTTAGATATATCCACTGCCTTTGATTCAGTCACATACCCAACTCATTGCATGCCTCCATAAAATTGGTCTAAGGAACAAGACACTATCCTGGTTCCAGTCATATCTCGCTGATCGCTCACAACAAATGCATTTGGGTTCAGAAACCTCCAAGCCCTTCAAGCTCTTTCAAGGCTTATCCCAAGGCTCCACACTATTCGCATTACTTTTTAACATCTTTATCCAACCGCTCTGCAAAATCATACAAAACCACAAGGTCCTTTACCACTTTTACACGGCATCTTTATCTACTCCCCCTTCACCACCACCAACCTAAACTACTCTCTAATCAGCAGATGTCTAGAAGCAATTACACAGTGGCTCAGCACCCACAACCTATTCATCAATTCTAACAAAACAGAGGTCCTACATATCTCTAGGCATTCTACCTTCTCTCCACCTGACACCATAACACTTGCAAACTTAACACTTGATGTAAAGCACCAAGCAAAATACTTAGGCATGATCCTTGATCAGAACCTGAACTTCCATGCCCAAATCAACCAGGTCACTAGAACAATATATCACTGTATCAAGACCTGAGAAACCTCTAGCCACATCTAGAACTCAATGATTTTAGAAACGTCTATCAAGCACTCATCACTCCCATCTTTGATTATGCCAACATTATTTATCAAGATCTACCAAAATCCTCATTACAGCCACTACAACTGGCACAGAATGTAGCAGCAAGACTCATCACAGGTACCTTGAGACAGAACCAAGTAGCACCCATCTTAAAGAATCTCCACTGGCTCCCAATACAAAGCAGAGTGAAATATACGAGGTGTGACAAAAAAGAAACAAGACTGTGGCAGTCACACCCATGACTCAATGCCAATTGGCTAACTGCTTATGTCACTGTGTTGTGCAACATATCACCACTATTCTGCTATAATATTTTTCTTCTCTCTCACTCTGTTTTTCTTTTTCAGGTTTTTGTAGCACACTGCTCCATCGCTTTGTCATGCAACTGGAAGTGGCAGAAATATAGAGCAAAGAATCAACTTGAAATTTCTGGTTAAGTTGGAGAAGGGCCCAAATGAGTGTCTCCAACTTATCCAAAAGGCTTATGGAGAAGATGCAATGTCAAGGCCATGAGTCTTCAAGTGGAACAAATGCTTCAAAACTGGCTGGGAGGAGGTGGAGGATGACCCCAAGTCAGGACGACCTTCCACGACAAAGACGGCTGAGAACATTGACAGAGTGAACCAGCTGGTGCGGTGTGATCGCAGATTGATGGTGTGGATGACAGCTGAGGAGCTCAGCCTGAACAGGGAGTCAGTGCAGACTATCTTGGTGCAGGAGATGGGGATGTGGAAGGTGTGCGCCAAGATGGTGCTCAAGCTTTTATTGGATGACCAGAAGGAGCACCGGGTCACTGTTTGTCAAGACTTGCTAGAGAAGATCGGAGAAGATCCAGAGTTCGTTGGCCGAGTCACCACAGGAGACGAGACTTGGGTCTTCCAGTATGACCCTGAAAGCAAGAGACAGAGCCTGCAGTGGAAGACTCGACTGTCACCCAGACTCAAGAAGAAGCACATGTCCAAATCAAGGATTAAGGTCATGCTGATCGCATTCTTCGACCAGAAGGGAGTGGTCCATCATGAGTTTATGCCTGAGGGTCAGACAGTCAACCAGCAGGTCCTCAATCGCCTCCATGTCTGGGTTTGGCACAACAGGTGGGCTCTGTGGAGAGACAAGTCGTGGCTGCTCCACCACGACAACACGCCCGCACATGCCATGCTCAATGTGAGGCAGTTCTTGGCCAACAAACATCACAGCTCTTGACCACCATCCTCATTCCCCAGATCTCGCACCGTGCTACTTCTGGCTCTTCCACAGGCTGAAGACTGTGCTCAAAGGAACTCATTTCACCTCTGTAGAAGAGATCAAGGCCACTGTGATGAGGGAGCTGAGGGATCACAAGGAGGAGGACTTTACCAAGTGCCTCTGTATGTGGCAGAAGCGAATGCAGAAGTGCATTAACTATGGGGGGGATTACTTTGAAGGGGACAATGCGTAATTTCTCTGTAGATTTTGTAATAAAACATTTATGGGACAGTCTCGTTTCTTTTTTGTCACACCTCGTAAAGTGACTCTAACAGCTTTCAAGGCAATATTACACATTTCAGCCCACACCCTGCAGTCCTTGCTTATCAGACCCCAGAGCCAGAGAGCCCGCAGAAGTGCCAGCAACCCTCTACTTGTAGTACCCCAGTCATTCACCCATACCAAGGGCTCTACTTCCAACAGAGCTTTCTATTATTACATTCCATCATCTGGAATACCCTTTCTAATGACATCCACTCCCTATCAGACATTGGAGACTTCCAAAAACTAAAGACACTGCTGTTCCAAGAATATTTCGGCTCAGACACATAACACCTCAGCATCCTGTGGATACACATAAACTTTAAAGCAATCCAGCTACAATGTTAATAAGTTCTTTTGCTCATAGTTTTCCCGAGTTATCGTTTTTAGTCTATTAATCCTTCCAACAAATTTTTCCATGTAACTTCCACGTTCTTTGTTATGCTTGTTCCATGTAAACTACAGTGACTAGTATATAAGGTGATATAAAAGAGTTGTTAAATAAATAAATATAGACTTCGCATTCACAAGACACACACACACACAAAGGAATTGGAAGGATTTCCATGAGCCATGCTCCGTATACTTTCCCTACTTGTTCCTTTTAGTATGTGTATTGAAAGCATAATGCTTTATTTCTTGTACTGTAACTGGTTTCTTTTTACAAGATGCTGCACACTAAAAAAAGCTAACTAAGCAAAAAAAAAAAAAAACAGAGATGTATACACACACTCTACATTCTAAGACACACATAGGCAGAGGAGTTAGAAAGAATTCCATGAGCCATGCTCAATATACTTTCCCTACTCGTTTTTGGAGGACATTTCCAATACATGCACGTCTGTCCCGCTGTTATGTCCAAATCAAAAACATGACCAAATGAAACATGATTCCACAGCTGCGGGTGCAGAATCAGGAACATAGACATACGCAGCATGACCCATACAAAGCACTGTAGTGTACGAGAGATGAGTATACACAACCAATGGCTGTGTATGTCCCCATGCTCACCATATTCAGAAAAGATGGTCTATGCAATCCTGCCCTTCTCCATGTCAGACACGCAAACAGTCATGCCTCCCCTGTAAAACGTGCATCTCCTATGGTGCTGTGCTCACAGAAAGTGACGTTGTGAAGCAAAATAACAATGTAAGCTGATGATACATATAAGTGGTTACCAGGTAGAGAAAGCAGCCAGACGATGGCATGGCCCGATCACCTCAAAGCAATTTCAGTGCACTCTGATGTATTAGAAACACAAGGAGATAGTGATCTGTTATAGCACCAGCTGCATTGCAGCACAACGTACATGGCAGTATATGACCTCCCTAGGTATGAATGCTGTGGACACCCCTGGAACACGTATGTACAATGCTGGGTAAGAACATGAACAAAGCAGAACAGGTCCCTCATAGCATACTGTCCAAACATATCCCTGTCACTAATAAGGGGCCTTTGGAATGACAGCAGTCAGCAGTGCAAGCACCACACAGACACGCCCAGCAACACCATCTTCACTCCCTACAATTGTGCACATTTGTAGAGACCACTGATGGTGCACCTGGGCATTTCTCACTGCTGTATACATGAATGCTCTCCCTCTGAGGGTCCCTTATCAGTGACAGACATATGTTTGGACAGGTAAGCTATTGAGAACCTGTTCTGCCTACTCCTATCTGAGCTCACTGACGCCTGGTGATGCTCAGTCATCCCTATGGTCCAGGTACCTGCCAGCCATTCCCATCCCCCCACTCCCCTAGGAACATACATGAGCAATCCAGATCATTTCGTGCAGCACTCCAACCACACACATATACACTCTCACATGCAGTCCCACAGACTGCTAAAAGGCTGCCATGCACCTATCAATTGAACTAATATAAAGCTGTATACATCAGTACTACTCAATCCTGCAAAATACATGATTTCTTCCTTTTGAAATGTCTAAATAAATAGATGATAAATTATGTAGTGCACCACAAACACCTTTAGTGCTTCAATAGGCCAAATAGACCCTCCAGTAAGTCAGCCTCAAGGGTCAGGACTAGTATGCACATTGGACATCATAGGTCCACATTTATATCCAAACTAAAGTGACCTGTGCACAGAATGTGTCACATAGCCACTGGCTTTATACATCACCCAATATGGTGATTCTATAAGACACATAACTGTACTTATCTGCATCTGGGGAATGTACATAGTGAATAGAGCAAATGGAAAGGATCCACTGTGTGGAGCGTACAACTCTAGCCGACTGAGTGCTGCACCTTTCAATAATAGCTGGGGTGACACTAGCACATGGAGACCTAGGACTCCATCACTGGTCTCATTTTCAGGACCATGGCAGTATTAAGGAACCCAAGCTTTTCCCCTTTAGCAGACACCGCAACTGGCAGTATAGCCGGAACACACACCAGTGATCTCCTACGTGGGGGTGATTAGTAACACTTCTTTAACCTACAATCTCATACTCCTCTGTTTTCTGCTATAACTACCTGTATTATGTGGTATTTCTGACTGTGGACACACCAGTGCATAGCACAGGTATAATCCATTCACCAATATGGGCTGCATTACAAAGCAAAACAGAAAAGATTCTAAATCCTGCCATTATTCCACATTTCCGCAGGTATAGCGCAGACATACGTGGGGACTACTGAGGATGTACATGGGCCTCTATTGAATATGATTTATATGTCTCTGTGGCTGGCCATGCCCATATTCCACCTCCTCCCGCCCACGTTTTGAGATCAGCTTTTTAGTGCCGTGTACGTGCAGCCCCGTGAAATTCGGAATATGGTTTGAGACTTTTTTGAGAGAAAAATATCTATTCCATATGCCTTATTTATGTTTTGGAATGACACCTCCCCCCCCCCTTTAGTGTGTACATATATATTTGCATATGTATATATATATTTTTTTTTTAATGCTGCCACCTTGTGACCCAGCTGCACCTGGACTTTCTTCGCAATATATCACTGGAAGTAGATTGCCAGGCCTTTTCTTTCAAGGCAATGGAGGGTAAAGTGACTTCCCAAGGTCACAAGGAGTGCCAGTGGGAATCAAACCCTTGATCTTCTGGGTACCAGGCAATTGCTCTAACCACATTATTTGTATCTGGTGTTTCTTTTTGCAAGATGCTATCTTTTGTGCTTAATTTCAAATCTATTCTAAATACTGTAAGTAAATAAACTATATACACTCCTATTTTGGCTTTAAAAGAAAAGCTTGTAAAGGAAACGATGGGTGTGTTTTACAGGCTTTTGCAATTTGGCAGTATTAGGTAAACACTTCCGTTCTAACCACAAAGCATTAGGGAAATTCCTGAAAAAGACAAAAGAATCGACAGATATAAAAGCCAATGAAAGCCCAAAAAGTCTCAGTTTAAGCCCGAAGAAGTAACGAAAACGTGGCAGGGACATTCTAACAACAGCAACAGGTTTGTGAATAAGGAGCCTTCTATCTTTCTACAGTTCAGCATTTTAGCATGCTGTGATGAGCCTTTAATTCCTTTTCATGGCTTATGTTTAATACTGCTTTCTGCCTCTGTGGATTCTTAGAAATAAACATGAGTCGGGGTGGGGTAGGGGGTCTTTAGAGTTTCAAAATTTATTATTTATCATTTCTACAGCTGGGTAGCGTGAATTTGCACTTGGTGAAATGAGCTGGAAATGATTTACTGGTCTAAAGACTGAGCAGCACTGACAAAACTGAAAAAGAAGTTTTATAAAGCTGATGAAAATCTTTCTCATCTGTTACAGATCCATTCCAGCCATGGCAACAGTTCCTGAAATGAACGAGATAGCAGATTGCTACAGGTAATCAGTTTAACAAGCTAAAGCTAGTGTTTGAGATATAGATCCTTTCCAGTCATTATTCAGACTGTTTTTCTATGCTCGCCTTCTTCAGTTCCATGGTGCGACCACACCTTGAATATTGTCTGCAATTCTGGTTAAAAAGGATATAGCAGAATTAGAAAAGGTACAGAGAAGAGCCATCAAAATGGTAAAGGGGATGGAAGGATACCCCTATGAAGAGAGGATGAAAAGGTTAGGGCTCTTCAACCTGGAAAAGAGACGGCTGAGGGGAGATATGATAGAGGTCTATAAATTAATGAACGGAGTGGAAAGGGTAAACGTAGCTCGATTGTTTACGCCATCAAATGTAGAAAGACTAGGGGACATGCAATGAAACTACAGTGTAACCAATATAAGACTAATAAGAGAAAACATTTTTTTCAGTCAACATATAATCAAACTCTAGAATTTGTTACCAGAGGATGTAGTAACAACTGTTAGTGTAGCTGGGTTTAAAAAAGGTTTGGACAAGTTCCTGGAGGAAAGGTCCATATACCATTATTAAAAGGGACCCGGGATATCCACTGCTTGCCCCAATACAAGCATTGCTGAACCTGAGTCTTCTGGGGAAACTGCTAGGTACTGGTGACCTAGATTGGCCAACATTGGAAATAGGATACTGGGCTTGATGGACCTTGATCTGACCCAATATGGCATATCTTATGTTCTTATATATTGGGTGCAAACTAAACATATGCAAAAGAAATGAAGAAATTAGCATTTTTAAAATACATTTTCAGAGCTGCTATTGGATAAAATATTTCTTCTCTCAACGTGTAATCAAACTCTGGAATCTGTTACCGGAGGATGTAGTAAGGGCTGTTAGTATAGCTGGGTTTAAAAAAGGTTTGGACAAGTTCCTGGAGGAAAGGTCCATAAACCACTATTAAAAAGGGACCCAGGATATCAATGCTTGGCCTAGTACAAGCACTGCAGAACCTGTGTCTTTTGGGGAAACTGCTAGGTACGTATGACCTAGATTGGCCACTGTTGGAAACAGGATACTGGGCTTGATGGACCTCGGTCTGACCCAGTATGGCATTTCTTATGTTCTTATAAAGAGAGGCACTCTGCATCTTCCTGAAAAAGATAAGCAGGGTATACAAAATACAAATAGAATACAAATGACTATCTATGAATTATCTGCTTATTTGACTTATGCATCGCTTCCCTTTTACAACCTGAAGCAATGTCTGCCATAGTCCTCCCAACTCACCATCCCCCAATCTGTTTGTCCTCCAGCACCCACTAACAACCCTCCACCTCCAAATCACAGCATTGCAAACACTCTGCCCTTATATACCATGAGGTATGTGTTACAGCAACCCTTAAATGCCTCATGTGGACCAAGACACATTAATTGTTTTACCTATTTTGCACTACATACAGTTGATTTTCACTTTAACTGCAACAGTGCAGCAAGACTCTCGGTATGGAGAAATCTCAGATGTGGACATAAATCAATTTTCAAAAAAATAACATATTTATTTTATTGTTTCTAGTAATATGGATGAAACTTTCTATGAAGCAGACTGTCCTTATCATCTTAAGGTAAGAATTTTCATTATACGCATTGAAATATCTTCAGCCAGCCAGATTTTATAAAATGTATTTACTGTAAAAAGATGCACATGGGACGTATACTGCACAATAACATGGGAGCAAGTTGTCAAATAAAGCTAGACAAAAAGATAATTAGAACCAACAAATCCTAGTGGGAGGCAGTCTAAATATACTTTAAATATTTGCATAATTTCTCCCCGCCTCACTGTGGCATTGTAGTCCTGAAAGATGTTCACAACTGCGTGCTGAAGCACTATGGTGCTGCAGCATTTTTGGCCATCTGGAAATTAAAATGAGAAAGTCAAATACTGACAGAGCCTGTGCGAGGGTATTAGACACTCTAGGTGAGCCTTCAACCTGCCGCCCCCTTGCAATTAAGTTTTAAACCCTTAGCACCACCTCCTTCTAAAGATTTTGATAATCATAAGCATCTCAATCATAAGCATATTTAGACATCATCATTTAAATATTACTTTTGGTTTTGTAATTAATTATATACATAAAAAGGAAGATTTCCAAAAGCCACTTATATGGGTAAATGGACTATTTGCAAATATAAGGAAAACACTGACTGTATTTTTTACACATTGTGTCACAAAGAACTTGATTAATGAATACAATTAATATGAGGGGAAAGAGATCTCAGACTGCGTTCTTTTCTCTTTTGTTCAACCACAGAATAGCCCTCACCAAGCTTTCAGGTGCTCATTAGGACTGCTCCTCATGGGTCAATATCGCACCCTCTGATACAGAAGAGTGGAGGAATAGCTTTGTCATTAAGAGAAACTGCCTAATAACCAAAAAAGCAAGGGTTTGATTCCCACCAGCACTCGGTGGGGAAATCATTTCACAAGCTACTTCCAGTCATACCTTGCCAAGAAAACCCAGGAGCTACTTGGTTGCCAGGAGTCAGCATTGATCTGAGGGCACTTAGAAAAAAAAATCATAGTAAGATGGTATGAAAATTAAGAGGAAGTTCTTCATCCATTGGGAACAGTCCTAATGATCAGCTGGAAGGTCCTTGAGGACATTCTATGGTTGAACAAAACAGAAAAGGATACAGTCTGAGATCTCCCCCCCCCCCCATATTAATTGTATTGAGTTAATAATCAAGTTCTTTGTTACACAATCTGGAAAAGATAAAATCGTTGATTTTTTTTTTTCATTTTATAAGATTAGATATCACTGAAGTCAACCTTTAGTTTAGGTTGTTTAAAATACTGTTCTTTGTGCATGTAAGAGTATTCACTGATGAGTCTGTTAGTGTGGACGTTAGGACCCACTGTTGTCTTTTCACTATAGCTGCTCTTTGCTGGCCGCGAGAAGCTGTAGCTACTCTGCCTAGTGGTTGGGCTGGCCCTGGCTACTGATAGGAAGGATACCCCTATGGAAAAAGACTTGCCTCTAGTTGTGGCTAGCAAATGTGAAAGAGCTGACAGTACAGCTGTCGTGGCAAGGATGGCTGTAAATACAGGCAAGCCTGAGATAAAAGGAACACTTCAATTCAGGATGGAAAGGTGCAGGATAATGTTCTCAGAAAACAAGGAAGGAGAGGAGGGACAGTGTTTTGCACATCCAGTAGTAAACTGCTCCTTTTTGCTAGAAAGAAAGAATTATATCAATGGTATCAGTCAGAAACATGTGTTTGACAGTGTAATTCTCTCTACAGAGCTCTCTCCATAACCAGAGCTGTTCCATGAATTGCTCTGTATGCGAGTTGGGCATTCAACTGAAGGTCACTAACCAGAAGACACCCTCAATGACTTTCAAGAAGGCTGTGGTGATCGTGGTGGCCGTGGAGAAGATGAAAAACACCATAAAACCTCCTGCAAGACCATTTATGGATGAAGACCTGCAGGATATCCTCAGCAATATTTTTGTGGAAGGTAGGGGATCTTTCAGAATGCATATTTGTACTGCCTATTGCCTGTAAATTTAAGGGCACAGTGCAGACATAGCTTCATAGCGGTTTCAGATGTTGCAATGCTGGTTTTAACTTAAAGGGCAGAGGTGCCATAGATATCATGTAGAGGAGAAGCCTAGTGATTATAGCAGTGACCAAGTGACTAGGGTTTCATTCCCACTGACACTCCTTGTGGCCTTGGGCAAGTTACTTTACCCTCCATTGCCTTGGAAGAAAGGCCTGTCAATCTACTTCCAGTTACACCTTGCCAAGAAAACCTAGGGGCTGCTGGGTAACTAGGAGTCAGCAATGACTTGATGGAACATGTTGAACATTGCATTGATGTAGATATCAGCTTCAATCCAGACACATTTTATCCTCCGTATAAGGAATCCAATTATGTCACATGTAACTTTTATAAGAGAAAAAGGGATTCTACAAATAATAGTGTGTCACTGCAACGGCAATGAAACTGCTAAACTCATTGCACTGAGAACAGTGTCCTCACTGCAAAGGAGATATGTCCTACCCATGTATCCCCGTCCCCCAGAGCCACATCATATTAACACGGAGTAAGATCATACTGAAATCAGCATCTTTAACATACATTTTATTACGCATCAAGCACTTTTGAATCATACATCAAAAATTGTTCCCTTATCTCATATTTCTTGGAAACCCTGAGGTGGGGACAGACATTAACATACAGGCCACTATATAATTAAGGTTACCAAATTCCCCCATTTTTGTGGATTGTCTCTGATTTTAGAGCTGTTTCCCTGACTCCCATATTTTTGCAGGCTCCTGTCCCTGTTTCCAGCAATGGGGACTGGGGGAGAAAAAAATGTTATTTTCAGTTTATTGATTTGAATATACAAGTTTTTAGAATTTACATCCATTATCTTTTGCACAGTATGGGAGAAATGTATCCCTGTTTCTATTTCTCTGCTAATTTGTCTGCTTGGAAGTGATATTGTTGCTCTCATGAGACAGATGTGGGGAAGGGCAGGGTCCTCCCTCCTCGATGCTTAGGGTTGCCAATTAGTTCCAGATTCGCCCGACAGATTGGATCCAATCCAAGGTTTATCCCATTGCATGCAGAGACTTGTATTTCTGATTTGTCTATTAAACTCTATAAGAAAATCAATAGTACAAGTCCCAATTGGCCACCCTATCCACCCTTTGTTGCTCATATCTGGAATTAAGGTGCCCCCCCCCCTCCACACACATGCATATTTCTGCTAAGTGACCCAGATTTGCTTGCAAAAAATCTGGTAACCTTATATATAATTTTACATTTAGTAAACTGGTAATTAAAATTTTTGCCCCTTTGCTATTTTTCAGAAGTCATCCCCTTTGAAAATTTTGACATCACCTATGTGGCTGATTCTGCATACCGATACTTTTCATCCAGTCCATACAAGATTTCTGACACTTCAAACAAGTGTTTTGCCTTACAAGAGTTCTCCGGATCTGCCCAGCTGGTAGCTTTACAGTTGCAAGGCTCAAATTCCAATCATGAAGGTAAGAAACTCTCCTAATCCTGTGCAGTCATTTTGCAGTTACCGACCACAATGGGTGAGGAATTTTCTGCACCTGTGCCAACTCTGCCAATTCCAAAGCATCTCTTTGAGACCGCTTTTGGATCCTGATCCTCTCGGCCTCCTATTCAACTCCTATGTGTTTCCTTACCATCCCCCTATATATCCTAGTCCCCATTTGTAGTGTTGCCTGTCTTGACTAGACTGTAAGCCCTGATGAGCAGGGATTGTGTCTTACATGTGACTGCACAGCGCCCTGTATACTGGGGAGCGCTGCACAAATGATAAATAGTAGCAGTAGTTATAGCTGGAGAAGGCATCAGTCATACATTCCCAAACTTTCTGCCCAGTTGGCTGCATGTCAGATTTAGAGGAGCACAAAAACTTTAAGTGAGAGAAGACTGTAACTTTCCTTACTGCTGTAGTTTGGATTTCATTCTCGCTTTTAAACAGAGAAGTTGATCATTCTGATTTCATAATGCTCCTAGGGCAGCCTTGTTACGCTTTACGTACCATTTTGCTAGTATTTGTGTCAGAGAACAGAGACAGGAAGTAGTATCCAGCCATAATCAATTGTGAAACTCAATACATACACAAACTGTACAATTCAAAATATAAGTTCCACGCAGTAAAAATGTTTCCTTAGAGCCACTTGTTACTGTTATCCCGAGGATATTCTTTCTGTAGAATCTAAAGTAATAGTAAATGTTTTTTAAGCTCTTTAATTCTGTTTTGGAGACATGTATTGCACTTCTCATGACAGTTCTGGTTGATAAATGAGCAAAACTTGCCAGCTTTCATGCTATCTCCCACTTCACCGCTGCATATGTCTCCATGGCATTCCTTCAACTATGTTAAAGGAAATGCGGGGCAAGGAGAGACTGTGGTTCAAGGTAACTGATTGCCTCTTCCATTTGTGATTTTCTTTTTACAGTCAAGTTAAACATGGCTTTATACAGTTCTCAGCCTTTTAATCCAAGCAGACCAAAGAGTCCAGTCACTCTAGGGATCATGGGAAGGAATCTCTACTTGTCATGTGTCATGGTTGCCGGTCGTCCAGAGTTGCGGCTGGAGGTAAATATGCACTTACTGGCATTATAGAATCCTTATTTCCTCTATTGTTTTTATTTTAAAATAATGCAAAATGAAATAGGAAATATCATAGCCATTTCCCATTTTATTTCAAACAAATGCACATTGCTAATATTCATCTGCAAGTATTTGTGGAGCCATGCAGAAAAATTTAATTATAACCCAATTATGTTGTAAAATCTTTCTTTCTAACCAGTATTTTCTTTCTTTTTCTTTCTTTCTTTAGGAGGTTAATGACATCATAAGGGACATTAAGGATGATTCATTACTGCGCTTCATATTCTTCAAGTCTAACAGTGGTTCCAGTATGTCAGCTGTAACTACCCACAGCTTTGAATCAGCCGCATGTCCCAACTGGTACATCAGCACCTCCCAAAGAGAGAATGCGCCTGTCAGTATGGCACAGTATGAAGAACAGACAGCCATCATTGACTTTAGACTTATTCCAGACATGCTCCGGTGATTAGCTTCTAAGAATAATGTATACCCTGAGACAGAAAAAAGTTCTGTAGTGTGTCAGATAGTATCCTTTTGTCTATTGTCTCTGCAACCTACAGTCTTGGGTTTAACTCAGACAATTTTTCAAGTAGAAAATTGTCCCAATGGGAACAAAAAGTAAAGAAGTCAATCTTTAAAAGCAAAGGAGAAGTTAAAAAGTATTGACACCAAAAACGATAGGTGTTATATCAAGCTCTTTTAGTCAAATTTATTATTGAAACGGAAATGTGCCGAGTTTCTAGCCATGCCCCAAAATCACCTACAAGCATGTCAGCCTTGATGCAAATTCTTTCAAGCAATGGAAAATCTACTGTTACTGATTCAGTCAAAGTACATGTAGACACCAAGTGAGTCTTCTGAAATGTATCCCTACTTTTCCACAGTAGGCTTCTTATTCTCTCCTGCCACACTGAAGTTTTCTTTTCCTTCGTGTCTGCTTAGCCCTGTTTACTCCACCTCTTATATTCTGTTCTTCTTGTTCTCTCAGAATTCATTCAGTATTAAAAAAGGATGGAATGACATGGAGAAAGCAATTATCAAAACCATTTCCATAAAACCAACAAGGTTTTATGCACAGAAATGCAATATTTGAAAATCGCCTACCTTTTTTGTGAGTAAATGTACGTGCATAGTTCCTCCGTGTGCACAAGTCTATCTGCACATTGGGGAGGCGTGTTTGGGAAGGTCAGTAGATTTATTTAGGAAAAGTGCATAGAGAAATAGCATGAAGCAGATATATGCATGTGGATGCACATTGTGTACTGTGCGTCCTGGCCTCTATGTGTCCGGTCTGTACCGGACGCACAGGGGTAAATGAGATTCTGATCCTGTGGGGCACGTCTAGCCCATGTAGTATCAGAATCGCATCCAGGCCAGGATTTGATTCCCATTGGCCTGCATGTACAGGCCCCTGCCCAGCTAACTCAGTCAGGCTCCTGAATTGTGCTGCGGCACCATGGCGTCCGGAGCCATGATCCCCGGCAGCCAACCACTTTGTCCTTTCCCCAAAGACCGACTCCTGATTTGGCCTCCCATGGCCAGGATCGGGCTGTGGGGAATCTCTTGCACCCACCTCACCTTTTGTCCCCGGCCGGGCCTCCCATCCCCCAACATCTAGGGGGACTTATTCCACCTCCGAGGTCCAGTCTGACGGCACCGGAAATAGAGGGACAACTTCAGATTTGGCCCTGTACATCCGAGGCCATGGACTGCCCACTGCCTGCCCTAACTCCACTTCCGCATTGCCCCCTCCTGCCCCCATCTAAGCCTCCCTGTACAAACTCCTTGTTCGTATGGGAAGGCTTAGTAGGAAACAGCAAGGGGGATGAATAGACCCCATAGTATTCATGACTCAGTTTTCAAAGGGAAAGTTTTGTCTTTGAAGATTGATATAAAGTCTGCAGGTAAAACAAATACATGCACTGTTTGAAAATTCCCCCCCCCCCAAAAAAAATGCAGTGCACCACACAAAATTTATACTTTATCTATGAAAAATTTAGGATTAACAAATACTAAGTACAACTCCGCCCTTGTATGCACCAGTTCTTCTTCAGCACATTTCAGTTTTGTGGTTGATTGCAAAGGACGATGCAACGACATGTCTACTAGGAAACACCTTCTGAATTCCCGTTATTTAGAAAGCTTCAAATAGAAGTCAAATACTTCCATTTCAATGGCAAAAAAGTCCAAAATATGTTTAAATCCCAAGTAAGTCTGTATCAGACAGTCATAGTAATGATCTTGGAGTTTTCAACCTACAAGAGACAAATCAGAACGCATATATTTTATTATGGTGATTTATAAATACTGATCTGTTTATTTCTTTACAGAGTATTATGTATTTATTTATGTATTTATTTGTTTATGTATTTGGAAATGTGCACTGTAATTCTAATGCTGTAAATGAGCTATTGTTTCCAAATGGATATATTTATATAAAATAAATTAATTTAATTTAAGATCATTTGTTCTTGTTCCTGATTTGCCACTGATCTACTAAATAAAGAGAAAAGTTGTATAATTTATCATATATAGCAGGAAATGGAGGGCAGAATTTCATAGGTTCCAATCAGATGGTCACTTTTCCTGCGATTTTGAACTGAATTTGGAAAGGGTACATATATAGGACAGACCAAAATATAGGATGCACAGTGAGGGCCACCAGAATGTTCTAGAGATCATTCAGTAGTCTTCTGAACTTCAGGTCACTGGATAATTTGGAAACATGTTTCCATTTGAATACCTCCATACGACATGCACTAGGGACGAAGATCCATTCAGCAGGAACAGAACCTGGGAATTCAACACCATATGATTCTTGGGAAATTCTCTCCAGCAAATCCAATATCACAATATTCATGACAATCAAAGAAGGAAGTATGATGGGCTCCTTGTTGACTGGATACAGGATCTCCACAGAACCTGTCTTGTGTTGCCACTCATTGCCATAAATTCTTACAGAACCGATAGGGAGGGCTAAGCAGACACCCCCTAGGCATAATCAGTGAGCTATATCTTATCTATCTGCTTTTACCCCTACAAATGGGACCTCATCCATGGGATTTGCAGTTCTGAATGAGTTGTCTGCCTTGTGTCATTTGGGAGAGTTCTGTGTTCCCGTTTACCATGGCTGAAGCAGCAGTCAGTTGTTGAACATTTTTGGTAATTGTGAGCTCTTTTTATGGTGTGTGGTTTGCCTGCAGATTTTTATAGGGAAAATGAGTTACTGGAGATCTTGCATTATGTGCAACTATCGAAAAATTCAATGTTTTCTCAGACAAAGTTAGATGGCGTAAATGAAAACATTGATACTGTTTGGTGGAAAGAAGTGCCTTATGCTTCAGCTGGATAGGAAAGGAGCACACTGGAAATCTTCTTGGAGACTTTCGAGAATGTAGCCACTGCAGGGGTCAGGATCCTCCAAAGACAGGTACTCTATTTGCAGGAAGAGACAGATGCCGCTAATCAGAAGCATCAACTTTTATTAGGAATGAGGGATACATTAGAAGAAAAGATCCAGTGCCTTAATGAGGCATTAGGAGTCTCGAAAGAAACTTCGGACCGGGAGGGAGCAGCTGCTGGGCCTGGAGCAGAAGCAGTGTGGCAAGCACCCAGGACATTAAGGTATGCTTGCTGTGCACGCTTCTGCTGTGTAAGCCTCCTGGGGGGCAGCGCTGGGTGGAGGGGTAAGCTGAACCAAGGAAGGGTGGTCACTCCAAGTGCATAGGAAGCTTGGAAGCCACTGCACTGCTCTCTGGCCGGCGTCACTATGCTCTCTTTAAAGTGGAGGAAACCGTTCTAAATGGAACTTTTTTGCAGCTCTTTCTGAGGCTATTGTCCAAGTCCATTCCAATGAAATCATCCAGAAGAAAAGCGTGGCACAGCTCAGTTCCCACACTTTCCCTCCATTGAAAATTAAATAAAATAAAACAAATGCTTCTTCCCATAGTAAACTATAGGAGCTACTAGGGATAAAGAGAGTCCAACCAGACTTCCTCCTATGTTGAGCTGGAGAAAATATGAGAAAGAGACCCTAGGGAACCAAATAAAAGCTGCATATCTCAATGAACGTATAGCCCTTTGGCTATGGGGCTGGAGATCATGGCAAAAAGGTACAGGTTTCACCTCCTGCTCTCTCTAAATATATTTACTTGGGCCCTTACAAATGGCTTTTGCAATGTTTGAAACACTGAATAGCAGCTGAATAACTCTTTTTATGACAGATATTTGGCAAAGCAGGCTAGTCAGATGCAGGGCTGGCCCAACCACTAGGCAAACTAGGTGGTCGTCTTGGGCAGCAGCTTCTTGGGTGGGAGGGCAGCAAAGAGCAGGGTATTCAAAACTAAACAATAAATTTTGACAGCCGGGGGAGCAGAAGGCTTAAGGTTTTCCTGGTCAGATGTGATACACCTCCTTCAGGCAAGACCATCCCTAGAGGGGTGGAGAATAGGAGCGACTTCCCTGGGCCTCAAGCTGCTTCACTTGCCTGCCCCAACACTACAATTTTCTGTCAGCTTGAAAGCATTCTGGGACCCTGCACTTCCCTCAAGTCAGTCCTACTTCCAGGCCAAAACAGCCAGGGGGTGAATCAACTTCTAAGGCGATAAAGTGATTTTCCCAAAGTCACAAATGACGGAGGCAAGATTTGAATCCAGGTCTCTTAGTTTCCTGTGCATTAATCTAATTAGTAGGCCACTCACTTGATTTGTCTTATCATGCAATTTATTTTTTAAGCCCATATTTTTCTTTACCAAAATGTGCAGTTCATATAAATCTAAAGTATCTACACCCAAAGGGGGGGGCCAAAATGGCAGCATGAAGGAGTGTCTGTGCTGAGCTCTGGCATTTTTTGCTTCCTTCCTTTACTTGCTCCTTTGCTGTAATGGTGAAGCGTAAGCACTGTGGTAATATCAATTTACCCTCAGATCCATGGGGAAATGACTTTGACTATTCCTTCTTTTGTTTGCCTCAGTGGGAAGTGTTGTTTCTGGAGCTGGAGAACTTGAGAATGCAGCTGCCTTTGACAAGTCTGCTGTCTTGTTGAGTCTGGAAGAGCACTGCCTCCCCTACATGCCAAGAGTGAGAAGCCTATCTCCAAGTTCTTCAGCAGGGTCCCCCACAGAGGAGCTGACTGTGGCTGCTGACATTGAAGGAGGCAATACAGCTGGGGCTCCTCTGTTCCCATTGAGCATTTCAGTTAATTAAAACTCTATTTCAGCCAGTCTCTCTGGTTCACAGCTGGTATTAGTGAGTAGAGAACCATCTGGCAATTTGGGATGAAGATTCAAATCGCTATTGTATGTCTAGTCCCAGGGACTGCCAAATTTACCACCTTCCTGCTACCACTAAGAAGCCTGCAGCGGTGACTGTTGATTCCCTTTGAACTGCCTATCCGGGATGGAACTTTCTCTCGTGAATAGGATAATGTCCTGGGAATGTTGCCGAATTGAAGGAGTGTGTGAGCAGCAGAGCAAAGAACGGAGAGTTAAAGGCCAAACTGGAGACTGCTAACCCTTATATAATACACCACAAGTTGGAAGTCTTTGATAATTTTAATAAGAGGCAGAACTTAAGATTTATCAGTTTTCCTGTTCTGACAGCTCTTCACTGCAGATACTCTACAGAAGTATTACAGTGAAATGCTGAAAGTCCCGTCTGAGTCTGTTCCCCCTTATAACCAGGGCCTTTAATTTCTCAAACTAGCTTATCCTCTCTTGGGAGAGGGGAAAGAGGTCTCTGGGGATAATGTTGCTGTTCTAAGACTTAGAGAAGTCATTCTCCAAAGTGACTCATAGGCGAAACATCTCAGTCTCCTACACTGTTGAGCATGACAAAACCTAGACATTTAGGGGTATGTTTACTAAGCGGCATTAATGTCACCGGCGGTAACCGAAGCACTAATGTCACCGACACCATATAAGGATGTGGGCGGTGCAGCGTAAAGGTAGCCAGGGGCCATTTACCACACGGTACAGGGTGACCTGGCCACATAACATGCAGTACAGGGCACCCTGGCCATGTACCATGAGATAACATAACATCCAACGGCAAGGCGACAAGCATCAACGCGCCAAAGGTCTATAAGGGTCCGCAACCTAAGGCACCCTGACAGTATAAGATGCCCTGAGGGACTAAGATGTATGGTGCTCCAAGATTGATGAATGTACAGGTGATAGATTTTTGCCAGCTGATATTGTAGTCAGTCAGTGGGATGTGAGCCACAGCTAAGGTCATGCACTCAGATCATTAGATTGCCTGGATTGAAAAGAGAATGCATAAAATAGCTAACTTGGAATATATGCAAGGGTGCCCAGGGCTGGACTGGACCCGCACCCTTTTGGATGGTATGTACATACGGGCAGAATGAAAAAACATGAAGAAAGAACATGTGAGAACCGAACCGGCCCTCTGTGATGTCCAAACACAGTGCACGAACAACTATGCTAACACTGCAAGCCGTCTGCTGTGCCAGGAATTACGAAGAAAGGGTCCACACGTATCTGCTAACAATGTAGAAGCAGGTTGACAGAAGCACATCATCCCTGTAGGTTGTGGCTGTGTGTAAAATATATCTGCGATTGAGGCCCAGACAGACACCTATAGTCAGGGTTCAATCTCCCAAGACTGCGCACTGTGCGGGTTATGCATCTGCTGCGTTTACATTACCAATACACACCAATGTGCCATAGCTGAGGCTCGCTTTATGCGTGACAGGTAGCCTGGACGGAGTGCATAATGTAGCGCACACTGAAGAGATGCAAGGGTGTTTGGTGCAGTGCTGAAGCTGCACCCCTTTGTATGGTATTTGCAGCAGCACAGAAGAAAAAGAATGGAAAGCAACCTGTGGGAATTGAACCAGCTCCCTAGATGTGTCCAAACACACTGCTCTAACTACTATGCTAACCTTGCACAGCAACTGTAATGAAAAAACTTTCCAATAAAGGGAACATATGTATGTATATTTGTATCTTCTTGCGACGTTTCAGCTGATTTGCAGCCCATCCTGCTGCTACCTTTCAGGGATTGGTGGCCAAGTGAGTTATGATCAGCATGATTATGCCAGAGTATACGTTGGTGAGTGTGGAGATTCAGCAGCTTAGACATGTATGTTTCCAACATGTCCCATGTACATTCACTGCTATGTCTACAGCTCATCCGCAGGACAGATACCGTCTAGGAGCTGCATTGTGTGCATTGTTCAGTATGCCCCCCCCCCCCAATGCATTCTCAAGCTCTGCAGGCCTGATTCACATGTGCGTGTGTGTAGACAGTATGGGGTGTATTATGAGGTAACCAACACATGTCATCCATGACATGCCCTCTATCACATACCTGCCTGTTAATGTAAGCCACACAATCCAGCACATGCATACTGTGCAAAAAATGTGCAGGTGTATGGAGAGCATCAGATACGTTTCGGATGGTGTGTTTCCAAGGAGTCACATGTGGGGGCAATCTGTTGCACCTCTACTGTGATCTCCAGTGCCAAATACTTCATAGGTCATCTATGTCCCTGATAGCCCTCACAGATGGGGATGTAATGCTACCAGCATGTTGTCCCAGGTGAACCTGGCTGTGGCATACTATTTGTGCATATCATGAAAACAAGCCAGAAAGGGATGCAGGAGCTGACATGCAGCTGGACCCAGCCCATGGACCGCTATCTACGTATGTTGTTTTCTGTGCTTGGATCTGTGAGCTATAATGCCGCAGCACAGTGGTAGAGACACCACTCCAAGCAGAATCCCCTGAAAATATGGGGCCCTGCTGCATCAGCTGTGAGTGTGTCTGATGTGGACATCATGAAGATTGGGCCATTGGAATGCATTTAGCGTTTGTGAGGCCCAATATGTACATGTACACACAACGTACACCTACTGTGTCACTATTGTACCGTTTGCAGTACGTTATGAAGAAGAGTAGCTGTAGAGGGATTGGATGAGTAACATGAACCGAGTTGCTATGTGTGAGTCATAGACAATGTAAGGGCAGTATGAACTTCAAATCAAAACAGTGATGTTGTTAACAAAACATGTAGAATAGGCCTCCATTGGCCATGTATGACATCTCATATATTATACAAGAGTCAATTGTATGTGTAAACCTAATTTTCCAGTATAAGTGTTGCTGCTGACAATCTCACATGTGTCACAGGGCTACGGATCATGTGCAACAAATAGGTGTCTCAGCTATATCTCAACAGAACGTACACATGCCATGTATGCCACAGACACTGTGTTACCTAGCTGCCAACGGTTACATTCTAGCAGGGAGCACTGAGTGAACCACAAGTCATAAAACATTCTTTAAGGCTTTGTATATGTATGATGTGTGTGGATATATATGCACCTCACAGCTACCTCTGAGAAAGGACAAGATGAAAGACAAACGGTATGCCTCCCCAATGGCTGGGACTCCCTGAACAAACACATTGAATACATCTGGACATCAGTGGTGTGCATCTTTATGTACATGTTCTGTCCCACAAATGACTGAAACATGGATAACATATTTGTTCAACTGTGCCGCTCACACAAATCTCTGTAACAGATATCTCCACATTGGTGATCTGGGAGTGTCAGTGTGGTGACTGAGCATGAGGGCATGGAATGAAGTATCCTCCATCAGTGCTGGAATTCTAATATTGCAGATGGCACATGGCTGATGTTCCAACATACCTGCGTGGAATGTTTGCACATGTATAGATGTTATTCTCAGAAATGTTTGTTTCAAAGATTTTAATCTAGGTAGTGCAAAGTGATGTGTTGTTGTGTTCTATGACCGGCAAATGACTAACTCTGATGTCAATGCTATGGTCATATGTTGGCCAGCCCTGACATATGTGTCTGCCCACACAACCGAGAGGGAACAGGATCTAGGTAGGTAGGCTAAGATAAACCTTATAACCACCAAGATAAAATGTCAGAAAGATAAATGGTGAAAAGTAGGGCCAAGCTGCCATGCACAGATGGCTATGTGTAGTGCATAGCAAAACACTGACATATGCCAACAATGTTATGTGCCCATGCCCTACCACACAATGTCCCCAACACACCTGATGGCAGTCATATAGCATATGTGCGTGTTAGTGGGTTAAACAGCATTGTAGACGGCCTGCACATGAGTATGTGCTGTGCCAAAAACAACTGGAAGTCATTTACACAGGTAACGGCCAGTTTACTGTAGAAATGGCCTCAAAAATCAGGGACACAATCTACAATGATGACATGGAGGTAGGTAAGAGAAGCACGTGTTGGCACAGTAGTCCAAAAAATGTTTCTTACAGGTGCTGAGGCAGCAGAGTACAATAGATCTGGGGTAACGTAAGCCGTATGTCCATGAGCTGTATAGGTACGAGAATCTACATGCAATGCACAATTCAAGCTATGTGTGAAAATACAGATAGGTACATCAGACAATTGGCCTTGCTATGTGTGTGGCACATTGTCATGAGAGACATAGGATGGAGCAGGCATGCGACTGTAAGTTGTGATCAAATCAATAATTACACATATTTATTGGACCAAAACAGCTCAATATGTTTTGTGAAGTATAAATACATGAAAACTATGGTGCAGTAAGCATCACAAAATGCACATCATCACATGACTCTGTGTCACATCATATTTATGCACATGCATATGCACAGTGTAATTCACAACATGACACAGTGATATCCTATATGCAGAGTATCACTCCTGCCGATGGGCAAACAGAAATTAAAGATGTTGTTGTGGTCCACCTTGTGAGGATGTGCAACAGCATGTCACGGCCAAACGCAAGGGTGACAAGGAAATAACACAACACATATACAATGTCCCTCTGCTGTGACACACCCAGCTTTATTCTCTGTTGGGCCAAAACATATGAAGTGATTCATAGAGGCATGGCAGTGATATAGTAAAACAACCAAAAGGTAGATTACAGTCTGGAGTGGCAGGACACAGTGGACAGTGTTTCCCCTGCTGGACATTTAGCTACCAGTAGTCCGTCTCCACAGCTCAAATGGTGTGTGCATCATCACAGCTCTCTCAAAGTTTGTTTATGCATCCATGGGTGTGCACATTGAGGTGTGACGTCTTATGATGATGATGGGAGAATCCATAGTAAGGGAATGGCAAAACGTGTTTGTGGCAAGGAGTCACGCCACCCAGGCAGTGGATCCTATCACCAGATTGGTGTGTACCCTCTGCATGCACCAATTCCTCACGTGAAGAGCAATGTCCAGCATAGGCATGCACTCCTCAACCTAAGTTCCATTACTGTATGACACCCCTTCTCAGGGATCATCTCATGTTCTTGCTGTGTCCTCCAACATGCGGAAGATGGTGACCGTAGATGCACTGTAGTTCACTTTTGTTGTGTGTGGGCCATGCTCTGTGCAAAAAGGAATAGAAAGATATTTAGGACATACATCATGAGGTGACATCCCAGTGCCTGCAACTTTAATATGCAAAGTAGGAAACGTCTAACATTCAACCATTACATTTCCATAACACAGCTCACATTGAAGGTGTAGGACATTACAAACTATCAGTACAGTATGTTCACATCTGCACATGCACATAGGCATATCCATGGGCATGTGTTACAGGTGTACCATAGGTCCCTATCATGTCTATCAGTGCTGCTGGATACTGACCTCTCAATGAACTCCGAGTACCAAACCAGCAAATCACATACAAGATATATGATGATGTTAGTCACACATGATCAAATTTTTAGCCCATATTCTGTGTGGTGTATGTGTTGGACAGGGACTGGCTGAAGATGTTACTGTGTCTAAGCTGTCATCCCACACACAGATGTGGTTTTTGAAAGGTGTTGCAGTAGTCTCTGTGCATGCGAAACCATCATTGCCTCTTGTCAAAACTATACCATCATGTGTCAAACATGAATGCTAAGGCATTCAGATTTGCCATCAGACAAAGGGTATGTCATTTATCAACACAGAACACAATGCATGACGTGATCACATCAGTCACAGGGCAACATCTGAAATGTACCTAAAGCACTGTGGTCATCTGTAAAGGGCTGATCAGACTTCATCCCAGGAACAAATACTGCACATATGCCTGTGCAGTGTATCAGTACAATGTGACTCACAATCCACACACACTGTAATGTAAAACACATGTGCACCTGGTAGCATTTTCCCTGTCTTTCACAAATTTGAGGTTAGTAGGAGCAATGGCATCAGTCTATGCAAGGATACAATTATACTGGCTGCCTCCACAATGTAATGAAAAAGTGTATGCAATGTTCAACACTACAACTCCTATCAGTTCTGTACACCCACATCTTAGTTGGTAATGTCCACGAAACGATGGTGTCAAATTAACAACTACTGAAATAAAGATAGCCATATAGATGTGAATTTATAGATATGGGGTATATGTCTGCATGCCATATAGGTTTAGAGCAATATAGGTCGTTATACAAGGTAACACCACACATATCAACTGTTGTCCTGTGCCCATAGTGTATGCATGGCAAGTGACACAACAGCATCAGCATAGAAGGCAATTATGTTTGTGGAACCTATGCATGTATGTTATATTAAATGCATACCTCTGATGCCACCGTGTATGATGCACCAGTCACATGTAACTGCCATGTTGTTATCTGTATGGATCTGTAACATAGTCAGCTGTATGTAGATCTACTTGCCCAAAGTAGTTCCCTCACCACACCAGCAGGAATGATAGCCTGGCAAGCATATTCTATATAATCACAAACCACAGCAGAGACACATATGTTAGGATTTTGTCCTGAAGCACACAGGCTAGCATGCACATTTGTACACATATGTATCTCCCCACGTACACAGTACTTGAGAAGAGCTCCTCAATCAGATGTTGCTGGATTGCTGTGCCCATATGTGTGTTCCCACGGCCACGTATAGGAGGGTACGCTGGATCATCTTCCAGATCCGAATTAATGTCGACTGGGATATTGTGCCTGAGAGCAATGCTGTGCAGGTTACAACAGGCCAGAATTATCTGTGCCACAGTCATGGGTCAGTATTATAAGGCTCCGCTGGTCTTATCCAGACACTTGAAGCGACTCTTTAACACGCCAAAGGTGCACTCGATGACAGAGCGGCTGGAAGCATAGGCATCATTGTACCTTATCTCTGCAGGTGTCCATGGAAAATGCACAGGGGTCAGCAACCAGGCCTGACACCCATATCCAGCATCACCTGCAGAAAGAAAAGTAGAAAATACAACAAGTAACATATGTTTAAACACAGTGACTGTATATACATGCTGGTACCTCTCCATTGCAGCTTGCCCTTCCCCATCACACACACACACACAAACTATGTAGCTGTAACATCAAAGATATTCAATAATGACAAACACATAGCAGCTTTTGATGGCTTGTGTCCCTTATCTGTCGCCTCTCAGATGAATGTGAGACATACCAGTGATACTAATTAATGATGGAACACACATATCCATGCCCATCACCAACACATAAATGACCTGCCAAACAGAAAATGCACGAACACCAGTTGTGAAGGACAGAACCATACCTAGCACAAATAGAGATACACCACTAAGACTGTCAGATGTACATGTGGGTATGCAGGTCATGAGAGGTGTAACCAGCAGATATGCTGCTGACATGCTGCTGAATAGGACATGATGAGCACATGACATGTGCACATATCTACAGAGGCTAAAATGACTGTCAAATAGAGCAGCAGTCTGGAATTTCAATCTAAACATCATGGCTTCATGGTACCACAAATAACATACTCGCAACAAATGCCAGACAGATGTCAATGTTAAAACACAAAAAGGGATGTGAACATCATTCTGCAGAGAGTGACATGCTGAGATAGTAATCACAAGTACCAGACATTGGAGATTACCACCACCAAAACTTAAATAAGGGAACAAGGGGGTACCATGTGCAATTGCTGCCCAGCCACAGTAAGGCATGGATGCTATGGCAGTGCTGTGATAGGCCATAGCAGAAACATCAGTGTGTATTTATTTATTTACATTCTCTTATATACCGCGCTATTCTGCATCAGTGCGGTTTACATTGAACAAACTGAAATTACATTGAACAGGGCATTATAACTTGGAGATAACTATTTTACAGGGAACATGGGCTATGGAGGGTTAAGTGGCTTGCCCAAGACCACAAGGAGCACCTGTGGGACTAGAAACCCCAGTCCTTCCGGCCCAAGGTTGCTGTCCTCTAGTGGGATTTGAACCCCCGACCTTCCGGCCTGAAGTACATTGCCCCAACCACTAGGCTACTCCTCCACTCCACTGTAGAATGTCATACAAAAATGCAGTGCTCCTACAGTAGGCCATGTGTTGTTTGTGGCATGAGATATGCAGACATAAAGGTGCCACCCAAAACCACCTGTGACCCTGGCCCATCTGTGATAGTGGTCATGCACCCCAGATCACCCTAACGGCAAAAAAAAAACCCCAACCCAACAGGACACAGTCCTCATACTGTCCACTCTCAAACTGTTGGAATAGTGCTGAGTGATGCAGGATATAGGAGTCATGGGTGGACCCTGGAAACGTAGTGCTCATGAACCAACTGACATCTAATGGATACAGTCTACACAACTGCTCCCAAGCTCATGCCAGAGGAGTAGCCATCATTGTGAAATCCAACCTCCACCTCAGAAACCACACATCAGAAACAACCAACGAAGTGGATATACTCACCCTCAACAACAAACATCTCTCCATATGCCTAATCTACTGAGCACCCAATGCACGTACTGATCTATCAGACATACTAAAACATGTATCGGAGAGCGCCATCACCACCAAAGAACAACTAATCCTCGGAGACTTCAACCTCCCCTCACTGCAAGTTAAACATGCCGAAGCCTTCATCAATGCTATGAAAGCAATGGACTTGACTCAGATCACACACGAACCAACACACTTGACCTGATATCCTTGAACTCCCAAAGCGCCATCTCATGCAAGAACCCAAAGATCACATGTATACCATGGTCTGACCAACAACCACAAGAGGAGCAAACTCTCGCAGGTAAACAGAGGAACACAAAGAGCGAATAGTAGGTTTTGGTGCTGTTTGTCGTTGTACAAGATGCAGAAGAGATTGCAGTATTCCAGATGTTGATCAGGTCATCGATATTGGAGGAATATTGTTCTGGTATTGTTTCAGTGCTGTGTTCATAGCGTATTTGCACCGCAGCCTCATTTCACCATAGACGTGTTTCAATCAACTTGTTTTACTTAGTATGCTGTGCATCTTAAGTGCTTAGTGAATTTCATTCACTCCTCAGCCCCCTGATGAAGGCATTGCCGAAACGCGTTGGGGTTTTTTAGATTCAATAAAAGCACTGTGTGACCACCACTACTACTCGCTCTTTGTGTTCCTCTCCTACCATGGTCTGACCACCATCTCATCAACATTACCCACATCTACAAGCACACCGTCAAAGAGAACAACCAACTTACAAGAAGATTTAAGCCAATTAAAGAGGACTTCCTAGCACAAATATTACCTAAACTCCAAACAAACTCCTCCAATATCAATGACCTGATCAACATCTGGAATACTGCAATCTCTTCTGCATCTTGTACAACGACAAACAGCGCCAAAACCAGAGCTACTGCAACAAGAGCCCGGTGGTTCACCCCTGACCTACGGAGACTAAAGACCCAACTCAGAAGATCTGAGAGAAAATGGAGAAAGACCAAAAAAGAAGCTGATAAAGCAAAATGCATGACTGAACAAGACACTTACCACACAGAAACAGATAAAGCAAAAAGGACCCACCACTCAAAAATCATAAATACTTCAATAAACAGACCACGTGAGCTCTTTGAGATTGTCAAGAAGCTAACAAAAGCACCCAACCACTCCAACCAGCTTCCAAACATCCCACCAGAACTACTAGCACGCCAATACAAACAGCTCCAACAACCACACAACCCACAATTGAATGCAACGACAACAACCCAACCTACGACCAAAGGCACAAACTGGAGCACTTCGAAACAGTCACCAAAGGAAAAAATAGAATCCACTATCTCCTGCCTAAACACCACCACCTCTCCACTAGATCCCTGCCCGGCAGAGTGGATAAAGAAATCTAAAGAGGACATAAGCGCACCCCTAACCCATATTGTCAATGAATCACTCAAGCAAGGACACATGCCAGACATCCTCAAAACCTCCGTCATTCACCCAACCCTAAAAAAACACCCCCTGGACCCCGCCTCCTTCAGGCCTATAGCAAGTCTCCCATTCACCACCAAAATCATTGAGAAGATAATTCAACAGCAACTCCAAGAAGAGAAACAAACTGGGCCATCTGGGGTGGTCCAGCAAACACAAGAGCAGCATGACAAGCCCCTACCTGGCAAAAGGAAAAGGAAGTATGTCCCTGTAGAGGTGCGCAAGAGGGCAATGCAGTTCACCCAGCAGGAAAATGATATCTTCCTGGCCAATGTTTTGGAGAATTATGATGTGCTCTATGGGCACCTCAGTACAAAAACACCTTTGAGCACAAGAAACATGGTCTGGGAGGAGATCTTGGAAGCCGTTGTGAGGCTGGTGGACCATCCAGGGACATTGAGAGCCTCAGAAAGAGGTACAATGATATAAAACATGGTGTACGGGCACACCTCACAGCCGAGCCCCAGCATGCAATGGGCACAGGTGGTGGCGGACCCAGTGGGGCACAACTTTCTTCCCTTGAGCAACAGTTGGCAGAGAGACTGTGGCCCATCTACTTACATGGACTGCCCCCCAGAGCTGGACACAGCCTACCCATATGCTGGTAAGTGTTTAAATGTGACATCACACTATCTACCTAAATGATAAATGCACGTGCCTTTCCCCCTCATAACATGTCGCCTGTATCTTGTACTGCTGCTCCCCAGACATTTGATGACAGTCACAATATTGGTCTTTGCCCATTCACCCGTTGTAGAAAGTTCTTTTCCATGGTGTAATGATGACGCAGTATAGCTACAGCCATAAGAAACATAACAAAAAAGATTACCATACACATGTGACTCATGTGTGAAATGCAACTCAGTTAATCAAGACCACACGTTTTCCTCTGCAAGCAACTGACACATCCTGTAGATATGAATGGCCATATGGCCACACATATACCGTGTATGCACCTAGCTACATATGTGACCCTATGGCCTGTGTGACTGCTGCATGCATGGAACTGTGCAGCTCCCTCAATGACAACCAGAGTGTACTTCCACCTTGTTTCTGACCTGTCCTGAGTGGCCCCTGGGACAGCATGGTACCTTACAATGTGAAACTGTCTTTATATGGCCATGTACCAGAATGTGAACTGTACTGAGTGTATGTTGTCTTTCCCCAGGTGACACACAGCAATTGGAAGTTGAGGACCAGGAGGATGGTGCCATGGCGGAGGTGTGCCACACCGACATCCCAACGGGGGGTGATGGCACCCATGTGGCAACACCACCAGCTGCTGACACAGGGGCAGAGGTGCCTGTGGCTGCTGCACAGGAACAAACAGAGAGAGAGGATGTGTGTGAGGAGGGGGAAGATGACATACATCTACACATCACAGGCAGCAGCAGCACTGATGAGGGGACAAGCACCAAAACAACACAAACAAAGCTGCGGAGTGGACCATGCCCTGCCCAGAGTCATCTGAGGCTGCCAGTTCCCAATGTCTGATGAGTGAGATGATGCAGGAGTTGCATCACTACACAGACACAATCCATGCAGACCTTTCAGGTGGGTGACAAACCATAACGTGGCATGTTGTGGCACATGGTGTGATAGGGTACAGTCACTGTTGGTGGGGGGGGGGGGGTTCATTTTCAGAGCCAGAAGGGAAGGAGTAACACAAACAACATCTAACATGTGGGCAATGTGCTGCCATTTGTACTGCATGTGCGTCGTGGGATGCTAGGGGTAGTAGGTGACATCAGATGGAAGAAATGTGACAAATAAAAAAATATTTACAGAGCACAGGACGCAGAAGGTATCATTAGCATATGTACTGCAGTTTGGTATGGTGCCTAATGAGGCCTAGTGTGGAAACTGTCAGGATTAGAGAACTAATAAGCCATATATATGGTAGCTTCATTGAAAATAAGGGATAGAAAGACAACCCAGGTGGAATGTTGCATAGGTGGGAAAAGGGTCAGATAACAGGAAATACATCTGACAAAGGCCTGAGCACATGCTCATACACAGGGCCATACGGATCAACAGCTCAACAGGAATGGGACTGCAGACATGACAGGACCAAGGAAGGAATGAAAGAGAGATTCCAGATGCCCGAACTCAATAGCAATGGGGATAAGTAAAGTGACCAAGTTGAAAAAGAAATCTATATTACAGGACAGAACTTTCAACAATTGGTTATTGACACCACATATTTCTGAAGAAGGTGGCATGCAATATTCCACAGCATGTCTGCTAATGAATGATTGGGTATGATCCTGAGTCTTTGTGCTATGTGAGAGGTTTCCCTTAGTTTCTCCTTGGGTGTACGAACGATGGTGAATCTTAGAAACTCAAAAATAATGCCATGATTTGAAATTTGTCGCAAAAAGAAATAATCTAAACACATTATGAAATGCCGTGGAAAGCACAGGAAGAGAGGAGGAGGGAGAGTTAGAAACACCATGGGGCACTTAAGGGAACTGTAGTAATGTCTCCTATTGTCTATAATCTACATACCTTAAATCAAACGTGAAATCAGGTAAAGAAGAGCTGGAGAGTGAAGGAGAACCTTTTAAATCCAAAGCATAAACCTACTCAATGACATGGAGTAATTAGTAAAACAATCCCAAGAGGCCACGCGAGGCCAAAATGAAAAGTAAATAATAAAGGTGAAATTAGACTTACCTGCTAATTGTTGTTCCTTTAGGAACTCCAGGCTAGTCCTGAGCCTTTGGGGTTCTTGCTCCTCCTCCAGCAGCTTGGAGACTGAGAAACGTCACTTCTGTGATGTCACCCGGTATAAGTACCCCGGATCCGCCTCCTGACATCAGTAACCTATTGACAAAGCAAACTCACCAGAGCAACAATTAAGTAGTAAAATTATTAGCAATTAAACTGTCATTTAACTGTTAAGAGAACTAAATTGGGCGAACACGAAAGAAAACTCTGTGTCCCCCACCACTTATCAGGTAATATGCTGAGATCCCCATTTCCTGACAGAAAAGAGAAAGAGGATCCCCATCCACTCTCCTAAGAAGAATTCCTCCCTTCATGGACCCAGCGCGGTAACTTCACCCGACACGCTTACCTGTCACACATCCGCTGCTTCAGGCGCTAGGCCACTTAAACCTTTGGGAGGGATACAGGACTAGCCTGGAGTTCCTAAAGGAACAACAATTAGCAGGCAAGTCTAATTTCACCTTCCTTAGCGTCCCTCCAGGCTAGTCCTGAACCTTTGGGGATGTAACAGAGCAGTGCAAAGAATCAACGGGAGGGACCCGCCAGCCCCGCCTGAAGCACCGTTGATCCAAAGAAGGCATCCCTCTCCTCCTGCACATCCAGGCGGTAATGTCTAACAAAAGAATGCAAGGAAGACCAAGTAGCCGCCTTACAAATTTCCACTGCGGGAACCAAACCATATTCCGCCCACGACGTAGCCTGCGCTCTAGTCGAATGAGCCCGTAAACCCTCTGGAACAGGTTTACCTTTCAAAATATATGCGGACGCAATCGCCTCTTTAATCCACCGAGCAATCTAAGCTTTCGACGCAGCTTGCCATTTGTTCGGACCCCCAAACAACACAAACAGTCTATCTGAACGCCGGAACGAAGTAGTAGCCTTCAAATACATATACATACAACCAGTCTGCAATATCTTTAAAAAATTCAAAATCCATTACCACATATACGCGGACGATATCATGTTGTACATTCCTTTCACTATCCCCATGCTTCCACTCCAACTTTTAACAGATTGTTTTAATGAATTAGCAACTTGGCTAGAAACCCACAACCTCTTTATTAACCATTCCAAAACAGACATACTGATTGTAACAAAAAACAAATCTTATACCCCCCCCCCCCACCCACATTACACTTCAGAATCATGACATTCATATAAAATTGAAATAAAATATCTAGGGGTGATACTTGATACACACCTTAGCATGAACACCCATATAAGAAATACAACTAAAAAAGTATACTTCAAACTCAAAGTATTAAAACAATTACGCCCTCTAGTCCACCTACAAGACTTCCTAAGCATCATTCAAGCCATAATCATACCACATTTTGACTTCGCCAGCCTCTCACTATTAGGCACAAACATCCAAAACATTAAAAGGCTCCAATTGGCTCAAAATGCTGCAGCCAGAACCATAATGAAGGTACACCCTTTTGAGCACATATCACCCTATCTAGTCAAACTACACTGGCTCCCTATCCAATGCAGAATAAACTATAAACTAATAATAACCACCTTCAAAGCATTAAATAACACTGCCCCAGCCACACTAAATAAACTACTATCTAAAGACACACCCCAATCCGCACATAGAAGAGGCAATGCCAACAAAATAAAGATTCCAAAAGAATTCACAAAGACCACAAAAACAACCAATAAAAAAGCATTCTCCCATGCTGCCCCTATACTCTGGAACTCACTACCAGACGAAATCAGAGTCTTAACCAACCTTAAAGTACTAGGTAAAACTTTAAAAACTCACCTCTTTATCTCACACTACGGCCCACTAGCAAATTCTCAATTCCTAAACGAAAAGGGATGATCTATATAACTCACTGAAACTAACACTGCAATGCCTTACGCTAGCTTGACTTTGACACTGCCTAATGATGTTGATACTGTTGAACTTACTGTACATAGTTAATTGTACATAGTTTAAATTGTAAATTGTACATAGTCTCCAAAGTTTAAAAATTTAAAAGTTAAATTGTTCATGTATATAGTTCATATAATGTTCAATGTAAACAGAAATGCCATTCTGTCTCCTCAACTGTTATTTGTAAACCGCACCTGATCAACGGAAGGCTGCGGTATATAAAAGTTTGCTAAATAAATAAATAAAAATAAATAAATACCTCCTCAAAGCTCTACGAATGTCCAATCTATGCAACTGCCTATCAACGGTAGCACCCCCGCCTTCCACAAACACCGGCAGAGACACCACCTGATTTACATGAAACGGCGAAACCACCTTGGGCAAAAATGACGGTACTGGTCTCAAAACCACCTTGGACTCACTAAAAACCAGAAAGGGCTCCCTACAGGATAAAGCCTGTAACTCCGAAATCCTTCTGGCGGACGAAATAGCCACCAGAAACATCACTTTCAAGGTAAGATCCTTTAAGGACGTTCTCGCCAAGGGCTCAAAAGGCGCTCGCACCAACGCCTCCAGCACCAAAGGCAAGTCCCACTGCGGAACTATCCGCCGATACGGGGGACGCAACAGCACAACCGCTCTCAAAAACTGCCTGACATCTGGATGTCCTCCTAGCGCCCGTCCTCCTACCTTACCTCTGTAGTAGGATAGAGCCGCCAACTGCACCTTCAGGGAGGCCGCTGCCAACCCTTTATCATACCCTTCCTGCAAAAACGTCAGAACCTGAGGAACCGAAGCCCTCAAAGCCTTAACCTTGCTGACCGCACACCAAGCTTCGAACACTCGCCAAACACAGACATACGCCAAAGAAGTCGATCGCTTACGAGCCCTCAACAGCGTATTCACCACCGCCGGCGAATAACCTCTCGCCGTCAACCTTGCCCGTTCAATAGCCAAGCTGTAAGCGAGAATCGATCCACCTGAGGCATCAGGAGCGGTTTCTGAACCAATTAGTCCCGCCGAACCGGCAGCTTCCAAGGCTTGTCTCCCAGAAGCCTGATGAGATCCGCATACCACGGCCGCCTTGGCCAGTCCGGGGCGATTACAATCACCGGGCCTCTGTGAAGCTCTATGCGCTGCAGAACCCGACCGATTAACACCCACGGCGGAAACACGTAAAGCAGACGGTCCTCCGGCCACGGCTGGATTAGGGCATCGAGGCCCTCTGACATTCTCTCCCGCCGCCTGCTGAAGAAGCGACTGGCCTTTGTGGTTTGAAAAGTCGCCATGAGGTCCATGACCGGGTGGCCCCACCGCCGCACCAGCATCTGGAACACCTGTGGGTGGAGGGCCCACTCCCCCGGATCCACTCTCACTCGACTCAGAAAATCGGCTTCCACATTTTCCACTCCTGCGACATGCGCCGCTGACACTGCCGCCAGATGCCTTTCTGCCCACTTGAACAAATGATCGGCTTTGGCCTCCAGCGCCATACTGCTGGTACCCCCCTGCCGGTTGATGTAGGCCACCGCTGTCGCATTGTCGGAGAATACCCGCACTGCTGTTCCGTGAAGGCACCCCCGAAAGGCTTCGAGCGCTAGAAATACCGCCCTCAATTCCAACCTGTTGATCGACCAGGACCTCTCCTGAGCGGACCACACCCCCTGTGCGTACCACCCGAGGACATGCGCTCCCCAACCGGAAAGGCTGGCATCTGTTGTGAGGGGAATCCAATCCCGCACTTCCAACGGCATCCAGTTCTCTAAGGTCTCTGGCCGTAGCCACCATTGCAGGGAGAGACACGTCTCCGGCCGACAGGGCAACCGGTGAGAGAGACTGTCGTTCTGGTGGGACCAGCGCCTGAGTAAAGCTCTTTGCAGTGGTCTCATGTGCGCCCTCGCCCAGGGCACCACCTCTAGAGTCGCCGCCATCGTTCCTAACACCTGCAGATAGTGCCAGGCCGTAGGGCAACGTCTTTGGAGAAACTTGCGAAGCAGACGCCGCAACCCCTGCGCCCGGCTCCGTGGTAGAAACACCTGGCCAATCCTCGTATCGAACCGAGCTCCCAGATAACTCCAGGTTCTGAGATGGACTTAACCTGCTCTTTCCCCGATTGACTACCCAACCGAGACTCTCCAAGAACGCCACTACCCTGACTGTGGCCGCCTCGCTCTCCTCTCTGGACTTCGCCCGAATTAACCAATCGTCCAGATAAGGATGCACCAGGATGCCCTCCTTTCTCAACGCCGTGGCCACCACCACCATCACTTTGGTGAAAACACGCGGCGCCGTCGCCAGACCGAACGGTAATGCTTGAAACTGAAAATGTCCCATTGGAACCGTGAACCTTAAAAACTTTTGATGGTCCTGCCGGATGGGAATATGCACATAAGCCTCCGACAAATTGAGGGACGTAAGAAACTCGCCCTTGCGTACCGCTACTATGACCGATCGCAACGTTTCCATCCGAAAATGAGACACTCTTAGTCAGCGATTTACGCGTTGGAGATCCAAATTGGGCCGAAAGGTCCCCTCCTTCTTGGGTACCATGAAATAAATGGAGTACCGACCGCAGCCGCACTGGTCTGGGGGAACCGGAACTACTGCTTCGAGGGAGAGCAGACGGTCTAGGGTCTCTTTTACTGCCGCGTACTTGGCCGGTGCTTTGCAGGGGGACTGTATGAAAGAGTCGGTCACCGGACGCTGAAGCTCCAAGGCATAACCCTCTCGGATAACTTCCAGCACCCACTGATCGGACGTGATTTGGGTCCAGGCAGGATAAAATTTTGCAGGCGACCCCCTATCGGCCCCTGCCCCACCTGGACCGCTCTGGCTTCATTGTGATTTCCGGAGATTGGAGGAAGAGGACGAAGAGGCCCCAAAGCATCTACTCGCCCCTCTGAAGCCTCGAAAGCCTTGACCACGAAAGGGAAAGCGCCCCCTTTGCACCTGTCCAAACCTAGGGGGACGAAAACGCCAAAAGTCGCACTGCTGTCCCTTAGCCGACTGTCCCGCGCGACCTTGCTTCTGCTTATCCTCAGGGAGTCTACCACCCTTGGACTCCCCCAAATCCTTCACCAGCTTTTCCAGGTCCTCTCCGAACAAAAGCTTCCCTCTAAACGGAAGTTTACTAAGCCTTGCCTTGGACGAAGTATCCGCTGCCCAATTACGTAACCAGAGATACCTCCTGGCCGCTATTGCGGACCCCATGCTATTGGACAATCCGCGAACGAGATCATAATGAATATCGGCTAGATACGCCGCCCCGTCTCCAACCGTGCCGCCTCGGCAGCCGAATCCACCGCCTGCCCGGACTGCAGAGCCTGAGCCCAACGCAGGCAAGCTCGTGCTACCCAAGCTCCACAGACGGATGCTTGAAGGGACAGCGCATTAACATCAAAGACCTGTTTCAACAAGGTGTCCAACCTCCTGTCCTGCGCATCCTTCAGCGCAGCACTGCCTTCTACCGGAATAGTGGTTTTCTTCGTAACTGCCGACACCGAGGTATCCACCTTAGGAGACTTGAACAACTCCCGATCCTGCTCCGCTAAAGGATAGAGCCGAGACATCACCCTGGAGCCCTTTAGCCCAGCCTCCGGTGTATCCCACTCACCTTGAATCATCTCCTTAAACACCCTGTGAACCGGGAAAACCCTCTGTGACTTACGAAAAGCCTGCAACAAAGGGTCCTCCAGCTCCGCTTCCTCCGGCTGCCCCACTGTAGGCATATTAAGCGCCTTAAGCGTTTCAGATATGAGCGCCGGCAACTCATCTCTCCTAAAAATTCTAACCACTCACGCCTGATCTTCCTGCTCGGTAATCTCCCCTTCTTCCAAGTCGTCCTCTAAGTCCACATCCTGCCCTAGGTCATCTAAATCCACGGTCTCGGAAGACACGGACTGACCGGACAGATCCTTACCAGACCGGAGCCTCTTTGCGGGAATCCCCGAGCCCCCCAAACTCAGAGGAGTACCGGGCCGCTTGTCTCCTAAACCTCCGTCTGCCGAGCTGGCGCTGGGGTTAGACTGTGCCCCGCCTAAGGCCTGCTGAAGCAGAGAGACAAATTGCGGCGAAAAAATCGCCTCCAAGCCCCCTGGGAGCTGCCCCTGCGAGACTTGACCCCCCTGTAGGGACGACGGCCCCGCTACAGGCTCCAGAAGAGGATCCCCCGAAGCCTTTGGCTCAGAGAGGTCTGAAGTGCCCTCCCTTGGGCTCTGCACACCATCTCCCAGCCCTTGCTCCATAGAACCTGCTTCTTTAAAGCAGGCTCTGCAGACCCCAGCTTCGGACACAGCCCCTCTCTTGGATCCGCAAATCAAACAGAGAGATTTTGACGGCATGCCGCCAGGACTGGAAAAATAGGGCAACCTTCCACCCCTGTCCCAGAAATAATGCCAGGCAAAAACTAAACCCCTTCTTAAAGTCCCGTTTTTTTTTTGTTTTTTTTTTTAAGGTTAAAACAACTACCGGGACCTTCTCTCACTGCCTATACCTGCTCCCGAAAAGTTAAATCGAAAAACGAGGCTTCCCTCAGCAAACAGGAGGCCTGAAAGAAACCCCTCATTCACTGCCACTACAGAGGTTTCCCGCGCGCGCGCAATTGCTACGCAGCGCAGCCTACCGCCGCCTGCACAAGCGGTCTGAGAGCCCCGACTCTGACAGGCAGAGGAGCCTCGATGACCCTGGCCCCTTACCTTTCACAGACCCTCGAGGCAAGCGATCCAGCCGCATGGCGCTCAGCCGATATCACGGCTTCAGCGCCCGGGGCTGTAACAGCTATCAGCAGACAGCCCAGCCTGCAGAGTCTCACCGGTAACTGACTTCGGCGTTTAACCCGCAGGCTGTGATACGTTTTCTGCCCGACTTTCACCCGACGGCTCCTCACCCAAATCAGTGGGATCGGGAACCGGAGGGCAGAACACTCTCTCCTTTAGGCTGAGCAGGCAAATCTCCCCGAAAAACCGGCAAGACAGAGTGCTGCGGGGGGGAGGGGGGGGGGAAGGAGAAAGAGAGAAGGCAGAAGAGAAAGACAGAAATAAGCAGCTCAGCACAGCGCCTGACTAAAATTCTATTCCCCCCGTGAAACTGTAAGAACAAGCTCCCTACAATCCTCTTTTTTCAACTGCTTAATTGCTCCTCCATGTGAGCCCCATCCCCGGGCTCACTATTCCTCCAGCTGCTTGGAGACAGAGAATACTGATGTCAGGAGGCGGATCCGGGGTACTTATACCGGGTGACATCACAAAAGTGACGTTTCTCAGTCTCCAAGCTGCTGGAGGAGGAGCAAGAACCCCAAAGGTTCAGGACTAGCCTGGAGGGACGCTAAGGAAGAAACTGTTACAAAGGAATATGCATAGACCATAAAAAGAAGGGATAAATAGACAATAAAATATAAATTTGGTAAACGTAAACAAAAAACAATCTACTCGAATACCACCATGATCTAGAAAGCATATATCTACTGCATGGTTTAAAACTGAGGAGAGGGCACAAAGTGAAGCAGTGTAATATGAGACAATGCTTTGCAATTTAAAATTGTGAATACCAAAGTAAAACACTCTATGAACAGTTGGGCAATGTGGGAAAGTTTATAGACAGATCAAAAATCACTGAGTCTTGTAAGTGGTATTAAAATTACATATAGAAGGACTATAAAACCAAAATTGCATAAAAAAGGACAATTTAAAAGGGCATAAAAATCCACAGCAATAAAAAACTGTACCATAAAATAAAATAAATAGGATAAAATGCACAACTATGAATACAGTGTAACCAAGATAATAAGACAGTGTGCATCAGAATTATAGAGGAGAAGACTATAAAAATGGATCCAAAAAGTAACAGATTGTTGGTGAAGAGATATCTATGGAATCAGGCGCAGAAGGCAATGAACCATGTCAAAAATGGTTAAAAGGCATAAGAAATATTAAGAGATAATAATAAAAAGATAAATACAATTGATCAAACCATAAAATCATTAAAAAACGCATAAAAAACTTCAAGAATGAACATTAAGAATAAAACAAAAATGGGGAGGTGGGCAGAGGGGGCAAAGCAGGCCAGATATGTTGTATCCATAGTGACAAAGGTAAAAGAGATGATACGCTCATAAAAAATAAATAAAACTGTCAATCTTAAAAAGTCAAAGGCTGTATGTGATGGCCTGATGGGGACATACACCTTCAGAATTGCATCTGGCAGCACATAAGTGTTTGGCGCAACAAACTCATGAGTGTCAATCGTATATACACATGCATACAGATTTGTTATTTTTTGGGCCTACAGCGCACATACATGCATGTATGCTACTTACAAAGCTATGGGAACTGCGCCCCTCCTAGGTCATAGCAATGGGGGGTACTACATGTGCAACTATCCCCCTTACTATTGCAAGCCCATGTGTAGGTAACATTTACCCCTCACCGGGGTTCACAACACACTGTTATGCACAGATGCTCGCCTCACAGACCTACAAATGGACACTATTTGTCCATGGTGTGACCGGTAGATGTGTGTTGCCTACGACCTGCTATGTTGAGCTCCTTGGTTTGTGGTACCTGCCCCCATGCACTTACTTCTCGTGGGTAGTCTGACCGGGCATTGAAGCACCTCTGGAACCAGTGCTAGGCACGCTTGACCCTATAAAGGTCCTGCCTCATGCTTGAGGATGGGAAGAGGCACCTCTGTTTACAGCAGATGAGCCGTCCAAGAATCTCAAGATCCCCCTCTGTGAATGGTGGCTTCCTTGATCGGGTGGCCATTTTGTCTGGTGTTTTTGTTGAATGACATCATGACATGGTGGTCTCGCAGAAGCGCCAAAATGCGCACTATGGCGACTTTGCATCAGTGCACAGTATTTCAGCTCATGGCACCTTGCACAGCCCCAAGGTGCCATGTGGCATGCAGCGCAAGGTGTGTACCACACGGCGCCTAACGGCCTGTACCTTGCATGCCGCATCTATATAAGGTGGCATGTATAGCACTCAGCGCATATGCGACACGCGGGGCCTATGGCACCATGTACCAAGTGCATTTTGTCAGCACAACACAAAGGACGTTAAGTGCCATATGCACCGTGTCCATGCTGGGTGCTGTACATGGCGACCTTATGTGGACACTGCATGCGGCGTTATGTGCCATTGTGCAAAGGTTCCACCTAAGGTGGAACATAAGGTGCACAGCACGTAGGTGACGCTCACGGTGCATAATACCACATGTGTAGCACGTACGCAATGTGCCTCACGCAGCATGTACGTGCTAAGCGCTAAAACTGCCGCCTTATGCATTGGCAGCGCATTGCATGCAAGGCGCATTGTGTGGTGCGGCACACGTTCACACTAGAAAAGTATCTACACGTTTCTTCTGAGGGGACAATGTAATGTGCTTTGCATCAGGTGGCATGTCAGTGGGAATTGAACATATGATGTGTTGGATGCATGGTTCCTACCCCCAACCACTAGGCTACACACTCCACAGCCTATTTAGCTGTATAGCTATGCATATATACTGTATATGTCTTCCTAAGTCCACACACATCTATATGTCTGTATCTATATAGGTGTGGGTGTGTACCTGTGGATACACTTGATGATATATTATATGGTGGGTTGGCTTAATGTTTACCACAGCTACCTGGTACACAAAGGATCATGGTTTCAAATGCAATCACCGCATCACATTACACTGCTTTGCCTTCTATGACAGGCCTGTGTGTATAGAATATGTTTTGTGTTTACTGCATGTCTGTTTATATAACAACATAGCCATTTGGGGCAAGTAGTACCTCTGTGCCTTACCACATCATCCTTCACTGTTTGCCCCTCAGACAGCCTTTGGCCAGCATATAGTCATGCGCTCAACACCCTAGACTTCCATGGTGTACCATGCATGCATCTCCCATCATTCTAGCTGATGTTTCTGTTTTAGGGATAGGCTCTGTTGTCCCCTCCTTCCTTTCTGCCATTGGTTCTGCTCTATGTTCAGTTATTCGTTCATCCCATCATAACCCATGATGCACTGCACAATCAAACATACTGCATGCATATCCTCTATGACCAGCAGAGGCTCTGTACATTCACATGAGGGCAGGAGTTTACAGGCACTCATGGCCTTCAGCGCACATACAGCATCGGTGACTAATAGGTAGCAGTTGAGGAGGATATCATGAATGGGAAGTGGGTCACTGGACACCTGGTCCATAAGGTCTGGGGTGCTGTAACATATACCTCTGGTTCGGTCACAGATCTACATCACACATATTGTGCTGCATGTATGATCTTTATTGCATGGTCATGTGTGCAATAGGACCGTGTTGGCATGTCCTGCCCTTTCTGGCAGGTGGGCCCTTTTTCCCCTGGTTCTTGGACAAAGGCAGATATCACAGTATGGACAGCTGTGACAGCAACAGGCTCTGATTATGGTGTGTCTTGCCATAAGAGGATGGTCAGCAAAAGGTGTAGGGCCCACATGATGGGTGGCAGAGATGGTTCAGCCACACATAGCAGCAACGGACACTGCCATCACTGTTCATGTGGTGTATGGGTTTGCTGCACATTCAGCTCACTGCCATTGCTGCAGCTATTACCTATTATGGCCAATCAGAGACAGCTGCAGCCATCAGCCTGCATGCATCACCATGCCCAGGGACATTTGGTGCGTGCACACCACAGCTGTCACAAGGCTGCTGTTGCACACAGAATACTCGCGCGCAATATAGCCTATTGAGAATCTTTGCCTTCTTGACTACTTGCTAGCTTCTCTAAGTTTTTCCAAATACAGATGCCTGTCTTCCTCTCTCTGTGATCTCTTGTATTTCATGAAGGCCTCCCTCTTTTTCTTCACTTTTTCAGCTACTTCTTTCGAAAACCATAGCGGTCTCCTTTTCCTTTTACCTTTATTTACCATTTTAACAAAAAGGTTGGTTGCCCTTAAAATATCCCCTTTCAGTTTTGCCCACTGTTTTTCTACATCCCCCAGCTGTTCCCATCCCGTATGCACCCTATGGATCGCCTATGCGCATGCGCAATGCATGCGCACACGCGCAGATGTCCAAAGATCCATATATTAACATGTAAACCTGGTACCCGCTGAGGGGTTAGTGCAGGTGAACGAGGTTGACGGCGGGCGCTATTGGTGGTGAAGCGAACGGAGGGTCAGAGGCAGGTTAGGTGTGGAGAGTGGCAGGGCTGATGAGCAGTGGGGAGGTAGGTGGCAGGTCTGGTGAGCGGTGGGGGAGGTAGGAGGCTGGGTTGGTGAGTGGTGGGAGAGACGAGCGGTGGCCTTGGTGAGTGCTGGTGGAGGTGTGTGGCTGGGTTGGTGAGTGCTGTGGGAGGTAGGTGACACGGTTGGTGGGTGGTGGGGGAGGTAGGTGGCAGGGTTGGTGTGTGGTGGGGAGGTGGCTGGCACGGTTGGTGTGTGGTAGGGTTGGTGGGTGTGGTGTGTGGCTGGGTTGGTGAGTGGTGGGGGAGGTGAGTGGCAGGGTTAGCGTGCGGTGGGGAGGTGAGGGGGGTTGGGTTAATAGTGTCCGCTATTGCGGCCTTTATGGTTGCCTCATGTACACTGGGGGATGTGCAGGGCTTGCGGTTGCCTGACGAGGGAGATGGTGTCCATGGGGTTGGGGCACAGGGTGGTGGTTTCAGGCCCGCTACAACACCGACCTGCAGCTGTGAGGGCAGGCCAGGCAGGGGCTGCGCCGGCACAGTGCAAGAGGTATGCCAAGTTGCAGGCTCGCCAGCCTCGACTCTACAGGCCCAGGGCCTGGCTCCAGGACATGCGTGAGGACCAGGTCATCTCCCTCTACCGCCTGAGCACAGAGGCTATTAGGGAGCTCTATGAGGATCTGAGACCTGACCTCGAGCCCCTGACTGGTCGGTCACATGCCATACCGGGTTTGGTCAAGCTCCTTGGTGCCCTAAATTTCTTTGCCTCTGACTGTTTCAAATCATCTGTGGCCGCAGTGGGTGGCATGAGCCGCCCCACCTTCTCACGCTGTCTCACCAAGTACTGCGTGCCATGATCAGCCGGGTTGGGAATTACATTGCATTTCCCAACACTAGGCAACAGTGGGAGACCCTGAACCAGGCCTTTGCGGCAATTGCCGGGTTACTACACGTGATGGGAGCTATTGCTTGCACACATGTTGCCTTGGTCCTGCCCAGAGACAGGAAGGCAGTGTTCCGCAACCGCAAACACTACCACTCCCTGAATGTTCAGGTTGTATGTGATGCAGGTATGCGTATTCTGAATGTGGTCCCACGGTTTGCAGGGTCCACCCATGACTCCTATATCCTGCGTCACTCGGCACTTTACAGACAATTTGAGGCTGGTCAATTTGAGGACTGTATACTGCTGGGTGGGTATTTGTCATCTCTGACATGCACATCGTATACCCCTGCTATCCGTCTGAACACGTCTGTCTTTGACGTGTGTCCCAAATTGTGTATGTGTGGGAGCTGACGTGGGGGGGGGGGGATGACTCAAGGTCCTCTGTGCTGCGGTGCTGTGTGTTGGTGGCACACTGACATTTGACGTTTCATGACATTTGACATTGTGTGTTTAGGTTGGCACGGTACAACACGGATGTCTGCTTCATGTTTATCAACAGTGTGGTGTTGTCTGTGCCATTCAGCCTGCCACGGTGGGGTAACTGTTCCCGTTGCACCATTTGTGTGTGGTAAATAGCATGATCGTCACATGCTTGTACACGTGTGCATCTCTGCCCTTGTCCAAGGTGCATTGCATGTCTGTCTCTGAGGTATTCGTGGCTGGCGCTACTACCTTTCGGCCTCTGGTGTCTGTCCATGTGTCTACTGTAGTTCAGGATAATGTTGTGTACACTCCTTCTACCTCCCCCGTGCTCTGTATCTCACACATCCAGACACTGGCGCATAGTTGTCGTGTCCCATCATGTGTTCCCCTATGTTTCTGTCTTACCTGTAGGTGCTGTGGGTTTGCACATACATTCATGTGTGCATGTGTGTGGACATCAGCTACTGGTTGAACGTTCAACATTTTTTTCTGCAGGTGATGCAGGATATGGGTGTCGGCCATGGTTTCTAACCCCTGTGCGTCTACCACGGACACGTGCAGAGATGAGGTACAATGAGGCCCATGCCTCCAGTTGCTTCGTCATCGAGCGCACCTTTGGTGTTTTGAAAAGTCGCTTCAGGTGTCTGGATAGGACCGGCGGGGCCTTTCAATACCAACCCGTGACAGTGGCAGAGATCATTATTGCCTGTTGCATACTGCACAACATTGCTCTCAGGCACGATCTTGATGTCGAAATTAATGAGGATCTAGAAGATGATCCAACGTGCCCTCCTGTACGTGCCCGTGGTGACACACTTAAGGCGCAGCACTCATAAGAACATAAGATATGCCATACTGGGTCAGACCAAGGTCCATCAAGCCCAGTATTCTGTTTCCAACAGTGGCCAATCTAGGTCATATGTACCTAGCAGTTTCCCCAAGAGACACAAGTTCCACAATGCTTGTACTGGGTCAAGCATTGATATCTTCGGTCACTTCTTAATAATGGTTTATGGACCTTTCCTCCAGGAACTTGTCCAAACCTTTTTTAAACCCAGCTACACTAACAGCCTTTACTACATCCTCTGGTAACAAATTCCAGAGTTTGATTACACGTTGAGTGAAAAAATATTTTCTTTTATTAGTCTTAAATAGTTTACCCTGTAGCTTCATTGCATGTCCCCTAATCTTTCTAGATTCTGATAACGTAAACAATCGATCTACGTTTACCCGTTCCACTCCGTTCATTAATTTATAGACTTCTATCATATCTCCCCTCAGCCGTCTCTTTTCCAGGTTAAAGAGCCCTAACCTCTTTAGCCTTTCTTCATAGGAGTATCCTTCCATCCCCTTTACCATTTTGGTGGCTCTTCTCTGAACCTTTTCTAAAATCACTATATCCTTTTTAAGATACGGCGACCAGAATTGCACACAATATTCAAAGTGCGGTCTCACCATGGAACGATATAGAGGCATTATAATATCTTTTGTTTTATTTTCCATTCCTTTCCTTATCATACCTAGCATTCTATTTGCTCTCTTGGCAGCCGCTGCACACTGGGCCGAGGGTTTTAACATGGTATCCACAATGACGCCTAAATCTTTTTCCTAGGTGGTGGTTCCTAATGTGGAACCTTGCATTGTGTAACCATAGTTTGGGTTGTTCTTCCCTAGGTGCATAACCTTGCACTTGTCCACATTAAATTTCATCTGCCATTTTGATGCCCAGTCTTCCAATTTATCAAGATCCTCTTGCAATTTTCCACAATCCTCTTGGGTTCTAACAACTTTAAATAGTTTTGTGTCATCTGCAAATTTGATAACCTCACTCGTTATTCCACTTCCAGGTCATTTATGAATATGTCAAAAAGCAGCGGACCCAGCACAGATCCCTGGGGTACACCACTATTCACCTTTCTCCATTGGGAAAATTGGCCATTTAGCCCTACCCTCTGCTTTCTATCTTTTAACCAGTTCCTGATCCACAATAGTACACTGCCTCCTATCCCATGACTCTTTAGTTTTGCCAAAAGTCTCTGATGAGGGACCTTGTCAAAGGCTTTCTGAAAGTCCAGATACACAATATCAACCGACTCACCTTTGTCCACCTGTTTATTCTCTCCTTCAAAAAAACATAACAGATTAGTAAGACAAGATCTTCCTTGTCTAAAGCCATGTTGGCTATCTCCCATTAGGTTGTCACTATCTATCTACATGCAGCTGATTGAGGAGCTATTTTCATGTGAGTACTGGATGTTTTGAAAAAAACATTTGGATAGATATATGTACTAGTATTACTACTACTGAGCGTTGGTATCGCACTACCAGTCATACGCAGCACTGCACTGACATTGCTGACACAATGCCTGGCCATCTGAGCTTACAATGTGGTCCAACCGCTAAAACAGAAGGTGTGGGCAGGGGACAACAGCGGGTGGAGGTGATTAATGTAGTCAGGATTATTAGGCTTAGGTGATGTGGTAGGCTGTCACACAGGGTTTTGAGATGGTTGGTGAGTAGTTCCAGGCGTTGGGTGCTGCTAGGTGACAGGTGTTTGGTCCCGCATTAACAGTGGGGGGGGGGGGGCAGCCCATTGATAGGCACAGTTGGCTTGACGTGTGGGGATGACATTTGGGGGATATTAGGGGATTGATTGGATTATACGTATGCTCTGATGAGCAGGGACTGTGTGTAACATGTTTCAGAATGGCGATGCATACAGGTGTTAGCACTGTTTACATGCTCAGTAGTAGTAGTAGTAGTAGTATTTGTAGTACTTGGGTTATGCATGTCAAGGTACAGGGCAACCATAGTGTAACTGCATGTATAGATCAGCAGGTGCGTCTTGACCTCACCTGGGGCCTGTGAGGTGTCGTGACAGGTGGGGTGTTATTGTCATACTGAGGCTGTCGGTAGATTAGCCATGCAGCGCAGTGTTGCATACACTGCGGCGGACAGAGATGATTTAGAGGCAGACCAGCAAGGTGTAGGTTACAGTAAGCAGGATGGCGGATGATGAAGGGGGGCATTAGGGCTTTATTTGTGTGTTCTGGGGTGACGGCAGGGATCTTGCTGATGTTATCTAGGGGGACACCGCAGGCCTTAGCTGCATGATGGGTATGTGTGGGGAAGGGGTGAGAGGGGTGATAGAGACCTGCTACCTTGACGGCCACGTCAACAGAAGATGTATTCAACCTATACACAGACACTGTAAGGGTTGGAGAGGGTTTAGGGACGATGCCCAGATGTCCAGTCTTGGCCATGCTCATTTCATGCAGCTGGGGTACCTGCAGCCAGCAATGTCAGGGAGCAAGCTGAGGTCAGGGTGTGATTTGGCAAACATAGTTCATGAGTGGTGAGATATGTTTCGGACACATCAGCGTATAGCTGCTACTGATAGCCAGGGAATGTGCCTGCTGCACCAGGGAACTGGGTATAGGGCCAGGGGAATGTAGCAGCCCCTGCATATATTCCTTTCGTATAGCACCTGGGATTGGGTTAGCAGGGGAGGTGGACCCACAGGAAACACAGAGGGTGCTATGGGAGACATATGGGGGAGGCAGGATTGTACCTGGACCTTTGGGCCGAGCACGTACAGGGTAGCGCGGTGACAGTTATGGTCAACGGTCTCAAGGGCAGCAGAGAGGTCACAACAGGGACGGCAGGCTACAGGCCTGTGGACATGGCCAGGAACACGTCAGTGGCGGGTTGGGGTGTGGACAATTAGGTACAGTGTCATGACGAACTGCCAGACTGTAACGGATCTAGGGGGTTATGAGAGATGAGGATGTGAAGCTGGTGTGTTTGTGGCACAGTTCCAACATGACATATGTACGTATGTTTCCCTTGTGTTTCTCATTCCACAGGACATGCTTGGTGACGTCCCTAGTGGTGTAGTGCGGTGGCAGCTGTGTGTACCTCATTCAACGTGCAGGACACTGGGGTAGGTGGACATACAGGTGCTTTGTCTGTGTGAACAGTCAGGAGCAGCACATGTCACATGTTGTCTGTCTAATGCACATATGTTGTGAGTGACCTATTGAGCGTGCTCCCAGGTACCCCATATGTTGATGTTGGCCACACATATCCACATGTGTTCGTGCCCAGTTTGTCTTCTCCAGCACTGTCTCTGGGACACATCCAATAGGGCTGCGTGTGTCTACAGGTCCTAGGTGTTCTAGTGGTGGGCCACACTTACACCCTTCCCTGACATTGTAGCATCGGCCAACAGCAGTGTATCATCGCATTTACAAGGCCTTTATCTCCACTATTCGCCAATTGTGCACATACAGGCCGTATGTTACTGGTGGTACGCTCACCTTCTCATACTGTGTGTGTGTGTGTTTGTGGGTGGCTCTGTTATGATACAGTGTGCATGCAGTTTGCATTATCATGTGGTGGGCGGGGTCTGCACACCTGTGGAGCGGTGGTAAGTATGCTATCTCTACCTTTCTGGTGTTAACCTTGTGCACAGTGTGCGCGTGTGTTGTGGGTTGACCTCTCATGCGTATTGACAGACCACTGCACAACAGCATTTATGTATCCAAGATATCACCATAATTTGGACATGCAGCAATGGCGGCTGGACATGGGGACATGGTTATTCGACACATGCTGATGACATCTTCTGCCTTTATTGAGACGTGTTGTGGACTTTGCCTGCCTGTGAGGATCCCAAGCAGACATTTGTTGCAGACACACAGTAGGTAGCACCTTGGCTCGTTTGGGTGTAACATCAGCCTTTATATGTTTGTTTTTTGCTGTTTGTTTCATGGACCTTTCCTGTTGGGTCTCTGTGCACCAGCGCTAATGGACATGGGGTGCAGCTGTGATACACCTGTGTTACTTGGGCATGGACATGACCATATCCATGGGACACGCTCGTTTGCGGTTGCATTTCCAAATGTCCACAACATGCACAGTGTTCTGTGTTGTGATCATGTTATGTTTGCCTGTGTGCCTTTTAATTATGTCAGTACTGATGTTTGACTGGCTGCAATGTGCCCTGCTGTTGCATCCAGCATACCATGACAGTGTCTGTCCTTATTCTGACACAGGGCAGCGGACACGCACAGCACATCTACTTACGTGCATCTGCGGGCGACATCACCCACCTGTTGCAGGACACAACAATACCATTCAAATATCCCTGGGAATTGGTGCCATAGGATGTTTGACCTCTGCGAGTGGGACACATGCCTATGATGAACATTACTGTTGGACTGCTACTTTCCGTATAACAGGCCTGTCCAACACACCGTTGCTACCGTGATCTGGCTGGGTGTCCTGTTGATTGCGCAGGACACACATGACCATTCGAGTACTGTGGCACATTGAGATATCACACTTGACTATGCATGCCCAGTGATTCACAGAGAGTCTTAATGGGACATGTGGGGTTGCAGACGCCCTTTGCACTGTGGACACTGTGTATTGGTCTGTATGTGTGCATCACGGACTGGAATAGTCGCTGTATGTTCTACATCCATCTGAAGTTTTGTTAGTGTGTGTTGGCCATGTGTGTAACATGCACCGCAAGATATCCTTATCTGTTGAGGTCACGGGGGCATACAGCCATGCATGTGGCACAGGGGCAACATTGTATGCGTACTCTTGTATATGTCGGCCTGCCCTGCACTTAGACATGACACAGTTGTTATCACCACACCAGTTTAATGACTGCCAACATTTTGAATTGATGTTTGCCCTCACCAAAGAAGTTACAATGCATGTGAGGCATCACTGTGTCGTGGTTCACCCTACACGGTGCATGTGACTGCATATATTGGTACACAAGGGCATGTGGCAGTATGGCTTCTGTGTGGGATAATGGCCCATGTTTGAATTTTCTTTAACACTCCATATACAAGTCATTGTGTTTGGCTACTGTACAGCCGTGCAGCTGTACATTGATTTACAAACATAGCATTGCACGTCTGCACAGTCCTCTTTGTCTCCTGACGTTCTGCCACTCACCTTCGCCCATGACATTTGCAGTGTGATTGTCCGTTTTTGTCCTTTATTTGTGCATCCCATGTACCATGATCTATGTGTACGGTTCATGTATCCACACCACCCATTACAGGGGACCTGCTGCATGGTGATATCTCTGCGGTTCCTTTTTTGGTCTTCTCTGGGATCATGTGCCTCTTGTACCTAGGACCTTATCCTCATTTTGCATTTGGCCTTTGTTTTGGGTTCCATTGTTGACGCTTTCATTGAGATATATATATATATATGGGAGGAGTGGTCTAGTGGTTAGGACAAGGTACTTCAGGCTGGAGGGCCACCTGGGGACAGCAATCTCAGGCCAGAGGGACTGGGATTTCTAGTCCTATAGGCACTCCTTGTGGTCTTGGGCAAGCCACTTAACCCTCCATTGCCCATGTTCTTTGTAAGTATTAGCGTATGTGTCTCACATCCCCTTGTGTTAAATGTATCCCCCAATTGACCGCTTTGACCCAGTGAAAAGCGAGATATAAATACTGCTAAATAAATAAATAAATAAATAAATCATGCATTCTGGGGCAGCTGTGAAATATATATCTATATCTGTGTGCACACTTGCTTACATGTTGCTACTTATGCTTTTCCAGGCTTTTGCCAACTGTATTGGCAGATGGATATGATTTGGGGACAATTCATGACTGATGTGTGTTGATCCCTCATCATGCACTGCCTAGTGTCTACATGCGACTAGGGCATCTGGGACGTGCAGCAACAAGTGGGGGGTGGGGGGATACTGCATAGTGAACACCATGCAGCTACAGCACATTATCTCTCCTGCCCATCATCCGTAGACGTGCCAGTGACTTTGGGGTGACATGTTGGTAGCTGGCATGATCAATGTGTTTTCAGTTTGTTCATTGTAAACCAACCACCTTGATATGATGGCAGGCAGTATATACGATATGTCTACTGGTGACCACAATAAAATTATGTGTTTGACCCACATTTCTCTCTGCTGCTGCTTGACCACTGTAGGCGGTTTCTTACCTACAAAAGCATCCCTAATATTTACCAAGATTGTCTGAGCACATGGGACCCGTGCACCAGAAGAAAAACCAAAAAGAAAAAGAACTCAGATCACAGTTTCTTGTCAGCAAAAAAAACCCCCTCTTTATTTAAACAAGCAAACTCCATAAGCACAGGAACAAGGTCTGTCTTAAGGATCTGAGGGCGAGCAACATTCTCCTTCCCATCGGGGAAAGAGAAGGCCGCTGCCGCCTCGAGCTCTGTGGCTTGCCTTCTTATATATCCTTCTCTGTAGCAACTCCCGCACTGAGTCTTGTTCCGTGTGCACAAATCTGTTATACTTCCTACAAAAAGTTGTAAAGCCGTCTGCACAATTTTGAACCTTCTGCAAAAATCTGCTAGCACTGCTTGCAAAAATTAAAGTACCACTTGCAGAAGTTTGCAAAAGCTCTCCAGGTAGGACCCCCTCCCTCATGATTATGTCTTAGGGTCTGCAGCTGTATTCCAAGGTCTTCCTTATCTGTGCTGTAGAGCGTATCTCTCCTGCATTCCTTGGGGCCCACTTATGGTCTTCTATTTGCCGGCACTGATTGCATTCATTCTTCAGGGCTAGAGAATTTTCTTTTAATTATTTTTCTGTTAATTATTTTCTGGCCTGGCCTGTATTTGCTTTCTGGGCCTAACAGCACATATTCCTATGCAGAGTGAGGTTTCTTCCAGACTGTACTAGGCCACAGACACCTTCTTGTTCCTGGAAAGCCCACTTGCTCTGTCTTCTTGTGCCATTCATGCAGGGTGCCCGTGCAAATTGCAGACAGGCAGGATTATAGTCGCAAACAGCACATAAGGCAAAACCTAAGCAGACCTATTCCTAAGCCAGAATATCCCAACATTCCCCAATTTTTCTTTTTCCTTTTCTCTTGTGTACGGGCAAAGGTAGGGAACCCCATACTATGGGCCATGGACGGCAACCAGTTGTGACAGAGAGGTATCATTCAAGAGGCAGCAACTCATACTGATCCCTAGATACAATATACAGGGTTTGAACAAAAGACTTAATCAATGTACATAGAAATGCAAACAGGAAAGGAAATGTGCAACACATAATAACAGCACAGGCTATAAACGGTAGCATGGAAATTAAAATGTCCCATAACCCACCCAAAGCAGAGGAAAAAAGAACCAAACCAACCACTCAGATTAAACCTATCCCAAGTCTGCACAGGAACATGAGCAATCTTTTTCACATGGTCAGTAATTTCAGTAATAATACGGCTATGATCATCTATTTGTAAGCAACAATTGGTCAAATTAAACTTTCCATAAACGCCACTTTCAGCAGCAAACAAATAATCTAAAGCTAAGCGATTCTGATAAATGGCAGTACACACTGAGAAATGGTAGTACATATTTGAGGATGTTGTTTGGCAAGCAATGTAAGCACTTTGCTAGTTTCATTTGTAATAATCTCAACAATAAATGTCCAGGTAAAAGTTCAGTTCAAGGCAGGGTTTGATTGAGAACTTCTGTGGAGATGTGGGTTGTGTTGTGAACACGCAGAAGTAAAGCTAATTGTCCATCGGGATGAAGGAACTCAATAAGTAGCACAAGCACGATGGAGACAAAAAGGAGGAAGCACAGGGAAGCCCATGGAGTAGGATTGACAGCAAACATCTGAGTCATGGAACAGTGAAACAGTTCGCATGGAAAGAAAATTATTCAATCAGGCACGACAGCTAGGGACGGCTTTCTTTCAGATGGCTGACGTATATCCAGGTGTCTGCATCAGTCAATTGAGCAGTAAAAGGGGAAGTGACAATAGTGAACTGGATACAGACTATCAGCAATTTCTTGGAATGCAATCCGAAGCCCTACAAGGTAAATCATAGAGGCTCTGGTCTAACCTCTCCAGTGTAATTAGCCAAATCAAATAGACAATGTGGGAATCACTTATTCAAAGTTCAATTTTTCGTGCTGCATCGGACCTTAAATAACTTCTTATCAGAATGTGTTTCACTCGCTCCACTAATTCAGCTGCCTGAAGTCTACAAGCACAAACAAAAGAATGTTGTACCCCCACCCCCCCTTCTTCTTGGATTGCTGCTTGCACACAACAGCCAATCCTGCTTCTAAAAACAATTGTTAAAAAGTAGTATTGTGGGAAACAAATGGTCAACAAGCATAACAGTGTGAATAAACAGTGTCTCTGTCCCACTAATGCAGCACAGAGCTCAACACCACACTGACACATGTCTTTCGTTATGTTCTGGTAATGTACATGGCCCATCTGTGCTCACATCCTTGTACGGTGGCAGCTGGCTATGTGGCAGCCGTCTGACACATCACAGGGTGCTACGTGTTTCCATACTGACATTCCCTTTGAGGGGACATATTTGGGTTGTGCTTGCTGTGGTTGTTAGGGGTAGTGGTTGTGGACATGTGTTGGTGAACCATAGGTTGCAGGTTCAAGTCCCATGTGTTCCTTTTTTGGTGCTAACCTGACCAGGAGCTGCCTGACGACTGGTCACCTCTACGCACACCCTTCCATCTCTTCACCTTACACCACAGTATGCCCTCGATGCAGCCTATCCGTCGCATATTAGCTGTTACATATGGCTCTTTCTTTGTACTGTCCATGTCGGCTGGGGGGATTGGCATTGCTGTTGTTGATCTGATGTGGTCCATGTCTGTTTGTAGGTTCATGTCTCACATGCTCGTTTTCCGTTCTGTTCCCCATTTTGCCCTGCTCCACAGAGCATCCCCTGCCACCCATTGGGTTTAGCTTCTTTGCTCTTTTGCATGCTATGTCCACTACATAACATTTCATTGTGTGTGTGTGCATGTGTTTATATGTGGCTGTCGTCCCAATTATTGACTGTGATATGAGCTGTACACACCGGTTCTGCATGTGCATTGCATCTTTGTGACTGTTGGGGTTGCCCTATCCTGGCAGCCAGCTGTGTTTTGGTGTGGTGCCCTCCACTGTTCTTGTATGCAGCCTTTGCTGTGACACTCATGTTGGTGTTGTAGCCTACTGGTTTGTGCATTGCTGTTTGTGCTACTGGTCATGGGTTCGATTCCTCTCTGTTCTAATTATTTTATGCCTCTCGTCTATACGTACTTTGCATTCCTGTTACAGTCCTACCTGTGATGATCTGTGCTGCTGGCACATTAGACCCTCAATACTGTTGCCAAACATCCTTCTGTCAGTCTATCTGTGTCTGCAAGCTCTGTGGCATCCTGCCCTACTGTGCAGGCTGCTACCCCATGTCCTGCACTGGCACACTTTTCTGCATTGCGGCTCTTCATGCTTGCCTCTCCTGTGTCTGCTCTGCATGACACTGCTTTCCTCTGTCCTCCTATCATTGCACTTATCCTGCCACCTCTACCTCCTCTGGTGGACACGTATCCCCATCCTCTGCCACTTACTGTCATTGTTGCACTGTACATTACCATCACCCTGTACATTGGTACAGCTGCCCCCGATATGTTTGTCCACTTTACCTGCTGCCACATGGGCTGCACGCAGATTTGGCTGGTCCATGAGCTCCGTCATCTACTTCCTTCCATCACTTGTTCATTGCCTTTCCTTGGTGCTCTGTGCAGTGTTATGGTTACGTCTGTGTTTGAGCCATACATTTCATGTTTGTGACTTTGGGGCACCATCTCCTGTGTCACCTTAGCATCCCTGGGGCATCTTTCGCGGCACCTTAGGTTTGGCCAGCTTATGGGGCACCTTATATGCTGCCTTGGAGGGTGCCAACCTTTCCTGCCGCCCTCTGGGGCACATTATGACCTGCCTTGGATGACTTGGTGCTTTATGATGTGCCTTATGGTGTGCCCTAAAAGGTGCATTAGGTTGCGGCACTGGGATGAGGCTTTTTTGGCTGGCAGTGCAGATTATTGGGATGTGTCTGACTGTTTCAAGCAGGAAAAGGGATTGCCTTAGACAGCCTTTTAACTGAGCCCACAGAGGGATCGAACACATGACCACTGTATCAGCAGTCAATGTATTAACCAGTGTGCTACACCTCTGTCACTGTGATTGCAGGTCAGCGCGCCTAATTAAGGCTAACCCGCGTTAATGTACCCTGGCTCCTTCTATCGCACGATAATGGACTTTATCGTGCGATAACCCGAAATGCTACCTTAAGACCGGAACACCCACTACCTTATCTGGCATTCGTCACAGTAAGACTGCAACTAACGTCGGTAACATTAAACAGTTTAGTAAACATACCCCTAAGTGTTTGCCCTTAGTATTGTTAAGAATCCGAACCGGGGGGGGGGGGGGGCGCTAACGAGCCCACACTGTAATGGCAGCATTCCCCTGAGGCTCCGTGCCGGGAATCTCGCATCTACTAGTAGACTGGGCACGAATCCCCGAGTTCGTGTCTAATTTAAGTGCTGGAGTGCAGTGGAACAGGTGGTGAGGTGGAATCGGTAGTTGAAGCCGGTATGTGATCGTCGCTGATTAAGTATGCCTTCCCTCCATGCCGGTGATGATTGCCCGACCCCGTACAGCTCCTGAGGGCGAGCTTGCAGCTCGATGCTGATCTGAGTGGTCCCCGATCGCTGAAATATGATGTCCAGCCTACTGCTTTCTGAGATCAACCTGGTACAATTGCTGAGTGCGAGAGCAGGATAAGCATTGCAGCGCCAAGGAACAAGAGTTGCTGTGCCTCCTCTCAGCGCTTCACTGCAAGTCTACGCTGCCGTATGTGCTGGAGGTTGAGCGGATTTGTACCGAAGTGGCTCTCCGATGTGTGTCAGAGGTGGGGAGTAGTATCTCGTAGACATAGAAAGAAATTGAAGTGAATCAGCTTATACGACGATTTCATCCCAGGGACCCCAGTGGCGGCCATTACCGCATGGTGCTACAACGAAAGTGTTGACCACAGCCAGTGGCGGGAAAATTGTTCACCAGGTAACTCTACATTGCCACCATATTATCTCCCTGTATAACCAGTTGTGGGTGCCTTTGATTCAAGAAAGTACAAGGGGGGACTGATCGGACAGAATCTGCTGTTGAATCCCTGAATGGACATGTGATTCTCAAAAGTCTGCTTTAATTTGCTCATCTGCTATTCTTTATACTGAGCATTCTGTTCAGCACTGAGTGAAGGGCACCATCTTGTGGCCAAAGAGAGTGGCAGCAGCTCATCTCTGTTACAGAAGGGGAGATCTTCCTGGGAAGTTGTCTGGCGAGGTGGGGGCAGCACCGGATGGGATATGGCATCCACCAAAAAGAAAACGGCTGACTTGAGGGAATTTGCCTATGGAAATGCCCAAGCAGAGAACCAGGAAAGAGACAAGCAAATGTCTGAGGGGCAGTCTAAGAACGTGGTAGTGAGTGGTCAAGGCAAAAAGGAGCTGGAGAATGCAGCTGGTGCTCTCATGTCCATTACAAAGGAAGAACTCAAATCTTGGTTCAAGGAGATTAAAACTGACATCGCTGAGTTTAAAGTGGAGGTGGAAGGTATGTTCTCACAGTTACGGGGCTGATATCACAGAAGTTGGTTGCAGAGGCAGAAGGATGTATTGAGGCATTGGAGGCACGTACTGACTCTTTGGAAAAAGTGTTGAAGAATTTGGAGGAAGACAAGGAGGTTATGGCATTAAAACTGGAAGATTTGGAGAATAGAGCTCGACGCCAGAATTTGTGCATAAAAGAAGTCCCTGAGACAGGGTAGTACTGGGATTGTATGAAAACCGCAAAGGATATCTGTGAGGCGGTGCTGAAGGATGCAGGGGGAGGAGAGGTGGAGGTGGCATTGGACAGAGCACACAGATCGCTTGGTGTAGCACGAAGGGAGCAGCCTCGGGACATTATCATTTTTTTCCATGACTATCTGATCAAGGACAAAACAGCCAGTAGGATGAGGTCCCTGGGAAAGTTTAAATGGCAGGGATCTGAAATCACTATATATATGTGGACCTTGCCACGGCTATGCAACAAAGAAGGAGGAATTGGAGAGTTTACTACTAGGCTGAGAAAGAACAATATAAGATACAAGTGGCTGTTCCCCGTGGTCTCGCATTCACCATTAATGGGGTGACCCGACAAGCGGAGACATTGCAAGCATTGGCGTGGGCCATGAAAGAGGCCGGCATTCAGCGTATACCTGGAACGGAAAGGCCTGGCAGTACACAGCAGCGAGTTCCTGTAAAGCGGTGGCATCGGGTGGAAAGGCGGAAGAGGACGTCTACACGAGTGGAGCTGGATACATCTTTGCGAAGCTGAGGGACTGATATGTATACGCGACAATAATATGGGGGTTGTTGTAGTGGAAATGTTAAGTGGGGTGGGGAGTGGGTGTTATTATATTTGGGCTTATACATGTTGGTAGATGCTGTGGGGGCAGGAGTTTGGATGGAGGGGAATGGGGGTATTATGATGGGGGAGGCAGTGGGACTGTGGTTCTGAAATGTAAATGTTGATGTGGATGTGGGAGGGACAGGCACGGTAGAGGGTTAGAGGGGTGGGAGCTGAAGGGGGGTCTAGGGAGGGGGGTGGGAGGATGGGGGGGAGGGAGTTCACCGACAGCAATTTCTATGAGAGAGGGGGTAGCGAGGATGGGGGGGGGGGGTTCTAGGGGCTAAAATGGGTGGAGGGGAGACCCCTGAAAATGGAACGTGAATTAAAGGATTCTAACGCTCAACGTGCATGGTCTTAATGCCTGGCAAAAGAGAAGGGCGGTGGTGAGAGAGGGTGTTCGGGCCCAGGCAGATGTCATCATGATACAGGAGACTCATTTAAAGGGATCTCGGGGGGGGGGGGGGGGGAATTTGTCAGGACAAATATGATAAAGGATTTTTTGCTGCTAATCAAAGTTGTTATAAAAAGGGGGGAGTGGGGATATTGTTATCTAAGGATCTGCTGGGGGACACTAGGGAGGTTATTAAAGATAGGGAAGGGAGGTATGTTATATGGATTGGGTTACTGGAAGGGAAAGAGGTTACTCTTTGTAGTGTGTATGCACCTAACACTGCTCAAGGTAGTTTTTTGACAGGATTCTCCCAATTATAGAGGAGCATAAAAGGGGGAGTTTAGTCATGGGAGGAGATTTCAATACAGTTGTGAATCCACGATTAGACTCCTCTGGTGGTGGAAGGAGGTGGGATAAATCTGGGAGAAGGAAGTTAGAGAAAATGATGTCCGATTTGGGACTGGTAGATGCTTGGAGGCATAGACATGTTGGGGAAAAAGCATACACCTTTTTTTTTTAATATTTTATTTATAGCTTTTAACAATACAACGGGACATACACACACAACAAAAATCACACCAAAATAACTGAAACAAAACCTGACCCGACCCCCCCCCCCCCCGGCTCTCTGAGGCCTCAATATTTAACTACCACACAGCCCAAGCCTCCAGACGAATAACCTGTTATCAGCACCATGTGCTGGACACAGGAATACCCCTGCCAATCAGGGGGAGTTGAAATTTATCTGTGCACAAGCAACGAAATTGTCCAACAAATTCCATTTACTCGAGATAATCTCAATTTTATCAGGGTAATTGAGTTTGCTATACAACTTCTCGTATCTGGCATACTGACAAAACAAATTCCACCACATCTCTAGGCACAGCCTACGTGAATCTTTCCAGTTAACAAAAATGACTTTTAAAGCAATGGCTATCATAAAATTGAATAAAAATTGATTTTCTTTAGTTAAGCCAGGTACTTGCGTTGCCGCTCTTAAACACACAATGCTCCAGGATAGTGTGCCTGAGATATTTAAAACAACCTGCATTCTTTTCCAAATAAGCTTCCAAAATCTCTGAACGTGATGGCATTCAAAGGTCATATGCATAAAGGTACCAGCTTTTATCTGACAAGACCAACACTTGCCCGATGCTGATTTATCCCATTTAGCCAATTTAACAGGTGCAATATAAGCTTGATGCATGAAGAAATAAAGAGATTGAGTAACCGCTGCTGACCTGTAAACTCTGGTGACAGGGCCCCATAAGGATCTCTCCATGCCCTACAAGGGATAGGGCATGGAATCTCCAACTCCCAGCTTCTTACAAGACCGTTCATATGGGATGGGCCTTCGTCTCTCAGGTATGCATAAATTTTGGACACAGCACCCACCGACCCTGCTAACTCTGCCAACTGTTGAAATGAACAGTCTTCTGGAGCCAACTCTGCAGCACGAATCTTGGCCGCTTTAACACTATGTTGGCGCTGTAGCCAGTAAAAAAAAAGGCTGAGTCCGGTAAAGAAAACTCCTGCTGCAAAGTTTCAAAATCCTTCTAATCTGTAGGGCCAAGCACCTGCCCTAAGCTCCAAATTCCACACGCCTGCCATCTCTTCCATGCGAACATCCTACCATTAATTTTAAACTTAGGGTTCCACCACAACGGTAACCTCTTAGCCAGGGGGCCCTCTGTCTCCGTATGCTGGACCAACGACAGATAAGCCTCTTGCGTCGCAGAGATCACCTTTCCTACCAGGGACTTTACGGGATGTTTCATACCAAGGAGTAGCCCAATTGAGCAGGGGCAGACAATCTGCTTTTCCACTTCTAACCATACTGGCTTGCGACCCAGATCCTCCTCACAAACCCACAGCACGCCTTGTTTTAAAAGGAACGCCTGGTGATAGCCCCGAAAATCAGGAAATTGGACACCTCCCTTGTCCTTTGAAGCTTTCAGCTTTTTGAGAGCAATCCTAGGTTGCCGGCCACCCCATAGAAATCTACATAAACATCTTTCCACTTCAGCATAAAACCCAGGATCCAGCGAAACCGGAAGCATACCTAACACATAATTAATTTTAGGCGTTAAAGTCATTTTTATTGTCTCCAATCTTCCCCACCAGGAAAGATAAAGGGGGGACCAAGCTAGTATAGAGTGCTTTATAGTCTGCATCAGATCATCCACATTCTCTTGAATAGCTTGCTCTATGGGAATACCATATTTGACTCCTAAATATTTAATGTTACCTGTTTCCAAACGAAACGGAAAGGGAGCCAGGTGTTCTGCTTTGACCTTACTATTCATAGGAAAGGCAACAGATTTAGTCCAATTAATTTTATAACCGGACAACCTAGAGTAATGCTCTATCAAATTTAAAATCACAGGAATTTCCGATAGCTGAGTAAACAGCAAAAGGTTATCTGCATATGCTGAAATTTTGATCTGCCAGTCCCCAATAACAAAACCTCCAATATCCTTATTTTGTCTTATTGCTATGGCTAACGGCTGAAATTTGCAGCAAACTCACGAGGGTGTTTAATGGTGTTCTTCAGGGGGGCTTGCTCCCAAGGTCAATGGCAGTAGTGAGGATAGCTTTAGTGCCCAAACGGGGGAAAGATAAGGGGGTAAGTGAATCGTATCAGCCTATTTCTTTAATAAATTTAGATGCAAAGATTTTAGCATAGATTCTGGCTACCCGCTTGCAAAATTATCTCCCTAAGTTGATAGGCAATGATCAAACGAGCCTTATACCAGACAGGCAAGCCAGTGATAATATCCAGAAGCTTTTAAATGTCATCAGAGCAGTCCAGACTGTGAGGCTGGATTCCTTGGTGATGGCGGTGGACATGGAAAAAGTGTTTGATAGGGTAGAATGGCCATTTATGTTTGAAGTGTTGCAGAGAATGGGGATAGGGGAGCATTTTTGAAGTTGGGTTAGCGCGCTATATGACCAGCCGAGGGCTTGGATTTGAGTGAACGGTACCTTCTCTGAAGAATTTGAACTAGGGCGGGGAATTCGACAGGGATGTCCCTTATCACCCTTGCTTTTTGCACTGCTGATTGAGCCTTTAGCGCAGTGGATTAGAGAGCAGGAAAATATTAGTGGTATACAAGTGGGGTCTGGAGAGTATAAAATTTCTCTTTTTGCTGATGATATTATTTATACTGTGAGCAGACCTTTAGAGTATTTACTATTGTTATTGGAGGAAATAAGGGGATATAGTGAAGTATTGGGATATACAATGAATATGGGGAAAACTGAGATTTTAAAACTTTGGATGTGTCCAGAAATGGAGGATCAGCTGCGGAAGGCATACACATTTCAGTGGGCGAAGCAAAAAAGTTAAAATATTTGGGGGTTTGGATTTGCTGCGATTGGAGACAATTGAGAAGATTAAACTATGACTCTGTGGTTACTGATCTCTTAACTGATTTGGTGAGATGGATTAAAGCCAGCTTTTCATGGGTCGGGAGGATTGCCCTAGTTAAAATGAATGTGTTGCCCAGGATACTTTATTTGTTTATGGCATTGCCTATTGAGGTGTCATTTAGGGATCGTATTTATCACAGTTTAAACTGCAGCGAGTTTTATTAATGGAGAATGAGCATCGACTGGATTTATATTTAAGCTAAAGTACTCTGAAGTAGAGAAACTTTTCCCAACGTATTATTGACAAGTTATCATACGTGGAATTTAGAGGCTGGCTTATACATTTTTTATTTCCATTCTCGCTGCAATGGGCTTGTTAGGAGGTCATTGATGCTATCTCGGCACATTACAAAATCCAGACTGTTGGTCTGAAAAATAGTGCTTTAATAAGTCTGAGACCTCCTTATTGGCCTTTTATTTAACGCTCCTTTGACGAAGTTAAGAATTTGAGGTTCTGATATTCCCTTTAGTTATTTTGAATGATTTTTATTTATTTGGATTTATTGAGGTGTCATGGCACAAATAAAATTGTTGCAGCATAGAATTTTTTCCTTCATCTGGAAGAGATGCCCTCCGCGGCTTAATAAAAGGGTGATGGTTAGACATAGGAGAGATGGGAGGTTAGGTGTCCCGGATTTGATGAGATACTATAAAGCTGCACAGCTGTGGGCGCTCATTTATTGGAGGATGGGTTCTGAAGCCCGAGGATGGGTGCGGGTCGAACAGGACTTGGGGGATCTAGGACCATTGGTAGATCGCATGTGGACTAAGAACCAGCAGCAGGGGGAAGAGGGGAGGAGGAGAACCTGAGCAGAGAGTCCCTTCACAGCAGTAACTTTAAAAGTCTGGAAGCAAGAAAGGGAGAAATTGGTGGGGGCTAGAGTATCAATTCAACTACAGAAAATTCGACAGTGTATTGGGATTCCATGAGGGGGGGGGGGAAGAGCTTCTGTATATAAAAAATGGAAGGAGAGGGGATTGGTGTGGATGGGGCAACTGTTCACTAAATACGTTTGAGCGTCTTTAAGAGGATTATTCCTTGGGACGGGATGACTGGTTTGGATATCGCCAAACAGAACAATTTGTACAGCGGAGCCTGAAGGGGGAGGACAGAAGTAAGCCAAACTCCCCATTTGAGAATCTGTTGCTTAAGGTGGGGGAATCTCGTGGGCTTGTATCACAGATCTATAAGGGAATGGGGGTGTGTGTGGCCAAGAGGCTTATCAGGCGGCGTGGATGAGGGACCTGGGTGGTTATTGGGATGAGGAAAGGTGGGCGACTGTCTTTGAGAAGGCCAGGATTGCGTCCAGTTCTGCTGCTATACAGGAGCATTGCTATAAAATGCTTTATCGCATGTATCTCACGCCAAAACAAATGGCGGAGATTGATAAAACTAAGGAGCCATATTGTTGGAAAGGGTGTGGGGCTCTAGGCACATATTTGCATGTGTGGTGGGAGTGCCCAGTGGTACAGGGAATATGGAAATGGATGCAAGGGGTGGTACGAACTATGTTGGGATGGAAGGGGGAGATGGGGCCGGAGCAAGTATTATTGGGGGAGTGGAGGGAGCCGGGTAATGAGCTGAGTTATTTGTTAAAGATGGTTTCCATAGCGGTCAGGATGGAAATAACTTATAAATGGAAAGACACTGGAGGCCCTGAAGTGGAGCAGGTGCTGAGAAGATTAGCATTTATCTGTCAAATGGCGGAGTTGCAAGCGCGTTTGATCAATAAATTGGGTGTGTTTCAACATAAATGGAACCCATATATTCAATGGAAACAGGGTGAGGAGGTATAGTGGAGGAAAGATGGTGGGGGACCATGATACGGAGCATATTGGGGTTCTGGATGTTAACTTGGGGATTATGTTCAGGGGGTGGGCTGGATGTTAAATGATGGAGGTGGAGTACTGTTCCATAGATATTGGTCGGTGGGAAGAAAGTTGGGTGGAAGGGGAGGGGGTATGGGGGATTATGACACCTTTGTAATGTTAATGTGGTCTGTTGATTCATAGCCATCTTGCTATATACACTGTTTTTGGTTTTATGTGCAATCTCTGCTATGTGTGTTAAGACCGGAGTTGGTTTAACTTGTATATGTTAGAAGATGTTCAATTTTGTGTATTGACTTGTTAAATTGAACATATATTAATAAAAAAATATTTCAATATAAAAAAAAAAGAATCCGAACAGCTCCTTGGATTGTCTCCCTATGAAATGCTATTCGGATCACCTATATGGGATAATTAAAGGAACCTCCTCAGTTTGAAACCAAAGATAAGTTTCTTAAAGAATATATACTTGGGTTGTCCTCTTCTTTATCTGTTCTCAAGAATAAAGGACTGTTGGCACAAACACCCCCATTGGAGTTTGCAGTTCACAGTCTCAAACCAGGACAGGGGGTCTTGATAAAATCCTGGAAGGAGTCCAAATTGCAACCAGACTGGGAAGGCCTGTTCCAGATCTTACTGAGTACAAAGACTGCTGTAAGAACTGCGGAAACGTTTGGACTCATTATACACGAATCAAAGGTCTGGTCGAAGTTCCTTCAGATGAACAATGGAAGGTCCAGAGAACTAATGACCCTCTGCGCCTGAAAATAACAAGGAAAAACAGAAGAACAGGAGAGAAGTTGGTTAAAAAGGACTAATAAAAAAGGGGATGATGTTGCTATGATGGGGGGATCACTTTCTCTGTTAAGGTGAATGACATGGGATTTAGGACCTCAGCGTAAAGCAGGGGTCTCAAACACGCGGCCTGCAAGAGACCTTTGTGCGGCCCGCGATGCAGAGGAAAAAAAACCCCCGGCTTCTGCTGCTGCTGCCGCTGCATGGCAGCGGCAGAATCAACTGTCCTGCGGCCCCTTCCCATCTGCCTGGCAAAGCATCTTCTCAGCTCCATCAGCGGCAGCTTTCAGGGCCGCGAAGAGAGTAGTATTTCCCTCTCGCGGCTCTGTTAAGCCTGCCGGGGCTGATGGGAATTCCCATCAGCCCCGGCAGGCTTAACAGAGCCGCGAGAGGGAAATCACTCTTCTCTTCGCGGCTCTAAAAGCTGCCGCTGATGGAGCTGACAGCTGAGGGCTCTGCCGGGCAGACGGGAAGGGGCCGCGGGACAGTTGATCATCTCCTCCCCTTCAATCCTGCCTGGATAGCGGGAATGAGCGGCGGTGAAATCTGCTTCTCTGTTCTTCTTTCTGCTCTTTGCTCAATCTGCACTTTTTAAAAAATCTGCTTCTTATCTGTAGTGCTCTGTATTGCTGGTTTTCTATTGGATTTTGAAAAATACTGACTGCTTGATTCTGTGGGGTGAAAGGCCTTCAGGCTAAAGAAGGTGGTGGGGGATACTTGTAATACTGAACCAGGTGCAGATAGGGCACACGGAGCGCTGCCAACTGAGACTCTCTTTTGTAGGGTCAGCGCATTTACCTGTAATGTTGGGCCTGGCATGGGGGGGCTGCACAGGACACTGCCATGATAGCCTCTCTTCTGCTGGGCCAGTGGGAATGGCCTGTGTTGGTGCTTCACAGAGTGGCGAGTTGCAGGGGTCCTCTGGATTAGTGATCTGTTTGTGTCTGTGCTGCTTCGTGGTTTGGGTCTTTGGGTCCTAATGCATGCCATTTTTGCTTCTGTTAACTTTGAGGAAGTTTCATTTGATTGTTTTCTCTAGTTCTTTTTCTTCTCTCTGCATTGGCAGGAGGGACATTTAGGTAGGCCAGTGTGTGACTCAGGTGAGAGGCTTAGGGGAGGCACAGAGCAAGGGGAAGCAGTGAACACGATTCCAAAATGGACTTAGGGGAGACATTCAGATAGCGTATAACGGGCTGATGCAGGGGTGAGAGGGTTATCCAAAGCCAGTTTGCCTGATTGAGCAAGTGGACACCAGTACTATGAGGGGAAAAGTGGCTGTGAGGGGTTGGAGAGGTCATAGAGGTAGGGGGAGATTGGAGCACTGGGATTCCAATGCAGTAGTAGCCTCACACAAACAGGACAGTTGTGGATGCGAGCAGCATGCAGCTGGAGGAGCCAGCTAGGCCTTTCAAATCTAAGAACATGAAAAGGTGCCCAGAGTAGGACAGTGTGATATAGGAGGAGAGTAGTGGTGAGTGGTATGTGTCTTTCTTTATCCATACACTCATTAAGAGGCATGTTTACTAAAAGTTAGTGTATGGTAACATTATGCAAATATTTATGCAAATGATGCCCTTATGCAAATGAGGCCTGCGTCTTGTGCGGCCCCCGGGTTACTCTACAAGTCCTCATTTGGCCCTCAAAGCAATTTGAGTTTGAGACCCCTGGCATAAAGGGATGGACGGATGAACAAATACGAACACAATGGGGAAGGATGTACCTTAACATATTTACTGTAACCCTACTAGAGGGAGAGGGACCAGTGAGCCTAGAATTTGATGCCTGCCAAGTGATAAATTGTGATGGGGGATACTACGAAAAGTTGTGGGGAAATAGTCATAAGTATATGCGTATGGGATGCCCTGTTACGAGTGGTCACGAGTTTGGTGGACCATCGAGGATGGAGGCTGGGTTTCCCCAGAGGGGAAGAAGCACCCAATTCAAAAGAAAATAAAAATGATAAAGAAACATAGTATTCAGCAATGTAATCCAGGAAGTTGCAATCCCATCAGGGTCGCCCTCTCTGGAGGGGATGACTCACTGGATGGGACCTATGGAATAGGAATAGACATTAGTGGGCAAGATCCCCATGAAAGATTGAGGATAAGAATACCCTTCAAGAATCAGACTCAGGTCTCCACACCATTCCCCAGCATATCTTTTGAACCTAATAAGGACCCTAATGTAGTCAAAATAGTGGAGATTAAAGATTTGAGGTGGAAACGGGTTATGGGGATGTGAACACTTGGGTGGAATGGGTTAAATATACTGTAGGAAGTCTCAACCGTAGCAATTGCTACGCATGTGCCTCGAGGAGGCCCATTGCACAGGTTGTGCCCTTACCCTTGAGGTGGGATACAGATCCCGAAGGAGTAAGATGCCTCATATCTCTGTATCAGGAAAAAACAGCTTGGGGAAATGAAAGTTGCAAGTCATTGAATTTGCTCTTTTCCCCTACAGACTTGGAGGTAAAAGTCCCCCACCACATTTTCAACAGTGTTTGGAAATCACTCCGCCTGTCTCACCAGGTGGGGTAAGAACTACACAAGAGAAGTGGGGGAACTGAATACCTGCGTTCTAAGCCTAAACCTGACAGGGATGGAAAGAGAAGAGAAGAACTACTCCAACCTGGTAATCCCTAGGGCAAACCTGTGGTGGTACTGTGGAGGGCGGATGTTGAGACCAACATTGCCTACCCTATGGTCGGGAACATGTGCATTAATTCAATTGGCAGTTCCTTTCACCTTGGCATTCACAGAACAGGACAAGGGGCAAAATACAAAGGAAAAAGGAAGAGTACCTTGGGAGCCTCATTTGATGACAGGATATATATAGATGCAATAGGAGTCCCTCGGGGAGTTCCGGATAAGTATAAAGCACGAAACCAGATTGCAGCTGGATTAGAATCCCTCTTATGGGTAATTATGATAAACAAAAATGTAGATAAATTATATATATTATAACCAACAATGGTTTATCAATTATACCCAGAATGCAATAAAGGGGATCGCAGAACAATTGGATGCCACTAGCAGAATGGCCTGGGAGAACCGAATGATTTTAGATATGATGGTGGCTGAAAAAGGGGGCAAGTGTATGTTCATCCCCAATAATACAGCCCCTGATGATACTATCACTAAAGCCCTGCGAGAACTAACTACCTTGGCAGAGGAATTGGCAGAAAATTCAGGTACAGATACCTCTCTCAATGGATGGTTGGAGTCATGGTTTGGGAAGTGGAAAGGAGTGGTAGTATCTATATTTACCTCTGTACTTGTAATTGGAGCATTAACTACGGTGGGGTGTTGCATAATACCGTGTATAGGAGGGTTAACCCAAAGACTGATAGAAACGGTAAGCACTGAACAAATGATTGTATCATTTCCAGTGCACAAAGGCGCAATGTTATTAATGGACAATAAAGGGGAAGAGAGAGAGTTAGGAAGGATGTTATCTAAATTAGAAGCTTCCTATGGAACTGAAGAGTAAATGTAAAAAGTAACAAGAAAACTTTAAAAAGAAAGAGGGAGGGGTTTGATATAAACAAGTGTGATATGTTATTTTTACAATGTAAGATAATTCTTGTATTCCATTCATTCACCATTCTGTAATATAATTTTGTATGTAATGACTTTTTGACTCCCCTTGTTGTATGCCTGCATCATGGAAGGAGAGACTACATGGCTAGTAATACGTAGCCTGTCACAGGTGCAGAAGTACAAAGCTGACTCCCTTTGTTGTATGTCTGCATCCTGGGAAGGGAAAGTCTACGTGGCTAGTAATACGTGGCCTGTCACAGGTGCAGAGGTACAAAGCTGACTCCCTTTGTTGTATGCCTGCATCCTGGAAGGAGAGACTACGTGGCTAATAACATGTAACCTGTCACAGGTGCGGAAGTACAAAGAAGTGGAGTGAGACAAGTATTAACCAATGAGTGATAGACATGCTGCAGGAGGGTGAGGACATAGTATAGTATGGAATGATTTTTTGACTTCCTTTACTGTATGTCTGCATTCTGGGAAGAGAGACTATGTGGCTAATAACACGTAGCCTGATACAGGTGTATAAGTATTAACCAATGAATTATTGACATGCTGGAAGTAGGAGAGGACCTATTATACTATAAAAGAACTGTGAAACAGAGAATAGGTGTGAATGCTCACTGAAGCAGTTCACCCTTCCTTGCAAGAAAGCGATTAATTAAAAATAGCTCTGCCTCACTGAAGTCTGTTATTGTGTAAAAAAGTTATGTTTCTTACAGGATTGAAGATGAGGAGCAGCAGTGCCTGACAGATAAAATCCACCACATGATGGATGAGTGCCTCAAGCTAACAGAGGTGGTAAGTGGGAGCAAACCAGTGAGAGAGCGAAAGACTGGAATTTAGGACCCATTGACTTCTGTGCTATGCCCCAACATGGTGGCAGAGTAAGAGAGGACTTAACTTGCAATCTTAAGATAGGAATATACCTCATGATCTCATCTCTACTATGATATCTAAATGGAATAGTGTAAAAAATTCTTTGTCTAGAGTTGTGGCAAAATTAGCAGACATATTTGGGTATATCCCAACCCTCTTTTGGTAGAGCAGTGAAATGTAACACATACAGCAATTAAGGTGAAAAGTAAACTAATCTGTTAATTTCCTTTCTCTGAATCTTGCCAGACTAATCCACACAAGTTGGTTATATTATCTTGCCAGCAGAGGGGAAGAGAAAAAGCTCAGAACTGATTCCACTTACTTTTTATAGGGGGCTGATACTGCTTTCCACTCTTTAGAATATATCAAAACTAAGCATGTAAGATAAAAACATCAAAGATGACTATATTGTTCAAACTCCCAGGGACACCATTAAAACCAAAGCTGCTTGTTCTCGGGGAGGCGTCCCCCTTTGGACTCCCCCAAGTCCTTTACCAACTTCTCGAGTTCCTCCCTGAACAAAAGCTCACCCTTGAAAGGCAGCTTTCTCAGGCGGACCTTGGAGGAAATATCTGCCGACCAGTTGCGAAGCCAGAGGTAACGGCGTGCCGCCACCACTGAGGCCATGCTATTAGACAGGCCCCTTACAAGATCATAGAAGGCGTCTGCCAAACAAGCTACCCCCAACTCCAGTCTCATTACATCCCCCTGTTCCTGGGACTCCTCCTGTCTGGGGGATGCCTTGTGCCAGCACAGACAGGCGCATGCTATCAATGCCCTGCAAACCCGGGGCCTGTAAAGACAGAGCATTCACATCAAAGGCTTGCTTCAAGAGGGTATCCAGCTTTCTGTCTTGAAGTCCTTGAGCACCTTACTGCCCTCTATGGAGATTGTGGTCTTCCTTGTTACTGCAGACACTGCAGCGTCTATGTTCGGGCAGCGGAACATTTCTCCAGGAATAAGCAGGAAGTCAGCCCTCACATATGGGTGATGACTGCACCGACAGAGCCCGCACGGAGCATTTCCCCAGTTTTTGAAGAAAGCCTTTGGTGATGCCACCATGCATGCGTGGTCCCCAAGGGTGTGATCTTACTCAGTCTCCCTTTTTCTGTGGAGCCCCTTGGACGTGCGTCTCGTCCCTGGAAAAAATTTCTGTTTCAAACCGGTTTTTGCTATCCAGCCTTCGTCGGTCCTCTTCCCACTTCTCGAGCACCTCTGCTTTGGCCTTGGTCTCTGTTTTTTCCCCCTTTTTGTGTTTTACCGGGCTTTCATGCTCTTTTTAATTGCTGGCCACATTGAGGGTCTTCGACCTCGCAGGGGTCCTTTTTCCCCAATGGCCTCTGGTTTTAAGAAATGTGATAGGTGTTCAAAAATCACATCTCTCACGGACACCCATGACTGTTGTCTCAGGTGTCTCGGAGCTGACCATGACCCAGAGCTAACCTCCCTCTGTAAAATGTCCTCTAAGGCCATCCAGAGTCGTAAACAGAAGCTGGATGATTTCTTCTGGCCCCGTAACCCCTGGAGTCTCCCAAGGCTCCTCCTTGGGCCTGGCTGAACTCTGACCAGGGGTCGCCTAAACGCGAACGGAAGAAGGAGGCCGTGAAGACTCTGTCGAGGACACCAAACAAGCATGAGAGGTCATGCGCCAGGTCTTTCAGCCCCCCTTGGCAAACCTTGGAGTGGCCCAGTAAGGTAGGTGAAGGCACCCGTTCTCCCGAGGGTCGTCCCAGCGAGGACCCCCTCTCCTCCTCGACACCGAAGGAAGCGCTCTCAGTGCCGGCTCCTCCCATTCTGAACCGACTCCTCCTTCACATGTGGGAGACCCCGGCCTCCGCCCCTATTGTGAGCAAGCACCTGGACGCTATGTATAGAGTTCAGCAGGGCCTGGGGTTTTGGAATGTCAAGCTTCCTCACACCTCCATGGTGGTCTAATCGGCCATGCAAAAGCTAAAGAGCCCGAAGACTCGTTCTTTGGTACTGCCGGGCAGAGAGTCTCATAGCCTCGACGCCCTCAGACACAAGGCTTATCAGGGTTGCATGCTATCATGCTGCATCCAAGTTTACCAATTATACATTGGGATGTTCCTCCATGACCTCACAAGAGAGCTTGGAGGCTTTGCAAAGGGCCTTATCAGAGACCATCTCTGACATTTTCAGGCCCTCTCAGAGTCCGTCAGAAAGTGCTCTAAGTATCTCTTGCGAGCAGCTTATGATGGCTTTGAGTCTTCTGCCCAGGTAGTGGTAGCTGGAATCGGAGCCTGGCAGTAGGCTTGGCTCTAGTCCTCAGACCTGCAGCAGGGGGTTCAGGAGAAGCTGCTTGAACGTCCCTTGCCTCAGGGAGCAACTATTCGGCAAGCCCATGGAGGATAAGGCAGCGTAGATTGAAACGGAGTACGTGACTCATACTCGCCTCTTCCAGAAGACCACCTCTCTCCCCAGGAAGATGCAGCAGAGCAAGAAGCTTTTCTTCCACCGGAAGGGGCTCCCGTACAGGAGCTACCCGTCCTACCTGCTGGTGTTGACCCCCATTCAGGACAAGCGCAAGGCCCATAGCCTTCGTAAGCCGAAGGGTTCCAAGACCCAATCCCCATCGCTGGCTCAGCCGTCCTCTGGGTTTTGACGTCATCAGCATAGCCTTTCATCTGCTGACAGAGCAGCTGTCCATCGGGGGCATCTGGTCCACTTCTCCCACAAGTGGGAGTCCATCTCCATGACGCTTGGGCCCTCCCTTGGAACATTACTGCCCTGTCTCCAGTAAGGCGAATGGCTAGGCTCCTTGGACTTAAAGGATGCTTACACTCACATCCTCGTCCATTCCAAAGCACAGAAAGTACCTCCACTTCGTGGTTCAGGGAAACCATTACCAGTACAGAGTGCTTCACTTTGACCTCGTTTCTGCCCATGGGTCTTCGCAAAATGCTTGGCTGTGGTGGCAGCCCACCTCTGGCTGCAGTTCACCTTTGTCTATCCATATCTAGATGACTGGCTCGTAACAGGGGGCATGGCTCCAAAGCCCGGCTGGCTACGGACTGCACCATTCACCTCCTGGAGCATCTGGATTCGTGATCAATTACCCAAAGTCCCACCTCACGCCAGTTCAGTCCCTGGAGATCATCGGGGCTTGCTTGGACACCCTGTGGGCCATAGCATCCAAAGTGTGGTGCTGCAGCACAATCTCAGCCCAGAAGATACTTCACCTTTCGACCACTTGGCCTCTACCGTCCATGTCGTGCCCAATGCCCATCTCAACATGCGGGCGGTGCAGTAGTGCCTCAAAGTGAAATGGGCGCTGTCGACCAACCGTCTGAGACCCATCTCTCTCTCTCCCAGTGTGCTGGAGTCTCTCACTTGGGGGCAGGAGTCTCAGAACTTGCTTCAAGGTGTGCCCTTCCAAGTTTGGCACATCAGGTGGTCTTGACTATGGACGCCTCCCTGGGGAGCCCACTGCGAGGAGCGGCACACTCAAGGGTCTGGTCCCTTGAGGAATCCTGGCAGCAGATCAATCTGCTGGAGCTCTGGGCCATCTGCCGTGCACTCAAGATTTTCAGGGACCACCTGCAGCACCGAGCGGTGCTAGTTCAAACAGACAACCAGGTCACTATGTTCTATGTGAACAAATAAGGAAGTACCGGTTCCTACAGCCTCTGTTTGGAGGCGACAGCCCTATGCTCCTTTGCGGTGAGCCAGGGCATGATCATCCGGGCCACTTACCTCTCAGGTCAGGACAATGCATTGGCGGACTGGCTCAGCAGAGTCCTCTGACCACATGAGTGGCGCCTGTGTCCCCAGACGATGCAGTGGCTCTTCCAGCATTGGGAGACTCCAAACCTGGACCTCTTTGCCAGTTCTGTGAATTCGCAGCTCCCCTCATTCTGTGGTCCCCTCCTGCACCCGGGCAGGGTGGACCCAGATGCCTTCCTCATCTTGCGGGAAATGGGTCTGCTGTATTCCTTTCCCCCCCATGCCCCTCATTGCCCGGACCCTTCTCAAAGTCCAACGGGACAAGACCTCGATGATCTTCATAGCCCCGAGGTAGCCCAGGAAGCCTTGGTTTCCCCTGCTGCTCCATCTCTCAACGGAGCCCCTGGTCCCTCTCTGGTTTTCACCGGAGCTGCTGACGCAGGAAGAGGGTCTGCTACTTCACTCCAATCTGAGGTTCCTATCCCTTACAGCTTGGCAGCTGAGCAGGTTGCTCTTGCCTCCTACCATCTTACCGTAGAGATAGAGGACGTTTTTTGGCCTCTCGAAAGGACTCGACCAGACAGGCTTATACTTTCAAGTGGCTTCGGTTCTCGGTGTGTTGTTCGGAGCTCCAAGCGAACCCATTTTCATGTCCTGCCAGTTTGGTCTTGCAGTACCTGCTCCACCTCTCGCATTCTGGACTGAAGTCTAACTCGGTCAGGGTTCACCTGAGTGCCACCCTATTGAGGACAGGCCTCTTTCAAGGCAACCGCTCATCTCTTATTTCATGCGAGGCCTCCTCCTCGTTTCCAGGCCTCCTACCTGCCCACCAGCTTTTTGAAGTTTGGTGAATATTGCGTGAGGGCCAGTCTCAGGGAATCCTGGAGATGTTCATCTGTCATGTTGGAATGTTGTGTACTCTGTCATTTTCAGATGGGAAAACGCAGATTCACACAAATAAGTTGAACCGAAACAGGAGTGTAGAGCTTCACTGCATCTTCTCAAGTTGGGAAATTTGTCTCTAGGCACTAGCTTCCAAAACGATTCTTGCTCAGCACGGGTTTCGAGAAAAATGTCATTTTAAGGGTTAATATTTTGTTTTCAAGAGATGGCTTGTTCAATGAGCAATTTTTACTGATAGCAGCTGCAGTTTCTTTAATGTTCACATCTACTTTGAATGGGTATGACAAGTACTCCACAACTGTTCCAATTTTTTTTAGAAGTCACAGAATCTATTTTTGAATTCCTGGATAACAGAACAGATTTCTGTCACATACTTCTTGTTCTGAAAAACAAAGTTTGGATATTGTCCCAGATGGTCCTGCGATCAAAGTGTTGTTTGCAAGGTCAGTCATCATTAGCTCAAATGTGCTCTTGTAAGATGAAACTATACTCATCTCGCCAATGCATTTGTTTTTACCTTGTAGTTCAAGGTTCATATCACTTAGTTCGCCTGTAAAATCAGCGAGAAATGCCAGATCACATAACCACTCATCTTCTAACTCTGCTTGGTCATCTGCCCTCTCCTTCAAAAAAACTTCTTATTCCATTCAGCAAATCACAAAATCTTTGCAGAAATTTGTGCCTACTTAGCCACCGTACATCTGTGTGCAAAATGATTTCTGCTGCTCCTTCATCAAGAGTAAGATTAAAAAGCCGTCTTTGAAGTGATCTTCCATGAACTGAATTTACAATTTTGAAAGTGATGTCCATGACAGTCTTTGTATTGACTCTCTTGTTTGCCAAAACTTGCTGGTGAATGATGCATTTGTAAGAAAGGAAATCTGGGAAGTCGTCATGCAGTCTACAGAGGGCTATGAAACCGTTAACCTCATCTGTCATTGCTCTTGCTCCATCAGTAGTGATGGAAACAAGTCTATGCAATGGAAGATTACACTTTGTCACAAAAGAATGGAAAGAACTGAATATTCGCTGACCGGTAGTTCTCCCTTTTAAAGAAATCACTCCAAGTAGTTCTTCTTTAACACTGAAGTCTTCAAAAACCATCCGGATAAAGACTAGTAACTGGGCTATGTCTCTTATGTCTATAGATTCATCCAGTTGGAGTGAGAAAGCAACACAATTTGAAACATCCTCCAACAATTGTTCAGTTGTGTCTCCACACATCTTTTCTATTCGCTGCACGACGGTGTTTCTTGACAATTGTACATCTTGAATAGCAGCCATGATCTCTTTCTTATTTTTAAATCCTTCAAAAAGATTGTCAGCTGCTTCAAGAAAACAATCTTTTACATATTCCCCTTCAGTGAAAGGTTTGCATTTCTTAGCGATAAGGTTGCTGACCTTGAAGGATGCTATGGTTGCACTGACCGAATGCAACCTTGGCTTCGCCATCAACTGTTGCTGAGTAGCCAATTTTGATTTAAGTTATTTGAGCTTCAGTTTACGAATTTCACTTTTGGGTGGAAAATCAGCATCAAACCTATTGCTATGCAGAGCCTTATAATGACGTTCCAGATTACACTTTTTGGGCAAGGATACTGGGGCGTTACAAATTAGACAACAACACTTGTCTTTCACCATGATGAAGAAGTAGTCCATTTCCCATTCATTATGAAAGTGGTAGGTTTTGCTTTTCTTTGGAACACTCATCTTCGTTATACTGGTGTGGCTGGATGTAAGAAGGCCAAATCTGCTAAGTTAGTATAAACACTGGCTGAATCTGGTCCAAAACTGTCACTGTCCCAAAGTATTAAAGATCAATAGGAACTGAAGACCTCCGGATGATGTGCAATACAAGGACTGGAGATGCCAAAACCACACGTGCAGTTCTAAAAGTAAAAATAAGAAGTCATCATACTGGCAACAAATACCACCAAACAATCATCAAAAAAACTCAAACACCTGTCCAGCAAACCAGATAAAATCAAATACCCCCAAACAAGTGCAAATACCACCACACGTGATTTAATAAATTGTGCACACAGTGTTGAATCAACACAAAGGCTAGGCAAAATAAAATTGTAGAGGCAAGCAAAAGTCACAGTGGTTTGAACCAATTCAAAGGCAAGGCATAGGCAAGTGAGAACAAAATTGGAAAAGCCCGCCAAAATCACCAAATTCTTGACACTTTCTTGTGTCTGCCCGAAAACGTTTAATGAAAGTGAACTATAAAGTGACCAACGACCAGTACACGACACAACTAATACGGTAAGTGTATTCAGGTAAAGCCCAGGCGAATGGATATCGCCTGGTATAACACACACTTCTAAGGGGTGTTGGGGCGGGGGCAGGAATGGATGATTCTGAGAGGCAGGAGACCAGTTATGACGCCGGGCCTGTGGTGTCTCATCGCAGGGCGTGGGCGGCGGCCCCCTGGGGTACCCACAAACTACTGGCACGAAAACAACAAGCACCCCCAATACACCCGCAGGCAAGATTCCCGCAGGCAGGGAAAAAAGAGACAGGCAGAGGATCAGCAGTGGCGGCAAGCCCTCGGCAGATGACCTGCCGGCACGAGCTCTCTCCTAGCGACAGGGCGAGTTGCTGGAGAAATGGAGCCAAGTGGGGCTGGCGATCTACCTCTGACCCCTCCGCGATCTACCTGTTGGACATGCCTGCTTTATAAGATATGGTAACCAGAATTGCACACAATATTCAAGGTGCAGTTGCAGTGTTGTATGCAAGTGCAGCAGAATGGCAGAGCTACATGTAACGTGCTTGTCTGTGGTGCTCAAGAGTGCAGCAAAGATATGCACGTTTATGCATGGTGTGGGTTTGTGAGTTCAGCATCTTCCTTCCTTTCCTAACGCCCTCCAGCATTTCTCCTTCCCTTTCCTCCACTGCAGCATAGAGCACTTCACGGCAAAATCCCTCCTCCGCGGTGTCCAGCATTACACACTACTCAAATCAATTCAGTATAGCGACAGAAGTCCTCTTCCTTTGGGGGGAGCCCCAAGCACCACGCCAAAGACAGAGACCCTTCCTGTTCTGCCCACAAGGATCCGATCTCCCAAGAGCAGACAGGGTCTTTTCCGCCATCACAAAGTCTTTTGCATTGAGTGTCACGTGTATGATTTTCTCCCAGTTGATGAGGGGTCTTTCATGTGCACTAGGTGCAAGGAGCTCTTTGCTCTCAGGGAACGAGTCCTATCTCTGGAAGCTAGAGTAGCAGACTTGGAGGACATAAAGACAGAGAGGTACATAGACAAGAGCTACAGGGATACAGTACTGAAGACCCACCTCCAGTCTGGCAGCATCCCTGTTGACATGGAGGAGAGAGGTCACGTGACAGGAGAGCATCACCCTGGTGTGGCAAGAAGGGATCCTGTAGCTAGGAACTGTCCTCCAGGTAATGTAAAACCCTCTCGCACCGAAGGGGTTTCTCCAGGGCCATGTGCCCATGAGAAAGGTTTTTGGACAACTGTTATAGTTGGTGATTCGATCATTAAGCATGTAGATAGCTGGGTGGCTGGTGTATGCCTGCCTGGATGCTGGGTGGCTGGTGGATGATGGTAACATGCCTGCCTGGTTTGAAGGTAGCAGACATGACGTGCTACCTACACAAGGTCTGAGATATTGCTGGGAAGGAATCTGCTGTCTTGGTACAATGACGGAAGTGTGGTAGGGAGCTTCGGGAGGCTAAATTTAGGCAGGAAGTTGCAAATCCAGAACTTCCAGGGTAGCACTCTCCAAAATGCTTCCCGTTCCACGCGCAGGACTCAAAAGGCCGGCAGAGCTCGAGACTCAATGCATGGATGAGACGATGGTGCAAGAAAGAGGGGTTTGGATGTTAGCAACTGGGGAACATTCTGGGGAAAGGAAGGTCTTTTCCAAAGGGATGGGCTCCACCTACACCGGGATAGAACCAGGCTGCTGGCATTAACCTTTAAAAAGGAGATAAAGCAGTTTTTAAGCTAGATAATAAGGCAGAGCCAACAGTCGGCCAAGAGCACATGGTTCGGAACAATGTATCCTTGAAGGATACTAGCAAAAGATTAAAGTTAGGGCATATCAGCAGAGAGGTTCCAATAAAGAACAGAACAGATAGAGCTTAAAGAGTCCAAATTACCCCTGCCTACCGATAGCCAGATTAATATGAATAAAATACAGCCTCTAAAATGCTTGTATGCAAATGCTAGAAATCTAAAAAATAGCATGGGAGAGTTAAAATATATAGCACTAAATGAGAGGTTAGACATGATCGGTATCTCAGAGACATGGTGGAAGGAGGACAACCAGTGGGACTCTGATACCTGGGTACAATCTATATCGTAATGATAGAGCTGATCAAATTAGTGGAGGGGTGGCGCTCTGTTAGAGAGGACATTGAGTCACAAAGGATTAAAGTTTTGCAGGAAACAAAATTTGCTGTAGAATCTCTATGGATTGAAATTCCATGTAAAAAGGGGAAGGTGATGGCAGTTGGGGGATGTACTATTAACCGTCTGGCCAGAATGAACAAACGGATGATAAAATGCTCAAAGAAATCAGGGAATCTAACAAAGGTTACAGCTTAGTAATAATAATAGGTGATTTCAATTACCCCCGTATCGAATGGGTCAGTGTCACAGCAGGACATGCTAGGGAGATAAAGTTTCTAGATGAAATAAAGGACTGCTTCTTGGAGCAGCTGGTTCATGAACCGACCAGAGGGGAAGCCATTTTGAACCTAGTCCTTAGTGAAACATAAGATCTGGTGCAAGAGATAAGGGTGTTGGGGCTACTTGGTAAGTGATCATAGCATGATTGCGTTTGATTTAATGAATGGAGGAAGAGTGGTAGGGAAATCCACAGTACTACCGTTTAACTTTCAAAAGGTAGACTATGATAAAATGAGGAAAATAGTTAAGAAAAAAATAAAAGGTGCAGTTACAAAGGTTAAAGATTTACATCAAGCATGGGTGTTTAAAAATATTATCTTGGAAGCCCAGACCAGCTGTATTCCATGCTTTAAGAAAAGTGGAAGTCCAAAAAACTGCCAGCATCATTTAAAGGTGAGGTCAGAGAGTATGTTGTTGCCAAAAAGGCATCTTTCAGAAAATGGAAAAAGGAGCCAAATGATGAAAACTGGAAACATCATAAGCACTGGCAAGTTAGATGCAAGGCATTGATAAGGCAGGCAAAGGGAGAATTTGAGAAGCAGCTTGCTGAGGAAGAAAAACGCATAAAGACTTTTTCCAAGAACATTTGTAGCAAAAAACCTGAGAGTCAGTTAGACCATTAGATGATAGAGGGGTAAAAGGGGCACTAAGAGGGGACAAGGCCATAGCTGAGAGACTGAATGAATTCGCTGCTTCGGTCTTTACTGAAGACGATATAGGGATATTACCCATGACTGAAATGGTATTTAAAGGTGATGCTGCAGAAGAATTGAAAGAAAGATCGATACACCAAGAAGAGAGATTACAATTATTTGATAAACTGAAGAATAGCAAATCACCCCAACTGGATGGTAAACATCCAAGGGTGTTGAAAGAACTGATATATGAGTTTCCAGACCTACTACTAGTAATCTGAACTATCATTAAAGTCATCTGTAATACCAGAAGATTGGAGGATGGCCAATGTAACACCAATTTTTAAAAACGGTTCCAGGGGTGATCCGGGAAACTACAGACCAGTGAGCCTGACGTCAGTACCAGGAAAATGGTAGAAACCATTAAAAAGATCAAAATTACTGAACATGTAGATAGTCATGGCTTAATGGGAGCCAACATGGCTTTAGACAAAAAAAGATCTTGTCTTACTAATGTTATGTTTTTTTGAAGGTGTGAATAAACAGGTAGACAAAGGTGACTCGGCTGATATAGTGTATCTGGATTTTCAGAAAGCCTTTTGGCGAAATTAAAAAGTGATGGGATAGGGGATAGTGTACTACTGTTGATCAGGAACTGGTTAAAAGATAGAAAGCAGAGGGTAGGGCTAAATGGCCAATTTTCCCAATGGAGAAAGGTGAATAGTAGAATACCCCAGGGATCTGTGCTTTGTCCGCTGCTTTTTAACATATTCGTAAATGACCTGGAAATGGGAATAACGAGTGAGGTTATCAAATTTGCAGATGACACAAAATTATTCAAAGTTGTTAAAGCCCATGAGGATTGTGGAAAATTGCATGAGGATTGTGGAAAATTGCAAGAGAACCTTTATCAATTGGAAGATTGGGTGACCAAATAGCAGATGAAATTTAATGTGGACAAATGCAAAGTTATGCACCTAGGAAAGAACAACCCAAACTATGGTTACACGATGCAAGGTTCCACATTAGGAACCACCACCCAGGAAAAAAATGTAGGCGTCATCATGGACAACATGTTGAAACCCTCCACCCAGTGTGCAGCGGCGGCCAAGAGAGCAAACAGAATGCTAGGTAACATAAGGAAAGGAACGGAGAATAAAACAAAGGATATTATAATGCCTCTGTATTGTTCCATGGTGCGACCGCACCTAGAATATTGTGTGCAATTCTGGTCGCCGTATCTTAAAAAGGATATAGTGTTATTAGAAAAGGTTCAGAGAAGAGCCACCAAAATGGTAAAGGGGATGGAAGGATATCCCTATGAAGAGAGACTAAAAAGGTTAGGACTCTTCAACCTGGAAAAGAGACTGCTGAGGGGAGATTTATAAAAAGTAATTAGATCTTACCTGCTAATTAGTGTTCCTGAAGGAACGACAGTCCAGTTCCTTTACTTCTGGGTTACGCAATCCTTCCAGCAGCTTGGAGGCTGAGCCCAACCTTTTTGGGGATGGAGCGGTATAAATACCACTGGGACCACCCACCAACTCCAGTAATCGAATGAAAAAGCAGACTTAACGAACTTCCATTAACAACCTACATAACATAACACCGCAAAGGAATATTTAACAACCAACTCTTTTTTTTTTTTTTGTAAGGAATAGGAGTAGGAGAGGAGGAATGGCAACGGGAGGAGGTGGTTTACATGAGTCTGCCCGAGCCGACTTTCTCCTGCACTCCTTCACCCAGAACTGGCCCCACGCTCGGTCCACAGCTCTGCCACTGACTAATAGGCCTTAACGGCCGACGGAACTGGGTGGGATCAGGGACTGGACTGTCGTTCCTTCAGGAACACTAATTAGCAGGTAAGATCTAATTACATTTTCCTTATCGTCACTCCAGTCCAGTCCCTTTACTTCTGGGATGTAACAGAGCAGTTCAATCCTGGGTGGGATCCGGCATACCGGACCGAAGAACCGCCAGACCAAACCGAGCGTCCGCTGAACTCTGTACGTCCAGCCTGTAGTGCTTGGTGAAAGTATGCAGAGAGGACCAAGTCGCTGCCCTACAAATATCCAGCGGAGGAACTAGGCTGAATTCTGCCCAAGAGGTAGCCTGAGCCCGAGTGGAGTGCGCACGCAGACCCACTGGAACCTGCTTCCCTTTCAGGATGTAGGCGGAAGCAATCGCTTCTCTGATCCACCTGGAGATGGAGGCCTTGGCCGCCGCCTCCCCTTTGTGCGGGCCTCCGAACTGAATGAATAGCCGGTCGGACTTCCGGAAAGGTGCTGTGCGGGAGAGGTAACGCTTCAAGGCCCTCTGGACGTCTAGGAGGCGAAGTTTGCTATCCCTACCTTCATGCCCCTCGGCCGAGAAGGCCGGGAGGGTAACCGTCTGGTTCACATGAAAGGGGGAGATAACCTTGGGCAAGAAGGAAGGAACCGTGCGCAGAACCACCTTGTCCTTGAGAAAGGACAGAAAGGGGGGCTGAGATGATAGCGCTTGTAATTCGGAGACCCGCCTGGCCGAACAGATAGCGACCAGAAAAACTGTCTTCAGGGTTAAGTCCTTTAAGGAGGCCCTCTTTACTGGCTCAAAGGGTTCCCCGATCAAGGCATTTAGCACTAGGTTGAGATCCCAAGGGGGGGATGACCGACCTCCGTTGAGGACGCAGTCGTCTAACCGCTCTTAGGAACCTGGAGACGTCCGTGTGGGCCCCTAGGGGCTTGCCGCGGACCTTACCTCTATAGCAAGCAATGGCAGCCAGCTGAACTCGTAAGGAACTGTGCGCCAGACCCTTGTCAAATCCTGCTTGCAAGAATTCCAGAACCTCAGGGACTGAGGCTGAAAGGGGTTTCCGTCGGTGCTCCGCACACCACGCTTCAAAGATGCGCCAAACCCTTACATAGGAGAGGCAGGTCGAGCGCTTCTTAGCATTCAATAGCGTCGTGATTACTGCTCCTGAATAACCTCGCTTCAGGAGCCGTGCCCTTTCAATAGCCAGGCCGTAAGCGAGAATCGATCCACGTGAGGCATCCGAACCGGGCCTTGCCTCAGCAGGTCCCTTTTGCAAGGGAGCCGCCAAGGCTGGTCGGCAATCAACCTCACCAGATCCGCATACCAGGGGCGGCGAGGCCAATCCGGAGCTATGAGGATTACCAATCCCTGGTGAGACTCCACCCGCTGGAGAACCTTTCCGATAAGAACCCAAGGAGGAAATACATAGAGAAGACCCTCCGAAGGCCACTTCTGGGACAGGGCATCCAGGCCTTCGGACATTCTTTCCTTCCGCCGACGGAAGAATCGGTCCACCTTGGCGGACGAGAACCGCGCCATGAGATCCATGACTGGGAGCCCCCAACGGGCCATTATTTGGTCGAAGGTCTCCTGCTCCAGTTCCCACTCTCCGTGGTCTATCTTGTACCTGCTGAGGTAATCGGCCGTGACGTTGTCCGTGCCTGCCACGTGCTGAGCTGAAAGTGCTTCCAACCGAACCTCCGCCCACTGGAATAGAGCGTCCGCCTCCTTCTCCAAGGCAGGGCTGCTGGTGCCGCCCTGGTGGTTGATGTAAGCCACCGCGGTGACATTGTCGGAGAGAACGCGAATTGCTCTTTTTAGCACTAAGGTCTCGAGAGCCCTGAGCGCTAGGACGACGGCCTGCAATTCCAGTCTGTTGATGGGCCATTGAGATTCCAACGGTGTCCAGCGACCCTGGACGAACTGGTCCTCGCAGTGAGCTCCCTAGCTTGCTAGACTGGCATCCGTCGTCAATAGTAACCACTGATGAGGCTCGAGGGGCATCCCGCGATCCAGATTCCTTGGGCACTGCCACCAGCGGAGGGCCTGTTTGGTCCGCGGAGCACAAGGTAACTGCATTGACAGAGGATGATGCTGGGGGGACCACCGACACAATAGGGCCCGCTGCAACGGCCGCATGTGGGCCCTGGCCCATGGCACTACCTCTATCGCCGCCGCCATTGTTTCCAGAACCTGAAGATAATGCCACGCTGAGGGGTTTCGTCTGCCCAGAAACTGCGTGACTAGAAGCCTTAGCTCCCTTGATCTTGTTCGTGACAGGAACACTCTACCTCTGCTGGTGTCAAACCTTGCTCCAAGATACTCGAGTTCCTGGGAGGGAGTCATCCTGCTCTTTGCTCGATTGATGACCCACCCCAACTCCTCTAGAACCTGAATCACTCTGGCCGTCGCCGAGCGACTTTCCTCTTCCGACTTTGCCCGGATCAGCCAATCGTCTAGGTAAGGAAGCCGCTACTACCACCATCACCTTGGTGAACGTCCTTGGAGCCGTAGCTAGGCCGAAGGGTAGGGCCTGGAATTGAAAGTGGCCTCTTGGCACTGCGAATCTCAGGAACTGTTGATGGGACTTCCTGACCGGTATATGCAAGTAGGCTTCTGTCAAATCGAGGGACGTTAGGAACTCCCCGCCCCTTACGGCTGCTATGACTGATCGTAGGGTCTCCATCCGGAAATGTAGTACCCTGAGACAGCGATTGACCTGTTTTAGATCCAGGATCGGACGAAAGGACCCTTCCTTCTTTGGTACCACGAAGTAAATCGAGTACCGACCAGAGCCGCACTGGTCTGGTGGTACTGGGACCACGGCCCCGAGCGCTATTAGTCGGGCGAGAGTTGCCTCTATCGCCGACCTCTTTGTAGAAGAACCGCAGGGAGACTGAACAAAGGCTGGAAGTATTTGCTTTGCAAATTCGAGAGCATAGCCCTCTCTGATCACCTCTAGGACCCATTGATCAGACGTGACCCGGGACCAGGTGGGAAGAAACTGCCTTAAGCATCCGCCCACCGGCAGCCCTTCCCCCTGGACCCCCGTCATCTCATTGTTGTTTTCTAGGTCCCGAGGAGGAGGATGCCCCAAAACCTCGACCTGCTCCTCGAAACCCTCTAAAACCTTGCCCCTTCGAGGGAAAACGGCCCCTGGGAAAAGGGTTTGACCTGGCTGGGCGAAACCTCCGGGGGTCCCTAGGCTGGTTACGCACTGGGGCTAGGGGGAGCCCTTGCTTCAGTCTATCTTCCGGGAGCCTGCCTCCCTTAGACTCGACAAGGTCCTTTACCAGCTTCTCTAAATCCTCTCCAAATAACAGCTTCCCCTTAAAGGGAAGTCGACTCAGGCGTGCCTTCAAGGAGGCATCAGCTGCCCAATTCCGTAGCCACAAATAACGCCTAGCCGCCACCACCGAGGCCATGTTCTTGGCTAGGCTTCTGATGAGGTCATACTGACTATCCGCCAAGTAGGCTTCTCCGGATTCCAAACTAGCAGAGTTGGCCTGTGCCTCACCTGCGGAGCCCTCTGCTGCCTGAAGCTGTTGTGACCACCTTAAACAGGCCCATGCCACCCAAGCTTCTGAAACGGAGGCCTGCAAGGCGAGAGCGCTTACATCAAAGGCTTGCTTCAGGAGCGTATCCAATTTTCTGTCTTGAGAATCTCTTAAGGCTGTGCTGCCCTCAACTGGGATAGTAGTCTTCTTAGTAACTGCTGATACCGCTGCATCCACCCTGGGAGACTTCAGCAGCTCTTTGCCTGCCTCTGGAAGAGGATATAGGCGAGTCATGGACCGGACTCCCCTTAAACTTGACTCTGGTTGATCCCATTCTTCCTGCATCATCTGACGCACCACCCTGTGGACAGGGAAAACCTTCTGGGATCTCCTAATGGCCTGGATTAATGGATCCTCCAACGCCTCCTGCTCTGCTGGCGTGTCTGAGGCCACATTGAGAACTTTCAGGGACTCATTAATTAATGCCGGGAGCTCCTCCCGACGAAAGACTCTAATTATCCGGGATTTATCTTCTTCTGGGATCTCCCCTTCTTCAAGCTCCTCCTCTTCCTCGTCCAAGTCCTTGTCAGAGCTATCCTCCTCCGGGGTACCCTGTGAGAGGGACGCGAGAGGCTCCTCACAACTCAGACGGGGGCGCTTAGGCGGAATGTCAGATTCCGGATTGCTTGCTCTCATGGGTCTGGCTGACTTGTCTTCCGCCGACGGACCAGCCTCTCCTGTCCCTAAGCCCTGCTTACGCAAGCAATAGGCCTTGTGAAGTAAGAGGATGAAGTCAGGGGAGAAAAAATCCCCAGCACCCCCTTCACCTGCGGGGGGGGGGGGGGGGGAGAAAGGGGCAGAGGAGGAGTGGGTCAATCCGAGGACGTAGAAAGAAGGAACTGTGACCCCCCTCCCCTTCTAGGGGGTCTCCTGACCCCTGAGAAGACTGTGTCATGGCCAAGTTAATTTCTTGCTCCACGGAGGCAGCCACTGCAGCACAACCCCTGCAGATCCCTGCCTCCGAGGAAGTGCCCCTGCGTGTGCCACAGGATGGACACCGAGACTTACCCATGTCCTTGATAAGAGTTACTGAAGCCCTTCCTACTCCGAGGCTTACGCAATTGGCCTAAGCACCAAAAACTGTACAGCACAGATACAGAGGTTGAACACCCTTATATTAACTGTGTGTGTGTGTGCTCTCTCCTCTAGTAGATAAATAGTTCCCCAGAAAAAGGAAACTAAATGGAAATTACACTTACCTGGTAATTGATGTTCCTTGAGGGAGTACAGTTCAGTCCTCCACCACTGGGTAGTGCACCTCCTCCTGCAACACGGAGACTGGACAAGTCAAACTTGTGACATCACCGGGTATATCCTACTGGTCTTCTCCCATGATCCCCCAGTGACCTACTGTCAAAGCAGACTCAAAGGAGCAAACAAACAACCAGTTAAAGTACTAAATACAAAGCTATGCTCAAACTTCAACTTTAAAATCACAGGGCCCCAAAAAGAAAGGCCGAAAACACCCTCCTCCGTGCCCCTGTCCCCCTGCGCACCAAACAGCGGAAGACAGACAGCTAGAAGGAAGGAGAACTAAGGAAGAGTATAGGCAGAAAAGGTTGCTCTCGCGATTACCTGCCAATCAGAGCCCATTGCCAACTCTAGGATCCGAAAGCATACTCGGAACTGACGCCTCGCGTCTGAAACATCCATCCCCGGGCGGGAATGAGGACTGAACTGTACTCCCTCAAGGAACATCAATTACCAGGTAAGTGTAATTTCCATTTCCTTATCGGTCCTACAGTTCAGTCCTCCACCACTGGGATGTACCAGAGCAGTAATCATTGGGAGGGACCTATCCAGTCGGCTCGGCCCCTAAACGAACAGAGCAGGCACCGACCCCAGCCCGCTCCTCACGTCAACAGGCGGTAAGCCAACGAGGAAGACACGACCGAGAGCCCACTTGGATCCTCTTCACTGGTGAAAACAGCACAGAACTCTGCCCCAAGCAGCGCTAGTGCTTCAGAAAGACAAACTCGCCATCGCAAACACACTGAACGCCCTAGAAACAGACCTACTGAGAAGGCTACCGGAGCTCCGCCTGAAAAATCCGCTTGAGCTCCCCCTTGGCTCTCGACCCCACCAGGGTATCAAGTGTTAGCAACCGCTGCTCTCCCGCAGAACCCGCCTCCACGGAGGGACAGGCAGCGAAGAGACCTCCCAGAAAGCGACGGAACTTCACCTAAGGTCCAAGGAACGCAGGTTAGAAGCAAAGTGTTCTTGCGTAAGTCCCAAACCGACAACTAAACAGGCACAGCCGGAATCCACGAGGGAGAACGGAACTGAGGTCCATCCAGACAGAGGTGGGAAGCAAAATGAGGGAAATGGAAAAACCACCAGTGTCAAACACCCTATTTTTCACACCTCTTAAGGGCTTTATTCTTTGCAACACAAAGTAGCTCTACAGCTATGTCCTGGACCAGTTGGAGTCTTTTTAATTGAGAATGTGGAATGCAGCTAAGCAATGAGTTGCAATAAACCAAGCGTGATCCACCAAGGGCATATAAGAGGGTGTCAAGTGCCCCAGAGTCCAGCGTTGTTTCAGAAGATGTGGAGTCTTACATGGTGTGACAAAAAAGAAAGGAGACTCTGGTAGCCACGCCCACGACGCAATGCCAGTAGGCCAACCGCTTACATCACCTGGATATGCCCTCCGGAATTGGAGGAACCATGCAGAAGTAGCAATCGCCGACGTGATCCATGGGCCAGATCATTGGAACCGCAAAAGACTTTGATGGTCTTTTCCCATCCATCCACAGCCGGAGATCTGCTACACATGTATTGCAGCATATGTGTGGCGCCTAGCTTTTATCCTGATCTTTTATTCTGCAGCCAAAATATAAATTGTAGGCTTTCTGAACCGCCACAGTCATATGCCATTTTTGTGATGTAAAAGTCACATCACCACAACTAGAGCAGAAATTATCTGCATGATTAACACCAGGACGAGGAATCGCCAAATATGCTGTGAGTGACCTATCGGTATAAAATAAATATGTCTTTTTTTATTTTTTTTATTTTTTTTACTGTCAAGCGAGGCAAATTTAAGTAGTGACTGCATCAACTGGTTTTGGACAGTTATTTCGATTGGTTGCAAGTAAAGATTATGCAAGCTCACGCAAATGTTGCAGAATACACTGGTAATGGTCCCACTGACTAATGAAGAGCACATATCTTAGCAACCAGACCCAGTCGGCCATTTTCACTATGACCTCTGAAAGGCATAGAATGGACCGGGCCACGGCCCCGTACCAATGCGTCGACGCTATCCAGTAGCCTCATATGTCCTCTGCTAAACATCGACCTGTCGCCGCAGACTGACAGGTTGCCATGAGGTCCAATATGGGCTGACCGCATCTGAGCACACGCGGCGCGCACACCGCCTGATGCAATCTCACTCCTCCGGCAAACACTCGGAACCCGCTAAGGACATTCGCCACCACAGTGTCCCCACCGAAATGCAGGCCGCCAAGGCTTCAACCGCGCATGCTGTCCCTTCGCTCGGGCCACCCTGACCACCCGACCGACTCCACCCTGCCGATCGAAATAGGCCACCATCCCGGAGATCTCAGACAGCACCTACAGCGCTCGATCCGCTACCGTGTCCGTGAACGCCTGCCACGGCTGACGTACCGCGTACCATTCCAGTCAGACGATGGAACACTGGGCGTGCTGCGTACACTAAAACGCCTTGTACATAAAGGATCCCCAAAATGTAGCTGAGTCTAACCATGCTCCGGCCAAGCTCCCGGAAGAAAGGGACAGAACCTTATAAAAAAGAAGTGGGGACAATTAGGAAGGCTTTCCTGTTTGATTATTCTTTTTTTTTTTTTTTTCCTTTTTACAACTCCATAAGGGCCACAAGGCACACAACCGAACAGGGCATTGTCCAGAGAACGCAAGGCCCCTCCTCCAGGCTGACTCCACAGCCTAAAACGGCAGTCACCTTGGCTGATGCCAAGCAGCGCGGAAGCCAACTTGTAAGCCCAGCATATGAAGTATGCCTACTAGTACAGCATTCCACAATGGAGGGACATGTAACCGGACGGCTTTGAATATGAACCTACAGATATCCCGCGCTTGCTCCAAGACAAGCACTGTGCAGCCTACTGGTCTTCTCGGAGCACCGCCACGACCCGAAGACCTAAACCGGCCAGCAAAAGACGACGTACGCTGGGCCCAAAGGAACCTGGTTGAACGGATCCCAGCACTCCCTGTATCGTTAGGATCGGAGCCTCCCCCAAGGACTCAGCCCTGGCTGGAACCGGCTGAGCATAACTCCAGGCCCTGCGGCGAGCCCCCACGAAGAAGTGGGACGCAACGATGCCTTGAGGAAAGGGAAGGCCCAATGGGTGAAGCAAGTTGCTAGCCGACCAAGGGAGTAAACCCCACACGCGCACCTCAACGGAAGGTCGGAAGAACCGAGGATTCTGGTCCCACAGGTGCGCCTGCTAGCCTTTAACAACATACACCTCCGCAGGTACAAAAAACTTAAATTGTGAGCACCTTCAGGGGTAAGGGGAATAGACGACAGCCTCCGACTGTTGACCACCTTGTCTTGCACAACAGACAGCAGCACCCCACCAAACAAATGATTGGGAATATATGACCTCAGAACCCCAAGACAGAGGTAAAACAGTAGAACGTGCAGTGGACATGAATTTCCAGATCTGCCAGCCCCCCTGCCCACATTGAGAAGAGGCAGAGAAGAACTGGACCGGCGGATCTGGAGGGGTGCCTCCTGGACAGCCGGGCCACCGAAGGGAAAGCTGATGACTGAGGCCCAAACTCCTCAGGATGGCCCCGTCTTGCATTGGCAACCCCATGCAACACCATGACAACCCCGCTCACGATATCCCAAGCGATCTCTGTCATTGCTGCAACAATCACCTGAGCATGAGATCACAGACGGAACACAGACATGCAGACGCACTCAAGGAGAGTGCACCTAAGAAGTATGAGTCTATCCAACATCCAGCACCACATGTCCAGGTGTCCCACTCCTGTCACCCAAAACACAGGATGCTTGAACCTAGGTGACCGTCATAGCAAAGACAGGGAGGCCTGACTGCCGCTATCAACCCTTCCAGGACCCTGGAACACTAAGCCCCGGACTGTGCCATCCAGCAACACTTCTCACGATCCCCAGCAGGGGCCTTTCCCCAGATGGCCCAGATGGGCATTGTTCCCGCCAAATGGGCAAGCTGCGCTCTGATAACATAGTGCAGAAAACCAAATCAAAGTGTCTTAACCTAGCTAATTTTTGTCTAATAGCGATCATTCATAATATCAGCCAGGCTCAATCATAACATTAGTATTAATGATCTCTAAAGATTGAAGAATTACTAATGTAACACTAATTGGGTTTTTTTCTTTTCTTTTTTTTTTAAAGAGCTTCAAAGGCGATCTTGGAAACTACAGACCAATGAATCTGAGTTCAGTGCCAATTAAATGATAGAACTTGTTCTGAAAAGCAGCACCAAGCTGTCTTTTCAAAGGGTTAATAAACATGTGAGTAAGCCAAATGATATGTATCTGGATGTTTTAGAAGGTACTTGACAAAGCCCCTTATGAACTTCTCCTGAGGAAGGAGATGATGTGCTATTATAGAATGGGAAATGGATCAAAAACAGGAACACAATAGGACTAAATGGCCAGTTTTCTCACAGGAGACCCGTAAATAGTGGAATGTCTCGGGATCTGCACTGGAACTGGCATCTGGTAACATCTACTGCACTGAAATGATCTGGAAAAGAGATCAGCAAGCATGGCGATCAAATTTGCAGATGGCATAACGACATTTAGAGGCTGTCTGCACAATTTCCAAGCATATGAACATGGAAATAGCATCCTTATGTAAATGACAATTTCAGAAAGGGCTCAATTTGTAGGTGGTTGTGCCGCCGATGACCCTGAATGGCTAAATCCTAGCACGGAAACCTGCTGCTGACAGACGTCGCTAACTGCCAGAATGCAGACAAAGGTAAAGGCACCCCCCAAGAAGTAAAACCCAAACCAATCACATTGCATTCAAAGAACTATAAACTATCATGAAATTAAAAGGAAATTAAAATTAGAATTAAAATTAAAAGTAACAGCAAAAGGAAGTCCTTATCTGGGTGTAGCCGCGTGGAACAGCGTCGTCTGCTCAAACGCGGGGCTGCTCCGCTCTCCGCCACGAGGCCTCAGCCCTGCCGAGAAAATGGCGCCAATCCGAAGCAGGCCCGTTTGGCGCCAAACACCACAGAGGCGGCAAGAGCTCAGAGCCCCTCCATGCGGACTCGAGAGACTCCCTTGTGGCGTCGGGATGCAGCAGTTACCCCGCTGTAGCTGCGGGGTGAAGAGCTGTCCAGACACGCTGCTGCCTCGTGCCACCAGAAGTAGCAGACGCTGCGAGCCCCGGCCCACCGGCTAAAGAACCTCGAACGGCCTGAGGCTCCCGCCGCGATGGGAATCTGCCGCATGGACACTGCCAAAATGCAGGTGTTCCACAGAGCTCTCCCCCGTACAGTCCTGGGGGAGAGATCATCACCGGGCACAGAGACCGAAGAATCCCAAGCAGAGAGGCTAGCTGGCAGCGTGAACTTTGAAAAGGGACAGAACCCCCCTTTACACTAAGGCAGACTAGGTGAAAATAAATAAAGTAAAAGTAAATTAAATTAAATGAAAATGAATTCAATTTACAGGATTACACCTAAAGAAGGGCAAAAGAAATGCAAGGTAAATCAAATCCTGACTAACTGCTCCTAAACTGCTTCTCAAGTGAGTCCAGCACCTAGGCTCACTACGTCCTCATGCTGCATGGAGACTGGACACACTGGGGGATCATGGGAGAAGACCAGCAGGATATACCCCGTGATGTCACAAGTTTGACTTGTCCAGTCTCCATGTTGCAGGAGGAGGTGCACTACCCAGTGGTGGAGGACTGAACTGTAGGACCGATAAGGAACAGCCCCTTTTTCTTGTTAAGCTAAAATCAACATTACCCTCAAATAAAAACAAATAAAATCAAATAAATTCGATTTTAAACTAAAATTAAATGAAACCTAAAGAAGGAGCAGAGGGATTAAATAAATAAACTCCTAAATTCAAAGTACTTGTGGTTTATAGCTTCTGTTGCTGGCTGGGCCCGACTCAGCGATCACTGCCCGTTGGCTCTACACGTGGTAGGCCTCACCACGTGGAGACCTGAACGGGGGACCGCGAGTCTGTCCTCCGGGCCGTTCTTCACCCTGAATGCAGCACGGAGCTGGGAACCGCTCTCCTAAATGAAAATCGCCGCTTTAAACAGCTCCCCCGCAGGTAATCGGGTAGTCCGGAGCTCAACTCCGCGTCCTTCTGCTCCGGGACGGGTCCGGTGGTAAAAATTGAATTGCGGCTTTGCCTCAAGCGCTCAGCCACCAGGAGGGCTTCGGCGTGAGGCAGGGCAGCACTGTTCCCTCTAAGCTGTGCGCGTGTGTGCGCGCACACACCTCGCCAAGCGAGCGCACATACTTTACAACAGAGCGCACAAAAATTACAGCTCTGATTCTGATAGAAAACAACACAGACGTCTTAAAATTTAAAAGTTATGATTGTAATTAGTAGAAATTTCCCACTTCATTTAGTAATCGTCTATTTTCATTTAATTTGATTAAAATCAATGTGGTGTACAACCTGTATATAACTCCAAGTGTCATTATGTGGTGCACAAAAATTTAACCTTCCTTCAAAAGCTGCACACAGCTGATATTTTATGCGCACACAGCCTACAGAAAATTAGAGGGAACATTGCAGGGCAGGTCTGCGGTGAAATTGTACAGGAGCCGGCCGTATCAGCAGCAGAGGAGATCTGAAAAGTCCTCCTCGCTGCTGCATGCAGAAAACCATCTCCGATGCCCGGCCCGGCCGGGGGGGGGGGGGGGGGAGGAAGGACAGAGCAGGCAGGAGGAATTAAAGGTGCAGGACCTGAAGAAAAACTAAACGGAAAGAAACCAACAGGCAAATAAGGTAAATAGAAATAAAAGTAACTAAAGGGAAAATTTAAATGATTTAAATAAAAAGGAAGACTCCAGTAAGCCCTAGGCTTACGGAACCCTCCAGCTGCTTGGAGGCTGAGAATACTGGAGTTGGTGGGTGGTCCCAGTGGTATTTATACCGCTCCATCCCCAAAAAGGTTGGGCTCAGCCTCCAAGCTGCTGGAAGGGTTGCGTAACCCAGAAGTAAAGGGACTGGACTGGAGTGACGATAAGGAAACCTCTTAACATATTAATGAATGGAGTGAAATGGGTAAATATAGATCGATTGCTTACGGCATCAAAATATAGAAAGACTAGAGGACATGCAAGGAAGCTACAGGGTAATCTATTTAAAGACTAATAAGAGAAAATATTTTTTCACTCAACGGGTAATCAAGCAAAAGGCAGCACAGACGTTTGGTCTCTGCATGGGAGAAGTTGGGAAGGCCAGTCACCGTTTCATCAAGCGAAAAATATACATGTCCGTGCTAAAAGATTGCTTTCTATACGCAGTGTATACATCGGCGGTTTCTTAGAAACACATCCATCATTTCTTTTTCAAGAGCGACAAGAGATACATATAGTGTATGATTTGCCTTATATGGATAACGCAGAATGAATTGAGTATACGATTGAATAGAAAGCCAAGGAACACGGCCTGTGTCGGGCCATTGGCTTAAGGTGGTCAATAAAAGATATTCTTCCTCTGCTATCTTATGTTCTTATGCACCTTTTAGAAACATGATTGCAGAAAAAGACCACATGGCGTGTCTAGTCTGCCCTTCCATATCAACTGCAATAGTCCCCTTTTTACCTTTAGAGATCCTCTGTTTGTCCCATGCTTTTTTGAATTCAGATACTATCCTTGTGTCCACCACCTCCACTGGGAGACTATTCCACACATCTACCACTCTTTCCGTAAAGAAATATTTCTGCATATTACTCCTGAGTCTATCCCATTTCACTCTTATCCTATGTCCCCTTGTAGCAGAGCTTGCCTTCAGTTGAAAGAAACCCTCCTGTGCATTTATGCCATGGAAGTATTTAAATGTCTCTATCATAGTGCCCCTATCCTGCCTTTCCTCTTAAGTACACATATTAAGATCTTTAAGTCTCTCCCTCATATGCTACATAATGAAGACCACTAACCATTTTAGTTGCACCCTCTGACCGAGTCGAACCTGCTTATATCCTTTTGAAGATGTGGTTTCCAGAATTGCACACAATATTCCAAATGAGATCGCACCAGAGACTTATACAGAGGCATTATCTCCTTTTTCTGCTGGCCATTCCTCGCCCTAACAGAATTATGCCCAGGTCCCACTCTTCTTTTGTAGACAGAGGTACCTCACCCCATACACTGTACCACTCCCTTGGATTTTTGGAGCCTCACTGCATAACCCTGCATTTTTTAGTATTAAATTTCAGCTGCCAAATTCTAGGCCATTCTTCAAGCTTAGCTAGATCCCTCCTCATGTTCTTATATAATCAATTGTTTACTTGTTCTAGCAACCCTGTTATTTGTTAACTAAATTCTCTATTGCTCCATGTACTTGCTGGTTTGTTCAATGTAAACCAGGTGAAAAGCGGTATAGAAGCACAGCTAAATATGTAAATGAATAAATCTACTCCTTCCTGGGTGTCTACTCTATTGCAGATTTTGGTATCACCCGCAAACAAGCAAATCTTACCCGGCAGCCCTTCCTCAATATCATTAACAAAGATTTGGGAGGGGGGGGGGATCCCTATGTACAGCCTGCCAGCCACAATCATGACAAAGACCCTTCCTGTTTGCCTACAGGAGAGTTCCCCGTGGGCAGACAGGAAGGGTCTTTATGATCGCAGCCAGCAGGCTTCCCATCCCATCCCCTGCAGGCAAAAGAGGAGCTGCAATCACAGCCAAGACCCTTACTGTTCTGCCTGCGGTAATCAAATCTCTCACAGGCAGACAGGAAGGGTCTTAGCTACAATTGCAGCTTCTCTTCTTCTGCCCATGAGGTGTTGGGATCCCCATGGGAAGCCTGCTGCTGGCCATGATATTTTGATGGGTCCGGTGTCCAATGGACCCATCCCTTTTCGATGTCTATGCATGCAAGTGTGCTCAAGATCTACTCCGCTTCTCCCTCCCTCAAGTAAGCTTTCTATCAGAGGGGGTGTGACGGAGCAGGTCTTGAGCACACCCCAATGCTTTAAGCCAGACCTGGACCAACCATTACAGAGTTGCCAAGTTGCCCGGTTCCAGGTGTGAGATTTTAAGCCAGACCTAGACTTCTGACAATCTCATTCTGATGCATTATGGGACCTGCAGCACTAATGCCAATGGGTAAAATCAGGGACTATAAATACCATACTGGATTGCAGTGCAAATTTGTCGTCACTATCACAACAGGACTTTAGATCAGTCCTCCAAGCACTAATACTACCCCATATTGACTTCATTAACACTATCCTTCAAGGACGCACAAGAAAAGCAGTACACCAACTCAAGGTAGCACAACATGTTGCACTTGCTTTGGTGAGCATTCTGGCAGCATCTGAGCACATTTCTCCAATCCTATTCAAACTCCACTGGTTACCCATACAAAGCAGAACTAAATATAAAATAATCATGATTACGTTTAAACTGATAAGAGAGGTAGCACCATCACATCTATCAGAGCTACTAAGCAACCCCTCAAAGAACAGACCAAGGAGGGAATGAAGTCAGAACACCACCCTATTTGTTCCCAACTCAACTCACAAAAGTAACAACAGCTTCTCAGCTCCCTCATTATGGAATGCCCTCCCAGACAGGCTGAAAGCTACCACTGACCTAGCAACCTTCAGAAAAGACCTCAAAACCTATCGTTTCACAGAACACTTTGGTACTTCAGAGCCAGAGCCAATCAAAGAATTATTTCTCACTTAGACCCAGACACATACTCTGACACCACAGTAGAACAGATCCCTATACATCAACCACCCATAAGACATTAAGACAACCCACAGAGATACACTTCATGCCATGATAAAACTTATACATTACTATAAATAAATCCAAAGTAGCCACAGAAAATATAATGCATCTGAATATATAAATGTGATACCTGAAAAGTATGTAAATAATCTCCTACCTCCAAAATACAATGTTACACTTAAGAATGGAAACATGTAACCACCCACTTGTGAATATGTCCGTCATGCCATGATGATATTTCATCACTTAACTGTAAATATTTACAAATAGGTGATAACATACTTTACATGTTAAGTACCTCATTATGTAGTTACCGCATGTAAATATGTCAAGACATCCTACCTGTTTAGAATAAGTTACCTGTTTAAACAAGTTATATTGTAATGTTCTCGTTATGTTCGATGTAAACCACGTTTGATTTCGCTGAAAGGCAGTACGTAAAACCGTTCAGTAAATAAATAAATCATCAAATCTGGCAAGAAATCTCACTCCTGGAACTAGGTAACTCAGCAACTCTGCCAATAGGCAAAATAGGTAGTCACCTTGGGCAACAACTTCTAGGAGACAGCAGAGAGCAGGACATTCAAAGCTAAACAATAGATATTGACAGCCGGGAGATGTAAAGCTTAAGGTTTGACTGATGCGCCAGGCAACCAACGCTGCGGCCAGCCCTGACTCTAAGGCCTAGTGCTATAGAGAATTTACTTTAACTGCCACATTGCTCGAAGGAGGAAGGTGGGGTGCCGGGTGTTCGGTGGGGAGAGAAAGTCAGAGAAGGGAAGCCGAGATGCTCTCATACAGCCAGACAGCAAATCCGCTCTTAATGCTGGCGGGACTGGGACTCTCGAAATTTTTTTCAACGTGGCCAAAGCACTGCTCTTTATAGTAACAGCAGTCCTGACTTTACCAGTTCTTTATCCCCCGCCCTCTCTGAGGATGGATATCTGCAAGCGTGCGGATAAAGTACAATTCACTCTATATGACTCTCAACAAATCAGTGCCATACTAGTACGATCAAGCATACCTGGAAAACTGAAATGACCCAAGTTCCGCCTGACAATCGGAAACCACGCCCCATGTGCTTACGATCCAATAAAATTGAAGAAAGATGGAAACTTCTGGTTTGAAGTTCCAGGGAAAACAGTTCAGGGCCAATCCTCTAGGACCGGGAGGTAGCAGTCAGCCAATGAGCGCTTCGGGCAGAGTACGGAAGTAATAGTCTTCAAGGCTCCCGTTGATCTTATCTTCTCGGACGTCGCGATTGGTCCGTTTGAATGGACGTGTTAGCCAATGAGTGTTGCCAAGGGTTTAAGAGCGACGCGGCGTTTGACATGGTGGCGATGAATTGAATAAAGAATGGAGTGTAGTATAAGAAAAGTGACTGCTCAGGGTAAGTATTCACGAATGCCCTAATGATAATAACAATATGGTAGCTAATGTTTTCTCTATACAGTGAATATGGATGCTGGTAGCTCTTTCTTGCCACACCATTTTTCTGAACTATAGGAATGAGCCAATGCATGTAGTCAGTAGAGGGGCGTTTCTCAACCGTAGCTGATGCTTTATTAAAACGGGGGTTTATTGTTAGCTCGTTGTATTGCTAGTATTTTTAACTTTGTTATAGCTTTATGTCTTATGGTAGAGAATATGGAAGGGGAACTAAAGCATTAGAAATTCCTACAATCTCAGTAAGAGTAAATCATAAACGGCGGCTAAGAAAGGGAAATAATGCAGGGAAACCGGCGAATTGCATCCACTCTTGAGTACCGAGAGGAATGAGCAAAGCAATTAATAACAAGGCAAAAATTACACCTATGGTAGGATCCAATCAGAAAGCATTCTATGTGATGTAATTGACGCAGTTCTAAACATGACAGCTCTTACCGAAATTCCAGGGCTTCTGAGCTCATACAGTTGTCAACATTATTTGCACCTTTAGGTATGTTGTGTAAAATATGTTGAGAAATAATTGGAAATATGCCAGCTGTATGTTATCATAACATTTTAATAGTATGTTCAAAGGTATATAACAATAAAAGATGTATGTGTAACTTAAGTGTACTTTTTTCTGAGGGGAAAACCCCCAAAACTTACTTATTTAGCAATGCTTATATACCACTTTTTCACCTGGTCAAAATAGTGTACAGTATATATTTTCCTTGTTGCTGAAGAGCTCATAATCTGTGTTTTCTCCCTGAGGCAATGTAGGATTGTGGCTTGCCCAAGGAGCACCTGTAGGACTAGAAACCCCAATCCCTCGGATCGGAGGTTGCTGTCCTCCAGTATGATTCAAACCTCTGGCCCCAGGCAACTTGCCCCAACCACTAGGCCACTCCTCCTGGACAGGATTAATGGCACCCTTCATTAATATTTGGTTGCACACCCTTGGTAGTGATAACAATCTCCAAATGTTTCTTGTAGCCATCTAGAAGCTCATACATCTGTCTGCTAGTTTCTCCTACTCTTCAACTGTGAGTTGTTTCAGTTCATGAATCTTTACAAGATTCCTTTTTACCAATGGTAGATTTCTGCTCTTTCCAAAAGTTTTTGATTGGACAGAGATCAGAACTCGTTGCTGGCAAGTTTAAAATGGTCCACTTGTTCCTTTTAACCATGCTTTTTGGATGTATGTTTTGGGCCATTAAACCTATGACCTTCAACCCGGACCTAAATTTCTGATCCTAGCTAGCACATTTTGCTCCAAAATACCTTGATAGTCTTCTGATTCCTTTAATATATTCCAGACATCCAGTTTCTGAGGCAGCAAAACGGCCCCACAACATTATGGAATGTCCACTCAACTGTAGGAAGGATGTTTTTTGTTGCTTATAAACGTCATTTCTTTACCTGTAAATGTATTGCTGGCCTGCTTTTGCCAAAGAGCTCAAGTTTTTGGATTCATTTGACCGCAGAACATTTTCCCAAAAGAACTGTGGTTTCTCAAGGTGGGTTTGGGCAAATATCTTGTGTGTGTGTGTGTGTGGTGGTTTTCTTTTTTGTCCGTCTTTGAACAGTGGGGTCCTTCTTGGCCTTTGCTCATGAGGTCCTTTTGTTTAGTGTGCGGCATATGGTCCAGGTGGAAACCACCACTCCAGATTGCTCCAGGTCAGCCTTAAGTTTATTTAAACTATGTCTATTTCTAAGTTCTTTGGATGTATGTGGTGTTTTTCCAACAGTACACTTTGAAGGCTTCTTGGATTAATTTTCCTCTTCCCACCACATCCTGGGAGGTTTCTGACAGCTCTGTGAGCAGAAGACTTCTTAATAACATTGTGAACTGTAGACACAGGAATCCCAAAGTCTTTGGAGATGGCTTTGTAGCCCTCTGGTGATATTTGCTTTTCTGACAGTCTCAGACAGCTCTCGTCTTCACCGTTGTGAAAATGGAACAGGGAGTGAACAGCTATTTCCTTATCGTTCCTCCAGCTTAGTCCTCTACGTATGGGTTGTGCACCTCCTCCTGCAGCATGAAGACTGGACCAATCAAACTTCAGCATCACTGGATACAGCATCCCAGCCATCTCATCCATCCCAGTGTGTCCAGTCTTCATGCAGCAGGAAGACGTGAGTGAGCCTGGCTGGGCTCACTAGTTATTCAGTTAGGTCTTTAGACTGTAGCTAACCTTTTTGTGGTTTATTTTTTGGCTCTATTAGGGCTTATATTGATTTCTTAACTTAAGGGGTGCTTGTTTCTTTAAATTTGTTGATTTCATCGGCTCTCCGTGGGGGGGGGGGGGGACCCGAGGGAGGTCTCTCCTCTGTTCTGCCTAAGCGGCTTCTTTTTCTTGCTCTGTCCTAATTAATTTGAGGATCTCTGCCCCAGGGATATTCGGGGCAGAGCTCCGGCGGCGACTGCACAGCAGCACCCCTCCGATAGAGGTAAGGAGTGCGCTGGGGGAGTACCGGTGGATTCCGGCGGCAGAGTGCAATGCAAACGCTGAGAAGCTGCCTCTCCTCTGCTCGTCGGCAGTTTTGAGTTTGTTATTTGCTGAACCCGAGTTATTTGAGCTGCGGGTGTGAGGGAAGCCGCCTGAGGCGTTGGTTCCTCGGCCGGGTGGTTTTTTTCCCGTCGCCGAGAGAAAGCGTGCCAAAAAAGATTTCTGCCCTGCCGCGGCCATTTTGTGCGCCGCGGTTTTCTTCCGTGTGCGGCACACGCGGCTGCTCTTTTCCCGGTGTACGGGAGCGCCGTCAGAGGTTTTCACCTCCGCCTCTTTTGTTTTCTTTATTTTCTTTATCTTCTTGATTTGCCTTTATTTCTTTATCTCCTTTTGTTTTTTCCTCGGAGTCCCTTCCTCGGGGGAGGGGAGGGGTCGTGGTTCTTTCCCTGTTCTCCTTCGGGTGCAGAGGGCTGTCTTTAATTTCGCTGCTATTTTTGAGCTTTCAGCAGCAAATGGGCAGACCAGTCTTACCAAGGCATCAGAACTTGCTATAAAAAAAAAAAAAAAAAAAAAATACAATAGACGGGAGACAGAGCAGAGCCACTATGCCCTGGTTCAGCCACTGACCAAGGGAGCTGAGGTCAGGGGTTCCGTTCCCCACGGTGCCATTTATCACAGCTGGCTGAGACATTCTTTGCAACCTTGCGTCCTGGGTCTTCTGGTGCAGGACCCGTGTTTGTCCTGCGGCTTCTGTAATTACCTTCTCTGCACTTGTGGAGCTGCGGGGTGCGGTTCCATGCCAGCGGGATCTCTCTGTGTTATTTGTGGGTCCCGGAGGGGCGCGGTTCCGGAGACAGGCGTCTGTCGCCGCTGTGCCTCTGTGTCTCTTACTATGGAGCAGCGCCTGGAGAGTTCCTTGGCTGCTGCATCTCAGAAAGACTCAGATGCTGTGGACGTGGAATCCCCCCTGGAGGGTCCGTCGGGGATGGCTTCGGCGATACCTTTGGGCGCTGGGGAGCAGGCAGAGCTCGGGGCTTTGCCAGTGAAGGATTTTTCTCCCGATTTCATTTTGCTGATGCACCAGGCGTTCTGTCGTAGGCGTCAGAGCATGGGCGTTGGTTCGGGGGCGACCGCGCAGTCCCCTGCGCCGGTGATTGCGTCTTCCGGTCTCAAAAGCGCCCAAACGCCAGCGTTTGCATGAACCCGTTCAGTCGGAGGCAGATTGGCCGGAGGGCGAAGATCCGGACTTCGACTTGGAAGCGGATGGGGAGGCCTTAGAGGAAGGCGAACTCCTGGAGCCAGAGGATCAGGCTAAGATTATTCGTGTGTTTCGCCGGGAGGAGTTGCCCGTGCTCGTGGCTGAAGCGCTTCAAACTCTCGGTTTGGCATCTGCGCCGCCGGCCGAAGAATCTGACGGGGTCGACCCCATCATTCAAGCGGTGCGGCAGACTCAGGTGGTTTTTCCTGTCCACAAGGTCATCGATCAGATGATTCAGGCGGAATGGGATACCCCTGAATCTGGCCTCAAGGGAGTAAAAGTTATGCGCAAGCTGTATCCTATGGCCGACGCGGACCTCGAGCGGTTTCGCTCTCCTAAAGTAGATGCAGCGGTTTCGGCTGTGACTAAGAAGACCACTATCCCTGTGGAAGGTAGTGCGGCATTGCGGGAGCCGCAGGACAGGAAAATGGATGGTCTATTGAAGCAGTCCTTTGAGGCGGACGCGGTTGCGCTGCAGGCCGCCGTTTGTGGGGCGTGGATCGCTCGGGCCTGTCTTCGCTGGGTTCAGCGGCTTCGACAGGCGCGGCCTTGGAAGCCGATTTAGGTGAGCTCCAGCGCTTGGAGTCGGGTTCGGCGTATTTGGCGGATGTACATTACGACCTTATCAGGGCGCTCTCCAATAGCATGGCGTCCGTGGTGGCTACCCGCAGAGCCCTTTGGTTAAAGAATTGAGCAGCGGATGGTTCTTCCAAAGCGCGGCTAGGCAGGCTGCCCTTTAAGGGTAAGCTGCTGTTCGGTGAGGATCTTGACAGGTTGGTCAAGGATTTGGGGGAATCCAAGGGCGGTCGTCTGCCGGAGGATCGGCCCAAAAGAGGAAGGTTTCTTTTTGCTCCTCGGGGTCAGTCTCGGGACTTTCGTCGGTTTCGCTCTCCCCGCTATGGGGGGTTTCAGCGCGGTCGATATGTCTCGAGGACTCCCAGCTTTCGGGGTTTTCGAGGAGCCAGTCGCGGATTCGCGGCAGCTGCCCCTGCCACCGCCCGTAAGCCCCAATGAAGGACAGCGGGTCCAGGCGGAGATTCCAGCGATCGGAGGGCGGTCTTCGACGTTTTCTCTCTGCTTGGGCCCAGATAACGTCCGATCAATGGGTTTTGGAGATCGTTCGCGACGGGTATGCCCTGGACTTGGCCAGACCCGTGCTCGATTCCTTTGTGGCGTCTCCCTGCCGAGGAGCTCGGAAGACTGCTCAAGTCCGACAGACCCTCGATCATCTGCTTCGGCTGGGAGCGGTGGTTCCCGTGCCTCCGGAAGAATATGGTCTCGGAAGGTATTCCATTTATTTTGTGGTGCCAAAGAAGGGTGGGACTCTTCGTCCCATTTTGGATCTCAAAGGAGTGAACCGCGGCCTGCGGGTGCCGCACTTTCGGATGGAAACCTTACGTTCCGTGCTTGTGGCCGTTCGCAAGGGCGAGTTTCTCACATCACTCGACCTCACGGAGGCTTATCTCCATATTCCTATTCGGGAGGCGCATCAGCGCTATCTCCGGTTCGCTCTACCGTGGGGTCACTTCCAGTTCCAGGCTTTGCCCTTCGGCCTAGCAACCGCTCCTCGCGTGTTCACCAAAATCATGGTGGTCGTGGCAGCGGCATTGCGCAAAGAAGGGGTGCTGGTGCATCCCTATCTGGACGATTGGTTGATTCGAGGAAAATCTCGTTCGGAGAGCTTGTCGGCGACAGCGCAAGTGGTAGGCCTATTGCAGTCCCTCGGCTGGGTCGTCAACCCGCAGAAGAGCCAGTTGGTTCCGACACAGTCCCTCGAGTATTTGGGGGTGCTCTTCGATACTCACAGGGGCTTCGTTTTTCTTCCCGACCGCAGAGTACTGGGTCTTCAGTCCCTCGTACGCCGGTTTCGGCAGGTCCCAGCTCCGTCGGCTTGGCACTACCTTCAGTTGCTGGGAACGATGGCGGCCTCATTAGAGGTAGTACCGTGGGCTCGCTTTCACATGCAGTCGCTCCAGCGGGCCTTGCTGCGTTGCTGGTCCAATCAGACCGATTCCCTGAACAGACGTCTTCGCTGCCCGGCGAGAGTGCGTCGGGATCTGACATGGTGGCTTCGGCCGGCCTCGCTCGGCGCAGGGATGTCCTTGGAGCAGCCAGACTGGATTCCGCTGTTGACGGATGCTTGTCTGACGGGCTGGGGCGCGCACTGCGGCGCTCAAGTGACGCAGGGCCTCTGGTCTACGGAGGAGAGCGGTTGGTCGATCAACCGCTTGGAACTTCGGGCAGTTCGGTTGGCGTTACAAAGCTTCGAGACCCTGATATCGCACAGGGCGGTGCAGGTTCTCTCCGACAACGCGGCGACAGTGGCGTACATAAATCGACAAGGCGGCACCGGCAGCTCGGGCATGGAAATGGAAGCCCGGTCGCTGTTCGAATGGGTAGAACCCAGGCTACAGGCCATATCGGCAGCGCATATTGCCGGGATGGAGAACGTGACGGCGGATTTTCTCAGCAGAGTCCACGTGGATGCCGGAGAGTGGGAACTCAATCCCAAGGTGTTCGAGCAGGTGGTTCTGTGTTGGGGGCAGCCGGTGATGGATTTGATGGCCACATTCCGGTCTGCGAAGGCGGCTTGATTCTTCAGCCGCCGACGGGAGCCGATGTCGGAGGGCATCGATGCTCTGTTGCAGGTCTGGCCCTCAAGGGGTCTTCTTTACGTCTTTCCGCCGTGGCCGCTTCTCGGGCGCGTGATTCAGCGAATCGAGTCTCACCGGGGTCGCGTGCTGTTGATAGCACCGGATTGGCCCTGTCGTCCTTGGTATGCCGATCTCATGCGGTTGGTGGAAGGCACCCCATGGCGTCTTCCCCTGGACCCGGATCTGTTGTGTCAGGGTCCACTTCGCATGCCGCAAGTGGGGAGATTCTCTCTTACGGCCTGGCTATTGAAAGGGCGCGGCTAAGGAAGAAAGGTTATTCAAAGGCGGTCATAGCAACTCTGCTTCAAGCTCGCAAGAAGTCCACTTCGCTAGCCTATGTACGCGTCTGGCGTATTTTTGAGGACTGGTGTTCTCAGCGTCAGGTGCGAGCGGCGACGGCTTCTCTTCCGCTGTTGTTGGATTTTCTGCAAGACGGGTTTGCCAAAGGTTTGGCCGCCAGTTCCTTACGGGTGCAGTTGGCGGCGCTTTCCTGCTACAGAGGTAAAATTCAGGGCGTGGCGCTGGGTGCCCATGCTGATGTGATACGCTTCTTGAGGGCCGTTTCCCGGATGCGTCCGGCCCGCCGGATTTCTGTCCCTGCGTGGGATCTCAACTTAGTCTTGCATGCTCTCAGTGCGGCTCCCTTTGAGCCTCTCTCGCGGAGTTCGGTGAAGGATCTGACCCTTAAGACGGTGTTCTTGGTGGCAATTTGCTCAGCTCGACGCATTTCGGAGCTTCAGGCTCTGTCTTGCAGGGAGCCCTTCCTCTCTTTCTCCGATCAGAAGGTGGTCCTCCGCCTAGTGCCTTCATTTTTGCCTAAGGTGTCTTCTGCCTTTCATTTGAATCAGGTAGTGTCGCTTCCAGTGTTTCCCGCGTCGGGGGAACAGGGTTCCGATCGGGGGCTCAGTCGGTTGGACCTTAAGAGTTTTGCGTCGATATTTGAAAGTCACTAGCGATTTCCGCAAATCCGATCATTTGTTCGTTCTCTTTGGAGGGCCTCGCAAAGGTGAGGCGGCGGCAAAAGCTTCCATTGCCCAATGGATTAAGGAGGCGATTGGCTCGGCCTATCTGTTGCAAGGTCGAGTACCGCCAGTCGGTCTGCGGGCTCACTCTACCAGAGCGCATGCGGCGTCTTGGGCGGAGTTTAGCTTGGTTTCGCCGGTGGAGATATGTAAGGCGGCCACATGGTCTTCTCTCCACACTTTCAGTAAGCACTATCGTCTTGACGTTTTGGCGGCGGCCGATGCCGGTTTTGGTTCCGCGGTGTTGCGTGCCGGCTGGAATAATCCCGCCCGTTAGTCTGCTTTGTTACATCCCATACGTAGAGGACTAAGCTGGAGGAACGATAAGGAAATAGTAATTACACTTACCTGGTAATTGTAGTTCCTTGAGAGACGACAGCTTAGTCCTCCTGCCCTCCCTTTTAGGGTTTTTGGCTCGGCACGCCTTTGATTCAGATGTCGCTATTCACAGGTGAGTGTGTTTCTTGTTTTCCTTTTTTTCTTTCTCTGGCTGCTTATGCTGCGGCAGTGGTGAGACCTTTTATTTGGGTCTCTTTTCAATTGACTAATATGGTAAATGATAAAAAAAAAAAAAAAAAAAAAGACACGGGTTTGCATTCTGCTGATGGTTTCTCTGCTTAAAGGTTAGCTATTTCTCTGAGTTTGCTTTGACAGTAGTTCACTGGGATGGATGAGATGGCTGGGATGCTGTATCCAGTGATGCTGAAGTTTGATTGGTCCAGTCTTCATGCTGCAGGAGGAGGTGCACAACCCATACGTAGAGGACTAAGCTGTCGTCTCTCAAGGAACTACAATTACCAGGTAAGTGTAATTACTATTTATTTTTAAACATTAGAGCCATCATTCATTGATTTAAGACCTGTGAATACTGACAATTGATCAGTTACATCTAATTTTAGTGCAATGGGAATGTGGTTCTTCTGTTCATACTGATTTGAATTGTTTATAAGGGTGTCAATCATGTCCTGGCAATATCCAAGTTTGTATACTATTTCCTACTATTTTCTTTTTTTAATTGGTCTTGTTTTATTTGTTTGTCAAATATGTGTATATGTAGTCCAAAGCCATTTCACTAGCCACTTTTTTTTTTTTTTTAAGGAGATATTGAATGTTAAAGCGTTGAACTTCAAGAGTGCTAATAATGTTGACCACAACTGTAAATATTTAAGGTCAATGTTTTTTTGACTGAGTGGAGGAGTAGCCTAGTGGTTAGAACACCAAGAGACACTGATTCTATTCCCACTGGCACTTATGGCCTTGGCAAGTCACTTAATCCACATTGCCAGGCCTTTCTTCTAAGGCAATCTACTTCTGGTCACACTGCTAAGAAAACCCAGGAGCTGCTGGGTCGCCAGGAATCGGCATTGACTCAAAGGCATGCATTGATTGCAACGTGCCCTACTGATCTTTAATACTGTTTCTCAGCTTTGAAAACTATTTATAATGTAATCTCTATCTTTTTTTTTTTTTGTGCCCCTGCAACTTTCTGCTTAACTATTTTGTATGTCCCCAGTGGAGGGAAATATAGCTTTTGAAACCTTGTCACAGATATTAACTTAGTCCAATAAAAAGGTATCACATACAACTTGTTGAGGCTTACTTCCAAAAATCAGGTTGTAGTAGCAAAGCCCACCACAAATGACCTGATAAAATTTAATTGCTCTTATTTATTCATCATACTCAACTTTTGACTTGATCCACATTGCGCCCATCTCACTTTCAAACAACTTTGAGTTTCTTGGCTACCCCTCATGCCTTTACTGCAGGGCAATTTGATGTATAAGAGGGGAAAGGCATGACCCTGATTCTCTTGGCTGTGATGTTAAATAGATAAAATAAATCTTTAAGGTTTTTATGCAGTTTTATCTTAAAAAATCAAAGTGGTTTACAGTATAACTCAAAACAGAGAACTCGTGTTCTGAATGTGGGTTGGGGGAGACATGCAGGAGATCCTCCTCCCTTTCCACTAGACAATATCCAGAATACTGACTAGGAAAAGAACACTTTTTTGGTATATGATAGGATTGTAAACCCATGTTCACAGGTGGCTTCTTTCCATTCCAAAATGAGATATGAAAACGGAAGTTGCAAGAAATAATCTGAACTTTGTTTCGTGCAAGCAAATAAAAATACTGATTGAGGACTTGCCCTATTGTAGCAGGAAAATGAGTGAAGAAAAACACCCAGGAGTCTTGGTAGGAAGCAAGCTGTTTAATGTGGCCACACGCTCAGAAATAATTTTCAAAGTCTGACCCCAAACAAAGGGCTCAGCTGACTATATTTACTGTCGTACCATTGTGATTGGAGGAAAAGTTATCAGAACTGTCTGGACTAAACCAGAGTTCTTTCAGGAAACTCAAACACAGCATGGGGGATGGGGAAGAGCTGTGAGCTAGGGGGATGTATCCTTTTCACACAGCATACAGGAGAGAGATTTCTGGGTAACCTTTTTTCAGTTCTCATTAACTCCTTCAGCTCTCAGCCCTGCCTGGATTTCTACCTCACTATAAATCTAAAACCTGAATTTCCTTATCGGTCCTCCAGTTCAGTCCTCCACCACTGGATAGTATATGTCCTCCTGCAGCATGGAGACTGGACATGTCAAAACTGACCTCACTGGATGTATCCTGCTGACCTCTCCCATCAGCCCCAGTGTGTCCAGTCTCCATGCAGCAGGACGTAGTGAGCCTAGGTGCTGGGCTCACTCTGGAGGACAGATAAGGAGCAGTTCTTTATCGTTCCTCCAGCTTAGTCCTCACAGATGGGTTGTGCACCTCCTCCTGCAGCATGAAGACTGGACCAATCAAATTTCAGCTCCGCCAGAATCAGCCTACCAGGCATCCCTGAAGCTCCAGTGTGTCCAGTCTTCATGCAGCAGGAGGACGTAGTATACCTTTTTTTCCCTAGCTAACCTTTTGAATCCTTAATTTTTGTCCTATTAGGACTTATTTTCCTTTATTCCTTTCAGGGGTTCCTGTTTGTTTAAATTTCCGATTTTCATTTGAGCACTCTGTGCGGGGGGGGGGGGGAGAGGACCTGAGGAAGGTCTCTCTCTCCTGCACAGCATCTACTGCCTTTCGCTGCTTGACTGTCTGCATTTCTCCATTGGGATCTCTGCCCCAGGACTGTTCGGGGCAGAGTTCCTCTAGTGCCGGTACAACGCTTCCTCTCCGGGGGCTTGGGGAGGCAGCTGATTCAGTGCCGGTAAGTTTTGGCGGCTAGCGGCGGTCAGAGCCGGTCCTGGTCAGGTTCACCGCGCCTCTGCCCGGCCTTGCTAGAGTTTCCTTTTCCTTTGGCGGTACTTTTAATTTGTTCAGGCAGCCTCCGCGCCAGCGGGGCTTCGGGGATCGATCGGCTGCAAGGGTTTTCTTTTTTGGCCTCGGGCGGTTTCTCAGGCGGGAAGTGAAAGCACGCCAAGGTCTCCTTGCTCTCGTGGCCATTTTACCTTGCCCAGTCTTATCAGCGTGTTTTACACGCGGCGCTATTTTTATTTTATGATTTTTCTCTTCTTTCTACTGCTTGCGATTGTTTCATTCTTTGGTTTTCCCTTTATTTTCTTGCGTTAATATCAGCGATTTGCCTTATATTTGCTCCCCTTTTCTTTCAGGGTGTTTTGGTCCCGCGGCTAGGGGGGAGGGGGGCTTGCGATTTCTCTCTCTCTTCTTCCTTCTACCTTGCGGGTCTCTCGGTTTGTTCATTGGTATTGTGTGAATTCTTTACTCCAGTTTTTCGTGGGACATGTAAAAAAAAAAAAAATAGAAACCAGCGCATTTGACAGGGGTGAGAACACTGTGCCTTGGGTTCTCTCTCTCTGGTATTCTGTTTCTCGCGGATGCCCAGTTCCCACTTTCTGTGCTGGGTCTGTCGGCCCTTTTTTCAATCTCAGCGCTGAGGGGCAGTGTTACCGCCTACTACTTGGTGTCAGGGCGTTTCCATGCCCGCAGGGTCCATTTGTGTGATTTGTGGATCTCTGAGGAGTACAGCTGCTGACACAGGCGTCTGTCAGCGCTGTGCTTCGGTGTCGCTCAGCATGGAGCAGCACCTAGAGAGTTCGTTGCCGGCTGTGGCGCAGCCCGGTCCCGCGACGGAGGACTTGGAGTCGCCGCTGGAGGGGCCCTCCGGACTTCCTTCTGCGGTCTCCTTGGCGTCTGGGGGGGCAGTTGGACCTCGGGGGTACCTTGCCCTTGGAGGATTTCTCTCCCGATTTTATCTTACTGATGCATCAGGTGTTTTGCCGTAGGCGCCAGAGCGTGGGCGCTGCCCCACCGTCGGCGCCAGGGGTGTTGGCCCCTGCCTCGTCGGCGGAGAATCAGTTTCCTGGGATCAAGGCTCCCAAGCGACAACGTCTGCACAAATCCTTCCAGGTGGAGACTGAGTGGCCTGAGGGTGATGATCCTGATTTCGACCATGAAGCGGAGGGGGAGGCCTTGGAGGGCGAGCTCCCTGAACCGGAGGATCAAGCAAAGATTATTACTGTTCAGACGAGAGGAGTTGCCCGCTCTTGTTTCGGAGGCGCTCCAGACTCTGGGTTTGGCTCCGACTCCTCCGGTGGAGGAGGCGGATGGAGCGGACCCCATTATTCAGGCGGTTCGGCAGACTAGCGTGGTTTTTCCCATTCACAAAATTATTGATCAGATGATTCAGTCAGAGTGGGATACTCCTGAAGCAGGTCTCAAAGGGGTAAAGGTAATGCGTCGGCTCTACCCTATGTCGGACCACGATCTGGAGCGTTTTCGCTCTCCCAAGGTGGATGCGGCGGTCTCGGCGGTGACTAAGAAAACCACGATTCCTGTGGAAGGTAGTGCGGCCTTACGCGAGCCGCAGGACCGGAAGATGGACGGTCTATTGAAGCAGTCGTTTGAGGCAGATGCGATTGCATTACAGGCCGCTGTTTGTGGAGCTTGGGTAGCTCGTGCCTGTTTGCACTGGGTTCAGCGGCTTCAACAATCGGCCTCCGGAGGCCGATATGTTAGGTGAGCTTCACTGCTTGGAATCGGGTTTGGCCTATTTGGCGGATGTTCATTATGATCTCATCAGAGCCCTCTCTAATAGCATGGCGTCCGTGGTAGCGGCACGCCGAGCTCTTTGGTTGAAGAATTGGGCGGCGGATGGGTCGTCAAAGTCGCGGCTGGGCAGATTACCCTTTAAAGGTCGGCTGCTTTTTGGTGAGGATTTGGATAAGTTGGTCAAGGATTTGGGCGAGTCCAAGGGCGGTCGCCTGCCAGAGGATCGGCCCAAGCGAGGGCGGCCGCTGCCAGCGGTTTCGAGACTTTCGTAGGTTTCGATCGCCCCGTTCTGGAGGTTTCCAGCGTGGCAGATATATTTCGAGGACCTCGAGCTTTCGAGGCTTTCGCGGAGCCAGTAGAGGATTTGCGGCTGCAGCCCCTGCATCTGCTCGCAAGCCCCAATGAAGGGCAGCGGGCCCCGGCGGAGATTCCAGTAATCGGAGGTCGCCTTCGTCGCTTTCTCTCCGCTTGGGCCCAGATCACCTCCGATCAGTGGGTTTTGGACATCGTCCGGGACGGGTATGTCCTGGACTTGGCCAGGCCCGTCCTCGACTCCTTTGTGGTGTCTCCCTGCCGGGGGGCTCGCAAGACAGCTCAGGTTTGCCAAACCCTCGATCGTCTTGTCCAGCTGGGGGCGGTAGTTCCCGTGCCGCAGACGGAGTATGGCCTCGGAAGGTACTCCATTTATTTCGTGGTGCCAAAGAAGGGTGGCGACCTTCGCCCCATTCTGGATCTCAAAGGGGTGAACCGCTGTCTGCGGGTGCCCCACTTTCGCATGGAAACCCTACGGTCAGTGCTAGTTGCCGTCCGCAAGGGCGAGTTCCTCACTTCCCTCGACCTCACGGAGGCTTATCTCCATATCCCGATTCGGGAGGACCAACAAAAGTACCTCTGATTCGTTTTGCCGTGGGGTCACTTCCAGTTCCAGGCATTGCCCTTCGGTCTCGCGACCGCGCCGAGGGTGTTCACCAAAATCATGGTGGTAGTCGCGGCAGCCTTGCGCAAGGAGGGGGTGCTAGTCCATCCTTATCTAGACGATTGGTTAATTCGGGGAGAGTATGGCAGCGACTTCCAAGGTCGTGGCGCTCTTGCAATCTCTCGGCTGGGTCATCAACCCGCGCAAGAGCCATCTGGTTCCGACGCAGCATCTCGAGTATTTAGGCGTGCGGTTCGATACTTGCGGGGGAGCGGTTTTCCTTCCCGACCGCAGGGTGTTGGCGCTTCAGTCTCTCGTCCGTCTGGTTTCGGCAAAACCCCGCTCCGTCGGCGTGGCTCTACCTTCAGTTGCTGGGGACGATGGCGGCTTCCCTGGAAGTAGTGCCTTGGGCTCGCTTTCACATGCGTTCCCTTCAGAGGGCCTTGCTCCGTCGCTGGTCCAACCAGTCGGATTCCCTGAACAAACGGCTTCCTTGCCCACTGATGGTACGGCGGGATCTTCAGTGGTGGCTGCGACTATCCTCGCTCCGGGCGGGAATGCCTCTGGAGCAACCGGATTGGATTCCGATACTGACGGATGCTTGTCTGACGGGCTGGGGTGCCCACTGCGACGACCAGTTCGCCCAAGGTCTCTGGTCTCCGGAGGAGAGCGGTTGGTCCATCAATCGCCTGGAACTTCGAGCAGTGAGGTTGGCCTTGCAAAGCTTCGAGACCCTGATATCTTCTCGGGCAGTGCGGGTACTCTCCGACAATGCGGCGACAGTGGCATACATAAACAGGCAGGGCGGTACCGGAAGCGTCGGCTTGGAGGCGGAGGCTCGGGTATTGTTCCAGTGGATCGAGCCTCGGCTCCAAGCCATCTCGGCAGCACACATTGCCAGGAAAGACAACGTGACGGCCAACTTTCTCAGCAGGGTTCAGGTGGATCCCGGCGAATGGGAACTCAACCCAAAGGTCTTCGCGCAGCTGGTTCAGCGTTTGGGCCAGCCGGTCATGGACCTGATGGCCACGTTACGCTCAGCAAAAGCGGCTCGGTTCTACAGTCGGTGACGGGAGCCGATGTCAGAAGGCCTGGATGCCCTGTTGCAGACTTGGCCCTCCACAGGTCTTTACGTGTTTCCCCCGTGGCCTCTGCTGGGGCGCGTGATTCAGTGTATTGAGGCCCACCGGGGTCGAGTCCTCTTGATAGCCCCGGATTGGCCTCGACGTCCTTGGTATGCCGATCTGATGAGGTTGGTAGACGGCTCTCCGTGGCGGCTTCCGCTGGATCCGGATCTGTTGTGTCAGGGTCCTCTTCGCATGCCGCAAGTGGGGAGATTCTCTCTTACGGCCTGGCTATTGAACGGGCGAGGCTAAGAAAACGAGGTTATTCCAAGTCTGTTGTGGCGACTGTTACAAGCGCGCAAAAGATCCACTTCTCTGGCCTATGTCCGGGTGTGGCACATCTTTGAGGATTGGTGCTCTCGACGTCAGGTTCGAGCCGCTACGGCCTCAATTCCCGTGGTACTCGATTTTTTTTTTTTTTTTTACAAGACGGTTTTGCTAAAGGTTTGGCTGCCAGTTCCTTGCGAGTGCAGTTGGCGCTTTCATGCTACCGGGGTAAGGTTCACGGCGTATCGCTGGGTGCCCATGTCGATGTCGTTCGCTTCTTGAGGGCCGTATCTCGACTTTGTCCGGTTCGCCGAATTTCTGTGCCTTCGTGGGATCTCAACTTGGTTTTGCGGTCCCTCACTGAGGCTCCCTTTGAGCCTCTCTCTCATAGTTCGGTAAAGGATTTGACTCTTAAAACGGTGTTCTTAGTAGCGATTTGTTCGGCGCGGCGTATCTCCGAACTCCAGGCGCTTTCTTGCAGGGAACCTTTCTTGTCTTTTTCGGCCCAGAAAGTCGTTCTGCGGCCGGTGCCTTCCTTTTTGCCTAAGGTGTCTTCTCCTTTCCACGTGAATCAAGTGGTTTTGCTCCCGGTATTTCCTGCATCGGGGGAGCAAGCCTCTGATCGCGGTCTTAGTCGTTTTAGATCTTAAGAGGGTTCTCCGGCGCTATTTGAAAGTTACCAGTGATTTTCGTAAATCGGATCGTTTGTGCTGTTTGGCGGACCTCGCAAAGGCGAAGCAGCGGCAAAAGCCTCCATTGCTCGGTGGATTAAGGAGGCGATTAACTCGGCTTATCTGTTGCACGGTCGGCTGCCGCCTGTTGGTTTGCACGCCCATTCAACCAGGGCGCAGGCTGCATCCTGGGCGGAGTTTAGTATCTCCGGTGGAGATATGTAGGGCGGCAATGTGGTCTTCTCTGCACACCTTCAGTAAGCACTATAGACTTGATGTCTTGGCGGCGGGCGATGCACGTTTCGGATCATCGGTTCTGCGTGCCGGCTGGAAGAATCCCGCCCATTAGGCTGCTTTGTTATATCCCATCTGTGAGGACTAAGCTGGAGGAACGATAAGGAAATAGTAATTAAACTTACCTGGTAATTGTAGTTCCTTGAGAGACGACAGCTTAGTCCTCCTGCCCTCCCTATATTCTTTCTTTTTAGCGCGGCACGCCTTGGGTTCAGAAGTCTGTACTCCCAGGTGAGTGTCTTTCTTTAGTTCTTTGGTTTCGTTTCCATCTTTTTTTTCTCTTTATCTCGCTATCGGCTTATGCTGCGGCAGGAGCAAGACATTCTGTGTCTGTGGATTTGGTTCCATTAAGTATTTGTGTTTTTTTTTTTTTTAAAGAAAATGACCGAACAGGACTTTTTAAAGGTTAGCTATTTCTTTGAGTTTGCTTTGACAATAGGTCACTGGAGCTTCAGGGATGCCTGGTAGGCTGATTCCGGCGGAGCTGGAATTTGATTGGTCCAGTCTTCATGCTGCAGGAGGAGGTGCACAACCCATCTGTGAGGACTAAGCTGTCGTCTCTCAAGGAACTACAATTACCAGGTAAGTGTAATTACTATTTTAGGATAGTTGGTTTTGTTTCTTTTCTCACCTTTTTTTTTAAACTTTAAAAAAAAAATCTAACAAATGAACAAAAATTCTGCATTGACCAGAAGGGCTTTGGGTCAGCCGAGGGCAGCCACCCCCTCCTCCCTCTATTTTCTGGCTCCAGGGCCCTGGTCTGTGCTCCCCTCCTAGTTGGCACGGAGGAGAACCTTGCAGGACGCAGTCTGCCTAACTCTATTCTTTGCCTGGCTGCTGCGGGAGACAGAAGCCCACTCTGCAATCGCGGCAGGTAGCTGTGTCGCAGATTGAAGGGCAGAGTGGAGACCCGAAGTGCACAAGAAGCCGACAGTCTGAGGTCGGTGCTGGAGTGCCATGCAGGTTTGTGGGCAGGTGCTCTGTTTCCCCGTGGCCGCGTGGGTGCCTAAAAGGCCCAGCGGTGGTGTACAGCCTCTTCCTGCACTTTTGAGCCACGTGGCAACAGCTATGTGGTTGGCAGTGCTAGAAAGAAAGATTTGCTAGCTCTGCTAGGGGGAGCTCTAGCAAGTCTCTTGGCATTGTCAGAATTATTTTGATTGGTTTTGGTTTTCTTTAATTGTTTCCTTTCTCTCGTTTTTCACCTCTGCGGTAGAAAAACAAAAAAGAATCCTTTTTAGATCCAGTTGAGAGAGAGCTGTTAGTTATTTAGGGGAATTTCTGTCGGCAAGAGTCAACCCATTATTTTCCTTGACTAATGCCTTCTCGCCCACAGTGTTTAGTGTGTGGCTCACACAGAGGCATGGTTTCGGATACAGGAGTTTGCTGAGGCTGCGCTGCAGCTTCATCTACCATGGAGCAGGAGATGGAGAAGGCTCCCGTAGGGGCGACCAGTACCAGTGTGCTAAGAGTTAAGGATGAGTCACCACAGGAGGGGCCTTCGGTTCTGCCACTGGAGAGCATGGTGGGACCCTCTGGTTCCATGGCTCCTGAGAGTGCGGGGGTGGCCCTCAGGATTTTTTTACCCCCAGACTTCGTGCTATTAATGCATCAGGCTTATTGCTTGCGTCAGCAGGTGTCTGAGCCAGGACCTGCCCAGCTGCCGGTACCAATACAACAAACTGGTCCGCAGTTGGTTGGTACTCTGGAGAGACTGACCAAGAGGGCACGACCTCAAGAGGACCAGTCTGTAGAATCAGTGATTTAATGATGAAGAATTGGAGTTGGAGCCTGAGTCTGGAATGGAGGAGCTTGAAGAAGGGGGAGATTCCAGAACCTGAGGACCAGGTGAGAATCATCTGAGTATTCTGAAGGGAAGAGCTTACAGCGCTCATTACAGACTCTTCAGGCACTCCAACCTAGCTCCCGTACAGCCTTCAGAGGAGGTGGTGCTGGAGGATCCTCTTATTCAAGCAGTTTGGCAAACTCAGGCAGTGTTCCTGGTCCATCAGGTGGTCGACCAAATGATTCAAGATGAATGGGATCTGCCGGAGGCAGGACTATGTGGTATTAGAGCTATGACTAGGCTCTACCCCCTAGCTGATAAGGAAAAGGAGAGGTTTCGTTTGCCATGGGTGGATGCTGCAGTGTCAGCGGTCAACTATCCCAGTGGAAGGGAGCGCAGCATTGAAGGATGCGCAAGAGAGGAAGGTGGATGGTTTGTTAAAGCAGGCCTTTGAAGTCAATGCTCTTGCCTTGCAGGCTTCCATTTGTGGGGTGTGAATGGCAAGAGCATGCCTTCGATGGTTCCAGCGCTTGCAGCAATCCATAGCACAAACGCAGGAGCGCATGATAAAGGTGTGCCTGGGATCCGGTTCAGCATATCTAGCGGATGTCCACTACGATTTAATTAGGACATTGGCATATAGCATGGCCTCCTTAGTTGCTGCCTGCTGCCATCTGTGGTTAAGGAATTTGGGCGGCAAATGGCTCCTCTAAGTCATGTCTCGGCAAGCTTCCCTTTTAAAGGAAAACTGTTTGGGGAAGAACTTGATAAGTTGGTTAAGGATCTGGGGGAGTCCAAAGGTGGCAGTTTGCCAGAGGATAAGCCTAAGCAGGGCAGATCTCTCCCTTCCTCACAAGGTCAGTCTAGGGACTTCAGGAGGTTTCATTCCTCGTGTCTGGGTGGTTTTCAAAGAGGAAGCCTTCCATCAAGGTCCCAGGGGTTTTGTGAATTCTGAGGGTCAGGCAGAGGTTTTGCAGCTTCCTCAACTGCACCGGGGCAAAAGCCACAGTGAAGTGAGGTGGGCCCAGGTGGGAATTTGACCGATTTGGGGGGGGGGAGGGGGGTGGTGGCGGCTTTGATTTCCTTCCTGCCTGGGTCCAAGTAACTTCAGATCAATGGGTACTGGAGAGAGTTCACAAAGGCTATGCACTCGAGCTTGCTCATCCACTTCTAGACTTGTTCGTGATGTCGCCCTGCAGGGGGCAACGAAAGACTATCACAGTAAGGCAAACTGTGGATTGGCTCTCGCAGTTAGGAGCCGTGGTGCCGGTACCACAGGAGAATTGTGGTGTCGGTCGTTACTCCGTTTATTTCATAGTGCTCAAGAAGGACAGAGTGCTCCAGCCCATCCTGGAACTAAAAGTGGTGAATCGCTGTCTTCAGGTGCCTCACTTCCAAATGGAAACCTTGCGCTCGGTAATAGTGGTGGTGGTGCGACAGGGAGTTCTTAACTTTAGATCTCACCGAGGCGTATGTACACATTCCCATCAGACCAGATCATCAAAAATTTCTCAGGTTTGCTCTCCTGTGGGGCCATTTTCAGTTTCAAGCGTTGCCCTTTGAGTTAGCAACGGCTCTGCACATATTTACCAAGGTCATGGTGGTAATGGCAGCAGCTTTGAGATAGGAAGGATCTTGGTGCACCCCTATCTCGACGATTGGTTAATTCGAGCGAGATCCAAGGCTGAGAGTATTTGAGTTACGGACAAGGTAGTCAAGTTCCTTCAAGGCCTCGGCTGGGTAGTTGGTGCCTCCAAGAGCCATCTAGTCCCATCCCAGGATCTAGAGTACCTGGGAGTGCACTTCAATATGTGCAAGAGAACAGGTTTTTCTGCCTGCTCAACGAGCTCTAGCTTTACGACAACTGGTATGCAGATTTCTCGTGACTCCAGCTCAGTCAGCTTGGAGCTACCTTCGATTATTAGGAACAATGGCAGTAACCCTGGAGGTGGTCGCATGTGGGCCCTTGCCCAAGGGACTATTACAAAGGTCATTACTCCTCCGGCGGTGGTCACACCAGCACGACTCCCTGCCCACACCTCTCCCCTGCCCACTGAAGGTCAGGCAGTCACTTCGGTGGTGGCTCTGTCCGGGACACTTGGCAGTGGGCCTTCCGCTAGAGCAACCTCAATGGCTTCTGGTCTTGACAGATGCAAGTCTCACAGGTTGGGGAGCACACTGCAGGAATATCCTTGCTCAGGGAACCTGAAACGAACAGGAGGTTACATGGTCTATCAACCATCCCGAACTGAGAGCGGTGTTTCTAGCACTGCAGGCATTCGAAGATGTGCTGAAGGGCCGAGCAGTGTGAGTGCTGTCCAGACAATTCAGCAACGGTGGCTTACCTCAATCGGCAGGGCAGCACAGGAAGCTCGGCCATGGAGGAGGCGGCAGAAGCTCTGTTTGCCTGGGCGGAACCCTGGCTTCAGTATCTCGGCAGCACACATTGCAGGAGCACACAATGTGACAATGGACTTCTCAGCAGAGTCCTGGTGGATGCAGGGGAATGGGAGCTGCTTCCGTAGGTCTTTGCTCAGGCCGCACGTGGGGCCCCCCCCCCCCCCCCCGATTATGGCTCTCATGATTACCTTCTGTTCAGCCAAAACCAGTCAGTTCTTCAGCAGAAGAAAGAGAATGTCAGAAGGAATAGATTCCCTCTGGGCGCTCATAGGGAGGCGTGGTTCTGCGCATCGGAGCTCATCGGGGGAGAGTAGTGCTAGTGGCCCTGTACTGGCTGAGACGCCCGTTTTTGTATGCTGATCTCGTCAGACTCCTCAATGGGAATCCCTGGAGGCTATCAACAAGAGGATCTCTTGATGCAGGGCCTGCTTCAAATGCCACAGGTGGATCTCGTCTTACAGCCTGGCCATTGAAAGGGCGAGGTTAAGGAAGATGTTTTTTATTCTGGAGCGGTTATTACAACCTCCAAGGCTAGGAAGAGGTCTACATCGCTAGCCTATGTGCGAATATGGTGTATATTTTTGAGGACCGGTGCTTTCAGCGTCAGGTGCAGTCTTCCATGGTTTCCATGCTGATGGTGCTCAACTTTCTACAAGATGGATTTGATAAAGGCTTGGTGGCCAGGTCCCTAAGAGTTCAGCTAGCGGCCATCTCTTGCTATAGAGGCAAAGTCCAGAGACAGGCCTTGGGCTCTCATGTTGATGTGACTTTGCTTTCTTAGAGCAGTCTCTAGATTATGGCTGGCTCGGAGGGTGATAGTGCCTCCTTGGGATCTCAATCTGGTTTTGGGAGCTTTAACCAGGGAGCTGTTCGATCCCCTAACCCAAGCTTCAGTGAAAGACATGACCTTTAAAGGCAGTATTCTTAGTGGCCATTTGTTCAGCAAGGTGAGTCTCGGCCCTCCAGGCCTTGTCTTATCGGGAGCCGTTCTTGTCCTTTTCCAAGGAAAAGGTGGTCTTTGCAGCTGGTACTGTCCTTCTTACCCAAGGTGCTTTCCCCCTTTCACTTGACTCAATCGGTGTCACTGGCAGTGTTGGGCGACGTCAAATTCCTCGGACCGTAGTCTGCATTGCTTGAATTTGAAGAGGGTTCTTTGTCAATATCTAAAGGTCTCGGAAGACTTTCGTAAGTCTGAACACTTATTCGTCTTGTTTAGGGGTCCTCGAAGAGGAGAAGCAGCAGCAAAGGCTTCAATTTCCAGATGGATTCGGGAAGTGGTTGCGTCCGTGTACGTTTTACAGGGTCGCCAGGTGCCAGTAGGATTGCAGGCTCACTCCACTAGAGTGCAGGTGACTTCCTGGGTGGAGCACAGTTTGATACTGCCAGTGGTGATTTGCAGGGTGGCCACTTAGTGTTTACTGAAGGTATGCAGAGATGACCATCACCTGGACGTCCAGGTGGCAAATGATGCCTGTTTTTCAGGTCGGTGGTCTTACAATCTGGGTGGACAGGTCCCTTCCAATGAATACTGCTGTTACATACCAGTGGTGGAGGACTGAACTGGAGGACCGATAAGGAAAGAGAAATTACTTACCTGCTAATTGTAGTTCCTTGAGGAGCTCCAGTTCAGCCTTCATTCCCACCCAGGGATGATTTGTTCACAGGTCAGTGCAATTATGGAGGAGGATCAGGATCATGAAGGATAAGAACCTTTTGACTGTCAGGATCGCAGGGGTTCTGCTTCCCTGGTCTGTCTTGGGCGTCTTGCTGCCTTTCACCTTTCTCCCTGTTGGGGTTCTGGAGGAAAGAGGCTGTTAACAGTAATAGTTTCACTTTTCATTAGGGGGAATTTAGTTTAATATTAAAGTTTTAAAAAGTTGAAGTTTAATGCGTTAAGCTACTTATTTGTGCTCCTTTGAGTCTGCTTTTGTCATTAAGGCACTGGGGCCGATGGGAGAGGTCAGCAGAATACATCCAGTGAGGTCATAGTTTTTTGACATGCCCAGTCTCCATGCTGCAGGAGGACATACGCTACCCAGTGGTGGAGGACTGAACTGGAGTTCCTCAAGGAACTACAATTAGCAGGTAAGTCCTCCCCCCCCCCCCCCCCCCAACTTTGTGCTAAGGTATTCCATTATGTAGCTGTGTACATCCTGTATGTATATTTTAGATTCTATTTGATTCAAAACTTAATTTATTGTCTACTATTTGGAAGAATTGTGGGATCACACAACTGATTCTTATAACTTAAGAATTACAATGAGAGCTCTGGAAAACAGCTCTTGAGTTTTTGAAAAAAATGGTTGCAGCCTGTATTGGGCATTATGAAGACTGGTTCTTCTCAATTCCAAAATATACTGAAATTTTGCTAGTTTGTTAAAGCATACCTTTTTAGCTTCCTCTGGCTTCTAGGTTGTATATGTACTGCTGCTTCGACTGGAATATGTCTATTGACTCAAAGAATAAACTTGGGAGCCCAATCTTTCAGTAATGAAAATTCTGTGTTTGCAATGCAATGCATGCCTTCAAGCCAATGCTAACTCCTGGTGACCCAGCACTCCTGGGTTTTTTTGGTAGCGTGACTGGAAGCAGGTTGCCAGGCCTTCTGAGGTCATAGAAGGTTAAGTGACTTGCCCAAAGCCACAAGGAGTGCTAGTGGGACTAGAACCCTAGTCTCTTGGTCACCAAGCCAGTGCTCTAACCACTAGGTAGCTACTACACCCTACAATTGTGTTTAATTATGTGTGCAAATTCATTTTTCTTTGTTTTGACACTGATCCTTATTGTGGAATTTACACTTCACAGCGTTCTTGGAGGCGAGGAGAGCTCCCATTGGGAGTCCTATGCTGGACTACTACTACTACTGATCACTTAGCACTACAAGGCATACACTGCACTCCACAGATACATGTAAAAGATGGTCCCTGCTCTAAAATTTAGAGGCTGGTATAATAAAGTGCAAGAGTCTAGTGTAGGGTGTGTGCACCATTCTCTGCATTGTTGTTTGATGCAGAGAGGAGTTCAGCACAGACTGTTGCAGACACGGGTGCATTGTTCATTTAAATCCAATGGTAATGAAGACATTAGCTATTAGCTTTCTCCAATCTGCAGGAGTTTTTCAACCTCATCCTTCTGTTTTTTTGTGTAAAGGAACCTAACAGGCTGGTAAGTCTGACCTCTGTGGCAAGTAAATTTAATGGAAACTACTAAAACTGAGGACAATGAGTTTATGAAGTCCAGTAGATTGCAAGATCCAAAGCAGCACGGGTTTACTGGAGGCAGGTCTTGTCATACAAAGCTGGTTTCTTTGAGGTGACCAGAGTTGGATGGCTCTATGTGCTGTACTTAGATTTCAGTAAAGCCTTTGACACCATTATGCATAGGCGACTTATAAATAGAGTATTCTAGGAATGGACCCTAAAGTGACTGACTGGGTTAGAAATTGGGTTAAATGGGAGGCGATACAGGTAAATAGAGCTTGCTCTGAGGAGAAGGATGTTACCAGTTGTGTGCTGCAGGGATCTATCCTTGGTCTGATTCTTTAATGTTTTTTGTTGATACTGCGGAAGGACTGTCAGGTAAGGTTTGCCTCTTTACGGACGATACCAAAATCTGCAATAGAGTAGATGCCCATGAAGGAGTAGATGATAACATTAAGGAAGAATCTCGCTAAGCTTGAAGAAAGCTTGAGAATTTGGCAGCTGAAATTTTAACGCTAAAAAATGCAGGGTTGTGCATTTTGTGATGCAAAAATCATGGCCTCAATCTCCCACCTCCTTCAGGAATGAGGTGGCAGCTGGAACTCCCTCGGCATGTACAGAGAACATTCTTTCAGTGTTGACCCGGAACTGATCAAGGCTCCCTCATCTCTCCCCCATCTCTCCCCCACAAGGAGTTCCAGGTTGTGTTTTTGTTGGGACTTAAAGAAACCCCTTCACTAACTGAGTCCGGCAAAACAGCAGCTGTCGGACTGGCTGAAAAGACTCTAACATCTCCCTGCAGCACAAACTCACTCAGTAACTACTGCACAACTGACGATGGCATAGCCAAAGATGCTGAGGAGAGCTGCTTCGATTACTCTTCTCGATGGCATGTATGTAAGTAGCACCGAAGTAGGGGCAGAGTCTCTCAGGTCAAAAGCATCCAAGGGAGCATCCTAACATTGTGCCATCTTGCCCCCAAAAAATATTTTACCACTGGAGTGTTAACTGCATGCCTGGACCCACAATAACAGCCAATTGTGCATTAGGGTGCTAAGTGGGTTAGTTAGGGGCGGAGAGTGGATGTGGTGAGCACATTGCAGTTAGTGTAGAGGACATATCATGCACTGTCAATGCTGTGATTAGCATGGATGCAATTACCTCTACCTCAGTAGTGAGTGCACCTTGCTGATGGCACCATGCATTATATTGCACATCAACTGTTGAACATGCTGTCATGCCTCTGACTTACTGTGGAGGCTTTGCACTTAACATGCATTAATTTTAATGTTCCTTATCGTCACTCCAGTCCAGTCCCTTTACTTCTGGGTTGCGTAACCCTTCCAGCAGCTTGGAGGCTGAGCCCAACCTTTTTGGAGGTGGGGGCGGTACAAATACCACTGAGACCACCCACCAACCCCAGTAATCTCAGCCTCCAAGCAGCTGGAGGGTTCCGTAAGCCTAGGGCTTACTGGAGTCCTTCTTTAAATTCAGTTAAATTTATTTACTGTTCATTTAATTGATTTAATTGATTTTTAATTTCTATACTGTTTGTATCTAATTTAATTGCAAGGGCTTTGTTGCTTTAACTCTCCTGCTTTCTCCTCTCCCTCCTCCCCCCCCCCCCCCCTTACCGGTTCAGGCGTCGGAGGAGAACCGCGGATCGCAGCATCGAGGAGGTCTCACGGCTGCTTTGCTCCTCTGCTGCTGAGTCGCGCTGATCGCTGCTGCCTCGTGCTGGGGGGAAGGCTGAGCGCTTGAGGCAGCACCGCTGGCCTGATGCTACCGCCAGACCCGTCTGGAGACTGAAGGACGCGGCGGCGAGGTTCGGCCCCGTCGGGGACCGTGAGGGGAGAACGCAGGCAGCGATCCCCACAGGAATTAAAGGTTTTTCGGCTCCGGTGAGCAAGGACAGAGTAGGACCGCGGCCGTGAGAGAGCCTTACAATTTCCCGTTCTGGCTCCACGTGGTAGAGCCAACGGGCACACAGCGCTGAATCGGCCCAGTTCCTCATTGCAGCTAACCGCAAGTAAAAGGGATGTGACTGCAATTGGTTTTAATCCTAATTTTAATTTTACTAGCAACAGAGCGCTTAATTTACAAATTTTATGTTTTAAATCTATTTTAAATTTCTTTTAAATTTATTTAGGAGTACAGTGGTTTCCTTACATTTAGCTCATTTTCCTTTGTTCTTTGGTTTCCTTTACCTCAAGATTAATAACCGGTTTCTTCCCTGGGGTTCCTCGTAGGGGAAAAGAAACCTCAGATCTGTTGGTCAGGGAGCAGCTAGTCTCCATCTTCAAGGAGAGTACCCCACCCCGGGTCTGGAGGTCTGGGACTGGAAAGTCCTCAGCCCCGGGTCATGTCATCCAAATCCCGCTGCCTTTCCTGTGGAATACGCAGGGGTACGTCTGCTGAAACAGGTATCTGCAGAAGCTGTACCGCGTTGGCGGCCTCTGCGGAGCAGGACATTAATTTAACCATGGCCCAGGCCTCCCAGGGGTCTGACGATCTCCCAGTAGGGGAGGGGGGGGTCACAAGCCCCTCCGTCTACATCATCGGACTTGCCCACCCCTTCCCTATCACCCTCCCCTCTCCCGGCGGGGGAGGATGGGGTAGGAGATTTCTTCTCCCCGGATTTCATTCTCTTGCTTCACAAGGCGTATTGCCTACGTAAGCAGAGTTCAGGGGCAGCAGGAGCGGTGCCCTCGGCAGCGGAGGTCAAGACAGCCAGGCCCTCGAGGGCGACCAATCCAGATTCAGATGTCCCACCTAAGCGCCCCCGGATGAGCGAAGAGGAGACCCTTTCACAGGGATCCCCGGAAGAGACGCCATCGGACAAGGACTTGGGCGAGGATGAGGAGGAGCTAGAAGAGGGGGAGATTCCGGAAGAAGACCAGGCTAGGATAATTAGAGTATTCCGCTGGGAGGAGCTTCCGGCCTTGATTAACGAGTCCCTGAAGGCCCTCAACATGACCTCCGATACGCCTGCGGAAGAGGAAGCGTTGGAGGATCCGTTGATCCAAGCCATTAGAAGATCTCAAAAGGTCTTTCCTGTACATAGGGTGGTGCGACAGATGATCCAAGAAGAATGGGACCAACCGGAGTCTAGTCTAAGGGGTGTTCGGTCCATGCTTCGTCTCTATCCCCTCCCAGAGGTAGACAGAGAACTGCTAAAGTCTCCCAGGGTAGATGCGGCAGTGTCAGCGGTCACCAAGAAGACCACTATTCCAGTGAAGGGCAGTGCAGCCTTAAGGGATCCTCAGGACAGAAAGTTGGATACTCTCTTGAAGCAGGCCTTTGACATAAGCGCCCTCGCCCTGCAAGCCTCGGTCTCTGGAGCTTGGGTGGCCAGGGCCTGTCTAAGGTGGTCACAACAGCTACAGACAGACGAGAGCCCCGCAGATGAGACACGGACCAACGCAAGCAGGTTGGAATCTGGCACAGCTTACTTGGCGGATAGTCAGTATGACCTCATCAGGAGCCTGGCAAAGAACATGGCCTCGGTAGTGGCGGCCAGGCGATATCTATGGTTACGCAATTGGGCAGCGGATACTTCCTCGAAGGCTCGCCTGAGTCGGCTCCCCTTTAAAGGGAAACTGTTGTTCGGCGAGGATTTAGAGAAATTGGTAAAGGATCTTGGCAAGTCCAAGGGAGGCAGACTCCCGGACGATAGACCGAAGCAAAACCGCTCACTCCCCACGGCTCGTACCCAGCCCAGGGACTTCAGAAGATCTCGCCCCGCCAGATCCAGCCCCTTTTCCAGGGGGCGGTTCCCTTCTAGGGGCTGAGGGTTTCGGGGAGCAGGTCGCGGATTTGGGGCGACCTCCTCCTTCTCTTCCTCCTCGTCTCTTAGAAAACAACAATGAAGCCGCGGGGGTCCAGGGGGAAGAGCTGCCCATAGGAGGACGTTTAAGACAGTTTCTTCCCGCCTGGTCCCGGGTCACGTCGGATCAATGGGTGCTAGAGGTGATCAGAGAGGGCTACGCTCTCGAATTTTCGAAGCAGATAACGCCAGCCTTTGTTCTGTCCCCCTGCGGTTCCCCCGCAAAGAAGACAGCGGTGGAATCAACTCTCACGCGCTTACTTGCACTCGGGGCCGTGTCACCAGTGCCTCCAGAGCAGTGCGGTTTAGGTCGATACTCAATTTACTTCGTGGTACCAAAGAAGAAGGCACCTTCCGCCCAATCCTGGACTTAAAACAAGTCAATCGCTGCCTCAGGGTCCCTCACTTCAGGATGGAGACCCTACGGTCAGTCATCGCAGCCGTAAGGAGCGGGGAGTTCCTGACAGCCCTCGACTTGACAGAGGCCTACTTGCATATCCCGGTCAGAAAATCCCATCAACAGTTCCTAAGGTTTGCGGTACCAGCGGGCCACTTTCAATTCAAGGCCCTCCCCTTCGGCTTAGCGACAGCTCCTCGAACATTTACCAAGGTGATGGTGGTAGTAGCGGCCTTCCTGCGCAAGGAGGGGATCTTGGTCCACCCATATCTAGACGATTGGCTGATCCGAGCAAAGTCAGAGGAAGAAAGTCGCGCGGCGACGGACGCAGTAGCTCGCTTGCTAGAGGAGTTGGGGTGGGTGATCAACCGAGAAAAAGAGCAGGCTGACCCCTTCCCAGAATCTCGAGTATCTCGGCGCAAGGTTCGACACCGGCAGGGGCAGAGTGTTCTTGCCCTCATCCCGGGCCAGGGACCTAAGGCTACTGCTCACTCGGTTCCTAAGCAGGTGAACTCCCTCAGCATGGCATTACCTTCAGGTCCTGGGCACAATGGCAGTGACGATAGAGGTAGTACCTTGGGCCAGAGCCCACATGCGCCCATTGCAACGAGCTCTATTGCGACGGTGGTCCCCACAACTCCATCCACTGACAACACAGTTACCCTGCGCTCCGCGGACCAAGTGAACTCTTCGATGGTGGCAACGCCCGAGAAACCTGGAACGGGGAATGCCTCTCGAGCCCCCCCAGTGGGTTCTCTTGACGACGGATGCCAGCCTGTCAGGCTGGGGGGCACACTGCAAGGACCAGTTCGTTCAGGGCCGCTGGTCTCCGTTGGAATCTCAGTGGCCCATCAACAGGCTGGAGTTACGGGCCGTCTCCCTAGCGCTCAAGAAGCTCGAGCCCCGGGTACGAGGAAGGGCAGTCCGCGTCCTCTCCGACAACGTCACCACGGTGGTGTACATCAACCACCAGGGCGGCACCAGCAGCCCTGCCCTGGAGAAGGAGGCGGACGCTCTCCTCCAGTGGGCGGAGGCCTGCCTCGAAGCGCTTTCGGCCCAGCACGTGGCAGGCACGGACAATGTCACGGCCGATTTACCTCAGCAGGCACAGGATAGACCACAGAGTGGGAACTGGAGCAGGTAATCTTCGATCAAATAGTGGCCCGGTGGGGTCTCCCTGTAATGGATCTCATGGCAAGATTCTCCTCGGCCAAGGTGGACCGATTCTTCAGTCGGCGAAAGGAAAGGATGTCCGAAGGTCTGGATGCCCTGTCTCAGAAGTGGCCGGCGGAGGGCCTCCTCTATGTGTTCCCTCCCTGGGCTCTGATCGGAAAGGTTCTTCAGCGAGTGGAGTCCCACCAGGGCCTGGTAATCCTCATAGCTCCGGATTGGCCTCGTCGCCCCTGGTACGCGGACCTGGTGAGGCTGTTGGCCGACTACCCTGCAGGAGCGGCCTTCTCAGGCAAGGCCCGGTTCGAATGCCTCACGCGGATCAGTTCTCGCTTACGGCCTGGCTCTTGAAAGGGCGCGGTTCCTGAAGCGAGGATATTCGGCTGCAGTAATCTCAACGTTGTTGAACGCCAAGAAGCGCTCGACGTGCCTTGCCTATGTAAGGGTCTGGCACATTTTCGAGGCATGGTGCACGGAGCGCCGAAGGAAGCCCCTTACGGCCTCAGTCCCGGAAATCCTGGAAGTTTTACAAGCGGGGCTTGACAAGAGTTTAGCACACAGTTCTCTTCTCTTCGAGTACAACTAGCCGCTATCGCATGCTATAGAGGAAAAATCCACGGCAAGCCAGTGGGGGTACACCTGGACGTCACCAGATTCCTAAGAGCAGTACGACGTCTGCGTCCCCAGCGGAGGTCGGTCATCGTCCCCTGGGACCTTAACCTGGTACTAAATGCACTGATAGGGGAACCGTTTGAACCTGTAAAGAGGGCCTCCTTGAAGGACTTGACCCTGAAGACAGTCTTCCTGGTTGCGATCTGCTCGGCCAGGCGGGTCTCCGAGTTACAAGCGCTCTCCTCCAAACCCCCCTTCTGGCCTTCCTCAAGGACAAGGTCGTCCTGCGCACGGTGCCCTCCTTCCTTCCCAAGGTGATTTCTCCTTTTCACGTGAACCAGACAGTCACGCTCCCGGCCTTCCCAACCGGGGGTCGGGTAGGCAGGGATAGCAGGCTGCGACTATTAGATGTTCAAAGGGCCCTAAAGCGCTACCTCTCCCGCACCGCTCCGTTCTGGAAGTCAGACCGCCTATTTGTCAAGTTCGGAGGTCCCCACAGAGGGGAAGCGGCGGCCAAGGCCTCCATCTCCAGGTGGATTAGGGAGGCGATTGCTTCCGCATACATCCTGAAAGGCAAGCAGGTTCCGGGGGGGCTGCGGGCGCATTCCACCCGAGCTCAGGCTACTTCATGGGCAGAATTCAGTCTAGTCCCCCGCTGGATATATGTAGAGCGGCAACTTGGTCCTCTCTACATACCTTCACCAAGCACTACAGGCTGGACGTGCAGAGTTCAGCGGACGCTCGGTTTGGCCTAGCGGTTCTTCAGTCCGGTTTGCCGAATCCCACCCAGAATTGAACTGCTCGGGTACTTCCCAGAAGTAAAGGGACTGGACTGGAGTAACGATAAGGAAGAAGTAATTAGATCTTACCTGCTAATTAGTGTTCCTGAAGGAACGACAGTCCAGTCCCTGATCCCACCTGGCTATGTCGGACCTGAAGACCTGCCGGAAAAGGGCAGAACAGCGAACCGAGCGGGGAACCAGATTGGGGTGAGGGAGGCCAGGAGTAAGTAGGCGAGCAGTCCTCCCTCGGCGCCTTCTCCCCTCCCCCTCCCTCTACCCCTATTACCTATTCCCTAGTTCCTATTTACTTAAAAAAAAAAAAAAAAAAAAAAAGTGAGGGAACGGGGGGGGGGCGGCTGACATTTGGGCCTCCGCCCCTGGGGTTTGCATGTTTGTTAGGTTTAAGTCTTAGTTGTTACAGAAGTTCATTTTGTCTGCTTTTTCAGTCTTTTACTGGGGTTGGTGGGTGGTCTCAGTCGTATTTGTACCGCCCTACCTCCAAAAAGGTTGGGCTCAGCCTCCAAGCTGCTGGAAGGGTTACGCAACCCAGAAGTAAAGGGACTGGATTGTCGTTCCTTCAGGAACACTAATTAGCAGGTAAGATCTAATTACTTCTTAAATGTGCTTCAGGTGTAAAAACCTAACACACATGTTAGTAAAAAGGGCCCCTATGTTTTCTAGATATTGCATGTACACTTTGTTTTGAGAATACAGAATGCATAACTTTCTGAATCCTATAAACAGTATAAGCTAAGGGCCTGATATTAAGTCATTTATATGGTTTACAGCCCGATAAACCATATAAATGGCTTAAATGTTGATATTCAACTGCACTGAAAGTTCCTTATCGTTCCTCCAGTTCAGTCCTCTACCTCTGGGTTGTCAATCTCCTCCTGCAGCTTGGAGACTGGTATGTCAATCTTCTGACATCACTGGATATAGCCTGCCACCTTCTCACTCTAACTCCAGTGTGACCAGTCTCCAGGCAGCAGGAGGACATAGCGAGCCCTAGGGAGGGCTCTCTGGAGTAATTGATAAGGAGCTAGTAGATTAGATATAGTCGGGGTGTGATTTTCCAGTTTGGTCTATTGTTGACTTAAAAAAAATAAATAAATAAAATTGGGGATTACAGGGAAGGCTACAGGCTCCCTGACTCTGTGAGTGCTGTTTTGAAAGAAGAGGTGCAGACTCAGGACGTCGAGTTTGCTACCTCTTTAAGGGGATCACAGGTTCTCTCCTCCCTGACTGATCGGGGGAGAGCCCTTGGTGCTGACAGCCCTTCATTCAGCTGCAGTGTCTGCCTTGACGGTGCCGGAGGCAGCAGCTTATCCAGGCAGCGGTGTTCGGCAGACATGGTGAAGCACAGAGCTGATCTGCGGAACGAAGGAGTGCTAGTCCGAACCGGTAAGGCTTCCGGGACTAAGGGCAGTGTCTCTTAGCGGAGACCTTGCACTGTCAAGCGCGGGGCCGTTTTGGCACCTTTGTCCCGGTGGCCATTTTCACAGCCGCGGCAGCACCGTGTGGCGCTCAAAACGCTGCAGATTTCAAGTTTGCACATTTGAGAGCAGTTTGGTAGTTTGTGGTTTGGTTTCCTTTGGGGCCCATTTCTTTCTCTTTTCTTCCCCGTTTATTTGGAGCCCACTAGAAGCAGAGGGTATATTTGCGGCATTTCAGGCCTTTCTGGGGGGAGAGGGGCTGTAGCTAGTTCACGGTTTGGAAGATCAGGAGTGTACAATACATTTCCCTAGCGTGTTTATTTCATTTGTTTAATTCCTTTAATTTTTGCCCTTTGATTTCGGCATTTTATTTCTTTTTTATTTAAAAATGAAAAAAAAAGACACTTATGGCATCAAGACCGCAGTGCCTGGTGTGTGGCACCAGGAGGGGTGCAGTAGCCGAGACAGGGTTGCACATTCCCGGCACACCCCCATCGTCCGCAGTGGAGATGCAAATAGATATCAGTGGCCCCAGAACCGCAGGGAATGCAGGCAGGGGTGCGGGTAGGTTCCCTGTGATCATCAGCGCAAGACCCGGTTTTGGAGGAACTGGCGGGGCCCTCCGGCTCTGCCCTGGAAACGTCGGTCGGGGTTTGGAGGCTTCAGTCCTGAATTTGTTCTACTTCTGCATCAGGCCTACTGCGTGAGGCGCCAAGGGCATGCGTCAGGGTCCGGGACGCTCAGTAGTTCAGCGCAGCTCCCGGCGGCGACAGTGGTGGAGGTCGGTCAGGAGCCAGCTGCCTCTAAGAGACCAAAGACTATGGATTCTCCTCCGGGAGATGGTGAGTGGCCGGGGCTCCTGGATGCGGAGTGGGAACAGGATGAGGGTTCGCAGGATCTAGAGGAAGGAGAGATCCAGGAGCCAGAGGATCAAGCACGGATCATCAGGGTCTTCCGTAAAGAGGAACTTTCGGCCTTAACGGAGACCTTGCAGATGTTGAAGTTGGCTACACCGTCGGCAGTAGAGGAAGAAGAGGATTCCGTAATTCAGGCGGTTAGGCAGATGCAGGTGTTTTTTCCAGTACATAAGGTGGTTGATAAAATGATACAGGATGAATGGGATCGGTCGGAAGCAGGTCTGCATGGCATTCGGACCATGAATAGGCTCTACCCATTGGCCGATAAGGATAGGTTTCGGGCACCAAGGGTGGATGCGGTGGTGACAAAGAAGACTACTATCCCAGTGGAAGGTAGTGCTGCTCTCGTAGACGGGTTGCTGAAACAGACCTTTTGAGGCGGATATTCTGTCACTCCAAGCTTCTATCTGTGGGGCTTGGGTGGCCAGAGCGTGCCTGCAATGGGTACAAAGGCTGCGTCAGACATCTCACTTGGATCCCGAGGACTTGAAAGAGCTGGATCGCCTTGAGTCCGGGACAGCTTAATTGGCGGACATCCATTACGACTTGATTAGAGCATTGGCGAATAGTACAGCGTCGGTGGTGGCTGCCCGTCGGTCGGTGGTGTTAGACAAACCATCCGCTGCCCAATTGTGCAAGTCCCGACTTAGCAAGCTGCCTTTTTAAGAGGGGGTTGCTTTTCGGAGAGGATTTGGATAAGTTGGTGAAGGATCTGGGAGAATCTAAGGCGGGTAGACTCCCAGAGGATAAGCCAAAGCAAGGGAAGTCCTCTCAAGGCTTCCGAAGCCAGTGGCGAGACTTCCGCAGATTTCGTCCACAGCGGTTTGCTACCTTTCAAAGGGGCCGGTTTCAGTCACGAGCCCAAGGGTTTCGTGGGTTTAGAGGGGCCAGTAGAGGTTTCTCCTCTCCCCCGCCTCTGCAAACCGCAAGCCACAATGAAGCGAGGCAGGTCCTGGCGGACAGGGCTCCCATAGGAGGACGGCTCAGGGAGTTTGTCTGCTTGGACCCACATAACCTCCGACCAGTGGGTGTTGGACATCATTCAGCACAGATATGCACTAGAATTCGTTCGTCCAGTACGCGATGCCTTTGTTATGTCACCTTGCAGGGGTCCCAAAAAGGCCGCGGCGCTGCATCTTACATTGGACAGGTTGTTGCAGTTGAAGGCGGTCATCAGGGTACCAGAAGCCGACTGGGGCGTGGGTCGGTATTCCATCTATTTCGAGGTGCCAAAGAAGGATGGAACATTACGACCCATCTTAGACCTGAAGGCTGTAAATCGATGTCTGGGTTCCACATTTCCGGATGGAGACTCTGCAATCCGTCATCGTGGCGGTCCATAAGGAGAGTATTTGATGTCCCTGGACCTTACAGAGGCGTACTTGCATATTCCCATCGGCGTAGCACACCAGAAATTCCTGAGATTTGCTCTTCTTGGGGTCATTATCAATTCCAAGCATTACCCTTTGGTCTGGCAACGGCGCCGCGCACCTTCACCAAGGTGATGGTGGTGGTGGTGGCAGCGGCGGCATTGCGCAAAGAGGGCGTTCTCGTGCACCCTTATCTTGACGATTGGTTGATTTGGGCGAAGTCCAAGGAAGAGTGTCTGGGTGACCGACAGAGTGGTACAGTTCTTGCAGGAGCTGGGTTGGATAGCAAATCCCATCAAGAGTCGCTTGAACCCCTCGCAGAACCTGGAATATCTCGGGGTACACCGACACAAAGAGCGGTCAAGTGTTCTTACTGGACAAGAGAGCCAAGACATTGAGGGCCTTGGTTCGCCAGTTTTTGACGCAGTCGGCGCCGTCAGCATGGGACTACCTTTGCATGCTAGGCACGATGGCAGCAACGTTGGAGGTGGTCCCGTGGGCCAAGTTTCATATGCGACCACTGCAAAGATCTCTTCTGCGCCGGTGGTCCCATCAAGCCGATTCATTGAGCAATGGCTTCCCTGTCCACTCCAGGTCCAGCGATAGCTGAGATGGTGGTTACACCAGACATCTCTAGCGGCAGGCATGCCACTGGAGCAACCAGACTGGATTCCGCTGTTAACAGATGCCAGCTTGGTGGGCTGGGAGGCTCACTGCAGGAACCATTTCACGCAGGGGATTTGGTCCCCTCAGGAGGCCTCCTGGTTGATCAACCGGCTGGAGCTCTGAGCAGTGGCCCGAGCTCTACAGGCGCTCGAGGACTTGGTGCAGGGGCGTCCGGTTCGAGTGCTCTCAGACAACTCAGCAACGGTGGCCTACATCAACAGACAGGGTAGCACCGGGGAGTGCCGCAATGGAAGAGGAGTCAGATGAGCTATTCGACTGGGTAGAACAGAAGTTGTCAGATTTCGGCGGCGCACATTGCAGGGAAGGACAACGTCAAAGCGGACTTCCTCAGCAGGGTTCACGTGGATGCGGGGGAGTGGGAGTTGCATCCCGAGATGTTCCAGCAGATGATAGCTCGCTGGGGAATGCCTTGGATGGACTTAATGGCGACCTTCCGGTTGGCGAAGGTGAGCAGGTTCTTCAACAGGCGGCACGAACGTATGTCAGAAGGTCTAGACGCGCTGTTACATCCTTGGCAGTCTGATGGTCTTTGTCTTCCCTCCGTGGGCATTGATAGGCCGGGTGATTCAAAAGATCGGTGCTCATCCAGGGCGAGTACTTCTCATGGTGCCCGACTGGCCGAGGTGCCCTTTTACGCGGACCTCGTGCATCTTCTAGACGGCGAACCATGGAGGCTCCCGTCTAGAGTGGATCTGTTGCTTCAGGGTCCGCTGTTCATGCCTCAGGTGGATCGATTCTCGCTTACGGTATGGCCATTGAGAGGGCTAAACTAAAGAGGAGCTACTCGTCGGCGGTCATCGCAACTTTGCTTAGAGTCCGCAGACGCTCGACGACTTTGGTGTATGTGTGTGGATATGGTGCATCTTTGAGGATTGCTCTCGACGTCAGGTCCGAGCGGCTACGGTTCGTGTTCCTTTGGTATTGGAGTTTTTACAGGACGGTTTTGACAAAGGCCTGGCAGCCAGTTCCTTGCGTGTGCAGCTGGCGGCTCGCTCTCGTTATCGCGGTAAGATCAACGGTGTGTCCTTAGGAGCTCACCCAGATGTGAGTCGCTATCTGAAGGCGGTTTCGAGATTGCGGCCAGTGTGACAGGTGTGCATTCTGCCTTGGGATCTGAATGTCGTGTTGACGGGGTTATCTCGTTCCCCCTTTGAGCCATTGCGTCACGCGTCTGTAAAGGATGTGACGCTAAAGACTGTTTCTGGCTGCTATATGCTTGGCGAGACGTATTTCAGAATTGCAAGCATTATCCTGTAGGGAGCCTTTCTTATCCTTCTCTAAAGATAAGGTTGTTCTGCGTCCGGTTCCGTCGTCTTTGCCCAAGGTGGTGTCTCCCTTTCACTTGAATCAGGCAGTCTGCTTACCAGTACTAGGGAGTAACGGGGGTGACGCGTTTGGTTAACATCCTCCGTTGTCTGGATGTAAAAAGGGCATTGAAAGAGTACTTGAAGGTGACGGAGTCCTTTCGCAAGTCGGAAAGGTTGTTTGTCTTGTTCGGGGGCCGCCGCAAAGGAGAAGCGGCGGCTAAGGTGTCCATTGCCCGGTGGATTTGGGAGGCCGTTGCTTCGGCCTATATGATTCAGGGGCGGCCAGTACCTGGTGGGTTACGGGCACATTCCACCAGGGCGCAGGCGTCTTCTTGGGCGGAACACAGTTTGGTGCCGCCAGCAGATATTTGTAGGGCGGCAACTTGGTTGTCGCTGCATGCCTTCAGTAAGCATTACAGGCTAGATGTAGCGGCAGCGGCTGATGCTCGTTTCGGGTTGGCGGTGTTGTCTGCTGGCTGGAGGGGTCCCTCCCATTAATTACTGCTCTGGTACATCCCAGAGGTAGAGAACTGAACTGGAGGAATGATAAGGAAATGATTACTTGGTAATTGTAGTTCCTTGAGTGACGACAGTTCAGTCCTCCATCCCACCCGAGGGAGGTAAGCATGTGTTCAGAATTAGCAAGGAAGTTTGGACAGAGGACATGTGTTACAGGTAAGCCAAAATTGTTTTCCGTTGAGGATGACGTCACCTATGACAGGGTAGGGTGTAAGAGAGCCTTACCCACAAAACATAAAAACTAAAAAAGAGGGGTGGCGGTGGATAGCGTTTAGTTAAGATGTTTTCAGCGTTACTATTGTCTACTTGTTTGTTGCTCCTTTTGAGTCTGCTTTATTATAGTTCACAGTGGAGTTGGAGTGAGGTGGCAGGCTATATCCAATGATGTCAGAAGATTGGTATGTCAATCTCCAAGCTGCAGGAGGAGATTGACAACCCAGAGGTAGAGGACTGAACTGTCGTCACTCAAGGAACTACAATTACCAGGTAAGTGTAATTATTTAATGCTGTCGAATATCCCCTCCTAACTCTCTACACACCTCAATGCTATCTGGTTAGCATCAGGGCATGTTGGGGGTGTTCCGGAGCAGAGGTAGAGTCTGCCACTAACCGGGTAGCAAACATCCAAAATGAGGTTGTATGATCCACAGGCAAAATTTTATAATGTATTTTCACAGGATACTTTTCCCTATATGCGCAATGACTGGTCTAATCGCTCTTTTGTTGGGTGCAGTTCAGCAGGGGAGAAGAAGAATGCTTGTACTCCCAATGCGAGCCAAACCCATTTTTTGCAAAGTGGCTTTGTCACCAAATGTAATTAAAAGAGCTAAACTTAGCTTTTCCCTGTGCAGAATTCTCGCTTCCACCACCATGACACGCGTGTTTCGGACCGACAAAGGCCCTGCTTCAAGTGTGAACCATCTCAGGATACAGAATTTGCCCTGGAAGCGTGCCTGTCCATATAGGCACCCCTACCCGAGAACCCACACCATAGGCAGCTGCCTACTGGCATACTGGATGGCCTGGGACTACGCACCTCCGGCATAATGGCATGGCGGCGGAGGGGTGCTGGTGGTGGAGGGGGCAGTGGCATCTACCCACAGCAGACCATGGCCTAGCCCCATTTAGGTGGGTGCTGTGCACCGCATCAGACAGGGTCGGTCTGTCTGAACAGTCATGCTATCCCCAGGGAATGAACCATCCCTGTGGCAACAGTGTGGTGCAATACACACAGCCAGTGTGTTCAGGAGCAGAAAGTCACAAGTTCAAGTCCCAGCTGTGGCTCCTGCCAACCCAGTCCCCATATTTTACCCAGTACTAAACCATGGTAATAAAGACGGAACCTTTATTGCAGATAACATATAAACATGCCTGACATGCCTATATTTTACCCTACAGAGCACAGACACCATAAACATGTGCAGTACCTAGAGCAGAGTTTCCCAACTGCGGTCCTGGAGGGCCAAACACCATTCAGGTTTCATGCCGTCTCCAATAAATATGCCTGTACTGCATTTGTATGTGCTGCCCCCATGGTATGCAAATGTCTCTCATGCATATTCATTAGGGACATACAAAATAGTAAATCCCTGAAACAGAGATGCATATACATACCCACCCAAAAATCTCTGAACCCCCCCCCCCCCCCCACCACAGTGAAACTCTCTTTTTGTGTGTTTTTTTTGTCGGATTGCATCGAGGGAGGAAAGGAAAAATGTCCTGACCCCACCAAGCAGATACAGTCCCTTTTATTCAATAAACAGTTCTTTGGTAAATACTCAGCTAAAAAAAACGCCAACTTAGCTTAAACAGTTCCAGAAGAAAGGCCCAACTCATTGCAGGTATTAAACCTCATGATCCTGGGACACGACGTGCATGTTTTCGGGACATCCAATCCCTGTATCAAGTGCTCCAACGACGATCAAACGGGCGCAAATCTTCCTGTAGCTATAGTTGAAGCCCTATCAGCACCCAGGGCGAAGACATACAACCACCCCATCCGGGGTCACCGCTGAACAAGAGGACATTTTTCCTTTCCTCCCTCGGTGCAATCCGACAAAAAAGAAAAACACACAAAAAGAGTTTCACTGTGGTGGGGGGGTTTCAGAGATTTTTGGGTGGGTATTCATTAAGGACAGCATGAAAACCCAAACAGTGTTATCGTTCTTACAGTTCAGTCCTCCACCTCTGGGTTGTGCACCTCCTCTCAGCTTGGAGACTGGACATGTCAAACTCCTGACGTCACTGGATATAGGCTGCTGTACTCTCTCTCATCCTCCCCAGTGTGTCCAGTCTCCATGCAGCAGGAAGACGTAGTGAGCCTAGGTGCTGGGCTCACTTGAGGAACACATAAGGCGCATTAGTGCAGTTAGTATAGGTGGCAGCTGAAATTGGCCTTTACAATTTGCTTTCAATTTGGGTTAAGCTTTATTTGGGGTGCTCTTTATTTTCTTGGTTGCTATCCATGTGTTTGTTTGTTTTTTAAAGGCAGCGGAACGACGATCAAACTGCCAGTTCCTGCCTACCCTTTCTCTGTGGGGCTGTGGGCTCACGTGTCAGGTCTCTCTCCCCCTGGACAGCACAGGGGAGCCCTGGGGCAGGACAGAAGCGGCGTCTCCTGCTGGGTTCAGGAGTCTCGTCCCATTCGGCGGCAGTGACACAAGGGTGGGAAGACTCGCTAGCGGTTGCTACTCTGCCTTTAAGCAGCGCCGCGGGCTGGAGTCACGCCGAGAAGCGTAAGTGATTGTGCCGTGTTTGGCCCTGGAGTTGGGTTGGGGGGTGCAACCTGTCCCCGACGGCCGCAGACCAGAGCCTGCACTGCCTTTGAGCTCACGCGTTGGTTTTGGCGCCAATTAGCTCGTGGCGGCGGCCATTTTGACTGCAGGAGCATTGCAGAGCTCCGGTATTGGCTTTGCAGGGAAGAGTCTTCCATTTTGTGTTTCCCGCGGAACGGTACCCATCGTGTTTTAAAACCACGGATCTCCATTCTCTGTTTTTTACTCCTCCACCAGGCGAATCAGAGTTCTATGTTGCCTGTAGTTGGGCTTCTGGGTTTTTCTTAAAGCATAAGATTTGTTAAATCATTTGAGGTGCAGTGAAGAGGGCACAGCAGACCCCCCTGTAAGGTGAGGGTGTCTAAGAATGACTTCTAGGCCCCAGTGCGTTCTCTGCAGTACCCGTAGAGGTATGTTCACGGAGTCAGGGGTCTGTAGAGGTTGCGCTTCAGGGTCTGCCAGCATTGAGCGACAGATGGAGGAAAAGGCAAGCCAGGAGCCTCAGTTGCCGGTCGTGCTTCCGGAGGAGGAAGTTGCTCTGGCCTCTATTGCAGGGGGCTCTCAGGAACCGGTTGGGGGGTTGCCAAAGGCCTCGCCGGTCTTGGAGTCCTCTTCCTAGTTTGGGGGTTTTTGTCCTGACTTTGTGTTGCTGACGCATCAAGCGTATTGCAGGCAGTGGCAAGGGTGCTTGCCGGAGGCGGTGGTGCGGGCGGCGGCTGTTCCGCAACCAAGGCTTTCTGACAACGGCGTTTCTCCAGGACCTTCAAAGAGAGAGAGTGTGGCCTCGCGATCCTTCCCCTGCGGACAGGGAAGGGTATGACCCGGATGAGGCCGACCTAGAGTTGGAAGGAGAGATGGAAAGTTTGGAGGAGGGTGAGATCCAGGAACTGGAGGATCAGGCGAAGATCATTCGGGTGTTCCGGAAAGAGGAGCTAACCGCTCTTATTACGGAATCCCTCCATATACTGAACCTGGCGACTGCTTCCCTGGCTGAGGAAGAAGCTGTGGAAGACCCTATCATCCAGGCGGTGAGGCAAGCGCAAGTGGTGGTTCCTGTCCACCCGGTGGTGGACAAGATGATACAGGATGAATGGGACCAGCCTGAGTCTGGTCTCAGGGGGTGTCAGAACAATGAACCGGCTCTATCCTCTGGCAGCTAAGGACAAGGAGCGTTTCAAGTCTCCACGTGTGGATGCGGCGGTGTCGGCGGTCACCAAGAAGACCACTATCCCAGTGGAAGGTAGCGCAGCATTGAAGGATGTGCAGGATAGAAAAGTAGATGGATTATTGAAGCAGTCTTTTGAGGCGGATGCGTTGTGTTGCAGGCCTCTGTTGGTGGAGCTTGGGTAGCAAGAGCTTGCCTGCGGTTGTCCCAGCGGTTACATCAATCCTCGCAGCTGGATTCAGAGGGCACAGCCAAAATGGATCGCTTAGAGTCGGGGTCTGCTTATTTGGCGGATGTCCATTATGATTTGATCAGAGCTTTAGCAAACAGCATGGCTTCCTTTGGTGGCGCGCGCCGTTCCTTGTGGTTACATAGTTGGGTGGCTGATGGCTCTTCTAAGTCCCATCTCAGTAAGCTCCCCTTTAAGGGTAGACTTCTGTTTGGAGAGGATCTAGATAAGTTGGTTAAGGATTTGGAGGAGTCAAAGGGCGGCAGACTCCCTGAGGATAAGCCTAAGCCAGGGAGGTCCGTTTCGACCTTTAGGAGCCAGCCCCGGGAGTTCAGACTTTTCCGGTCTTCTCGGCTAGGCAGCTCTCAGAGGTAGACTGTTTGTTTCTCGAGGCCAGGGGTTTCAGAGCTTTTGAGGAGCCAATAGAGGTTTCACGGGGACCTCCTCCACGTCCAGGTAGGAAGTATCCCAGTCGGGGGGAGGGGGGAGGGGGCTGCGGGAGTTTTTCTGCCTGGACCCAAGTCACGACAGATCAGTGGGTCTTGGAAATCATTCGCAAGGGGTACGCTCTGGAATTCGCAAGACTGGCTCGAGACTCCTTTTGTGATGTCGCCCTGCAGAGGCCCTCAAAGCCCTGGCGATCCGCCAAACTCTAGATCTCCTGTTTATGGTTGGGGACTGTCCGCCCGTTCCCTTTGGAAGATTACGGATCGGGTCAGTACTCAATTTATTTCGTGGTGCCCAAGAAGGATGGATCTCTACGCCCTATTTTGGATCTAAAGGGCGTCAATTGGTGCTTGCGAGTCCTGCACTTCTGGATGGAGACCTTGCGTTCCATCATCGTGGCGGTGCGCAAGGGGGAGTTTCTGACCTCCCCTGGACCTCACGGAAGCGTATCTCCATATACCAATAAGAGACCCACCAACAATTTCTTCGGTTCACCCTCCCTTGGGGGCCCTTTCAGTTTCAGGCCTTACCCTTCAGGCTCGCCATGGCACCACGTACGTTCAAGATTATGGTGGTAGTGGCGGCGGCGGCGCGGAAAGAGGGATGAACAAGGATTCCTTATCTCGACGACTGGTTGATTTGGGCGAAATCAGAGGTTGAAAGCGTCAGGGTAACGGACAAGGTGGTAAAGGTGTGTGTTTTTTGCAGCATCTTGGTTGGGTGGTCAACACGGCCAAAAGCCGACTGGTTCCCTCCCAGGAAATCAACTATATCTGGGGGTGCGGTTCGACACCCTCGTGGGAGCGGTGTTTCTGCCGCATCATCGGGCACTAGGGCTGAGACGCCTGGTCAGCAGGTTCAGGTCAGCTACGGCCCCCTCTGCATGGGAATATCTTCGCGTGCTTGGCACAATGGCAGCGACCTTGGAGGTCGTTCCCTGGGCCAGGTTTCATATGCAGCCCCTGCAGCATGCCCTCCTCCGCCGCCAGTCCCATCAGAGCGACTCGTCAAGCGAGCGCTACGGTGGTGGCTGTGGTCCGGGACCCTACAAGGCAGAATGCCCCTGAAGCAGCCAGACTGGCTCCCCCTCATGACGGATGCAAATCTCGCGGGATGGGGAGCGCACTGCGTGGACCAGTATGCTCGGGGCTTGTGGTCCGCCCAGCAGCGCAGTTGGTCGATCAATTGTCTCAAGCTGAGGGCGGTATCTTTTGGCGCTCCAGGCCTTCGAGTCAGCGGTGGCCGGCCGGGCAGTGAGTGCTGTCGGACAACTTGGTGACAGTAGCCTACATCAATCGGCAGGGAGGCACCGGCAGTTTGGCCATGGAAGAGGAGACAGAGGTGCTTTTCGCTTAGGTGGAGACACGTCTCCTAACGCTCTCGGTGATGCACATTGCGGGGAAAGAATGACAGCGGATTTCCTCAGCAGGTGGATGCTGGAGAATGGGAGCTGAATCCAAGTGTTTGCTCTGATAGTTCACAGATGGGGGCCACCGCTGATGCATCTCATGGCAACTTTTCAGTCTGCAAAGATGAGTCGCTTCTTCAGCAGGAGACGAGAGAGGATGTCGGAAGGAATCAACACCCTGCTGCAACCCTGGCCGATGCACGGTCTTCTCTACGTGTTCCGCCATGGGCGTTGATAGGGCGTGTGGTACAGAGGATCGAAGCTCATCGCGGAAGAGTGCTGTTGGTGGCTCCGGGCTGGCCCAGATGACTGTGGTATGCAGATCTCGTTCACCTACTCGACGGGGAGCCTTGGAGGCTGCCAGCTCCGGAGGATCTGCTCATTCAAGGTCCACTTTCACTTGAGGCATGCAATCGGTTCTCGCTTACGGTTTGGCCATTGAAAGGGCAAGGCTGAAGAAGAGGATATTCTGGGTCTGTCATAGCGACCTTGCTATGTGCTAGGAAGAGGTCGATTGTCCTTGGCATATGTGTGGACATGGTGCATATTTGAGGATTGGTGTTCAAGGCAGCAGATCTGCGCAGCTACCGTGTCAGTGCCCATGGTGTTGAGTTTTACAGGAGGGGTTCGACAAGGGTTTGGCGGCGAGTTCGTTGAGAGTGCAGTTGGCGGCTCTAGCCTGCTATCGAGGCAAGGTATATAAGGTGCCGTTAGGTGCGCATGCGGATGTGTTGCGCTTTCTGAAGGCGGTTTCAAGACTCAGGCCCTGTCGTCAGGTGGTTGTACCTCCGTGGGATCTCAATCTGGTCTTGGGGGCCTTGGTGAAAGCACCTTTCGAGCCCTTGAGTAAGGCGACGGTGAAGGATCTGACCTTAAAGACTGTGTTTAGTGGCTATTGGCATGGCGCATTTCGGAGTTGCAGGCATTGTCTTGCAGGGAGCCTTTTTTGTACTCCTCTGAGGAGAAGGTAGTGTTGCGCCCTGTGCCGCCATTTCTGCCCAAGGTCGTCTCTCTCCATTTCACCTGAATCAGACTGTTTCACTCCCGGTCCTTCCCTCGAGGGGGGGGGGGGGAGGAGGTCAGGGCTGATCACAGTTTACGACGGTTGGATATTAAGCGGGTGCTGAGGCGTTTATTTGCAAGTCTGAGTCCTTTCGCAAGTCAGATCGCTTGTTCGTCTTATTTGGAGGACCTCGCAAGGGGGAGGTGGCAGCGAAGGCCTCCATTGCTAGGTGGATTAGGGAAGTGATTGTGTCAGCGTATTTGGTGCAGGGTTACTCGGCGTCGGTGGGGCTGCGAGCACATTCCACGAGGGTGCAGGCAGCCTCTTGGGCGGGACACAGTTTGATTCCGCCAGGGGATATCTGTAGGGCGGCGACATGGTCGTCGCTTCATACTTTCAGCAGGCATTATCGTCTGGATGTGATGGCGGCCTCTTTCGGGTCTGCCGTTTTGCGAGCCAGATTGGAAGGTCCCCCCCCCCCCCCATATTGAACACTGCTCTGTTACATCCCAGAGGTGGAGGACTGAACTGTAGGAACGATAAGGAAATGATGATTTACACTTACCTGGTAATTGTAGTTCCTTGAGTGACGACAGTTCAGTCCTCAATCCTGCCCGGGGGTAGGAAGCTTTCAATGGGATGTCATGAGGTAATCCGGCGCAGTGACAGGTAGGTAAGAATTACTTAGATTCTACTTGTCTCCGTTCTTTTCCTGATTGTTTACCCTTTTTAGCCTCTTTCTGCGGAGGTCAGGTGGGAAAGGTACAGGACACAGTTTGCTGCTGTCGGACCGTACGTGTAGACTGTCAGTTAATAAGTTGGGAAAGTTACTTTTTTCTGGGTTTGGCTACTTATTTGTTGCTCCTTTTGAGTTTGCTTTGTCAATAGTTCACTGGGGAGGATGAGAGTACAGCAGCCTATATCCAGTGATGTCAGGAGTTTGACATGTCCAGTCTCCAAGCTGCAGGAGGAGGTGCACAACCCAGAGGTGGAGGACTACACTTACCTGGTAATTGTAGTTCCTTGAGTGACGACAGTTCAATTATCATTTTGGCCCACCAGGACCGGAGTTGGGAACCTCTGCCCTAGAGCAGAGGCCAACAGGGGTACAAACACCCACACCCACAAGCTCCACTATCCAACGCCTCATGAAGAGGCAGGCTGTTGGTTCCTGCATGCAGCAGCATCTCCCAATACTAGCACTTGCATACCTTTAGCAATGCTGCCCTAAACCTGGGAATACGTTGCACAAATATCAAAAGGTTGCTATGATTAATGGCAGATAGCAATTCCTAAGTTAAGCATAATTTGCTGATTGAGCTGCATCATTGCAACCTTTCTGATATCGGTGTAGTGTTTTTCAGTTCTGGATTCTGACAGTGTTTACCACCCCGGGGAGTGACCCCAACAGTATTGTGTACCATAGCCATGCCTGCACTGTGCTCAAGACTGGTGTGGTGGCCAGGACTGCCAAAAGCCTCTATATTTGCACAATGCTGACATAGGTGTGGGAGTGTCTGTCTATCCAGTGTGTGGTGGCTGCCAACACCTTACTCAGCCCACACAGTTTCCAGTGTTAGCCTGCCAGTGTGCATAATGAGGAGCAAGGTACTGTGGGTATAGCCTGGACAGGATGCATCTGCACAGGGCATACAGCAATGGCTGGGACATCATAGTGCCTGGCTACCACCTGCATGGACAGGGTGGCCACAGCGTGTCCTGCTGGGAGGTCACTCTCACCCTGACTGAGCAGTGACCACAGCATGGCGTGGTTCTCCCATAGTGCTATATGGTATTTCTCTCAAGTGATGTATATGGGTTCTCTTTTCTGGGGCCCAATCCATGACTTATCTCCTTGGTGGGTGTGCTCACATCCCAGTTTTGGGTGCACACATCTCCTTCAGGAACATGCACTATGGACTAGCTAGCAGACTGTCTGCAGTTAATATGTGTATGGCTGGAACACCTTGCAGGGTGCAGCAGCTGGAGACTCACTGGGCTCGCTGCTGGAGAATGTCAGATAGTGGTGGTGGGGGGGGGGGCAGCTGAGCATTTCCAGGCCTACTGTCTGTCTGCCATTGCCTTATGGATGCATACAGATCTGCATGGACTGCCCTGTAGGGTGTCTGTTCCCCAGCAGGACCGGGGTTGATGGTCCCCTCTACTGCCACCATTGCAGGGATGTTGATGAGAGATCTTGTTCCCCACCCTGAGCCACAGAGGGCAGGTTGGATGGTGGTACATAATCTGCCTATGGGTCCAAACACCCCCCCCCTTCACTTAAATCATGTGACCATGGCACCCACACAGGATATGCACTATTCTGGGTGCATCATAGTCCATAAGGGCTAGAAGTGACTGAGAAATACAGATGGTTGCAGGTGTATTTGCAAGAACTACCTATCACACACTGGCACTGATGGGGACCTGCAGCATAGCCTATCTCAGCCAAGCCAGGTGCTGCGGACCTGGTGCTGGGCGCCCCACCTCACCCTCGGGGTGAGCACAGTACCCCCCCCCCCCCCCCCCGAATGTGATGGTATGTAACTACTGTGTGCCAATGACACAGTTAGTTCCCCCTACCAGGCCGAGGTGCTGTGGGGGTGCATATCCCATCTTGTGATCATCTGTAGGCTGCTGATTTGCATGTGCATTATGGATACAGTTGGGTTAACACTATCCTGGTAACCACAGCAGACAGTTTGTGTGGTGACCTGCAGCCCTTCTGTAGCCAGCCAGGGGTTTGTTAGCTATAGAGATGTAGCCCACTGGTTACTTCACTGCCTGTGGAGCCAGAGGTCATGGGTTTGATCCCACAGAGGTGTTTATTTGATAGGGCTGTCTGAGGCATTTCCTTTTTTAATTTAAATTTAGTACTGCCACCAAAAACACTCTCACAGTGCTGTAACCTTTAGGCGCCCTATAAGGCACATTATAAGGTGCCTTGGCGGACAGTGCACTTTATAATGTGCCCTCTGGAGTGCATTATAGGGCGCCTTATGCGGCACCTTAGGTTACGACACTGTGAGGGTGTGTTTGCTGGCAGCATGCTTTAAAATTTAAAAAAGAAAAAATGCCTCAGACAGCACTAATTTAAAGTTGAGGGTAATGCCTCGGACAGCCTTACTCATTAAGCCCACTGGGGGATTGAACTCATGAGCCCCGTACCATCAGTCAATGTATTAACCATTGTGCTACAGCTCTGTTGCTGTGTTTGCAGGTCAGCGCGCCTAATTAAGGCTAACGCGTGTTAACGTGCATGGCTCCCTCTATCGCCCGATAATGAGCGCAGCGCACGTTATCGCGTGATACCCGCACTTGCTATCTTATGACCGGAACGCCCACTCCTTTTATGGCATCCTGCACGTTAGGACGGTTTAGTAAACCTACCCCTAAGGCTCATTGGTGGCAGGTGCTGCTGGTGGCCCCGTTGGCCCTGGTATGCAGACCTCCGGACCTTCTAACTCTGAGTCTGCGCATGCTGGACGTGGATAGATTCTTCCTTTCGTGACCCAAGCCGTAAGCGTGCTGTTGAGATGCTGTTGTCACTTGGAACCAGTTATAGCCACCTTGTTGCAGGTGTGGAGGCACTCTACCACTTTGGCTTATATCTGGGTTTGGCACCTCTTTGAGGCCTGGTGTGTGGAACGGGACGTTCGGCCCCTGGTAGCTCTGGTGCCAGTAATCCTGGGGTTCCTTCAGGCTGGTCTTGAGAAGGGCCTGGCATTGGGCTCCCTATGCATGCAGGTGGTGGCCCTGGCTTCTTACCAGAGTAGGGTTCAAGGCTTGCCCCTGACTGCCTACGCTGATGTGGCTCGCTTCTTGTGAGGTGTTGAGCATTTGTGGCAACCTGTTCAGCTGTTGGGACCTCAGCCTTGTTCCAATGGCTCTGGGTGATCTCCCCCTCTCCCCTCTTTGGGTAGCTTTGCTAAAAGATCTCATCTTTTTGGTGACCATTTGTTTGACGTGGTGCATTTTGGAGTTGCTGACATTGTCCTGTAAGGAGCCGTATCTGGTCCTTTCCAGGGAAAAGGTTGTCCCTGCAGCCTTTCCATCCTTTCTGCCCAAGGTGGTATTAGAATTTCACCTCAGGCAGTCATGCTACCTTTATTTGATCAGCAGGACTTGGCAGATGCTGCCCTACTGCATAAGGTTTTTTTTAGATGTTTTGCAGGGCTTTGAAGTGCTATTTGAAGGTCACTCAGCTGTTTCACCATTTGGAGAGGCTATTCTCTTTGGACCTCAAAGGGGAGGCTACCTCGGATGTCCATTGGATCTGGGAGGCAATTGCCTTAGCCTACGTTCTGAAGGGCTGACAGGTGCCGGCAGAAGTGTCCATTCCACTAGAGTGTAGGCTTCCTCTTCGGCCGAGATGGGGAGGGTTCCTCCCCTGACCATTTGTAGGGCAACCACGTGGTTCTCTCTTCATTCATTCCTTACTCAGCACTACAGACTGGACCTGCAGTCCAGACAGGATGTGTGTTTTGGGACAGTGGTGCTGCACGTGGGGGTTTCTGCTCTGTCCCATTTTTGTCTGGACTGGAGGGATGCCCTGGAAGATGAAATTTTAGACTTTACCTGATAAATGTTTTTCCAGTCCAGGACCCACCCTTGGTGATTTTTTTTTTTTTTGGTTCCTGCACACGGTGTTGCGGACTCCAGCCACTTGGTGTATGCATGTCTTTCTCAAGACTGATTTGCCTTGTGCTGTAATTTTTTGAAGGAGAGTTCATTGAAAGGTTGAAAAAAAAGACTAACAGGAATTATGTGACTTTCTATGGCAGTATATTGGGGCACAAGACTTCATCTACTAGAATTGGCCCTAATGGGCAGAGTTGGTGTTGGATTCTGGGTTCCTGGGGTGATTCCTGCTTTGAAGTGACAAGTACTGACTTAGTCCAATGGGCACAGGCTACTTATACTGAACTGAGAAAATGTTCCTCAGTTCCTCAGTCTTCACCTGCTGTCTGGCAAGCATATATCCATTTGACTGGACTGGAGGAACTACAGGAAAGAACATTTAGTAGATAAGGTCTGATTTCACATTCATTATTCCTTTTTGTCAGGTATAGGGAATATTTATCTGAGAGCAAAAGAACACTCCAAAACTTTAATGGAACAGGATCATATTCGGCATGGAAGAAAAATGGTGAAAAGACGACATAGTTGGAAAATGTGTCAGATCAAACTTGGAGGTTCTAAAGAAATAAGCTCCCCAAGAAATGGCCCGATGCATTTATTCTGGAGAAGCTGTTCTAGCTTCTGCAGCTTTGAAACCTTTAACATACTGAAACAGTTAGGGAAATCCTCCTTTATAGTTTTGCTAGACTAGTCCAGACAAGTGGGTTTGTTCCCCCTTCCAGCAGATTGTCTCCACCAAAGAACTAATGACATTCCCAGGTTTCAATGACATTCCCATGTCTCTATCCGCCTCAGCCACCAGAGGTCTCTTCAATATTTTGTCTCTAGCAGATGGATGGATTTTCTCCACTCCTGAAGAAAATCTGAATAGAGGAAAAGATTGATTTAAACGCTCGTGAACTCGTGCTGTTGTGATACTTTCCTTAAGTCTGCCTTCTTCCGGGAGATGTTTGACCTGTGGCAAGCAAGGTTCCTCATCTCCAGCTTCTAGACTCTGTTCTTGCATGGCAGCTTCTGAGTCATCCCTGGAGGGCTTGCTTCCCCTCTCTCAGCTAGGGGATGCAGTTAGTCCAGCCTTGACTGGCTTAGAGCAGGAGGTGGCAGATGGCACTGTGGGTAAGGTTAACCAGCCAGAGGTTCCGGCAAATGTGCGATGGGCCACTGTTGTGCTTTGGGAATTGATGACGGCTGTGTATCCTGGTGTAGGGGGGGGGGTCCTTTCCACAAGCTTTCGGAGTCAGTGTTGTCCTCCCTGGATTTTTTATTTTGGTTTTTTACAATGGGCCTGGTTCTGGCATGGAAAATCAGATTCTGCAGCCTCTGGTTCCCCTGAACACAGTCTCATGAGGGGCAGGCTGAGAGTGGAAGCTGAGATTTGGACTGTGACTTTGTTTAAGATATCTGTTCTGGACTCATGTGGACGAAGAAGTACTCCTACTTTTGGAGGATTGTGATATACCTGTTCCAGAAGGAGGAACTGATGGTATCGATTGCCATGATATCATCCACCTTGAGCTTTGTGGATGCTCCAGGCACAAAGCAGGAGCCGAAAGTGTATCCACTCTTGCAAGGAGTGTGGAAATCCATTACTGTCTTCCCGTTCCTGGAGGTGATCAAAGACATGAGCCGATTGGAATTGTATTCTTTCCCCCCCACCCCCCAAGAGGCTAATGGTGAGATGCTATCCTGGAGGAGCACTTTGTATAATTTTGATATTCACAAGATGGATGCACGGGTCACAGCGGTTATGAGACGGACCACCATTCCTGTGGAAAGCAGATTGGCCTTAAAGGATACTCGGGACCGAAAGGTAAATTCCTTTGTTGAAGGACCTGTTCGCCGTAGCGGTTGCTGTTCTTCAGTTAGTGGTATGTGCATGTATGATGTCTCGAGCCCTGTTCCAGTGGATTCAGTCTGTCCTGGATAATACTACTACTCTTCTGGAGTTGTACATGGCATCTGAAAGGAAGGCCATAGCTGACTTGGTATGTCTAGCAGCCAGGGATAGTGCCCCGTTGATAGTGACACAGCATTGGATTTGGCTTTGACACTGGCCAGCAGACACATCTTCCAAAGCTCGATTGACCCAACTGGCCTATAAAGGGAAGCTTCTTTTTGGGCCTGATTTGGAGAAGCTGGTGAAGGACATCTTTATTGCCGTCCAGGGGATCTGTGAAGCGGGCAGGAGACCTTTTTCTGTTTGGCCTCTGCCTGCTCCTCTCGGAGGTTCTGTCGCTACTGGCCTGGAAAGCCTGAGGAGTCCATTCTTCCATTCTGCTTCTGGACTTCGGGCTTGCTCTAAGACCTTTTGTAGAGTGCGTGGGCCCAGAGATTTGGTCACCTCCCCAGACGAGGACCCTCCCAGGCTGTGCAGTGAAGGTTTGGGGAGCCTATTCCCTGGTTCCTCCAATTTGGGACAGTCTTTGCCGCCTCTTTCAGGAATGGATCCTGGTCATCGAGGATTGCTGGGTGCTAGACACTATTCAGTATGGCTATGTCTTGGAATGCAAAAGCCGATCCCGGACACTTTTTTATCATCTCGCCTTGTGTATCTGTGAACAAAAGGGCTGCTGTGCAGATCTCCTTGGACAAGTTGATACTCCTGAAGGCAGTGATGCCCATTCCCCTGGATCATTGGGGAAAGGCAGGTATTTGGTCCTTTTTCAGCACCACAAAATAGATGGATCATTCTGGGCCTCAAGGGTGTCAAGGAGCACTTGCGTGTTCTGCACTTCCAGATGGAAACTTTGCAATCTGTGATTCAAGCAGTGTGCTGAGGAGAGTTCTGGCATCTCTGGATATGGCTGAGTTGTCTTACTTTTGCTGAGCCTCCTGAATTGCGATATGAATCTGCTTTTTGCCATGCTTAGCTCACTTTCAGTTTGCTGTCCTCCCATTCGGACTCTCCACTGCCCCCAAGAACTTTCTCCAAGGTCATGGAGGTGGTGGCTGCGGTGCTGAGGGATTTGTGTGCACCCGTGACTGGCTTACTGGAGCCTGTTCTTTCAGAGGTGTCTCCAGGTAGCAACCCAAGTGGTGTCCTTTTTGGAAAGCCTTGGCTAGTTGATCGATCGGGGGAAAAAGACAGTTGATGCCTTCCCAGTTCCTGGGAGCACATTTTGGTATGCAGAGTCTTCCTTTCAGAGGCGAAAGTCAAAAGGTGGTTGGATTGCCTGGCACTGTTCTGTTCGCAGCAAGCTCCCAGAGTCTGGATTATCTTCAGCTCCTTAGATTGATGGCAGCGACAATGGAGATGGTGCCATGGGTGCATGTGCTCATATGTGACTGCTCCATCCGTCCTTGCTAACTCTGTGGTCCCTGAGTTCTCAGGAGTTCATGCTTAGACTCCCACTCCTGATGGTGAAGACCAGCCTGCAGTGGTGGCAGCAGCCTAGTTATCTGAGTAAGGGCATGCTGCTGGACGAATGCTCATGGATCCTTCTGATGGATGCCAGTCTCTCGGGCTGGGGAGCTCATTGCCAAGACCAAATGGCCAAGGGACCATTGGAACCACAAGGAGGCTGTGTGGTAATCAACTGCCTCAAGGCAAGGACCATCAGATTGTCTCTACCTCTGTGTTTCCAGCCCCTAGTTGAGGGCCAGGCGGTTCGAGTGTCTTTGGACAATGCCATGGTGGTGGCTTATGTAAATCGGCAAGGTGGCATGAGGTTTGCTTGGGTGGAGAAGAACCTCCTAGCTTTGTCTTCCCCAGCAATATGCTGAGCTGACACTGGAAGCAGACTTTCTCAGCCAGCACACTCTGGATCCAGGAGACTTTTCAGTTGACTCTGCACCGTTGTGGTTGCTCCAAGATGGATCTAATGGGGACGCGTTCCTATGCCAAAGTGTACCACTTCTTCAGTTGCTGCATGGGGATGGGGTCAGAAGGATTAATGGCCAAAGCAGAGCCAGGACAAGTCAGCGCTTGCTATATGCATGTCCTCCATGGCCCCTGATGGGGCCTGTGATTTGGGAAGGATTCTTCCAGTGGCACCAGATTGACAAAGGAAATTACAATTCGGAGACCTGATGAATGCAGTTCCTGCAAGAGCCATCTTTGTTTGCATCCATCTCTGGGCCTATTGTGTTGGGGACCTATTTTGTCTAAAGACCTGGCTCCCTTCTTGCTTATGGCTTGGCTTTTGAAAGAAGATGGCTAGCGCCTAAGGGCTACACTCCGGCGGTGGTTTCCACTCTGCTCGGAGCATGGAGGAGGGCTAACAACCTGGCATACATGTGGGTCTGGTGCATCTTCAAGCAATGCTGTGGTGCATGGCAGCTGGCTCCTGAGGCAGCCAAGGTGCTGTTTCTGTTGGCCTTTCTGCAGGATGGTCTGGTAAAGGGCCCTTCTCTTAGTTCCTTGAACCTTCAGGTGGCAGCTTTGGCCTGTTTCAGAGGTCCAGTGGCTGGTAAATCTCCTAGCCTTACTCTCGGATGTTTTGAGTCTTCTCTCTTTGTTGTGGTTTGTGTTTTCTTCAGGGGGTTTGGCATCTGCATATTCCCCCCTCCAGCCTTTGGCCCCTTCCTGGGATCTGTTGTCGCTTGGAGCCCTGATGTCTGAACTCTTTAGTTGTTGAGCATCAAACCCTTCAAAAGTATTGCACTTCAAGATGATCGTCTTGATTGTGATTTTGTTCCGCAAAACAGATGTTCGAGCTGCAGGTTCTGTCTTGTCGAGAGTTGTCGAGAGCCTTGCCTATCTTTCTGAGGAGGTCATTTCCATTTGACCTGTGCCTGCCTTGTTACCGAAGGAGATTTCTCCCTTTCATGTAAAACAGGTGGTTTTGTCTGTCCTCTAAGGAGAAGCCTTGGGAAGGATAAGGATCTTCACCTTGTGGATGTTCAGAGGGTGCTTCTCTAGCACTCGGAGGCTACGAAGTCAGACCATCCTTTTTTACTGTTTTCTGGCCTGCACAAAGATGATGCAGTGGCTTAAGTATACATTGGGATGCTGGATTAAGCCATTGCTTCAGCGTATCTTTTGTGGAATTGGCCATTTTGGAGGGTTTGTGCACCCATTCTACCAGAGTGCAAGCATCTTCATGGGTGGAGTGGAGCTCTGTAGTCCCTGCAAACATTTTGTCAGGCGGCAACATGGACAACACTTTCCACTTTTGTCAAGCATTTATCACTTGGATGTCCACGCTCAGGTGAACGTGGCCTTTGACTCTAAGGTTTTGTGAACTGATGTGTCGTCTTCCTGCCCAGTGGAGGCATAGCTTTGGTATGTCACACTTGTCTGGACTGGTCTAGCCAGCCGATATAGAAGATAACGTTTTCTTGAGTGCTGCTGGATTAGTCCAGGGTCTGCCCCGGAACTGTTTTTGCTTTGTTCTTCTGCAGCAGTACTACAGGGGCTGCTATGATTTATTTTTTTATCTAACATTTCTTATATACCGCCTTTCATGATATCAAGGCGGTTTTACATTGACCAAGCTGAAATTACATTGAACAGGGCATTATAACTTGGAGATAACCCTCCATTGCCCATGTTCCCTGTAAATAATTAAGTGGCTTGCCCAAGACCACAAGGGGCACCTGTGGGACTAGAAACCCCAGTCCTTCCAGCCCAAGGTTGCTGCCCTCTAGTGGAATTTGAACCCCTGACCTTCTGGCCTGAGGTAACTTGCCACTCCTCCCTCCATTTATTTACTTGGCTCTGCAGATCCATCTTATACGGAGTGTTTTGTATATGCTTTGCTGTACATAGTTCTCTTCTGTTTTGATTACTCATTGTTGCCCATGTTGAGGTTTAGTGAAGCTTGCCATGTTCCCATATGCTTTGGGATGGATTCTGGTGTATGAGGCAGATAGAGGCATGGGAGTAATGTCGTCAAAACCTTGGTTGGCTGTTGGTTCTTTGCCTCTGTCAATTTGCTGGTAGGGAAAAAACTGCTTGTCTGAGCTGGTCTAGCATGATACAAGGAAAGGACATTTATCTGATAAGTAGAGTGTCCCCTTTCAGATTACCTCTCACCTGTTCCTTGTCCTTGCCACACTGGCCCTTTACAACTGGGAATTCTTACATCCTCAGCTGGAGACAGAGCAAAATACCATGGCTTGGTCTTTGTCAGCTGCTGCAGTCACTTTCAGTATTTGCTTGGACTCTTTGGACAGAGGGCTGATGCAGCAACAGTGATATATACTAAAGGCCTCCATTGTACATGGCCCAGGGCACACAGCCCTATCTTGTCCCATTTTTTTTTTTTGTTTTGGGCAGATCCCCATGGGCAGAATGTACTGGCAGTATCTCGGGCTCTCCAGGGGCTTTGACCCTAGAGTCTCTTGGGTGTGTTAGGGAAGGCGGTTGCCTCATGGGCAGACCCCCAGGGCTGTCGATTGACACAATTCCTCTCTCCAGGCTGTTGCGGGCTCACCAGGGTTGCGGCTCCAGAGTCCTATGATTGGCAGTGGTCAGATGCCGGCCTTCCAAGTGACTCCCCTGCAGCATGTGCATGTGTCTCTGCTGTTCTAGTTGCTTACCTTCTTGGAGCATAACTCTTGTGTGAGCCTAAAGTAAAACAAAGTTGCATTGTGTGTGTGTGGGGGGGGGGGGGGTTTGTGGGTTTTTTTTTTTTCCTGTCTACCCCATTTCATCTGGGGAGCTGCTATGTGGCACTTGTTAAGAGAGAAGGCAGCCTTCAGTGGCAGGTTCTTTCTGCAAGAATTCTGATGGCAAGTCTCCCTTTGGGGTGGGGAATTAGCTGGACCCTTGGTCTGCCCGCTCTGAGATTGCGGGCTGGGGTGAAACAGATTGGGTATGGACCTGCTTCAGAGTAGATGACTGAAGTGGGGAGCTCTGGGCTTCCTGGGTTCACTCCTGAATTTCTGGCCACTGTGTTAACATGCTTATATGTTAATGGAGCAGGGGGCTTCTGCTGCTCCAGGATTCCACGCCTGGTTACCAGACAGCAGATCCCTGGGGCTGTTAGCAAGTCTTTTACATTTAAAGTGCAAGAAGAGGCAGGATGGGACTAGTCCCCAAACTCTGATAGATTTCTCCCTTATCTTCAGGGATCATCTTGGATGAAGAGGATGGGGGACCAACTTGACTTTGATTTTGAGGAGGACAGTGTTGTGACTATTTTAGTAGGGATGAACTGCCAAAGCTTATTGATCAAAAGTCCTTGTTGAGAAACTGCAATCTGAGTTGCAGACGCTGTCTTTCAAGGAGCCCTCTTTGTAGAAGACCAAAGACGAGGTTTCCTTGAGCGCATTGCTTGCCGCCTTAACCAAGATGGTGTTAGATTTTCATTTGAATCAAATGATCTCTCTGCTGATGTTCCAAGGCAAGGCAGTGGAAGGAGTTAAGGCCCTCTTGACATCCCAGCAGATGCAGTGCCTAAAATTTATCTGAAGACTGCGTGTCCTGCAGGAAGATTCTGTTTTGTTGTTTTGCTGCGTTTGAAGGGCAGAAGAAAAATGTTTAGCTGCCTTGAAGGCTATAATGTCCAGATTTATTTATTTTATTTAACTTTTTGTACCGCTTTGTCATTCAAAGTGGTTTACATTGTAACTTAAACTTGGTAATGTACATTAAACAGGGCTATTGATAACTTGGATTTTTCTGAAGACTGAAGGAGACCACCATGCCACCCTATCTGTTTATAAGATGGCTGGTTCCAGAAGGGTTGGAGGCCCATTTGACCAGGGTGGGTTTGGAGATAGAGTAGGATCACCAAAGCATAGAAGATGTTAGAGTGGTCCCCATTTTCCATATGTACATGAGAGCCGATTTCAGCAGAAACCTCATAGGCAGGAAAGGCGTCTCTTTACATTATTCTTTGGCTCTGCAAAATGCCAAGAGGCTGCATTTGGGGTGAAGGTTCTGTAAAATGCCTTTTCTCTTCATCCCGACCCTGATGGTATACTGTTTGCTACATCCCATTTGTAAAGGACTGTTCTGTCAAGGAAGATAGGTTAAAAACATAATTGACATTTTCTTGTTTTAATTGAAGTTCCTGGCGTCCTTCCAGACAAGTCCTTCCTTCCCTTGTGTGCACTGGGTGGGGAAGTGGTACAGAAGGTTTGGATAGGACAAGGCTCCAGGGATTGGTGGGTGACTCCACTATAAAGACATAAATCCTGTAAATAGTTCCCCCTGCGTTATCCTGTAAATAGTTCCCCCTGCGTTATCCACGTTCTAGCACCTGTTTCATTATAAATACAGAGCAGGTTAGCCTGCACTGTATAAGCTAATGTTGTATGTAAACTGCACTGATGTTAAATAGCGTGGTATAAAAGACAAAGGGGTGGGGATTTGGTTTGAGCTTGTAAAGTGCACTTATTTGCTAAGGCTAGCTCTTACTTGGCAATGACAAATACTGGAGAATTGAGGAGACTGCACCAACTGGTAGGACCCAGAGTCATGTGGTTTTGCTCTTTCTGAAGACCTAAGGGAATTTCCACTTTTAAATAACTGATCTGGAAGGACTTAACAGGTAAGACATAATTACACGTTTCTGTTCTCCCTTGGTCACGCTTCCCCATCCTTTGGAATGCATTGGGCATTTCTGGGGGGCATGGGTGGGGCTGTTTTCCTCTTGAATGCCCAATTCAATCTGGCCCATGTTTCAAATGTTTGTCTTTTCGCCTGCTTTCTCTATGCCAAATTTTGGTCCCATTCCTCGGGTACAAACTTGCATTGTAAGCAGTCTATAGACATGGAAAAACATTCAGTTAAAGTAGGTAACTCGCCTTGAACTACTACTGAACAGGCTGAACTAAATTCAAAATAAGGAAAAGAATTCAGAGTTTTGGCCACTAGACAGGATATTCTTGACCCTTTATAACTTCTTTATTTCTAACATGTATTTGGTTGGAAAGTTAAAAAGTGGTGAATTGATAAATGTCCTGGTATTACTGATCACAAGTTTCAATCTTAAAAGCTTTCAGCCAAATTTGTGCTAATTCAGTCATTTTGCATCTGGAACCCAGGCCTTAATTTCTAGCAGAGCAACTCAAAATGTCATTGTGCCACCGCCTCTTTTCTGGGCCCCCCAGTAAAAAGAGAAGGGTCAGCAGTGTAAATTGGTTCTCTAGCTCTCAGGCGAAGCGTGGAGCCAGATGTGATGGAGCGGTATACCTTGACATGTGAGCAGTTACTTGGCTTTGATTTTTGTCTTATTGCCTCAGTTGCTGGAGAGCAATTTTTCAGGGGGGGGGGTACTAGTTGTGAGGGGGCTGGATGGAGATCACCAGAGATTGGGGCTTGAGGCATGGGGCTCTAGGACTGGGAGATCATGGAGGGTGAGATTGGAAATGAGTAAGATCTTCAAGGCAGAGAAGAGGATGATAGAGAGGTCCCCATTTTCTACATGTACATGAGAGCCTACTTCAGCAGAAACCTGCATACTTCTGCCTTGTTGGAGGGAGGTGGGGAGGAAGTTTGCATAAATGACAGTAGCTGAAAAGGGGGGCTTGTGAGCAAGATTTGCTTTAATATATGCAGCCTAGGAAGGTGGTGGTATGGGAATAGCTTGCTTAATGTAAGGCTCACTAACGATATTAGACTGGTGCAGTAGTTGACATCATCCCAGAGTCTGGTTGGCTTTAAAAGTGGAGAGAATGCTTGGTAAGCAGAAGGAGGCGCTTCAGAGATGGCGTTCTGTAAGGGAGAAGGCTGAACTAGGAGAATGAAGAAATGAGCAAACTGGATGGAGCCAAGCGAGCAGAGGAGCAGTGATGAGGGGTGGGTTAGTAGAAAGTTTATGCTTTTTAAATAAGTCTGCATTGTGATTTAGCCCAGAAGGAGATGAAACCGGATAAGATGTGTGTCAAAAACATCAGAGATGGAACAAGAGTGATTTTACAAGGCAGTTCTGGTTGAATTCTCTAACTAAAGAGGAACAAGCCATCCTTAGGAAGCATTTTTCTTCCTTTCTTGTATGCTGATTTTATATCTTATTTTAGAAGTAAAACCTGTGCTTCAGAAAGAGGTTTGACAGTCATAGTTCAAATTATATTTTACAAAATTTTGAAATGTATAATTCAAGCATTGGTTTAGTAGCTTTATTATATCTAAATGCAAATCCATAATACCACAACAACCCAATACCCATGTCTAGGCCCACAGGGGATCCAATTTAAGGAAACTATCAACATGTTTTAGTCTTAGTTTAAACAAGATGATATGTTCTCCTTTTCAGGCTTCTTGGAAATTTCAGAAGTTAGAACTGCTGAGGCAAAGAGAGGCAATTGGTGGTAGGAATTTGGGAGGGGGGAGTTAAATAAAAAAAATCCTAGAAAACCAGGATATTGGATGTAAAAATTTATTCTGCATTCTAACTTTAAACCGAACCAGATGTTATGGTTTACAGAACTGGGGCTAATCTGGAAGGAGTTTAGCAGTAGATTTAATTCTCTGTGCTGACAATGGTCATTCTCCGTGGACAAGCAGGAAGTAAATCCTCACGTATGGGAAATGTCACCAACGGAGCCCTGTGAAGGAATGCTCCCAGCTTCTATTGGAAGCTTTAGGGAGGCTTTGTTGCAAATGCATGCCTGCCATGGTGCCATCTTCCACTCTTCATTTTCTGCTGAGCCCCTAATACATGTTTGCACTACCACGGTAAAGGTCTCTTTTCCTTTCCTCCCCCCCCCCCCCCCCGCCTTGAGAGTCTTCAGTTTTTCACTTGCCATCTGTATCATTGGTCCTGCCATCAGATTTGTCCGGTTCTAATGCTTCCTCCTGATTTTGATATCTCTTGTTTTGTTTCCTGTGGCTGGCACCATTGAGCCTTTTGACCTCACCATGGCTGTTTTTCCTGGTTATGTTCCAAAAGCTGGCTGGCGGTTTTCAGAAATGCACCGTATGTGTCCAGACCATCTCTCACAGATAAGCACAACTGGTGCCTTCAATGCTTGGGCCCAGATCATCAGCCCTCCTCTTGTAATATGTGCCTACAGATGGTGAGAAAAGGCCTTAAGGGTCAGGGAAAAGCAACGAGAGTCCCTCTTTGAGCAGTGCTCTTGAGTCCAGATCATTGACTTCTTTTTTTAGCATTAGTTCCAATGGATCCCACTAGAGCATGCCGAGGCGTTGACGTCAAGGGGTGCTAGAGCTCACTCTGAGCCAAAGGACTGCAGTGGCCTGGAGCTGTCCATAGACTTCCACATCAAACCGAGGCAGGAACCAACCCTGTTGATGTCAGAGGGAGACCCGTTGGAGCACATTGGCACTGGAGCCCTTCCCAGCGCAATGCCGAACAGTGGCCAGGATGTGCCCCCAGCAAGAGCAGTTGGCTCCCATGGTGCTGGAGGAGTGCCATGCATCCCCTGATGTTCATGGGCCCGATGCCTCTGAAGGGATACTGGAGACGGTGGCTGAAACTGTTTAGCCCTGAAACCTTCAGTAGCGGCAATTCTTGGAGTGCCTCCAGGCCCTTGAGGCCCACATGGTGGCAGTTTTGGCACAGCAACAAGCTAGCCTCACGGTGCCAATGACAGTCACCACACATCTTGCAACCGATACTCGAGACCCATGTGTTACCTGAGAATGCAGCAGTTTTGGGGTGTCAGTCAGTTTATGCTGATTCCCACAGCTATTTCACACAAGTGTGGTGGGATCCGGCATCCCAGTGAAACACAGGAAACACGTGATGCCGCATTGATCCTGTTGAAGCTCCCCCTTGCTGCACAGTCGGAGGGAGTGCCAAGAGGAGGCCCAACAATACTTCAAGAGAAAGTTGGAGTCTGACTCAGACAGCTGGTTGACCAATGTGGAATCTGAAGTCCTGTTGAACAGTAGGTCTCTAATTTCCATCAGACGCCTCTCCTCCTCATGAACATCAGAAGTCTCCTCCTGAGGACATGGCCTTGGCCATATCCCTGACAGAGTCCTAAAAGGACATCTCCTTTTCCCTGGAGGTTGAGCCCAAGGCAGAGGAACTGGAGATCCTCAAGTATCCCTCTGCCCCTAAAGAGATGATGACGGTGCACCAGATCTTGCAGTCTGCAGATGAGGATGTGGGCAAACCCCTTCATGATACCTACTGTCAGCAGGAGGCTGGACTCTATGTACCAGATCCAGAAGGCCCTTGGGTCTGAGAAGCCTCAACTTCTGCTCCACTCTTTGGTGGTGGAGTCTGCCCTGAAAAAAAAAGAACAAAGACTTGCTTCTTGACACCTCGGGTAGGAAGGCACAGACATTAGATTCCTTTGGCCAGCGATGTTTTCCAGAGCTCTGACAGTGGCCAGGCTCATGTTCCTAAAAGACAACATACTGGACCTTGCTGAGCTAGGTTTGTCCATGCCCCCAGAGCGTTTGGACGCCTTCCTTGTCCTGGTGGGCCACAGTAAGGGCTACTCCAACTAGAGTCTGGACAATTTATGATGCCTTTTGAGGATCGGTCTGCAGATTAGCAGCAGTGGGTCTTGGGGCCTGCTGGCTTGCCTGGCTCAAGTCCTCTGACTTGGAGTAGTCTGCCAGACAAACTGGCAGATGTGCTGTGCAGAGAGAAGAACCTCCTTTGGGGAGCAGTTGGAGGCCAAGGCTAGTTATATAGAGAAGCAGCACATCATCCTCACCAGGCTGTAGAGGAAAACTTCCAATCCCTCTCGCAAGAGGTACCAGGAACCAAAAATCTTACTATTGGCATATGTGTAGGTAATTTCCAAGCTCTCAAAGCTCTCGGCAAAAGGCACAAACTCCTCGCCAGCAGTGATGAGAGAAGCCTCAGAAGGCCCAGTCTGCCCTTCAGCCCAAGTCGTGGGCAAGGTTTTGACTGGCTATGCTCTGTAGGAAGCAATCTACCTGTTGCAACATAGGGAAACCTCCCGGTGGGGGGAGAGGGGTGGTGGCTCATCCACTTTGCCCACAGGTGACCTCATCACCTCAGACTCGTGAGTGTTAGCCCAGAGTGGCTATATACTGCACCTCGCTGACCCTCCCCCCGAAGGAGTATCCCATGGACCTGCACCTTAATCTGCTGCAAGGAGAGATCTCCACCCTTCTGGTTGATTTTGCCATAGAACATGTGCCTCCAGCTCAGGTAGGGCAGGGGTTCTACTCCAGGTACTTCCTGGGCCCTCAAAGATGGGCGGGGGGAGTGTTTCGGCCCATTTTGGACTGGAGACCTCAACACCTTTCTGGTGTGAAGTTCAGGATAGTGTTACTGGGGATTCTGCTCCCTTACCTTCGGAGAAACAATTAGCTATGCTCCCTGGATATCAAGGATGTGTATACACACACATTCTCATCCATCCTGCCCACAGGAAATTATCTCTGGCTTGTCACCAGGTGCTTGAGCTGTTGGGTTCGTGATAAACTACCCCGAGTCCCACTTCCAGCCCTCTCAACAAATGGATTTCATCAGGGTCCTCTCGACACCACTTGAGCTCTGGCCTTTCTTCTGCTGAACTGTCTGCAGAAGCTGCTGGCCTTAGTCTGTAATGTCTAGCAGAGGCACCAGGTAATGGCTCGTGGGATGTTGAAGGTGCTCGGGCATATGGCCTTGACAGTGCATGTCACTCCCTGGCTCGTCTCTCGATGAGACACAAATTCAATGGAAGTAAGCCATTGGCTGTCTCCGTGACCAAGTGGTTGTTACTGTGCCTCTGATCCAGTCCCTGCACTGGTGGTGGGATTTCCAGAACCTGCTTAGAGGCCTCCCCTTCCAGGTGTGGCTTCCAAAGAGGCTGATGATGACTGACACGTCCAAACTGGACTGGGGAGCCCATCTGGATGGTCTTCACATGCAAGGCATGTGGTCCAAGCAGGAGAGCCTACACCAGATCAACCTCTGGAGGTCTGCACCATAGTGAATGCCCTTGGTGTTCCAGGTCCACCTGGCCAATCAGGTGGTGATGTACTACATCAACAAGCAGGGGGGTATTGGGTTGTATCATGTGCTGGGATGAGGTCTGCTTATGGAAGTTTGCCATTGCTCAGGGTATGGAGTTGAGTGACTTACCCTTCAGAGGAACTCAACTCCCTGGCAGATCAGCTGAGCCATGTCCTCCAGCTGCACGAGTGGACTCTGAACAGGGAGGTTGTGGCCCAGATCTTTCAGTCGTGTGGTACCCCACCCCACCTTCAATCTGTTTTGCCACTCTGAACAATGCCCAGGTGGATCAGTTCTGCTCCAGGGTCACCTCAAGAGACCAACTCACGCTGGATGCCTGCCTACTGCACTGGGGAGTGGACCTGCTCTGTGTATCCACCATTCCGCTCATAGCAAAGACCCTGTAGAAGGTTCAGGACGACAAGGGCTAGATTCTCATGGCTCCATATTGGCCCAGAGAACCGTGGTTTCCCCTGCTGTTGCAGCTCTCTCGTCGGAAGCCTCTGCTCCTGACCCTTATCTTTCAGAGTGCTGGGAGTCTGCTGCACCCCAACGTCCAGTCCTTGGCCCTCACGGTGTGGGTGGTGGGCAGTTTGAGCTACAATAGGACTATGGAGTCTGAGGTCCTGCTGGACTCCCCTCCCTTGACCCCTTCCTTCCTAGGTTCTCCCATATCTCTGGTCCCCTCTTTCCATTACCTCGGCGTTTTATTTTTGACTCTCACCTTACTTTTCAAGACCACATCTCTCATGTCACTAAAACTTCCTTCTTTTTCTTACATCAAATCCGTGCTATTCGTCCATTTCTTACCTCTTCTGCGCTTGCTACACTACTTCTCTCTCTGGTCATTTCTCGTATTGACTTTGCAAACTCTCTCTTTCTTGGTCTCTCTAAGTCACAGCTATATCGTCTTCAGCATATTCAGTATACAGCCGCTCGCATTGCCACTCATTCCTCTATCCGCAATCACGTTTCCCCTCTGCTCTCTCATCTCCATTGGCTGCCCTTACCCTTCCGCTTTCATTACAAACTGCTTACGCTGGTTCATCGAGCTTTTCATACTAACACTCCTCAATATCTGGCTGATCTTCTCACCTACCACACCCCCAGACGCACTCCTCGCTCATTTCACCTCAACCGCCTCACACTTCCCTCTCCCTCTCTAGCCCACCTACAGTCTACCCGCTCCTCTGCCTTTTTTTTCACAGCCCCTGCCCTCTGGAACTCTCTCCCTCCCGCCCTCCGTCTCGAGCCTCACCACAACACCTTTAAGTGTAACCTGAAAACCCACCTCTTCTCTCTCGCTCTGGACCTTCCCTCCCCTTTTGTGTCATCTTCTTCCTTTTAACTGTTGTGTTGTGTCCTTTAACTCCCCCGCTTTATATTTTGAAATTGTAACTTCTTTTCCTTCTTTCTAGCTATTGTATTGATTGTTTTTACAAGTTTTTATTTGTTTTTATATTGTACACCGCTCTGATCTTCCTGAATGAGTGGTATATCAAATTTTAATAAACATAAACATAAACATGAGAGCTTTGAGATCTTACACCCTCAAGTGGAAAAGGTTCGTTGTCTGTCTAGTGTGCTGACTGGGCTTTGGATCCCTTTTCTTGCTCTGTCGACAGGTTGCTAGAGTACCTCCTGCACCCCTGAGTTGGATTTCAAGTCCAATTCTGTCCGGGTTTACTTGAGCCTGATCGGGGCCTGCCATCATGGCTTAGAGAGAAAGTCCATCTCTGTTCAGCCTCTGGTGGTTCTCTTTATGCGAGGTCTGCTCTTTTCTAAGTCTTCTCTCAGGCCCCCAGTGGTGGCTTGGGACCTCCCGTGTTCTTTTGGTGCAGCTCATGTCAGTGCCCTTTGAGCCACTCACTTCCTGTCCTCTGAAGCTCCTTACCTGGAAGGTCTTGTTTCTGGCGGTGGTTACCTCGGCATGCTGTCAGTGAGCTCCAGGCCCTGGTGGCTCATCTGCCCTATACCAGATTCCACCATTACAGGCGCTCATCTGCGTTTTTCCTCCTGAAGGTGGTTTCCGCTTTCCATCTTAACCAAGCAGTAGTATTGCCCGCCTTCTTTCCCAGGCCTCATGCGCACAGGGGGAGGCAGCACTGCACAGGCTGGACTGCAATCGAGCCATGGCCTTCTGCCTTGAATGGACAAGCATCTATCAAAGGTCTACCCAGCAAGCTCGGGGCTGCTGTTTCCAAATGCATGTTGTCAATTTGGCTAGCAGACTGCATTTCTTTCATTTAGGTCAGGCTGGCCTGAGCCTTAATGGTTATGTCATAGCTCACATTGTCAGAGCTATGGCTGCGTCAGTGGCCAATTTGTGCTAGGTCTCCATGGAAAAGATCTGCAGGGCTGCAACATGGTCTTTGAACCATGCATTCACATCATATCACATGACTGTCTGGAAGGGGATTCTGCACGACAGCAACTTCAGCAATCCGTACTTCGGCATCTCTGGGGACTAGGTTCAACTCCCCACTAGGCCATTCTGTCCAGGATCCCAAAGAGATTCCTTTATATTGCAAGTGCAGTAATGTGTTAAGCTGCATGATGTGGATTTTGAATCGGTTGAGTTCCCTGGGAGGACTATCTCTGCTACTACATATGTTTCTCTAGTTCGTGTCTCGTTGCCCCTGTTGGGCTTTTTGCCGCCTCGATTTTCAGTAGCATGTAGCTGGGGAGTCCCATATATGAGGGAGGACTTCCTGCTTGTTCACGGAGAAAGCGTAGTTACTTATAGTAGGTGTTCTCCGTGCACAGCAGGAATAAGTCCTCACAACCCTCCCACCTCCCCATTGAATTGTCATCTGCTACAGCTTTTATATCTTACTGGGGAAGATGGCGCTGCAGTGGGTGGGAAGGCAGGGGCCGCATGTGTGGTTGGGCCTCCCTAAAGCTCCTGAGGAGCATTCCCACGTGAGATTCTGTTGGTGACATTGCCCATACTTATTCCTGCTGAACACAGAGCACTTGCTACAGGTGAGAAACTATATGCTTTCCTGATCGTGTCCCCAGTCTAGTCCCGGAACCTCTGGGTTGCCCATCTCATCTAGCAGCTTGGAGACTGAGAAACTCCTCTTTGTGATATCACCAGTATATCTCCTCGGTGTCCGCCCCCTGTCACCAGTTACCTCAAGTCTCCAAGCAGCTGGATAGATGGGAGCCCGGGGGGTCAGGGCTCATTGGAGAAACGATTAAGATTCGCCAGACTTAGACTAGTTTAAATTTGGGGGTGTTTGTTAAATTCCAAGAGTCCTGTGCCTTTAAGCCTCTGGGACCTGACAGCTTGCAGCAGGCCGGCTTTTCTCACTCTATTCTATTCTCTCCCTCCTTCACTTTCCCTCCTCCCCTCCCTCATTGCTATGCCTTCTTGGATTCGGGCCTGGAGTTACCTGCCTCCGTGGGACCCCTTATTGGCAGTGGCAGTCCCGGTGTTTGCAGGTGTAAGAGTCAGCTGAGCGTTTTTCTGAGCAGAGGCTAACGGCGCCACGCAGAAGTATTGCCTGCTAGCGCGCCTGGTCACTTGCATGCTGCGAGGGCCCTGCTCCTTCATTTTTGAAATTTACATCTGGAGACCGGGACCGCAGAAGCTTGGCCTCAGAGGGGCCGTCGGCAGGCACAGGTACTCCGGGGCATCGGGCAGTGCCCCTCAGCCACCGAGGTAAGCGTTGGGGGGAAGCTCCTCCAGCTTTGTTAGACAGTGAGTTTTGGCGCGCTTTTGACGGGCAGCCCAGCCGCGTGGCGGTCGCGTGCACTGCAAGCAGGCCCCAGAGAGTGCATTGCTTTCTAAATTGCAGTTCCTCCTCAGTGGCAGTTTAAAAAAAAAAAAAAAAAACCCACGAAGAGGGACCTACTGGGCCTTAATGGCTCTTGACTTTGCCCTCTGGGGCAGTGCAGTTTAGCGGATCTGTAGAGTGCTGAGTCTGCTTTCCCCTCTGGGCGTTAGGGGGGCTGACAGCCAGTTTTGACCAGGGCTACCATGCCCTCCAAACCGCAGTGTGTGGTATGCGGTTCTAAAAAGGTCTCCAGCGCGGGGGTTTGCAAGGCCTGCGTGGGGGAGACGGAGGGCTCGCACCTGGACTCAGGGATGTTGTCGGGCACTGCGGAGGGTGTTTATGAACCCTCTCTTGCTACAGTTCCTGAGATCGCGCAGGAGGACCCGGTGCCAGGGCCTTCATCAGCAGGGGTCCCTCCCTCCGCACAAGCGGCGTTCCCTGCAGATCTTTCAGCCATTTTCTCCCTGCAGTTTGGCCCTGCTTCAGCAGGCGGTGTTAGGTGGCACTGCACAGCAGAACCTGCTAACCGAGGTCAGCGGGGCAAGGAAACGTCCAGCACCTCCGCCCTCGGTGGCTGCTCTGAGTGGGGAGAAGAGACACCGTACGGATGGGGCATTGGGGGACCCTTCAGAGGTTTCCGAAGCACCTCTTTCCGATGAGGAAGATCAGTGTCCTGTTAGAGGACGAACTTGAAGAGGGGGAGATCTCGGAGAGAACAGGCCAGAGTGGTAAGAGTGTTCAGGAGAGAGGAGCTGCCGGCTCTCATTGCGGAGACTCTAAAAGCGCTCAATATGCCTGTGCCTGGGGCTGCAGTGGATGATACATTGGAGGATCCCTTATTACAGGTTTTCCGTAAGACCCAAACGGCTTTCCCTGTGCACAGGGTATTTCAAGAGATGATTCAGGTGGAGTGGAACGTTCCGGAAGCTCCCTTGAAAGGTTCTAGGGTAATGGGTCGTCTGTACCCGTTATTGGATCAGGATAAGGAGGTCTTCAAATCGCTGAAAGTGGACGCGGCTGTTTCGGCTGTAACCAAGAAGACGATTCCTGTTGAGGGCAGTGTGGCTCTCAAGGATGTTCAAGACAGGAAGCTGGATGTTTTGTTAAGGCAAGTCTTCGATGTCAATGCTATTTCGCTTCAGGCCGCAGTCTGCGGAGCGTGGGTAGCTAGAGCCTGTCTTCGTTGGGCTCAGCAAGTTCAGCAGGGGCAACCAAGTCCATTGGTGGGGGAGGCTGCGCGCTTGGAGTCAGGGGGCAGCCTATCTGGCGGATATTCACTATGACCTTATGCGGGGTCTGTCTAAAAGTATGGCCTCGGCGGTTGCAGCGCAGTGGTACTTGTGGCTCCGCAACTGGGCAGCGGATAGTTCTTCTAAGGCTAGGCTGAGTAAGCTTCCTTTTAAGGGCCGGTTGCTCTTCGGAGAAAAGTTGGAGAAGTTAGTGAAGGACCTTGGAGTCCAAGGGCGGCCGGCTGCCAGAGGATAAGCCTAAGCCGTCCCGGGGTGCTCCAGGGGGGAGAGGGCACCTCCGGGACATTTGGCGTTTTCACTCCCAACGGTTCGGCTCTGGACCGCGGGGGGTGTTTTCCGAACAGAACCCAGGCATTCCGAGGTTTCCAGGGGGTGGGAAGGGGTTTTGGCCCCTCTTCTTCCTCTGCCTTTTCTAGTTTCAAAAAGTCACAATGAGATGAGGGGGGCCCAGGCGCCCCCACTGCCGGTAGGGGGCGGTTACGGGAGTTTTATCCTGCCTGGGCCCAAATTACGTCAGATCAATAGGTTCTGGAGATCGTTCGAGAGGGCTACGCTCTGGAGTTCTTGGGTCCAGTGCGGGACTCTTTTTTTCATGCAGTCTCCTGGCAAGTCTGTGTCAAAATGTGCAGCGCTGCGAGAGACGGTGCAAAGGCTCCTGGACCTCAGGGTAATTTGTTCCCGTCCCCAGGGACCAATACGGTTGCGGTCGGTACTCCATTTACTTCGTCGTCCCAAAGGACGACAGCGGGATTCGGCCGATCTGGATCTCAAAGGCGTCAACCGTCGCTTGCGGGTGTCGCATGTTCACATGGAAACGCTACGCTCCGTCATCGTGGCGATGCAGAAAGGGGAGTTTCTCACGTCCCTAGATCTGTCAGAGGCCTATCTGCATATCCCAGTCAGGGCGGAACACCACAAATTTCTGAGGTTCGTGGTTCCATTCGGTCATTTTCAGTTCCAGGCGTTGCCGTTTGGCTTAGCGACTGCACCGAGAGTATTCACAAAGGTGATGGTGGTCACGGCAGCTCTGCGCAAGGAGGGTATCCTTGTGTATCCTTACTTGGACGATTGGCTAATTCGAGCAAAATCTCAGGCCGAGAGTGAGAGGGTTACGGACTGGGTGGTCGCATTCTTGGAAAGCCTTGGGTGGATAGTCAATTTGACAAAGAGCCACCTGCGACCTTCTCAGAATCTTGAATACCTGGGAGCGCGTTTTGACACTCAGACAGGGAAGTTGTTTCTGACGGAGCAGCGAGCTCAGGGCCTGCTTAGGCTCATCAAGAGTTTTTTGGGTCTCAAGGCTCCCTCAGCGTGGCGGTACCTTCAGTTGCTGGGCACCATGGCGGCGACGATAGACAGTGTCGTGGGCAAGAGTGCACATGAGGCCCTTGCAGAGGGCGTTGCTTCGCCGATGGCTGCATCAGCGGGACCCTCTGTCCTGGCAATTCATTTGCCTGGAGGAAGCTTGGTGTGCCCTGCGCTGGTGGTTGCTTCCCAAATCGTTGGAGCGGGGAAAATCTCTGAAAGCTGCAGACTTGGTGGCGGTGATGATGGACGCCAGCTTGCTGGGCTGGGGGGCTCACTGCCAGGGCAACTTTGCGCAGGGGCAATGGAACCCTCAGGAAAGGATGTGGGCGATCAATCAGTTGGAATTAAGAGCGGTGTCCCTGGCATTACAGGAGTTTCGGTCTTTCCTCGGGGGGGAAGGCGGTCCAGGTGTTGTCCGACAACGCGACGGCAGTGGCCTACGTCAACAAACAAGGTGGCACCAGCAGTGTAGCGCTAGAGGCCGAAGCCGAATTCCTGTACGACTGGGCAGAAGCGAATCTCTCGGATCTGTCAGCAGCGCATGTGGCAGGGGTGGACAATGTGGAGGCCGATTTTCCTCAGCAGGGTGACAGTGGACCCGGACGAAATGGGTCCTGCATCCCGAGGTTTTTGACATGCTGATCCGCCGGTGGGGGACACCGGTCATGGATCTTATGGCGACCTTAGCCTCCGCAAAGGCCAGCCGCTTCTTTAGCAGGCGCCGAGAGAGGATGTCGGAGGGCTTGGATGCTCTTATTCAGGTCTGGCCAGTGGGTCAGCTGCTGTATGTTTTTCCACCCTGGGTTCTGATAGGCAGGGTCCTGCAGAGCATAGAAAAGTTCCACAGACAAGTGATTCTCATAGCGCCGGACTGGCTGCATAGCCCCTGGTATGGAGACCTGGTGCAGCTGCTAATAGCAAAGCCCTGGCAGCTCCCCTGCAGGCCAGATCTGCTGACGCAGGGACCCCTGGTGATGCCGCACGTGGACCGATTCTCACTTACGGTTTGGCTCTTGAGTGGGCTCGGTTGAGATCCCTGTGTTACTCATCGGCGGTTATTTCTACCCTGTTGAAGTCCAGGAAACGGTCCACGTCGTTAGCGTACGTGCATGTGTGGTGAATCTTTGAAGCGTGGTGCGGGGCAAGGAAGTGCGAGGCGTTGAAGGCTTCTGTCCCCCAGATCTTGGACTTCCTGCAAGCTGGCTTCGACAAGGGCCTCGCGGCGGCGTCGTTGCGTGTTCAGGTGGCGGCCTTGGCCTGTTACAGGGGTAGGGTAGCAGGTCAGTCGTTAGGGTGTCCAGCGTGATGTGAAGTGTTTTCTCAGAGCTGTGTCGCTTGTTAGGCCGCCCGCTAGACAGGTCTTTCCTAAGTGGCATCTTCCCTTTGTCCTTGACACTTTGAAGCAAGCCCCTTTCGAACCGCTGGCGTGTGTGTCGCTTAAGAACCTTACGCTGAAGGTGGCATTCTTAGTGGCGATTTGTTCGGCGAGGCGAGTGTCGGAGCTGCAGGCTCTCTCCTGCAGGGAGCCTTATCTTTCCTTTTTTCCGACTAAGGTAGTCTGGAGAACGGTTCCGGCCTTTCTGCCGAAGGTGGTCTCGGCCTTCCATGTGAACCAGGAAATTTCCTTGCTGGTGTGTTCAGAGGCCAGGGAGGAGGCGTCAAGGAAGCTGTATCTGTTTGATGTCCGGTGGGCTTTGAAGAAGTATCTGCGCCAGACGGCACCCTTTCAGAAGTTGCATAGGCTTTTTGTCCTTGTTGCGGGCCTGCGCCAAGGAGAAGCGGCGTCGATTGCACGCTGGATCAAAGAAGCCATTGCGTCGGCTTACGTGTTGTCTGGTAGAAGGGTCCCAGAAGGGATGAGGGCCCACTCTACCAGAGCCCAGGCTACTTCCTGGGTGGAGGTCAGGTCGGTTTCATCGGCAGAGATCTGTAAGGTGGCGATGTGGTCGACCGTTACATTCTTTTGCGCGGCACTATAGGCTGGACGTGCAAGGGGCAGAGGAGTCCTCTTTTGGATCAGCAGTTCTTCAGGCTGGTATGCCAGGTCCCGCCCATGTTTAAGTGTTTTCACTGCTCTGGTACTAACCCAGAGGTTCCGGGACTAGACTGGGGACACGATCAGGAAGGTGAAATTAAACTTACCTGCTAATTGTTCCTGGAGTGGAACCAGTCTAGTCCTGTATCCTTCCCAGTGTTCTTCGGCGAACGGTAGCCTGAAGTGGCGGTGCAGTCACAGGTGAGTCACGTCTCCCTTCGCTATGGAAAAAAAAAATAAAGAACAAAGCAAAAGATAGGAGGACAGATTGCGACAAGGGGCGCAGTGTGAGAGGAGTAGCATTAAGTGATCTTTGTTCTGATGGAGCTTTCTCTCCTTTCTATCCTTTCTGTGGAAGAAGGGGTGGCCTCTACAAGTTTACAGTCATGGTGTTGAAGGGGGGATTCTCAAGTGTCCTTCCTTATTAGGTTTTAGTTATGTACGTTCTTGAATGCTTACTTGTTTCTCCGGAGAGTCTGCTTTGTCAATAGGATACTGGTGACAGGGGTGGACACTGAGGAGATATACTGGTGATGTCACAAAAAGAGGAGTTTCTCAGTCTCCAAGCTGCTAGATGAGATGGGCAACCCAGAGGTTCCGGGACTAGACTGGTTCCACTCCAGGAACAACAATTAGCAGGTAAGTCTAATTTCACCTTACATCATGTTTCCAATGGACCTGGGTGGCAGGAACATCTCATATTGTACTGGTTTTCAGTCCTCAACTCGGACCCTGTAGTTGTATCCTTAACCAAAAAGATGTCTAATCGGACTTTAAACTTTTTTTGTTTTCAGTAGTTGAAGAAATAGGCTTGCTTTCTTTTTCCAGCTTGCCATGCACTTTATTAATTTTTAAAAGTGCAATAGACTTTCAAGCATTTTTATGTCCATTATCTTAAAACGCTGTAGTTAAAACAGTAACTCATTGTTTTGATGGTATCCTGCTTTCTGTCTTTTATAGAAGAGCGTCGGAAGAAGCTCCATCAATATTTAGCAACTAAAGGGAAACTTAAACCACAGGACAGCCAAAACACAAAGTGAGTCTGGATGGGGAATGTCTGAGAGCGCATGGTAACTCCCTGTAGCACATTCTCAGCTGGTATGAGGCATACTTGGTTTCATATAGTACTTGTAAAAGAGATGGGTGCTGATAGTTCTGCGGGAGCCCACTACTTGTGAGAATGTGGTGCTGTTTTATTGAGAAACTCATTCTGTACATTTTGTGGTCTTTATAGATCCTATCTGAAGGACTGTACTAATCACCAGAATCCACGTCAGCCACCAGTTTCTAAATCTGCAGTTGTAAGTACAAAAAAAAAAGCCAGAATATTTGTGTTATCCTTTCCTGTAAGGTAACATCTTTCACCTTCGCACCCCATAATGTATTTTATGTGTTATGGTATTTTCCATACCGCTGTTCGAGGTAAGCAAAGCAGTTTACAATTCAAAAATTTTATTTTATTGTTTATCGAGTTGTCCTATTTCACTTTTAATATGTGCCACAGATAAGTGCTTAGTGACCCTAGTTCATACTTTTCATATATCCACAACAACCCCAACACTTAGAATCCCTTCCTTATTGTCCTTCCAGTCCAGTCCCGCACCTCTGGGTAATGCACCTTTTTCCAGCAGCCTGGAGACTGAGCACATCATCCTTTGACAACATTACTAATATCACCAGGACCGCCCACAAGCCCCAGTATGCTCAGTCTCCAAGCAGTTGGAAGAGGTGGTGAGCCAGGCTGCTGGCCTCACAGTAGGAACAAATAAGGAGTCTGTGTTTAGGTTAGGTTCTGGGTATTTGGTGGTTGGTTTCTTTTTACATTTGCTTTCTAATTTATTTGAACGTAAATTTTAAAAATAAGTCAACGAAGGACTTCCGAAGAGAAGACCACCTCCCCTGCCTTTCAAGGGTGAGGGGGACGGTGTAGTGGAGAGTGCCTGAGGGCTCGGGGCTTTTAGTAGCTCCAGAACCCTATCACAGGTGAGGAGCTGTTGGACGTTTCAGCAGCAGGACCTGTCGTCGTCCAAAATTCCCCGGAGCCCTGCCTACTTGTGCCGAAGCTGTTTTTCTGCAGGCTCAGCCCAACAGCTGCACTGGCACCGCAGTGAGTAGAGGTAACGGGGGTGGCTTGGGGGACGCAGAGGGCTAAGCAGTCAGGCACGATTAGTTGAATAGCAGCCTGACTGCATGGAGGAAGCCTCAGTGATGCAGGAAAAAAGACGTGGTACTTTCTTTCACCTCAGCGTTCCAGGCTATTTCACGCACTCTGCTTTCTCTCTGGGGGCACAGGAGTCCCGAATTGCTTAGCTTTAGGAGGCTATGGGGCATTTCCAGTTTTGGGTTCTGCTGTTTGATTTGGCAATGGCTCCTCAGACTTTCACCAAGGTCATGGTGGTAGTGGCAGCAGCACTCTGCAGAGGGAGTCCTGGTACATCCATATCTGGATGACTGGCTGATTTTGGGCAAAGTCCAGAGGAGAGCAAACGTGCTACCTCCCCAGGGTGGTGCAGTTTTTTCAAAGTCTAGGTTGGGTTGTCAACATGACCAAAAGTCATCTGGCTCCAGCTCAGGAGCCCAAATACTTGGGGGCGTGCTTCTCCACCCATGTGTGGAGTCTTCCTACCAGAACAGCAGGCCTAAGGGCTTTGGAGCCTGATGCAGCAGTTTTTGCAGAGAAAGTAATCAACAGCCTGGCATTAACTACAGGTGTTAAGGACTATGGCAGCCACTCTCAAGCTAGTACCTTGGGCAAGGGTGTACTTGCAGCCTTTCTAGAGGGCATTGCTTCAAAGGTGTTCTCACCAGACACAGCCCTTGTCCAAAAGGCTTGTCTGCCTGCTGGAGATGAGAAGGGTCCTCAGGTGGTGACTTTGCCCAGAGAATCTAGTGCATGGGATGTCCCTGGAGGCACCTCCTTGGGTCGTGCTGATGACCGACACGAGCCTCTCCGGTTGGGGAGCCCATTGTGAGGGCCAAATTGCTCAGGGTTTATGGAAGCAGGAGGTAGGGCTGGCTTTCTGGAGTTTTGAGCCACAGTAATAAGGGAAAGCGGTAAGAGTCCTTTCAGATAATGTGTACGGGCAGTGCAGTCCTGGAGGAGGAAGCCGAAGGGCTGTTGGACTGGGCCAAAGGTCGCCTCCAGGCACTGTCTGTAGCATAACAGTGGACTAACTCAGTCGAGTGTGCATGGACCCAGGAGAGTGGGTGTTCAGCCAGGTAGTAAACCACTGGGGCACCCCCATCATGGACCTCATGGCAACCTGCGGGAATGCCAAGGCAAGCCGGTTTTTCAGCAACCACAAGGAAAGGATTTTGGAGGACCTGGATGCCCTGGTGCAGGAGTGGCCCACAGGGGAAGGGGGCTCCTTTCTTTCCATTGTGGGCGTTGATAGGTTGGGTGGTGCAGAGGATAGAAGCTCATCAAGAGGTTGTCATATTGATAGCTCCAGATTGGCCGAGATGACCATGGTATGCCGACCTAGTGAGGATTCTGGTGGATCGTCCATGGTGCCTACCGTTCGGGAAGATCTGCTAACTTGAGGGCCGGTATGCATACCACAGGTAGATCGATTCTCGCTTACGACATGACCCTTGAGAGGGCGAGATTGAAAAAGAGGTTATTCAGGTGCAGTGATCTTGACGACGTTGCAGGCACAGACACACGTCTACCTTGCTCGCTTATATTAGAGTCTGTATCTTTGAGGAGTGGTGTGACAATCAACAGGTTCTGCTTTCCGTGGTTTCGGTTCCAGACAGCTGCCAGCTGAACCCATAGGCCTTTCAAACCCAGCCTGCAAAAGAGCTATCTCCTGCTATCGAGGAAAGGTGCAGGGGATGATTCTGGATATGCACCCAGACGTGAGCCGATTCCTCAGTTGTGGCCCAATTGCACCCGCCGCAAAGGGTGACTATCCTGACCTGGGATCTCAACTTGGTGGTGTCAGCGCTAGGGGAAAAGCCCTTTGAGACGTTAGTCCATGCATCTTTGAAGGATTTAACTCTCAAGACGGTTTTTCTCATAGCCGTATGTTCGGTGCTTAGGATTTCGAGGCTGCAGGCCTTATCTTGCCAAGAGCCGTTCTCTTTCTTTTTCTAGGGAGAAAGTGATGCTGTGGTCGGTACCGTCCTTTTTTGCCTAAGATGATTTCAGCATTTCATGTGAAACAGTCTGTGGTGCTCCCGCTCTTAAGAGGGTTGGGAGTGCCTCTGACAACCCACAGTTAGGCCTTCTAGATGTGCAGCGGTCCCTGAGGCGTTATTCGATGAGGACTGCGTCCTTCCGTAAGTCAGATCGCCTGTTTGGGGGTCAATGCAGAAGTGAGGCGGAGGCCAAAACCTCGATTTCAGGGTGGATTAGAGAAGCGATTGCGTCTGCCTACATCTTGAAGAATAATCCAGTCCTGGCAAGGCTGTGAGCACATTCCACACGAGCACAAGCTGCCTCATAGGCAGAATATAGTTTGGTGCTGCTGGTCGAGATTTGCAGGGCAGCGACATGGTCTTCGCTTCATACTTTTACTAAGTATTACCACCTGGATGTGCAGGCGGCGGGAGATGCCTGTTCTGGTTCAGCGATACTTCAGGCCACGGACGCAGGTCCCTCCCATTAATTTACTGCTCTGTTACAACCCCAAAGGTGCGGGACTGGACTGGAGGGAAGATAAGGAAGGTGAAATTTAGTTTTACCTGCTAATTGTTCCTTGAACTCCAGTCCAGTCCTGGATCACTTCCCTGAGTGCTGGTGCTATGTGACCAGGGCCTGAAGTAAGGATCCTGGATTAAGGAAAGGTCCAGTGGGGGAGAGGGCCAGGTCATCAATCCCGCAGGTTGCCCATGTAGGGATGGATGATGTTCCTACGGGCAGACAGGATTTCTGGATGACATAGTTCTGTGGTCACCCATCTGGGCTACAGGTAAGCCTCTACACTCGTAGGGGAGGGGGAATCTCTTCTCCAGAGGGGGGAGGTATAGTTTTTGACAGTTCATATTTTGTTTGGATGCATGTATGCTCGCTTATTTGTTGCTCCAGTGAGTTTGCTTTGTCAATAGGTTACTGGAGCTTGTGGACAATTCCAGTAGTAATAGTACTGTTGTCATCAAAGGATGACATGCTCAGTCTCCAGGCTGCTGGAGGAGGTGCATTACCCAAAGGTGCAGGATTGGACTGCAGTTCTTCAATGAACAACAATTAGCAGGTAAGTCTAATTTCACCTTTTTAGACATGTTTTATTCCAACAGTTGCACCTCTTTTTCAGATGGTGTTTTAGTTTCAGATGTATATAAGCTGCTGAGATGAAAATGTCATACTAGGGTAAGGTCTCCTAACTCTGCTGGAAGGAGGACCTGAAAGATAGCATAGTAAGAGGTGGAGGGAATAAAGGGCTAAGAGAAGGAGGGGAGGGTAAGGTGAGATGAAAAAGTAGAGGGTGAGAGGGAAGAGTGAAGGAAGAAATTTATACACTCTCATAATTACTCACTTCATTCCCATCCCTCCAGCCCAGTCCAAATAGATGGGTTGTGTCTGTCCACCAGCAGCTGGAGGCTGAATATTCAAAAGCCTGGTGATGTTACAGAATAAGAACCCATGAGGCCCATCTGGCATCTCAGTATTTCAGTCTCCAGCAGCTGGTGAACAGACGTCCAGATGGACTCTAGTTGGTGGTTTGTTTTTACCTAACAGGAGGTATTAATTTCTGAGAATGCAGAACTGATGGCAGAGGCCCCGACAGTGCTAAAAAGAAAAAAAAAATCATGGGTTACTGCAGTCTTGGTGAGAGCCTTCAGTGGGCATATCTGGCCTCTGCAGGAGTACCGTGAACTGTTGAATCAGCATTCAGTGACTCCATGTAGCAGGGAATGGGTAGTACAGTACTCTCCAGGGCTCCGAGGCATGTCTCCACCTCCTGCACACCACCTCCCAGCGTGTTGAGTGATTCCTTTTTGTTCTTTTCCCAGAATCGCTTGTGTTGAGCATCGGTGGTGGTTTCTTCAGCCTAGCAGCATGTAGTGTCAGAGGAGAACATGCCTTCCGTGAAACAATTTTGTGCTGCTTATGGGGCTCTGAGAAGTTCTGTCAGCAGCTGGCAGTTGCAAGGGTTGCTAGGCAGAGAGCCAAGTCCTGGAACAGCCGCAAGCTGACAGACCATGGCCAACGCAGGATTTGTCAGGAGACTGGCAGGCAGAGACTGCTCCAAGACAGTGGGAGGAGGTTCTCTGGGAACAAGCCAGAAGTCAGCCCTTGCTTATGGGTGACAGAGCCAGCGCGGATCCAGTCCCCAGCTTTCAAAGAGAGCCTTTTGGACCCATACTGCACATGCGCAGTCACCTTCTCGCCCAAAGGTGCCAATTTACCTCATTCTCTTTTTCCCACAGAGCCCTGCAGACATGTTGTCTGTGCACCCGGACAAAGTTGTGTGTTGGGTTGTTTGGTTTTTTTTCCTACCGGTATCAGTGTTTCTTTTGTTTTGGGGGGGGGTGGGAGGCGGCGGTGCCGCCTTCGTATCAGTCACCTTTCTGCTGCCCGAGTCCAATGCCTCAGCATGGTGCTTTTTGTTAGCGTACCCTTTTTTTTTTTTTTTTCTTTTATCTTTTGGCCCACAGGTTTTTCACTCGCAGCCTAGCTGGCCAGAATGTCTGAGTTTGACCTTGCGGGACTCGTTTGTCCCGCAATGTCTTTGACCAGTGGTTTCAAGTAGTGTGGCAAGTGCAACCACACTATGTCTCATACGAATTGCCACAGTTCTGCATTTATTGCCTCGGGCCAGACATGATGTGTCTTCTGCCCACTGTGCCTTTTGATGTCAGCTAAGATTTGGAAGGAATGTGAAAGGTGTCAGGGGGAGCTATTCAGCAAGTTGGCCCCAGGATTGGCATTGGGGGTAGAATTCCTGTCTTCAGCGTCATGCTCCTGGGCTTGTTCCGAGCTGCGGAATCAACATGCGTCAGAGTTGTCCTCGGAGGATCTTCCCCAAAGCTGAAGTTGAGGTCTGACTCTAGCCTGGAGGGTAAGACCTCTGGAGCCTGGGCGCAGAGCCCTCTACTCAACGCTGTGGATGATGGAGAGTGCCTCCCCCCCCCCCCCCACCCCAGCAAGCTTAGAGGGACCATTGACCATTCCCCTGACTCCATCACCATCCATGACTCATCCTCCCTGGACCCAGCTCCAGGCTCTGAGCCCCTGAGGTTGGCACCTGCTCTGTTGGCACCATTGGGCATCGAGGTTCACAGGGGCCCGACTTCGGTCACTCTGGGTCATTTGCACCCTTGATGGGACCATCCTCCAGGACATTCCTGGAGGATACCTCTCCCATCCTGGAGCAGTTGGCCTGGTCAGTGTCAATCCTGTCAACATCAGTTGCAGACTGGCACATTGTCTGGCACAGCTACACCAGCGCCCCCACGCTATGTCAACACAAAGGCAATCCATGACTACAGGGCTCTAGTCGATGACTCTGGTTCTGAATTGGCATGGGAGACAGGTAAAGGGCCTCCAGACACCGCGCTCTACCAGGATATCCCCTCCGACCCGTCCCCGTCACACCATTGGCGGTGATCACCTCCAGAGGACTTGGCTTTCCTGGAGTTTGTTCAGGAGATGTTCCAGGCACTCGCCTTCATGGTGGTGCCCAATGATGAGGTGCATACTGAGAAACTCAAGATTCTCCAGTAAAAGGATTCTCGGGAGGCATCAATGGTGCCCATGTCCCCCTTCCTGGAGTAGCTGCTTCTCAGGATGTGGAAGACCCTGGTGATGGTGCCTATTGGAACAGTCGACTCGATTCACATTATCACGTGGCAGCTATGTTTTCTCGAAGCCGGGGCTCCGGCCAACCTAATTCCATGGTCATGGAGTCGGCAATGCATCGCACTAAAAGCCAGGAGATCACTCCTCGGTGCCTCCAGGCAGGGAGGTTGGTAGAAAGTGTTGCCAGGTCTCCATGTTCATAGCCTGGATCCAGGCATATCAGCTGTACAAGGGTATGTACCTGGCAAAGAAAGTCACTGGATTCTCAGCTAGGTTAGTAGGCAAACCTCTTGAGTGCTTCAGGACCCTGGTGTCATCTGTCGGAGTGCTCCAAGTTTCAAACTCGGGCAGCATTCGATGGCTTCAAGTCGGTGGCTTGAGTAGCTGTGGTGGGTGTTAGTGCCTGACACCTTGCCTGGCTACAGCCCTCTGACTTGGAGCAGTAGGTTCAAGACAAATAGCCGATGTCCCATGGGGGCAGGGGGGGGGGTGGCAGAATCTTTTTGGCAAAACTATGATGGAGAAGAAAATCATGACCAGAATCAGGCTATCCAGAAAGTGTCTGCCTGAACCTTTCTGGAAGAAGGCTTCAAGGGGAAAGTCCTTACATCTGAAAACCAAGAAGGATTACGGAAACTACCCCAAGTTCAGGCCTATCACGCTCCCCTGTAGGGGCAGCAGGCCAAGTGCCAGGGACATGGCCCCCCTTAAGCCAAAGGCCCCCAAGCCCCAAACAGCACCGCAGCCTGGGGGGGGCGGTGTTTGACTCCTTGGGCATAGCCTCCTATCCCCAGGACATATAGGGCCCAGGGTTCATAGGAGGGTGACTGGTCCACTTCGCTCACCGGTGGCCAAGCATTGCGACATACACCTGGGTGCTGCAGGTGATCGGAGGTGTGTTTTCCCTCCACTTTGCTCAGCTGCCTCCTCCCTTCTTCCCCAGGGAATTTACAAATGAACCCCCCCCCCCCTGCACAGGGAGCTTATGTTGAAGGAGCTCAAGAGTTTACTCAAAGATCATGCGGTTCAGCCTGTTCCCCTGCACCTCTAGGGCAGGTGGTTCTACTCCTGCTACTTGTCCCCAAGAAGACCGGGGGCTTCCGGCCCATCTTGGATCTACAGGACCTAAACTGCTTCCTGGTCAAGGAGAAGTTCAAAATTGTATCCCTTGGAACCTTGCTACCTTACCTCCTGCAGAGAGAGTGGCTATGCTCCTTGGATCTCAAAAATGCCTACAACCCACATCCTGATCCATCCAAAGCACCATCAGTACTTCTGGTTTGTTGTCGGCAGATGACATTTTCAGTACGGGTACTCCCCTTCAGCCTTGCCTCGACTCCCATAGAATTCACAAAATGCCTGGCAGTCGTGGTTGCTTGCCTCTGCCTCCTGGGGGTGTTTGTCTTCCCTTATTTAGATGACTGGCTCATTCGAGCCACCATGCCGGGAGCAGCCCTGGGTTTTGTAGTAAATTTCCCGAAAGTCTTGCCTTCGGCCTATCCAGCAACTGGAGTTCACCGGCACCTTCCTTGATTTTCCATTTGGGCAAAGGCATTCCTGCCTCTCAAATAGAGCTCAACGACCATCAGCCCTGGCCCAGGGCATTTAAGGCGACCCAGTGGTGACTGCCAGATAAATGCTTCGCTTCCTGGGGGACATGGCCTCTACTGTCCACATCATCCCGTTTGCCTGCTTCTGCATGAGGCAGGCATGGTGGACATTTTAGCTCAGAGTGGATAAAGGTGTCCAGCCATCTGGAAGACTGTATCTTGCTGATGCCAGCCCCGTAAAATCTCACTTGCCTGGTGGCAGGACTCCCTCAACCTTGGAGCCAGTCTGCCCTTCCAGGCTCCTCTGCACCACACCATTACAACTGTGTCCAAGCTGGGCTGGGGGGCCCACTGCGATCATCTGCTGGGTCCGTAGAAGAGTTGCCTCGGCCTCGCAGAGCCGTCTATCATGCCCTTTTGTGTTTTCCAAAATCATCTGGAAGGGCAGGTGATTCAGGTCCAGACAGACAACCAGGTAGCAATATTCTAAATCAAGCAAGAGGGCATGGGGTTGTACCACCTCTGTTAGAGGCAGGGCACCTTTGGAATCTTGCGACAGGAAAGAGCTTCTCCCTCAGTGCGGTGTATTTGCCGGGCTGGGACAACATTCTAGCTGACCGCCTGAGCCATGTACTCCAGCCCCACAAGTGGAGACTGAACCCAACTGTGCTGGGAGAGGTCTTCTGGTGTTGGGACTTCAGAGATAGACCTCTGGCAATCTGAACAACATGCAGCTGCTGCGCTTCTACTCCTGGAATTGGGGCCAGTAGGTGTCAGATGCTTTTCTCCTCCCCTGGTTCAGAGGCTTCCAATATGCGTTCCTGCCCATGCCACTAGTGCCGTGGGCCTTCCTCAAGATCCAAGCAGAAGCAACCTCAGTAATTCTCATTGCACCTCAGTGGCCCAGGTAACCCTAGTTCCCCCTACTTCTGCAGCTGTCCCAGAGGGACCCGCTACCTCTGAGGGAGTGCTCCAGACCTGCTATCACAGGACAGGATCCTACTGCACCCCAGTCTCCCATCCCTGGTGCTGACGGCCTAGAGCTGAGAGGCTAGCTATAGCGCATCACTGCCTCTCCAGGCCTGTTGAAGAGGTTCTCCTTGTCTCTTGTAAGGAATCCACATGATGGGCGTATGACTTTAAGTGGTGCAGGATTTTGCACTGGTGTGCAGATGAGGGTCTCAACTCCTTTTCCTCCGTGATGCTTGACATCTTGTGGTACCTCTTGCATTTGTCTGGGGCTGGCCTTAAGTCTAACACAGTCAGAGTGCACCTCTGTGCCATCTCGGTTCACCATCACACTGTAAGGTACAGGCAGTGTTGCTCACCCTCTGGTGGGCAAATCATGTGTGGCCACCTCCTCTCTCGGCCCCTAATCCAGCCACAGTCGGTGGCTTGGGACCTCAGTGTGGTTTTAGAGAAGCTTATGGCTCTGCCCTTTGAACCCTTGGCCACCTGCCATCTCAAATTACTTTCCTGGAAAGTTGTGTTCTGGTGGTGCTCGGCTAGACAGGTGCCCTCGGCCAGACAGGTGAGCGAACTGTAGGTGCTGGTGGCTCATGCCAAAGTTCCCCAAATGGACACGGAAGCCTGTCTCATTGAGGACTCCTCTCCTCACTGACGGCGGACCCAGTAATCCCGGTGTCCACTTTTGAAGGCTGCATCTCCTGAGTGGGAAACCAGGATGATGGCACTGGAATGTAGTCTCGCTGCCTTCCTCGCCATGCTCAGCACCGCTGGTGTGTCTGCTGATACTGCAGGGGCCTCGTCACCAAGGACTCCCCTGATCACAGAGCCAATACTTGCAAGCCCGAAGCCTCAAGCCTATCCTCCAGTGAGGGTCTCTATTTTTCGATCCTGCTCCTCTGGTGCAAGATCCTCACCAGTGAGCGCTCATGGCTCCAGTCATTTAGCCGCTGTGGGCCATTGGGCCCCAACCCAAGTCCTGCACCTCAGGCCTGTTCAGCCACCAAATCCTCCACTGACTACTCCAACTGGGAATCTGAGGACGAGGCATCCCCGGAGACATGGAAGCACCATGACCTCCCATTGGACCAGTCTACCCCGATGTTGCAGCATCTGTCCCCGCCCAAGGACACATCGTTTCCTCAGATTTGTCCAGGATATGTTGAGTACTTTATCCTTCAACACTGAGTCGGAAGAAGACCTCATATGGAGGAACTTTGAAATCCTCTAATACGAGAACCCACCCAAGGAGGGCCTGACAGTCTTGTTCCTGTCATCCTTGGACAGCTGCTCCTTCTGATGTGGGACAGATGTTGGAATCCATAGTTAGCCGCCTGGATCAGATGTACTGAGTTTAGCGGGGCACAGGCTTCCATAAGTCACAACTGCCACACACCTCCATGATGGTGGAGTAGACTATGCACTGGCAGAAGAACCAGAAGAGACTCCTTTGCCCCCTGGTAGGGAGTCCCATGTCCTCGACACCCTTGGCCACAAATGCTACCAGGCTCCATGCTGGCCTGCTGAATACAAGCCTATCAGCTGTATATCAGCATGTATCTTTGGGACCTGACCAAGGACCTCATAGGTTTCTTAGCGGGCCTCAGAGGGGACCACCTCCAGCAGTTCCAAACCCTCATGAAGTCCATTGGAGTGCTAGAAGATCATAAGATATGCCATACTGGGTCAGACCAAGGTCCATCAAGCCCAGTATTCTGTTTCCAACAGTGGCCAATCTAGGTCATACGTACCTAGCAGTTTCCCCAAGGGACACAGGTTCCACAATGCTTGTATAGGTTCAAGCATTGATATCCTGGGTCCCTTCTTAATAATGGTTTATGGACCTTTCCTCCAGGAACTTGTCCAAACCTTTTTAAACCCAGCTACACTAACAGCCTTTACTACATCCTCCGGTAACAAATTCCAGAGTTTGATTACACATTGAGTGAAAAAATATTTTCTTTTATTAGTCTTAAATAGTTTACCCTGTAGCTTCATTGCATGTCCCCTAGTCTTTCTATATTCTGATAAGGTAAACATTCGATCTACGTTAACCCGTTCCACTCCGTTCATTAATTTATAGACTTCTATCATATCTCCCCTCAGCCGTCTCTTTTTCCAGGTTAAAGAGCCCTAACCTTTTTAGCCTTTCTTCATAGGAGTATCCTTCCATCCCCTTTACCATTTTGGTGGCTCTTCTCTGAACCTTTTCTAAAATCGCTATATCCTTTTTAAGATAGGGCGACCAGAATTGCACACAATATTCAAGGTGCGGTCTCACCATGGAACGATAGAGGCATTATAATATCTTTCGTTTTATTTTCCATTCCTTTCCTTATCATACCCAGCATTCTATTTGCTCTCTTGGCCGCAGCTGCACGCTGGGCCGAGGGTTTTAACATGGTATCCACAATAACTCCTAAATCTTTATTTCCTGGGTGGTGGTTCCTAATGTGGAACCTTGCATCGTGTAACCATAGTTTGGGTTGTTCTTCCCTAGGTGCATAACCTTGCACTTGTCCACATTAAATTTCATCTGCCATTTTGATGCCCAGTCTTCCAATTTGTCAAGATCCTCTTGCAATTTTCCACAATCCTCTTGGGTTTTAACAACTTTAAATAGTTTTGTGTCATCTGCAAATTTGATAACCTCACTCGTTGTTCCACTTTCCAGGTCATTTATGAATATGTCAAAAAGCAGCAAACCCAGCACAGATCCCTGGGGTACACCACTATTCACCTTTCTCCATTGGGAAAATTGGCCATTTAGCCCTACCCTCTGCTTTCTATCTTTCAACCAGTTCCTGATCCACAATAGTACACTGCCTCCTATCCCATGACTCTTTAGTTTTGCCAAAAGTCTCTGAGGGACTTTGTCAAAGGCTTTCTGAAAGTCCAGATACACAATATCAACCGACTCACCTTTGTCCACCTGATTGATCACTCCTTCAAAAAAACAGAACAGATTAGTAAGACAAGATCTTCCTTGTCTAAAGCCATGTTGGCTGTCTCCCATTAGGTCATGACTATCTACATGCTGAGTAATTTTATTCTTTATGATGGTTTCTACCATTTTTCCCGGTACTGATGTCAGGCTCACCAGTCTGTAGTTTCCTGGATCACCCCTGGAACCCTTTTTAAAAATTGGTGTTACATTGGCGATCCTCCAATCTTCAGTTATTAGAGATGATATTAATGATAGTTCACAGATTACTAATAGCAGGTCTGCAGTCTCATATTTCAGTTCTTTCAACACCCTTGGATGTATACCATCCAGCCCAGGTGATTTGCTACTCTTCAGTTTATCTAATAGTTGTAATACATCTTCCCGATGTATCGATATTTCCTTCAATTCTTCCACACCTTTAAATACCACTTCAGTCATGGGTAACATCCCTATCTCCAGGAACAAGCAGGAATGAGTCTTCACATATGGGAGACATCGCTGACGGAGCCCGCACGGGAATGCTCCCCAGCATCCAATCAGAAAGCCTTTGGGAGCATCCCCCGCACCTGCGCGGTGGCTTCCCACCCTTCCTACTGCCTCTCCCCAGTTTTTCGTTTTCCGCGGAGCAGGCAGGATGTCCCTCCTACCACCGCAGAAATTTCTTTTTCTCTTTTGTTTTCTGTGGTCGCGGCCTTTCTTCCTGCCGACAACGGCACCTTCCGTGCCCCTTTCTTTTTTTCCTTTCTTAATTTTCATCACTTAGAGGGAACCCTTTCTTCCCTTGGATCGTTGAGGCCTACCAGGCTTACAGCATGGAGCCTTCTTCTCCCCAGAAGTGCCCTCACTGCGGAGACTTAGTTTTTCACTTAGACTCCAACGCCTGGTGCCTCTCCTGTTTGGGTCCTGACCCTTTCATCCCGGGTCCTCCGGGTTACAGTATAGGGAGAAGACCTTCCCTTTTCCAGGTATCCCTCGATGACGTCTTCCCGTCCAAGGCGTGGTCATCGGGTTTTTCTTCTCTACAGGATCAGGTAACCACACAACAGTCTGTTAAGACTAGCCAAGTCTTGAGGGGCAAGTCTCATGCGCAGCATGGCGACGGCTCCAGCCAACCCTTCAAGCCCCCCTTGGCCAATATACCCCGGCGGGAGTCTTCGGGCTCCAAAGCATCCACGGGGTTTCGGGTTGTTCCTGGGGTTCGCTCCTCACAGAACATTCCCGAGCCATGCTCGAGGGCGGTATCCGCTTCGAGCGGTGCCGATTCCCCGGTGTCGAGTGTCCCACTCTTCGCCAGGGATCGTCAGCTGGTGTCCTCGGCACCTCCGGGGCCGATCAACTCCACCCAGTCTGGCTTCCCTACATCCCAGCCATGCACGGAGGGGGTATCTGCTTCGGGCGGTACCGACCCCCCGGCATCAGCGTCAGTGTCGAGCATCCCGCTCCTCACCGGTTATCGTCATCTGGTGTCCTCGGCACCTCCGGGGCCGATCGCCTCAACCCAGTCTGGCGTTCCTACGTCCCTGCCATGCATGGGGGTGGTATCCGCTTCGGGCGGTACCAACTCATCAGCGTCGGTGTCGGGCGTTCCGATCCTCACCGAGGGTCGTCGGCTGCGGTCCTCGGCACCTCCAGCGCCGATTGACTCGATCCAGTATGGCGTTCCAATGTCTCGGCCATGCGCAAGGGTGGTATCTGCTTCGGGCAGTACTGACCCCTTGGCATCGGTCGAGCGTTCCGCTCCTCACCGGGGATCGTCAGCGGCTGTCCTTGGCACCTCCGGGGCCGATCGACTCGACCCAGTCTGGTGGTCCCACATTCATGCCATGCGCGGGGGTGGTACCCGCTTCGGGCGGCACCTCGGCATCGTTGTCGAGGATTCCACTCTTCGCCGGGGATGGGCATCTGGTGCCCTCGCTTCCTTCGGGGCCGATCGCTTCAACCTGCACTGGTATCCTCACCCTGCATGGGGGTGGTGCCAGATTTGGGCGGCGCCGCTACCCCAGAACAGGCAGTGGCGTCGAGCGCCCCACTTGTCTCCAGGGACCGCCGTCGGCCTTCCCCGGTGTCCTCGGGGTATGACAGGCGATCCCCCGGCATCGACGCGGACGGCGAGGGCCCCACCCATTGCTCGAAGGGGGACCCCGGTGTCTTCGATCGCTTCAATCCAGCCTGGATTCCCGTCGTCCCGGCCTACCAGGGGGGTAGTTCCAGCGTCAAGAGGCGCCGGTGCCCCGGCGTCGGCGCTCCCCTCCCCGCGGGAGCTCGTCGGCGGGTTGCCTGGGTACCCTCGGGGACGGGTCGTCTGCCCCAGAGGGATTTCCCTCCGGGCAAGACGGGTTCGGGAGGGGGCCCGGCGTCTGGCAGTGCCTGCCGCCCAACATCGGCGCCGGTGTCGGATGATCCCTTCTTCACTGAGCGTCGTTCTCGGGGGCCCTCTATGCCCGTGGTTCCGATTCACTCCCCAGGGTCAGCATCGCCGGCATGGCCGTTGCCTTCGATGCCCAGCCTAGAATCGGTATCCAGCCTTGAAGGCTTGGCTACGACACACTTCGGGCCCGGGCCCTGTCCCTTCCCACAACACAGAGCAGAGATTACTAACCACTGCCCTCCGGATGCCGCGGAACTGCTTCAATCGCCAGGGGCAGTGCTGCACCCGGGGTCAGGGCCGAGGCCGATTCCTGCGGTCCCATCGGTGCCATCGACCCCTTCGATGCCTAGCTTGGAATCGATTCCGGGTGCCGACGACACCATGCTGACTGCCCCGATCCAGAACTGTTGGTACCCTCCTCGGCCCAGCGGACATCAGTCCGATAGGCTTTTTGGTGCCCTGGCGGCCCCTCCCGCCATCACCTCTCACGGCATAGCCCCTCCAGGAGAGCCGTCTTTTTAGGATTTTCTTCTTGACATGGCGGACCTGCTTGCTATTCCCATCCAGGGTCCTGCCCTAAGTCCAGGTCCTGCGGAACAGGAGGCTGTAATGCTTCCTCTACATCCTTCCCTGCAGGGTCTTCTACTGGAGGCATGGCGGTCGCCTTTGAGGGTTCTTGCACCGTCGACAGCGATGCATGCTCTGTATCGGGTGCCCCCTCCCCGGGGTTTCAGCAGCACCAGCTTCCACATCATTCCATCGTGGTGGAATCAGCGCTGAGGAAGGTGGGAAGCAAGAAGCATTCTTCTCGCCCTCCAGGTCGCGCCTCAAAACGCTGGATACCCTGGGGCGTCAAACCTTCCAAACGTCCATGTTGGCTTCCAGAATTCTTTCATATATTTTTTTATATGAGCCTGACACTCCGGGAGATCACCGAGAGATTATCTCAGTTGTCTCCCTTTTTGTCTGCAACCAAGGCCTCTGAATATTCCTTGCTTCTTTATCACTGCAGGAATATCTCGGTGTTCCTTTCTCGTGCTTCTCTAGACTCCTTCCTGGCGGTCAGCAGATCCTCTGCTATCGCCATCAGAGCACGTCGTACAGCATGGTTACAGGCGTCAGATTTGTGCAGACGGGCACAACATAACTTGGGTAATTCTCCTTGTGCTGGAGACCACCTCTTCAATAGTGAAGCTTTACGTCAGGTTGCTCAGTGCTTCGCTAACCCTCCCAGCGTTAGAAGCCGTCCTAGGTCCCGTCCTCCCCCCGGGGGTGGGAAATGCCTCTCCACCTTCCTTCCCTAGGAAGAGGAAAGGTCATCCCTCCGCCCACCTGCCAGGGGCACCCAAGCAAGGGACCTCTCACTTTGGTTTGAAGTTCCCGGGCCCGCGCCAGGATACTCATACCAAGCCGTTTTAGGCTCCTGTAGGCGGCTGCCTGCAATTAACCTTCTCTTACCAGAAGCTAAAATTGAGCTCTACTCTGGGGCAAATGGTTCGAATGTTTATCCAGGGGTTCAGGTATTCTCCTTCCGTTGGAAGAGGTAGATCACCTCTATTCCATGTTAGCTCTGGCCCATGGACTTCCTACCCCTCAACTTACTTACCCTTAGGTACGTTCCCCGAACCCTTCTCTGCCAGGGTTCCCCTGCTGATTGATACCGTACCGGTTTGTCTGCTGTCCCTCGCAGCATATTCGGAACAATTCCTCGACAAGGCCGGATCAGCCCTGTTCACCTTGTCTGGTTTTCTCTGTTCAGGCAGGAGAACCCACCCGGCTATAGTCCCAATGCTTACCAAGGACTATACCCTCTGTCCTTCACGCTACCGTGCTGTTAGTTCGCCGATCTGCCCCTGCTCCACTGGAATAGATCCCTCCCCCCGGACAGATCTTGACGCCTCCCCCCCAGGGGGATGTTTCTGTGGATCAATGGCAGGTCCGCCTTATCAGTGTTATGCTCAGGGAGGTAGGTTCCTCGGCATACCTACGTCAGTGCCTGGGTGGGCTTTCTCCATGCCCAACTACCTAGATATATCAGATATTACCTGTTCAGTAGGCGCATACTGGGAGGTGTCCACAGTGCCTGTGCTCTACTGCCTTTTCCCCTATGGCTGGTACTCACGTCCCCCCCCTCCAAGGTCCGGCCAGTCCGCCTGCCTATTTTCCTTGGATCGGCCCTCGGACTGGTTGTACTCTGCGTAGTCCACAGCTTCTACTTTGTTATGCCCTCCTCCCGGAGGTTCAGACCCCTGTCTCCCTATCCCTTAGCTAGGGAAGACTGTGTACTCCTTCTGCTCCGGGGTGCACCCCTACCCTTCTCCGGACTAGGCTATCCAGATCGGCCAGTCTTCTACTGTTAGTCCTCTTCCTTAGGAGCAGAGTCCATAACTGAGTGCTCAGCTTTTGCATAAAGCTTCCTTGAAGACCTGCCGTCCTTCTCCTGACCCAGTTGACAACTGGATCTCCAGTCCTTTCGGATTTGGAACTCCCTCCTCGCTGCTGTGGAGTTCCCTTGAAGACCTCGCTACTGCGTCTACAGTACTTGCATCACAGCCACACTTCCTACAACCCAGTAGGTAAGCTCTACATCAGGGGTCTCAAACTCAAATTGCTTTGAGGGCCAAATGAGGACTTGTAGAGTAACCCGGGGGCCGCACAAGACGCAGGCCTCATTTGCATAAGGGTATCATTTGCATAAATATTTGCATAATGTTACCATACACTAACTTTTAGTAAACATGCCTCTTAATGAGTGTATGGATAAAGAAAGACTAAAAGATTTCTACATTACTATAAACCAGTGCCAACCGCCAGGCACATTAGGAACTACTAGAAACACTGCTCATTTAGAACCCATAGCAAACCTGCCGTGTCCTAACAGCACTACCAGGACTCACAAAGCACCATACCCTAACTATCAAAAGGCAACACTGCAAATATTAAATCAACACATTTCAGAGAATAACAATACATGACCTACTCGGGAAAGAGAACAAGTGGCAATGTCAAATAGGAATTACATAAACAGAATACCTCAGCTCAGTTACACATGCAGAACATACACCATCACCAAACAAGGAATCACAATTTAGAAACAGGAAGACAATTAAACTGGGAACCCCAAAAGCCAAACTTAGAATGTACAACACTGTAGAAATAAAACTATACATTGATTTCCTCTTGTGCATCTTTAACGTCTGCACTTTATTTAATACATTTCCAAGAGCTGACATATTTCAGTTAATAAATTCAAAATAAAGAGAGATTTTTCTACCTTTTGTGCATTTTTTTTTCAGTTGCAATTGTTCCATTCACTTTCTTCTGGTTTCTTTGTGTCTTCTGCTAACTCTCCATCGTCTGCTGTCCATTTGTCCTTTCTTCTTTCCTAGTTTTTTTCCATTCTCTCTACATCTGCTTTAACATACTAATCATTCTCCTTTTGCTCTTTCCTCATTCCTATTTCATCCACTCAAATTTTACCCCTCCATCCTCAATCCCCACTTACTCTCCCAATACCTGGCCAATTGTAGATTTTTCTTCCCTCCCACACAAAATATATTTCCCCTCTCCATTTCACTCTCCCAGCCCCATCCCATTCTAATCGTCCCCCAACATCAACTCCCTTCTAGCTCCTGCCCCACCCAGCATCCGCTCCCTTCTAGTCCCCGCATCATCAGCCCATTTCCAGTCCTAGCTCCCTCCCCTCACAGCCCATTTCCTTTCCAAGCCCCCCTCCCCATCAGCCCATTTCCATTCCAAGCCCCCTTCCACTCAGCCCATTACCATTCCAAGACCCTGTCCCCATCAGCTATTTGCAGTTCAAGCTCCCCCTTCTACTCGGCCCATTTCCAGTCATAGCACCCCCCCAGTCCATTACCAGTTCTAGCCCCCTCCCTAGCCCATTATCGGTCCTAAGCCCCCCAACAGCCCACTTCCAGGCCTAACCCTTCCATCGCCCTATCTTCATTCTTAGCCCCCCATAACCCCATTTCAGTCTTAGCCCCCCAATCAGACCACCTCCAGTCCTAACCCCCATCTGTCCATTACCAGTCCTAACCCCCCACACCCCATTTTCAGTTCTACCCCCCCCCCCCCGCCACACATAAAGTCCTGCTCCCCCCATAAAGTCCTGCCCCCCCCCACATCAAGTCCTGCTCCCTCCCCCCCCCCCCGGGAAAATTAAACTAAAAAAAAAAACCAGCTTCTGCTGCCGCCGCTGCCGTGGCCGGCAATAGCAGCAATATCGCAAGTCCCGCGGGCTCCGTTTCCCCCCCCCCCTCCTTCCTTCCTGCTTGCCTGCCAGTTCTCCGCTTCGGCTTTGGCTTTCAGAGCCGCGAAGGGAGAGCTTCTCCCTCGTGACTCTGTTCAGCCCGCTGGGGCAGGTGGGAAATTCCCATCTGCCCCAGCGGGCTGAACAGAGTCGCGAGGGAGAAGCTCTCCCTTCGTGGCTCTGAAAGGCGAAGCCGAAGCGGAGAACTGGCAGGCAAGCAGGAAGGAAGGGGGGGGGGGAGCGGAGCCCGCGGGACTTGCGATATTGCTGCTATTGCCGGCCACGGCAGCGGCGGCAGCAGCAGCAGAAGCCGGGGTGTGTTTTTTTTTTTTTTTTTTTTTTCCCCCTATGCATCGCGGGCCGCACAAAGGTCTCTCGCGGGCCGCATGCGGCCCGCGGGCCGCGTGTTTGAGACCCCTGCTCTACATGGTGCTTGGTCCTTAATTCATTATATGCTTAATGATACTTCTAGTGCATTCTAAAGACTACTCTCCCTTTAGCCTTTGGGTTTTTGCTGTTCCTCTCTCTCAACTCCTACCCTCCATCCCTCGGGGGATTCCGGGGATCCAGGTTGGGGAAGTACCATCCTGGCTGGGGCTGCGCTGATGGGATCTCCCCAGGCATCCTCAGCTAGGGAGTCCCCATATGTGAAGACTCATGCCTGCTTGTTCCTGGAGATAGCACAGTTACTTACCTGTAACAGGTGATCTCCGGAACAGCAGGAATTAGTCTTCACAACCCGCCTGCCTCCCCTAGGAGTTGTCTCTATCTCTCTATTCCTTCCTCTCCTCTCCTTCCGGCTCAGCTATAAAACTCAACTGGGGAGAGGCAGTAGGAAGGGCGGGAAGCCACCACGTAGGCGCGGGGGATGCTCCCAAAGGCTTTCTGATTGGATGGTGGGGAGCATTCCCATGCGGGCTCCGTCGGCGACGTCTCCCATATGTGAAGACTAATTCCTGCTGTTCCGGAGATCACCTGTTACAGGTAAGTAACTGTGCTACATCTTCCTCAGTAAAGACTGAAGCAAAGAATTCATTCAATCTCTCCGCTATCGCCTTGTCGCCTCTTAGTGCTCCTTTAACCCCTTTATCATCTAATGGACCAACTGACTCTCACAGGTTTTTTGCTACGAATGTACTTGAAAAGGTCTTTACTTCGCGTTTTTGCTTCCGCAGCAAGCTGCTTCTCAAATTCTCCCTTTGCCTGCCTTATCAATGCCTTACATTTGACTTGCCAGTGTTTGTGCTGTTTCCAGGTTTCGTCATTTGGCTTTTTTTTCCGTTTCCTGAAAGATGCTTTTTTGGCAACAGCCTCTCTGACCTCGCCTTTAAACCATGCTGGCAGTTTTTTGGACTTCCTTCCACTTTTCTTAAAGCGTGGAATACAGATGGTCTGGGCTTCCAAGATGGTCATAGTCTCCCTTTCGAAAGTTAAAAGGTAGTACTGTGGATTTCCTTACTATCCCACCTCCACTAATTAAATCAAAGGCGATCATGCTATGATCACTATTGCCAAGTGGCCCCAACAACCTTATCTCTTGCACTAGATCTGGTGTTCCACTAAGGACTAGGTCTAATATGGCTTCCCCTCTGGTTGGTTCATGAACCAGCTGCTCCAAGAAGCAGTCGTTTATTTCATCTAGGAACTTTATCTCTCTAGCCTGTCCTGACGTGACACTGACCCAGTCGATACTGGGGTAGTTGAAATCACCCATTATTATTACTGCACTGTAACTTTTGTTAGCTTCCTTGATTTTCTTTGAGCATTTCATCATCCATTTGGTCATTCTGGCAAGGCGCTCGATAGTACACCCCCACTGCCATTGCCTTCCCCCTTTTACATGGAATTTCAATCCATATAGATTCTACAGCAGATTTTGTTTCCTGCAAAACTTTAATCCTTTCTGACTCAAAGCCCTCTCTAACATAGAGAGCAACCCCTCCACCAATTTGATCAGCTCTATCATTACAATATAGTTTGTACCCAGGTATCAGTGTCCCACTGGTGGTCCTCCTTCCACCATGTCTCTGATATTCCAATCCTATCTAACCTTTCATTTGTTGCTATATATTCTTACTCTCCAGTCTTATTTTTTAGACTTCTAGCATTTGCATACAAGCATTTGAGTGTATTTTATTCGTATTAATTTGGCTATTGTTAGACATGGGTAATTTGGGATCTTTAAGCTCTGTCTGCTCCATACTTGAGGGCATTTGGGCTACTTTACTCTTTGGTGTAACCTCTCTGCTTTTGGTAGTATCCTTCAAAGATACATTCTTCCGAACCATCCGCTCTTGGGCGACTGTCGGCTTTCCCCTAATATCTAGTTTAAAAGCTGCTCTATCTCCTTTTTAAAGGTTAATGCCAGCAGCCTGGTTCCATCCCGGTTAAGGTGAAGCCCATCCCTTCGGAAGAGCCCCTCCTTTCCCCAGAATGTTCCCCAGTTCCTAACAAATCCAAAACCCTCATCTCTGCACCATTGTCTCATCCATGCATTGAGACTCCGGAGCTCTGCCTGCCTTTTGGGTCCTGCACGTGGAACAGGAAGCATTTCGGAGAACGCTACCCTGGAAGTTCTGGATTTCAACTTCCTACCTAAAAGCCTAAATTTAGCCTCCAGAACCTCCCTACCACATTTTCCTATGTCATTGGTACCGACATGTACCAAGACAGCAGACTCCTCCCCAGCACTATCTAAGACCTTATCTAGGTGGCACGTGAGGTCTGCTACCTTCGCACCAGGCAGGCATGTTACCAGGCGATCCTCACGTCCACCAGCCACCCAGCTATCTACATGCCTAATGATTTGAATCACCAACTATAACGGCTGTCCTAACCCTTCCCTCATGGGCACATGACCCTGGAGAAACTTCCTCGGTGCGAGAGGGTTTTACATCACCTGGAGGACAGGTCCTAGTTACAGGATCACTTCCTGCTACACCAGGGTGATGCTCTCCTGTCACATGACCTCTCTCCTCCATGGCAACAGGGATGCTGCCAGACTGGAGGTGGGACTTCAGGACTATATCCCTGTAGGTCTCGTCTATGTACCTCTCTGTCTGTCTTATGCTTTCCAAGTCTGCTACTTTAGCCTCTAGAGAATGGACTCGTTCCCTGAGAGCAAAGAGCTCCTTGCACCTAGTGCACACGTAAGACCTCTCACCAACTGGGAGAAAATCATACATGTGACACTCAATGCAAAAGACTGGAAAGCCCCCTTCCCGCTGCTGGACTGCTGTCTGCATCTTAGATCTAAACACAAACTTATAACTAAGTTCTTTACTTACTAAGGGTTGCTATGGATATTTATACTAATAAAACTGTACCTAATACGTGTAATATACTTTGTTCACCTGAAGCTTATGTATGTCTCGAGTTGCCTACAACTGTTTTGTCAATCGTGAGGGGAAACTGCCATGGGTATTAGCACTGGATGCCAGGCCTGGCTCCAGGCATCTGACCTCAAGTAATGGGTCCAGGAGATGCTACTCGAAGTCCCCTGCCTCGGTGAAAGCCTATTTGGCAAGCAGATGGAGAAGGCGGCGGAGGTAGAGACAGAGTTGCTCACCAGGTCTCTACTCTCTAGGAAGACCTCCATCCTCCCTAAGAAGAAATCACCAGGGGAAGGGGCCCCCATTCCAGAGAGGGCCAACCTATTGAGGCTACCCCCACTATCAGGCTCCCCAAACTCCACAGCAGGGTCACCAGAACGAAGCGCCAGGGCCTTCGCAAGCCTAAGGGCTCCAAGCCCCAGACCCCAGCTCCTGTGCAGCCAGGGTCAGTTTTTTTGACTCACCTTTGGGGGAGCAGCTACCAACAGGGGCGCGTATGGTTCATTTTATCCATCGGTGGCCTGCTATCACCATCAATGCTTTGGCACTCTGAATAGATACAAAAGGCTATGTGCTTCACATAGACCAGATACCGCCCCCTTCCTTTCCAGGAGAGCCCTCTCGCACTCCCCTTCATCAGGCCCTGCTCTTACAGAAACTCGCAGGCCTCCTCACCGACAGAGCCATGGAACCAGTACCCCATCACCTCGAGGGTAAGGGGTTCTACTCCTGGGACTTTCTGGCCCAAAAAAAGAACAGGGGCCTAAGGCCTATTCTAGGATTGCAAAACCTGAACAAGTTCCTGGTGCAGGAGAATTTCAAGATGCTCTCCCTTGGAATATTGCTGCCATATCTCCAGCAGGGAGATTGGCTATGCTCATTAGACCTAAAGGATGCTTACACACACATACTTATTCATTCCAGCCACAGGCAGTACTTAAGGTTCATGGTCGGGGCAACCACTACCAGTACAGAGTACTACTCTCTGGTTTAGCCTCTGCACCAAGAGTCTTCACCAAATGCCTGGCAGTGGTGGTCACCTACCTCCTGTCTCTAAGGGGCCCTTGTCTTCCCTTATCTGGACGACTGGCTTGTAAAGAGAGATGGCCACTGAGGTGCAACAGGCCACCGCTTGTACTATCAGTCTCTTATAGTATCTGGGTTTTGTGATAAACCGCCCCAAGTCCCATCATCACATGGCTTGGCGTTTATAGGGGCTCGACTGGATACTCTTCAGGCCAAGGCCTTTCTCCGCTTGGACACGGCAGGTTGTCTTGTGGCTCTAGCCACAGAATTGCAACACCGCCACACATTGTCAGTGCGGTCCATGCTCTGCTTACTTGGCCACGTGGCATCCATAGTCCATGTGGTTCCGAACGCCTGCCTTCACATGCGGGTGGCCCATTGGTGCTTCCACTTCCAGTAGATACAAGCCACAGGCAGGCTCCAGGACAAAGGCTTAGTGTCCCACAAGCTAGCGGAGTCACTTGAATGGTGGCAGGCCACATAACACCTGCAGGAGGGCATGCCCTTCCAGTCCCTAAATCCCCAGAGTGCCCTTATCACGAATGCCTCCTTATTGGGCCGATGTGCCCATTGCAGGGAACTCCACCCGCAGGGCAACTGGTCCCTAGCGGAGAGCCAGCAGCAGATCAACCTGCTGGAGCTCAAGACCATTTTTGTGGTGATCAGGGCCCTTTCACTACTGCCTGCAGCTCTAGTCTGTGCTGGTCCAAACAGACAACCAGGGGGGCACAGCACCTCTGTAGTAGCCCTCTGCTCGTACACAATCGGTCAAGGAATGCTCCTCAGGGCGGTGTACCTTTCTGGCCAGGACAATGCCCTAGCAGACAAGCTGAGCAGGCTTCTCTAGCCATACGAATGGCAACTAGACCCCAGGGTAGCACAGCGGCTCTTCTGACTCTGGGGCACTCCAAGTTGGGACCTTTTTGCCAGTCTGTCCAATACTCAGCTGCCCCGCTTATGCTGTCACCAGCTGCATCTGGCTTGATTAGCAGTGTATGCCTTCCTCATCCTGTTGTCGGAGGGCCTCCTGTATGCCTTCCCACCCATGCCACTAATCACCCAACCCCTCTTCAAGCTCCTGTGGGGGACAGCTTCCAAGATCCTGGTGGCCTAGGCAGCCTTGCTTCCCCTTGTTGCTCCACCTCTCGACAAAGCTTCTGGTCCCTCTGGGGAACACCCGGGACTACTCACCCAGGAGGAGGGCTCCCTTCTCCACCCCAACCTGGGGTCCTTGATGTTAACAGCATGCTGCTGAATGGGTAGCCTTAGCCCCCTTTAACTTCCCAAGGGAGGTTCAGGAAGTCCTCCTGGCCTTTCATAAGAACTCCACAAGATGGGCCTACGTATTCAAGTGGCACAGATTCTGTGAGGTTCGCAGGGCAGCAGGTTTATCCATTCTCTTGCCATGTGCACACGGTGCTGCAGTACTTGTTTCACCCCTTGCAAGCTGGATTCAATTCAAACTCAATCGGGGTGCACCTGAGTGCATCATTCTATGGAGGGTAAACCCTCTCTGCTCAGCCCCTCATTACCCGGTTCATGAGGGGCCTTCTGCTCTCTAAGCCTCCCATCTGCTCGCCCTCTGCTCGCCACTCTACATTTTAAGAGGGCCCTGTCCTTCTACCTATGCATCTACCTTGCATCGTGTAACTATGGTTACATGATACAAGGTTCCACATTAGGGGCCACCACTCAGGAAAAAGATTTAAGCGTGATCATGGATAACATGTTGAAACCCTCCACTCAGTGTGCAGTGGTGGCCAAGAAAGCAAATAGAATGCTAGGAATCATAAGGAAAGGAATGGAAAATAAATCTAAGGATATTATAATGCCTCTGTAGCATTCCATGATGCGACCACACCTTGAATATTGTGTGCATTTCTGATTGCCATATCTTAAAAAGGACACAGCGTTCTCTACTTACGTCTTGTCCTGTCTTTCTCCTTTTCTTTACTGTCCTTTTAAGAGATTGTACATTTCCTTTCTTTTTCGTTGGCCATTGGCCTTTTATTGAATTGTTTTAAATTGTACACCGCCTTGGTTAATTTAGAAAGGTGGTTTTTATCAAATGAAATAAACATAAACATATTAAAGAAGGTACAGAGAAGAGCCACCAAAATGGTAAAGGGGATGGAAGGATACCCCTTCAAAGAGAAACATAGAAATATGATGACAGAAAAAGACCACATGGCCTATCTAGTCTGTCCTTCCATAACAACAACTACAACAGTCCCCTTTTTACCTTTTAGAGATCCTCTGTGTTTGTCCCATGCTTTTTTTTTTTTTTTTATAAGTTTTTATTAGCAACTTTTTCATATACATTATCAACTTTGCCATGTACATTACTATCAACAATCGCCCGTACATCAAACACTTCCTCCCCATGTACATTACTATCATCCTATCAACTTTTTACAGACAACAAACCATTCCTGTCACTTCTCATACCATAGGGCTAGCTATCATCTTGCACAGAAATCCATACCTGCAGTCCCCCCATTTTCATACCCCTGTGTAGTCCTAGGGTCAAGAATTACACACTGGGTACTAGACAATCTGATAATCCACAATCAACTTGTACAGAATAGCATTACCCTGCCCCTTTCTACTATCCCTTACACCCCTTAAACTGGCAAGGTTCATTCCTCTCTATCCCCCTAGTCTCCCTCCCCACTTCCCCCCCCCCCCCCCCGAACCCACCCTCCCTCATGTAGCCATTTCCAAACCCCCGCCCACCGCTTCTCAACTTGTTCCCCTCTTCCCCCCCTCTCCCCCGTCATTTTATACATTGCATATAGAAAAGACACTCTTCCTGCAAAACTAGCTATGGAAGGCAGATTCGGCCGCTTCCAGTACCATGCTATTTCACTCCTTGCCGCTGTCACGCAGTACCAAATGATTCTCCAGTCCCCTTCCCACCTCCCATCCGGTTTATGCAGAAGACACATTTCAGGACCAAGCACAATACTCGCCCCCACCATTTTATTAATGCACTCCCCTATTTTGCGCCAATACTCTCTCACTACTGGACACGTCCACCACATATGTAACCAAGAGCCACGCTCCCCACACATCCGCCAGCAATCATCCGTCTGATGCACTCCTGCCCTAAACAATCTCTCCGGTGTGAGGTACCAGCGAGTCAACACCTTATAGGCATTCTCTCGCAGGGATGTGGCAATAGAAAACCTAGCTGTACCCATTACTATCACCTCCCATTCTTCCACCCCCCACTCTACCCCTAAATCCTTTTCCCACTCTTCCATATACTTCAGCTTCCTTTCCCCTCTGGCAATCAGGCCTCTATAAATCCTAGAGAGCATCCCTTGTTGCCCCATGGAGCCTAAACAGGCCCCTTCGAACCACTCTCCTCCCCCTCTGCCCACCTGCTCCCTTCCCTTTTTCCGAATCACCGAGCACATCTGCAGATACGCGAACCTATCCGTCTCTCCTAAGCGGTATAAATCACGCATTCCCTCAAAGTCTCTGCACTGTGTCCCGACCACTAGCTGGGAAGCCTGGGTCAGGCCCCGCGCCTCCCATCTCCGGAGTACTGCCGCCTTCGGGCCTATGCCTTCCGCACAACAGGCCTGCAGGGACATGGTTGGCGACCATTTCTTTTCTCCCACCAACCGCCGCCTATACCTTCTCCACACCTGCAGTGTATGTCTCACTATCGGATTCTGACCTCTGTCTCCTCCCCCCTCCCATACTATCCGTTCTAATTCCCCTGGGCGGTACTCGTCCACCTCCATCCTTACCCACTGCTTATATGGTTCCCGCATCCACGCATAGACGGCTCGCAATTGCACTGCCGCATAATACAAACTAAAGTTGGGGATCCCCATCCCCCCCTCTCCCACCGGCACCTGCGTCGTTCTGGCCGCCACCCGTGGCCTCTTTTTTCCCCCCCCCCCCCCCAGATAAATCTCTCTACCTGTTGCTGTACCCGCCGTAATGCTCTTCGGGGTATCGGTATAGGCAGTACTTGGAAGAGGAATAGAAACTGGGGAAGAAGCATCATCTTCACCGACGCCACCCTCCCAAACCACAAATAATACCCGCGACTCCAGCCCTGTAATCGCTCCTCCACCCGCGCTACCAGTTTATGATAGTTCAACGCATATAAGGCCTCCAAATTCCTCCCCAGCTGTACTCCAAGGTATCGAATCGACGTCTGCGCCCATTTAAAGGGAAAACACCGTTGCCACACCCGTTGCTCCCCCTCCTCACCTACTATTCTTAATATCTCTGATTTTCCCCCAATTAATCCGAAAACCCGCCTTCGCGCCGTATTTCTGTATCTCACTCATCACTGCCTGTAACGTTTCTCTGGGTTGCATGATAATCAATAAAATGTCATCTGCGAAAAGGGAGATTTTGTATTCCTGACTTCCCACCCTAACCCCCGCCACCTCGGGATTGGCTCTTAACCTCGCCGCTAAGGGCTCGAGGGAAAGCGCAAATAATAACGGGGATAGCGGGCATCCCTGCCTAGTCCCTCGTTCCAGTGGAAAGAACTCAGAATAGCCTCCATTTACTCGTACACATGCTTTCGGGCTATAATATAGAGCCCCTATCCATTGCACAAACCCTGGCCCAAACCCCAATTGTCCCAATACGGAGTATAAAAATGACCAAGACACTTGGTCAAAGGCCTTTTCAGCATCCAATGAGACCAACAGAGTCTCCTTCCCCTTCTTTTGGGCCGACCAAATCACATTCAGCACTTTCCGTATGTTGTCTGCCACCTGTCGGCCCGGCACAAACCCCGCCTGGTCGGGATGTACCAGTTTCCCCAAATGCTTATTAAGTCTAGTAGCCAGCACTTTTGCCAGCAACTTCGCATCTACATTTAATAAAGAAATGGGCCGGTATGACGCACACTCCTGAGGATCCTTCCCTTCCTTATGGATGAGGGTAATACCAGCCCATCCCATGGTCTCCGCTAATTTCTCCCCCCTGCGTGGTCCATTAAACACCGTAGTCAACGGCTGCACTATCTGGCTACTAAACTGTTTATAGAAGCGCGCCGTTAGGCCGTCGAGCCCCGGGGCTTTGCCGGCCTTTAACGCCTTAATGGCCTGCAAGACTTCCTCCGGTTGGATTTCTCTATCTAGCCCTTCCTGCTCATCCGCCGTCAATACCGGGAGCCCAGCTCCTCTCACATACTCCAAAGTATCCTCCCGCGACCCCACCTCACGAGCCTTATACAAATTGCTATAGTAGGCCACGAATTCCTCTCTAATGCGCCGAACATCTCGCACCCCTGCCCCCCTGCTCTTAATCTGAGAGATCCTATTCCACTCTCTTCTCTTCTGCAACTGCCTCGCGAGATATTTCCCCACTGTTACCCCCTTCGAAGTATCTCTGCTTCATCAACTGTAGGCGAAACTGTATCTTTTCTGCCTCTATTGCATTAACTTTGGCTCTGAGTTCCAAGACTGTCCCACTATGCCGTCCTCCCCCCTCCTGCATATCCCTCTCCTCCGCCTCGCGAAGTTGTTGCCGCAACTGCTCCTCACGTGCTGCCCTCTCCCTCTTAATACGTGCCCCCCACTTAATGAACACCCCCCTTACCACTGCCTTAAAGGCATCCCAGAGCACTCCCTCTTTTACTTCTCCTCCCCCATTCTGCCCAAAATACTCTGGAATTAGACTCCGTACTTCAGTTACCACCCTCGCATCCTCCAACAGACCCTCATTCAATTTCCAAAATTGTCGTCCCTTATCTTCCCCTGCCCACCCTCACCTGTACCACCACTGGGGCGTGATCGGACCAGGTAATCGGTTCTATTTCCCCTCCCGTGATCCTCCCCGCTAACTCCTTCCCTACCCATATTGCATCTAATCTAGAATACGTCCCATGTGCTGCTGAGTAGAAGATAAATTGCCTTCGGCCCGGATGAAGCATCCTCCACACATCAATCAAGTCATTCTCCTGCACAAATTTCTGATAATACTTCCTATCCTTCCCCCTCCCTTCTCGGTGGCCCGTCGTGTCTCTCCCCACCTCCCAGGCCAGATTGAAATCCCCCCCACAAAGCATCACACCCTCCCCCATTGCCGCTACCTGCTCTCTCAGATCTTTCCAGAACTCGGTTTGAGCTCCCATAGGGGCATACACATTCACCACACAGAACCATTCCGTCCCCTGCTTCACTCGCAGCAAGATATATCGTCCCCCTTTATCCCGGGATAGCAGCTGGACCTCAGTTTGTGCTTCCCCCTTAACGAGGACCGCGACCCCGCCTTTCTTTTTCTCTTTAAGATTAGAAGCGAATAGGCGATGCTTATACCCCCTGGGTTGCACCAGTGCCTCGTGCTGTTTCTGTAAATGTGTCTCCTGCAGCATTACTATATCAGCATTGTGCCTCATTAATTCTTTATACAATTTCTGTCGTTTCCATGATGAATTTAATCCTTTAACATTCAACGTTAGTATTTTCAATTCCCCTCCTACTCCCCTTCCCCCCCTTCCATCTCGCTGACTCTGCCTCTGCCCCCCTACCCCCTTACCCCCCCTCTCAGAATTCTCCGCTGTGGAGACTCAACTTCCATATCAGCGACTCCTTCCACATCCCCCCCCATACTCATCCCGCTCTCCCCACCGCTTCCCTCCCCTCTAAGCACCTCTCTTCCCCCCCCTGTACATTACCTACCGCTCCCTCCCTTCTCCCGGTATCCTATTATCCTATCCTCCAAGCCTGTCAACCCAGCATATTTAAAGATACCAGTCCTTTGGTGGAATATCACCGCTCAGCCAGTCTCTTGTTCTGATGCCGGACTCCGGTGACCCCCTTTAGACGTCCTGGCCAATCTCCTGCCGCTCGCCCTCTGCCATTTCGCACTCTCCATCTTTCCTGGTCTGGATTCCATGCGTGGAGAAGTAGCGGTGCTATCAATCATCTCAGGTAGCTGTTCTGCTCCCAGCTCTCTCAATCAAAATATATAATACCCAAACCCGGAAAAAATGAATACTATATAAACAAAACCAGGTAAAAAAATCACCAGGGTAGAAGCAATAACTTTTTGTCGGGATAGCCAGCCCAGTAAGGAGGAAGGAAACCTCGTACCGCCGTGGCAATTTCCCTTTTTAATAAATATATTTTAAAATTCAGTATGCACTTAACTGAATTGTTGGCAATCCATCTCATCCATCTCATCCAGTCAGCAATGTAATAGGCACGACGTGGCACGTTTCGGGGCCGTAGTAGTCAAGCCCCTGCTTCAGGTACAAGACATTGCTCGGTAGCTTGAAATGATGTGTGATTCTGCTTCAAAAGCCGGTTTATATCATGACGTTTAACAACGTAAACCCAGCTGTCTAATATCAGCTGGTAGTAGTATTCACTGAGAAAGCCAATCAGAGCTGAACAGGGAGGAGGTCACTATGTTCAGACCAAACCCCTAGTGCTCATGATGGCCAATTATAGAAACTATACGATCGTATACCAGTCTTGTTGTTGATTAAGTCCATGTGGCGAAACCGAGTTTAAACGGTAAATCCATCGCTGTTCGCGATATTGTAAGGCTTGCAGTCTATTCCCCCCACGTGGATTATGAGAAATATGATCCAAGATTCTCCAAGTAAGTTTGTCAAAAGGATGAGAGTTCTGAAGGCAGTGTTCAACCAAGCCTCCGCGCTGGATCGTACCGTCCGCGATCGCCCTTTCACCGTGATCAATAATCCAAATGGGAACAGCCACTTGTATCGCAGGTCTGCTCTCCGCAGGTAGGCCGTTACTTCTCTGATCTCCCTCCGGCGTTGCAGCGTTCCCTGGGACAGGTCTTGATATAACTCCACTTTGTGTCCCTCCCATTGGAAGCTTCTCAACTTACGGCTGGCTCCAAGCAGAAGTTTCTTGCTTTTGTAGGAGCTCAGGCATACTACTATGTCTCTGGGCCTATTGTCTCGAATAGGCCCCAGGCCTCTATGTGCTCGTTCTATGTTCAGGTGGGAAACCTCCGCTTCCTTCCCATATCCAGCTTCCACCAGGAGGCTTTGGAATATTTTGTAGGCCACTTCCTCACTATTCTTGTACTTAAGCTCTTCCGGCACACCTCGCACTCGGAGATTGCATCTCCGCGAGCGATCTTCGAGATCTTCTGCTTTGGCTTTAAGGGCCTCTTGCGCCGTCTGCAGTTCATCCCAGCTCTGCTGGAGCTGCGTCAGTCTCTCCTTGACTATCCAGTCTAGTTTCAGCTTCGTCCACTCGTTCGCCAAGCTCCAGGATGTCTTGGCGCATCGTCCGCACGGCCTCCATGATCTCATTTTTCACCCCACACATCTCCACCTTCAGTTCTTCTTTTAACTCGAGTAGCCACTGCTTAATCTGTTCCGCTGCTGTCAAGCACTCCTCGCCACTTTCACTCGCTCCCGGGCTGTGTGGGGTTTCCTTCTCTGGTTTGCCAGATTTCTCCCCTTCCTTCCCTCCTTTAGACGTGGCATAGGGGGACCTGAATTCAGCTAGTTTCTTTTTCATCAGGCCCTCTTTTTTGGCACTTATTTTCTCCATGATAGGTCTGAGCCCGTTACCCCCAGCCGGCTACCGGGCCTGCATTCTGGGCTCGCCTCCTTCCTTTTGCTCTTGGATGAGGGGAGTGGCTAGGCATTATACCCGGACCTCCACCGCAGCTGATGCTCTTCCCAGGTGATTTCTGGCTTTTGAAGAACCTCCCGGAGGGCCCACTTCTACTCCTCACCTGGCTGGTGCCACTTCTCCCACTGCTTTCCTCTGCCTGTAGGTTACAGCCTGGCTCAGGTTTTTGCCACTGCTCTGCCCCCACCACGTGGCCGACTGCAGTCCTCCGATAAGGCTAAGCACCACAGCGTTGTGCAGGGAGGTTTTATTTTAGCCTTACTTTCAGCTCTCCCCGACTAAAGCGGGCTTCTCCCTGGACGGAGTGCTTCTCTGCTCCTGCCGCTCTCTCGGCCCACCTCCCGGCGAACTCTGCTTTCTTGTGGTCGGCTCACCTCCGTTAGGCCGCACTTCCCACGCGGTGCTTAGCTGCCGCTCCAGCTGCGCGTTCAGCTCCCTGTTCACCGTTCCGCTCTCTCGGGTCACCGGTGGGGTTGGGCAGCTCTCCCTTAGCCACTCCCGCTCTCCTTTCCGCCCAAAACAATGCCCGTAGGGGCTGTCACAGCTCTATTTAGCACATTGGTGGCGGAGCTCCCGCGCTACGCCGCCATTCAGGTGGATGACGTCACCGGAAGTCGTCCCATGCTTTTTTGAATTCAGTTCCTGTCCTCATCTCTACCACCTCCACTGGGAGACTATTCCATGGATCCACTACTCTATCCGTAAAAGATTCAGGAGTGATATACAAATATATCTCCCTTCACCCTCATCCCATGTCCCCTTGTAGCAGAACTTGCTTTCAATTGGAAGAGGCTCTCTCCCTGAACATTTATGCCATGGAGGTATTTAAACATCTCAATCATATCACCTCTATCCTGCCTTTCCTCTAAGGTGTACATATTAAGATCCTTCAGTCTGTCCTCATATGCTTTATAATGAAGCCCACTAATCATTTTAGTAGCCACCCTCTGCACCGACTCCATCCTGTTCACATCCTTTTGAAGGTGTGGTCTCCAGAATTGCACACTATACTCCAAATGAGGTGGCAACAAAGACTTATACAGAGGCATTATCACCTCCTTTTTTCTGCTAGCCATTCCTCTCCATATGCACCCAAGCATCCTTCTAGCTTTTGCCATCGCCTTTTCTACCTGTTTAGCTACTTTAAGATCATCAGACACAACCATGCCTAGTTCCTGCTGTTCTTTAGTGGACAAAAGTACTTCACCCCTTATACTATATTGCTCCCTTGGATTGCTTTAGCCCAAATGCATGACCTTACATTTTTTAACATTAAATCCCAGCTGCCAAATTCTAGACCAAGCTTAGCTAGATCTCTCCTCATGTTATCTACACCTTCCTGGGTGTCTACTCTATTGCAGATTTTGGTATCATCTGCAAAGAGGCAAACCTTACCTGACAGCCCTTCCGCTATATCACTAACAAAGATGTTAAAAAGAATCGGACCAAGGACAGATCCCTGGGGCACACCACTGGTAACATCCTTCTCCTCAGAGTGAGCTCCATTTACTTGTACTCTTTGTCGCCTCCCACCCAACCAATTTCTAATAAAAAAAGTACCTGTTAGTATATACGTGTAAACCGCTCTGATGCGTAAGTAAAGGGCGGTATATCAAAATGCCTAAACCTAAACCTAACCCAAGCAGTAACTTTAGGGTCCATCCCTAGGGTGCTAAGTTTGTTTATAAGTTGCTTGTGAGGAACAGTGTCAAAGTATTTACTGAAATCTAAATACACCACATTTAGGGCTCTCCTTCAGTCCAACTCCCTGGTCACCCAGTCAAAGAAATCAATCAGATTTGTCTGACAAGACCTGCCTCGGGTGAATCCATGCTGCCTCGGATCCTGTAATTCGCTGGACTCCAGAAACCTCACTATTTTCTCTTTCAGCAGCGCTTCCAATAATTTACTCACCACCGAAGTTAAACTAACTGGCCTGTAGTTTTCAACCACATCCTTACTTTTGCTTTTGTGTAAAGGCACCACATGAGCCTCTCTCCAGTCCTTTGGCACCACTCCCGACTCCGAGGCATTGAAGGGGACGTTCTAGCAATTCCACTGACTGACCTTAAGTTCCCTCAGTATTCTAGGGTGTATCACATCGCTTTGTCTACTTTAAGTTGAGCTAGTTTCTCACAAACAGTCTTCTGAAAATTGTTCAAGATGTCCCTCGCTTCTGTTCCTATTTGTGGGTGTTTTTTGAGGTCCTGATCCTGGTTCTTCATCTGTGAACACAGAACAAAAATATTTGTTAAGCAATTCCGCTTTATCCTTATCAGCTTCTACATATTCCTCCCCTGCACCCTTGAGTCTGACAATACCACTTTTGCCCTTCCTCTTCTCACTAATATATCTGAAAAATTATCCCCCCATTTTATTGCATTGGCTATTTCCTCCTCCTTTTGAATCTTTGCCTTCTTGACTACTTTGCTAGCTTCTCGAAGTTTTTCCAAATACAGATGCCTGTCTGCCTCTCTCTGTGATCTCTTGTATTTCATGAAGGCCTCCCTCTTTTTCATCACTTTTTCAGCTACTTTTGAAAACCATAGCGGTCTCCTTTTCCTTTTACCTTTTTATTTACCATTTTAACAAAAAGGTTGGTTGCCCTGGTTAGGTGTTAGCAGTTTCCAAACCTGAGGTGGTTACTAGAGTTCAGCAACCTACTGTGCTCAAGGACAGTTTCACTAAAGCACCAAAAAGAAAGTAACCTTGCTTTAAAAATATACAAAAAACCCTTTTAAGAGCTCCCAGTCAGAGAGCTAGCAATTTAATATAATAAAAAAACCCCCTCAAATCCTTACTGGATTTGAGGTTTTTTTTTATTATATTAAAAAGGTTAGGGCTCTTCAACCTGGAAAAGAGTTGGCGGAGGGGAGATATGATAGAAGTCTATAAATTAATGAATGGAGTGGAACGTATAAACATAGATCGATTGTCTTCAAAATATAGAAAGACTAGGGGAGATGCAGTGAAACTGCAGTGTAACCTATTTAAGACTAATAAGAAAATATTTTTTCACTCAACATGTAATCGAACTCTGGAATTTACCAGAGGATATAGTAAAAGCTGTTAGTGTAGCCAGGCATAAAGGTTTTGATGAGTTCTTGGAGGAAAGGTCCATAAACCATAATTATTATAGGACCCAGGAAATCCATTGCTTGCCCCAGGATAAGCATTATGGAACCTATGTGCCTTTTTAGGAACCTGCTAGGTACTTGTGACCTGGATTGGCCACTTTTGGAAACAGGATACTGGGCTTGATGGATCTTGGTCTGACCCAGTATGGCGCATCTTATGTTCCTGGAAATGTACCCAAGGAGGCTGTTACCATGTGGACACTGTCCATTTGGGTGGAGGACTGCATCGCTTTTGCTCACGATAAGACTGGGCTCTTGTTGGAGCGTCAGGGTTATGGTGACCTTTGTTGCAAGCTTGCACTCTGTTCCTACGGCAGACATCTGCCAGGCTGCCACCTGGTCCTCAGTTCACACCTTTGCAGCCCACTACTGCCTGGAGAGGGAGGCTTGACAGGACAGTGCTTTCAGTCAGTCTGTACTCCATAATCTGTCCAGGGTCTAGGCAGCTCCTACCCTCCAACTCTTCTGTGTTCAGGCTCCCGGAGTGATGGTTCTTCCTCGACTCTGGCGTCCTTTGAGTCTCTCCTCAAACTCTGTTGCTCATGACTGGGGCATGTTTTCTACAGGTTTCCAGCAGCCTGTAGCTAGGAAGTCCCATATGTGAGCATTGACTTCTTGCTTGTTCTGGAGAAAGCATATTTACTCCCTGTAACTGGTGTTCTCCAGGGACAGCAGGAATCGGTCCTTACAACCCTTCCTCCTTGCCACGGAGTCGCTGTATTTTTGCCATCATCTTTGTCTGCTCTAGCTATGTCATCTGACTGAGTAAGATGGCACCCTTAGGAGGGAAGGGGACCACATATGCGCAGTGACATCTCCCGAAGACTTCCTCTGAAAGCTGGGGAGATGCGTCTGTGAGGCCTCCGGCGCAGATTTCGCCCATATGTGAGAACCGATTCTTGCTGTAACCTGAACACCTATTACAGGTGAGTAACTACACTTTTTCGGTTCCTAAGGTGGACTCTTTGGTAATGGATCACATAGAATTCTGTTATTTCTGTGAAATGCGCAACTGCCTTGAAGGGTCTGCAGGACCGGCAATTGGAAGGGCTTATCTGAGAGACCTTCAAGGTGAATGCATTGTCTTTGAGAGCCTCCACTTGTGGAGCATATGTGGCTCGGGCCTGCATGCATTGGTTGGAAGCATTGTCTGAGCAGGTTTCTAAGTCAGATAGGGATCCAGCGGAGCTTCCCAAGTTGGAGATAGCCTTGACTTACCTCACGGACCATTGTTATGATCTAGTGTGAGTCTCGTTCAAAAGTATGGCCTTGGTGGTCACAGCGCAATGGTTTGTGTGGTTACACAATTGGGCTGCAGATGTGCCCTCGAAGATTTGGTTAGCAAACTTCTTTTTAAAGGAAAGATCCTCTTTGAGGCCCTGAAGGAGTTGATTTAAGGAGCTGGGTGAGACTAAGGGCGCACATTTGCCCAAGGACAAGTCCATGGGGCTAAATCTCAGCAGCTGGCCCATGGGGGGGTGCGATTTTCGGCACTTCCAGGCTGCCTGATTTCCCCCGCCTCAGCAAGGACGTTTCTACTATTAAGGGCAGTTCTTTTGTGGCCAGGGTACCACTTGTGGGGAGCTACGTGGGCAGTACTGTGGCCTCTAAAACTGCAATGAAGCAAGGCAGGCCCAGGAGGAGGACCAGCCAATAGGCTGCCACTTTTGGTGTGTTTATCACTCCTGGATCCACATCACGTCATACCGGTGGGTCTTGGAGGTCTTCAGAGATGGTTATGCCCTAGAGTTTGCTTGTCTCCTTGCAGATGCTTTTATGCTGTCGTGGCTGAAGGCATGGACGGTGGAGCAAACCCTAAGGCAGTTATGGGCCTTGGAGATCATGGTAGAGGTTCCAAAGGGGCTTTGTGGCACTGGTTGATAGTCTGTCTATTTTTTAGTGCCCAAAAAGGAGGGGACATTTTTTGTTCTCAACCTCAAGCACGTCAACAGGGTCCTTCGGGTGCCACGGTTCATATGGAAACATTTGTGCTCCGTCATGGTAGCCATGCAGAAAGGCGAGCTTCTGATGGCTTTGGATCTCAAGGAGGCATATTTACACATTCTTATTGGCCTGGAGCATCAGATTTTTGTTTTGCGACTCCAATGGGACATTTTTCAGCTCCAAGTAATGACATCCCCCTGCACTTTCACCAAGGTGATGGTGGCCACAGCCCTAAGACAGCAGGGCATCTTATGTTTGATTTATTTATTTGAACAGCTTTTATATACTGCTGCTTCCAAGGATCAGCAGCGGTTTACATTACAACAAAAAGTCAAAACAGATACATAGAACATTATAAACTATATTACATTATAACATGAATTGTATGGAACAGATTAGTGAATTACAATATAACAAAGATTATTAAACTATTAAACTATATTACATTATAATTGTGTAACAAATGTATAACAATATAACAGGAACAATTATTGAACTATAATACAATTAAACTGTATAATACATTTAAACTGTATAACAGGTATCAAGGGTTGCTTTGATTTTTATTTATAGGTGGGAAGAAACATTATTAAGTTAATTATCGTTTGAGGATGACGTTGTTTATGTTGTAGTTATACATTTGGAAAGGGTAAATAAAATGATTATGGTGGTTGGGAAACTACAAATGTTTCTTCATTGTTGTAGTGTTGGCTGAATAGATAGATGGGTTTTTAGATCTTTTCTGAACGTTAGTAGATCTTTAGTTTCTCTTAATTGGTCTGGAAGGTTGTTCCACAATATTGGAGCAACAAACGAAAAGGCACTGTTACTAGTTGAGTGTTTTGTTTTCTTTATTAGATCTGGGACTGCTAGTGTGTTAAGGTTTTTTTCTCCGTCTCATCCTATTTTCTATTGGGCTGTTAAGAAGAGTAGTTAAGTATGATGGGGCAATATTATTAATTAATTTTAAAAGTGGTTAATAGTATTTTGTATTGGATCCTACTGAAAATGGGTAACCAGTGTAGTGTGTATAGAATAGGAGTAATATGATCAGATAGTTTGGCTTTGAATATAACTCTTGCTGTTACATTTTGGGCCATTTGCATGATTTTGATGTTCTTAGTTATACCATGAAGTATGCTATTACAAAAATCAAAATGTGGTATGACCAAAGCTTGTGTAACGTTTCTAAAGTCTTCATCTTGTAATAGTGGTCTTAATTGTTGTATAGAGCGCAGTTTGTAGTAGATTGTTTTTGTTAGTTTTCTGATGTGTGTTGTAAAACTAAGGGTTTTGTCAATAACTCCTAAATATTTTATTTCTTCTTTGATTGGAAGAGTCGTATTCAGGATTTTAATGTCAGATGGAGTGTATTTTGTGTTTTTTGTTGCTATTAGTACCTCTGTTTTTCTGAGATTAATAGATAAGTTGTTTGATCGAAGCCATTCTTCAGCTTCTATAAGGCAGTTTATTAGCTTGTTGTGATTTGGGTTAATTATGCTAAACTCAGAGAATAGCATAATGTCGTCCGCATATATATGATAGTTTATCTTGTATTTTTTGAATATGGTACATATTGGCTGGAGGTATATGTTAAATAGTAAGGCAGATAGTGCAGAGCCTTGGGGTATACCTTGTTCTTGAGGGAAAGGGGATGACGATGATTGGTTAAGTTGAACATATTGTGATCGATCGGATATGTATGATTTAAACCAGTCTAACGTAGTTTTCAGTAATCCTATTTGTTTAAGTCTTGAAATAAGTATGTTGTGATTAATGCTGTCAAATGCAGCTGATATGTCAAGGAAAACTAAAATGAATGCTTGTTTCCTTATCGTTCCTCCAGCTTAGTCCTCTACGTATGGGTTGTGCACCTCCTCCTGCAGCATGAAGACTGGACCAATCAAATTTCAGCATCACTGTATACAGCATCTCTGCCATCTCCTCCAACCCAGTGTGTCACGTCTTCCTGCTGCATGAAGACTGGAGTGAGCCTGGCTGGGCTCACTAGTTTGTCAGTTAGGTCTTTAGACTGTAGCTAACCTTTTTGTAGTTTATTTTTTGGGCTCTATTAGAGCTTCTATTGCTTTCTTAGATTAAGGGGTGCTTGTTGCTTTAAATTTACTCATTTCATCGGCTCTCCGTGGGGGGGGGGGACCCGAGGGAGGTCTCTCCTCTGTTCTGCCTAAGCGGCTTCTTTTTTCTGGCTCTGTCCTCCTTAATTTAAGGATCTCTGCCCCAGGGATATTCGGGGCAGTGCTCCGGCGGCAATTGCACAGCTGCACCCCTCCGATAGAGGTAAGGTGTGCGCTGGGGGAGTGCTGGTGGATTCCGGCGGCAGAGTGAGGGCAAACGCTGGGAAGCTGCTTCTCCTCTGCTCGTCGGCGTTTGGATCTGTCCTTCTTTTTTTTTTTTTGCTCCTGAGTTCCTTGAGCTGCGGGGGTAAGGTAGGCCGCCTCAGGCGTTTGTTCTTCAGCCGGGTGGTTTTTCCCGTCGCCGACACAGCGCGCCAAAATGCTTTTCTGCCTTGCCGCGGCCATTTTGTGAGCCGCGGTTTGCTCTCCGTGTGTAGCACACGCGGCTGATTTTTGTTTTTCTCCCGGTCCATGTGTGTGCCGGCAGAGGTTTTCCCCTCCGTCTGTTTTGTTTTCTTATTTTTCTGATTTTATTCATCCTCTTGTTTTGCCTTTGTTTTGTTTTATTTCCTTTTTATTTTTTCCTCGGAGTCCCTTCCTCGGGGGAGGGGTCGTTTTCTTGCTCTGTTCTCCTTCGGGAGCAGTGGGCTAGCTTTCCTTTCGCTGCTGTTTTGGAGCTTTCAGCAGCAAGTGAGCACTCCAGTTTTTTTTCCACAGGCATCAGATATAAAAAAAAAAAAAAAAAAACAAACAAACACAGAAACTGGTGTTACCAAGGGGACAGAACAGCGCCACTCCGCCCTGGTTCAGCCTGACCTAGGCAGCTGGGGTCTGGGGTGCCGTTCCCCACGGTGCCCTTTATTGCAGCTGGCGGAGGCATTATTTACAACCTTGCGTCCTGGTCTTTTGGTACAGGACCAGTGTTTGCCCTTTGGCTTCAGTCACTACCTTGTCCGCACTTGGAGAGCTGCGAAGGGTGAGGTTCCATGCCAGCGGGATCTCTCTGTGTAATTTGTGGATCCCGCAGGGGCGCGGTTCCAGAGACGGGCATCTGTCACCGCTGTGCCTCTGTCTCTCTTACTATGGAGCAGCGCCTGGAGAGTTCCTTGGCTGCTGCATCTCAGAAAGACTCAGATGCTGTGGGGTTGGAGTCCCCACTGGAGGGTCCGTCGGGGACGGCTTCGCCGCTACCTTTGGGTGCTGGAGAGCAGGCAGAGCTCGGTGCTTTGCCCGTGGAGGATTTTTCTCCTGATTTTGTTTTACTGATGCACCAGGTGTTCTGTTGTAAGCGTCAGAGCATGGGCGTTGGTCCGGGGGCGACGGCGCAGTCCCCTGCGCCGGGGCTTGCATCTTCCGGTCCCAAAGCGCCCAAGCGCCAGCGTTTGCATGAAACCGTTCAGTCGGAGATGGATTGGCCGGAGGGCGAAGATCAGGACTTCGACTTGGAAGCGGATGGGGAGGCCTTAGAGGAAGGCGAACTCCCGGAACCTGAGGATCAGGCTAAAATTATTCGGGTGTTTCGCCGGGAGGAGTTGCCCGCGCTCGTAGCTGAAGTGCTTAACACTCTCGGTTTGGCACCTGCGCCGTCGGTCGACGAATCTGACGGGGTCGACCCCATCATTCAAGCGGTGCGGCAGACTCAGGTGGTTTTTCCTATACATAAAGTCATCGATCAGATGATTCAGACGGAATGGGATACCTCTGAATCTGGCCTCAAGGGAGTAAAAGTTATGCGCAAGCTGTATCCTATGGCCGACGCGGACCTCGAGCGGTTTCGCTCTCCCAAAGTAAATGCAGCGGTTTCGGCGGTCACTAAGAAGACCACTATTCCTGTGGAAGGTAGTGCGGCGTTATGGGAGCCGCAGGACAGGAAAATGGATGGTCTCTTGAAACAGTCCTTTGAGGCGGACGAGGTTGCGCTGCAGGCCTCCGTTTGTGGGGCTTGGATTGCTCGGGCCTGTCTTCGCTGGGTTCAGCGGCTTCGACAGGTGCCGGCCTTGGAATCCGAAGATTTAGGTGAGCTTCCGCGCTTGGAGTCGGGTTCGGCGTATTTGGCGGATGTTCATTACGACCTTATCAGGGCGCTATCCAATAGCATGGCGTCCATAGTGGCTACCCGCAGAGCCCTTTGGTTGAAGAATTGGGCAGCGGATGGTTCTTCCAAATCGCGGCTAGGCAGACTGCCCTTCAAGAGTAAGCTGCTGTTCGGTGAGGATATTGACAGATTGGTCAAGGATTTGGGGGAGTCCAAGGGCGGTCGTTTGCCGGAGGATCGGCCCAAAAGGGGGAGGTTCCTTTCTGCCCCTCGGGGTCAGTCTCGGGACTTTCGTCGGTTTCGCTCTCCCCGCTATGGGGGGTTTCAGCATGGTCGATATGTCTCGCGGACCTCCAGCTTTTGGGGTTTTCGAGGAGCCAGTCGCAGATTCGCGGCAGCTACCCCTGCCGCCGCCCGTAAGCCCCAATGAAGGGCAGCGGGTCCAGGCGGAGATTCCAGTGATCGGAGGGCGTCTTCGTTTTCTCTCTGCTTGGACCCAGATAACGTCCGATCAATGGGTTTTGGAGATCGTTCGAGACGGGTATGCCCTGGATTTGTCCAGACCTGTGCTCGATTCCTTTGTGGCGTCTCCCTGCCGAGGAGCTCGGAAGACGGCTCAAGTCCGGCAGACCCTCGATCATCTGCTTCGGCTGGGAGCGGTGGTTCCCGTGCCTCCGGAAGAATATGGTCTAGGAAGGTATTCCATTTATTTCGTGGTGCCAAAGAAAGGTGGGACTCTTCGTCCCATTTTGGATCTCAAAGGAGTGAACTGCTGTCTGCGGGTGCCGCACTTTCGGATGGAAACCTTAGGTCCGTGCTTGTGGCCGTTCGCAAGGGCGAGTTTCTCACATCACTCGACCTCACAGAGGCTTATCTCCATATTCCTATTCGGGAGGCGCATCAGCGCTATCTCCGGTTCGCTCTACCGTGGGGTCACTTCCAGTTTCAGGCTTTACCCTTCGGCCTAGCAACCGCTCCTCGAGTATTCACCAAAATCATGGTGGTCGTGGCAGCGGCATTGCGCAAAGAAGGGGTGCTGGTGCATCCCTATCTGGACAATTGGTTGATTCGAGGCAAATCTCGTTCGGAGAGCTTGTCGGCGACAGCGCAAGTGGTAGGCCTGCTGCAGTCCCTCGGCTGGGTCGTCAACCCGCGGAAGAGCCAGTTGGTTCCGACGCAGTCCCTCAAGTATTTGGGGGTGCTCTTCGATACTCACAGGGGCTTCGTTTTTCTTCCCGAACGCAGAGTGCTGGGTCTTCAGGCCCTCGTATGCCGGTTTCGGCAAACCCCAGCTCCGTCAGCTTGGTACTACCTTCAGTTGCTGGGAACGATGGCGGCCTCATTAGAGGTGGTGCCGTGGGCTCGCTTTCACATGCGGTCTCTCCAGCGGGCCCTGCTGCGTCGTTGGTCCAATCAGTCCGATTCCCTGAACAGGCGTCTTCACTGCCCGGCGAGAGTGTGTCGGGATTTGACGTGGTGGCTTCGGCCGGCCTCGCTCCGGGCAGGCATGTCCTTGGAGCAGCCGGACTGGATTCCGCTGTTGACGGATGCTTGTCTGACGGGCTGGGGCGCGCACTGCGGAGCTCAAGTGACGCAGGGCCTCTGGTCTACGGAAGAGAGCGGTTGGTCGATCAACCGCTTGGAACTTCGGGCAGTCCAGTTAGCGTTGCAAAGCTTCGAGACCCTGATATCGCACAGGGCGGTGCGGGTTCTCTCCGACAACGTGGCAACAGTGGCGTACATAAATCGACAAGGCGGCACCGGCAGCTCGGGTCTAGAAATGGAAGCTCGGTCGCTGTTCGAATGGGTAGAGCCCAGGCTACAGGCAATATCGGCAGCGCATATTGCCGGGAAGGACAACATGACGGCGGATTTTCTCAGCAGAGTCCACGTGGATGCCGGAGAGTGGGAGCTCAATCCGAAGGTGTTCGAGCAGGTAGTTCTGCGTTGGGGGCAGCCGGTGATGGATTTGATGGCCACGTTCCGGTCTGCGAAGGCGGCTCGATTCTTTAGCCGCCGACGAGAGCCGATGTCGGAGGGCATCGATGCTCTGCTGCAGGTCTGGCCTTCAAGGGGTCTTTACGTCTTTCCGCCGTGGCCGCTTCTCGGGCGAGTGATTCAGCGAATCGAGTCTCACCGGGGTCGGGTGCTGTTAATAGCATCGGATTGGCCCCGTCGTCCTTGGTATGCTGATCTCATACGGTTGGTGGAAGGCCCTCTGTGGCGTCTCCCTCTGGACCCGGATCTGTTGTGTCAGGGTCCGCTTCGCATGCCGCAAGTGGAGAGATTCTCTCTTACGGCCTGGCTATTGAAAGGGCGCGGCTAAGGAAGAAAGGTTATTCAAAGGCGGTCATAGCAACTCTGCTTCAAGCTCGCAAGAGGTCCACTTCGCTAGCCTATGTGCGCGTCTGGCGTATTTTTGAGGACTGGTGTTCTCGGCGTCAGGTGCGAGCGGCTACGGCTTCTCTTCCGCTATTGTTGGATTTTCTGCAAGATGGTTTTGCCAAAGGTTTGGCCGCCAGTTCCTTACGTGTGCAGTTGGCGGCGCTTTCCTGCTACAGGGGTAAAATTCAGGGCGTGGCGCTGGGGGCCCATGCTGATGTGATACGCTTCTTGAGGGCCGTTTCCCGGTTGCGTCCGGCCCGCCGCATTTTTGTCCCTGCGTGGGATCTCAACATAGTCTTGCATGCTCTCAGTGCGGCTCCCTTTGAGCCGCTCTCGCGGTGTTCGGTAAAGGATCTGACCCTTAAGACGGTGTTCTTGGTAGCAATTTGCTCAGCTCGTCGCATTTCGGAGCTTCAGGCTCTTTCTTGCAGGGAGCCCTTCCTTTCTTTCTCCGATCAGAAGGTGGTTCTCCGCCCGGTACCTTCATTTTTGCCTAAGGTGTCTTCTGCCTTTCATTTGAATCAGGTAGTGTCGCTTCCAGTGTTTCCCGCGTCTGGGGAACAGGGTTCCGATCGGGGACTCAGTCGGTTGGATCTTAAGAGTTTTGCGTCTATTTGAAAGTCACTAGCGATTTCCGCAAATCCGATCGTTTGTTCATTCTTTTTGGAGGGCCTCGCAAAGGTGAGGCGGCGGCGAAAGCTTCCATTGCCCGCTGGATTAAGGAGGCGATTGGCTCGGCCTATTTGTTGCAGGGTCGAGTTCCGCCAGTCGGTCTGCGGGCTCACTATACCAGAGCGCATGCGGCGTCTTGGGCGGAGTATAGCTTGGTTTCGCCGGTGGAGATATGTAAGGCGGCCACATGGTCTTCTCTCCACACTTTCAGTAAGCACTATCGTCTTGGCGGCGGCCGATGCCAGTTTTGGTTCCACGGTGTTGCGTGCCGGCTGGAATAATCCCGCCCGTTAGTCTTCTTTGTTACATCCCATACGTAGAGGACTAAGCTGGAGGAACGATAAGGAAATAGTAATTACACTTACCTGGTAATTGTAGTTCCTTGAGAGACGACAGCTTAGTCCTCCTGCCCTCCCTTGTACTCATTTTTTTTTTTTTGGCTCGGCACGCCTTTGATTCAGAGGTCGTTTTTCACAGGTGAGTGTGTTTCCTTTTCTATTCTTTTCTTTCTCTGGCTGCTTATGCTGAGGCAGTGGTGAGACCTTTTCTTTGGGTCTCTTTTCTATGGTCTAATCTGGTAAATGGAAACAAAAAAAAACAAAACACGGTTTTGCATTCTGCTGATTTCTCTGCTTAAAGGTTAGCTATTTTTTCTGAGTTTGCTTTGACAGTAGTTCACTGGGTTGGAGGAGATGGCAGAGATGCTGTATCCAGTGATGCTGAAATTTGATTGGTCCAGTCTTCATGCTGCAGGAGGAGGTGCACAACCCATACGTAGAGAACTAAGCTGTCGTCTCTCAAGGAACTACAATTACCAGGTAAGTGTAATTACTATTTTGAATTGTCCAAACCTTTGTTAAGAGTGTCAAGAAGTGCAATGAGCAGGGTTTCGACACCATGAAAAGGGCGAAAACCGTATTGGTGTTCATCAAGAGGGGCAAAAGTGTCTATATGATCTTGTAGCTGTAATTGTACAGCTTTTTCTATGATTTTTGTTAGGAAAGGGATGCTAGCAATTGGACGATAGGATGATGGGTCATTTATATCTAGTGTTTTGTTTTTTAATATAGGGCGGATTGCAGATAGTTTTAGCTCTTTAGGTAATACCCCTTGCAGGAGAGATTGATTCACTATATTTAGGATAAAGGGTGCTTAGTTTGTTTGATCCAGAGAACTGGGCAGGGATCAAGTATGGATGTGGTTGTGTTGATTTTCGATATTATATTGAGTAGCTGTTTCTTATCTATTGGTTGGAAAGTATTCCAGGTGTGGTTATTAGAGGATGGGGTAGTATTGAAGGGTGTAGGTATCATAGATGATTTAAGTTTGCTAGCAAAATAGTCTGCCAAATCTTGTATGTTAATTAAGGCTGATTGGTGATTATCTATGGGGGCTTTAGATAAAGATTTTATTATCTCAAACAATTCTCTAGGCCGATTAATGGCTTTATTTAGGATCTTCGCATGGTATTGTTTTTTGGCATTGTTTGTTGCTGACCTGTAAGTGTTGAGATTTGTAAAGTATAGGTCTCTTAGGTCAGGTGTTTTTGTTTTTCGCCATTCTTTTTCAATTTTTCGAAGGTTTTTTTTGATGAGGACTACTTCAGTTGTGTACCATTTTTCTGAAGATCTAACCTGGTATTTTTTTGGTGTATTGTGTAACGGTTTAGATGCTGATTTTATGATTGTATTCCAAATGGTTGTAGCTTCATCAAGGTTATTTATGTCTGTAGGTAATTGTGGAATGATTGAGTTGAGAAATTCTTCAGGTGAAAAGTCTAAATTTGGGTCTGTTGTGATTTTTAGGTTGATGAGTAGAGGTAGTAGATGGTATATTAATGGAGAAATTTATTATAAAGTGGTCAGACCATGGGATTTGTGATGATATAGGAGGAGTATATTCATGTGTTATAGTAAAGATCAAAGGGAGAAATACTAAATCCAGCGTATTTCCTTTATTATGAGTGGGTTGATTAATAATTTGCTGAAAGCCCATATCTTCCATAGATTCTAGAACGATTGTGGATTGGTTATTGCAGGTTGCTAAGTTAAAATCACCCAGGATGATGTGAGGTTTGTTTGTGGATGCTTTGCATGCTGTTTCTAGTATAGATGTTACATTTTGGGTATCTGATGCAGGTGGTCTATAAAAGAGGCAGATTGCTAAGTTCCTGTTTTCTATCATTAGTATATCTGTATTTTCGTTAGTTTCACTAATAGAGGTGGAACAATTCAAACTTGATTTTGCCAGTATTAGGACTCCACCACCTTTTCTTTGATTGCGGTTACAGATGAATAAAGTATATCCTTTTATTTTTAATTGGTTAGCTAAGACTGTATCAGAGTTGCTTAGCCAAGTCTCTGTTAGGCAGAGGTAGTCTGGGTTCTCGTCAGTGATGAGATCTATGATTGGGATTTTGTTCCTAACAGATCTTACATTTATGGGAATTATTTTGAGGTCTTGATTGGGTGGGTTTAGCTTTTTTATTTCGTTATCTGTTTTTGTTTGTATGTTAATTAATCTTCTTATGCGTGTATCTGTGTACCTAGCTGCTGGTGGGTTATGTATGTGTGAGTATGGTTTGTAGTTATTAATGTGTATTTGATTGATATGTTGTGGGGCAGTATGTAGGTAGGCCATTCTATTGTGGTGATAAGGTAGGTATTGTGGTTGGTAGCATATTCCAGGGGAGGTAAATAGGCTTATAGCAATACTTATGATATATAACAGATGTATAATGAACTGTGCAAATTTCATTTTTGCCATGATGTAGATTATGAGAAATGCTGATAAAGTTTGATAGTATATGAACAGTAGGAAACTGATGGGAGAGTACTAGTAATAGTAGGAAGAGGATGTTAGCAATGTTGTAGAAGTGTTTGCAACAGTGTAACCAAATGGGAGAAGTACTGGCAACAGTGTATAGATGAGCAACAGTGTGTAAACATATGAGAGATGTACTAGTAATAGTGGAGACAAAATGTTGCTTGAGAGGATGCTAGCAGCAATAAATGGCAATGTGTTAGCAACCAAGAGTATAGCAGCAATATTTACAATATTAGCAACATTGGAGATGCATTTGAGAATACTGGTAATATGCTTAGCAGTGATTGTTAGCACAATTATGATAGTGTGTTAGCAACAGTAAATCCAGGTATATTCACTATATCTAAGGTAAATAGTGATTTGGGTAAAATTATGACAGTGTTATGTGCTCAAGTTTCTTATTTCATGTGCACTTTTCATACTATAGCTATTGGTAATATAACTGTCTGTTTAGTAGAAAGCTGGTCTTGGCAATAACTGCTGTTTTGGATTGCTTGTAGATTCTGGTACTTTGTTGATTAATCGCCAGGTTACAGTTTGTTTCCCGCCTAAGGACCACGCCAAAGGGCCCTCTTGTGAGGCCCTCAGGCTCGGGCACGCCTGCCGGCGGCACTTTATGAGTGATCCGCTGTGTTTTCCCACAACCCCGATTGGGCTGGAGCGCAGGAGCGGGAAACCGCCTCTCGCCCTGTGCTCTACCCCGACCAGGGAGCCTCCGATGATGGCTGCAGAAGTTAAAAGGGAGTTGGAGTATGTGGGAGGACGATGGGGCTGGAGAGCGTCCGTAGGTGGTGAGGTATAAGATGAGAATGAAGAATTAGGGAGCGTTGTTGATAGTGCGTGAGGGTGCTTAGGACGTAGCAGGAGTCGGTTGCTTTCCGTCGCTGCCTGGAACGTCTTGCATCAGCTGTACGGGTTTACATAGAGGTGAAGGGTGATCCTCTGAGGATATTTTATCTCGTGTGGGTCTTTTCTTGAAGGGCTGACACCTAAGGGCCGAGCCAAAGGGCCCTCTTGCGAGGCCCTCAGGCGTGGGCCCGCCAGATGGTGCCTGCTTTTTCAAGATGGTGCTCTGCCCCGATTGGGTAGAGCACGTTGCAGGGAGTCCTTTGTCGGCTCGATCCCTCTCGGGAGAGCTGAGTTGCTGTGCTGGATGGAGGGCAGCGCTAAAAGGACTCTTCTCCCGATGGTGCCTGCTTTTTCAAGATGGTGCTCTGCCCCGATTGGGTAGAGCACGTTGCAGGGAGTCCTTTGTCGGCTCGATCCCTCTCAGGAGAGCTGAGTTGCTGTGCTGGATGGTACACCATACATGTTTGGCTGGTAAATGCGAAGTCGCGAGAGGAGAATCTAGTGATAACAGAGCAGGTCATAACTTTTCTGCAGGATCCAGGCTGGGTCATCGTGTCCAAGAGCAAGCTGACCCCATCGCAATGGATTGTGTATCTCGGGGTGGAGTGTGACACTATGAGCTGAGTAGTGTCGCTCCCTCAAGTGGATAGCTTGCATACAACAGCAGTTCTGATGGTTCCAGGTGGATGCATATGCTGTCGGCTTGGCACTATCTCCAGGTGTTCAGCCTGATGGTTGCAGTGTTTGACCTGGTACTCTGTGCCAGGGCACATATGAGACTGCTGCAGAGGGTGTTTCTATCGAGAGAGTCCCCTCAACATTGGTCTTTGTCCAGACAACTTTGCAGGACCTGAAGGATAGCCTAAAGTGATAGTTCAACGGCATCTAGTGAAAGGGGTGTCATTGGAGATCCTGGATTGGGTAGTGGTCACAAGAGATGCCAGCCTCTCAGGATGGGGGGGGGGGGGGTGCATTGCCAAGCTCAGGTGGCTCAGAGTCAGTGGTCAGAAGAGGAGAGCTCCTGGTTGATCAGTCGCCTGGCAATCCATGCATTTGTGAATGGCTGTGCTGCGGTTTGCACCACTATTGGGAGGGCCGGGCGGTGAGTTCTTTGACGATGCTGCAGCAGTGGCATACATCAACAGACAGGGTGGCACAGTGACTCCACTTCTGCAGTGGGAGGAAATGCACCTTCTGACACTATCGGCAGTGAATGTGGCCAGCAAGAAAAATGTGCAGGCCATTTGTGTGTGTCTTTTTTTTTTTTTTCTCTGCAAATAACAGGCTCTGTCCGGTAAAGATTTTCCGGCAAACTAACGGAGCCATACCAGTGATATCAATGTACTTTTCAGAAAGATTCCCCTGATGAAACCAACATGGTGAAACACAATTCATAGCGTGTGAACAAGCATCGGGAATTCATCCTAAAGCTAAGCACTGGTTCACTGTTTAACAATATTTTTGAAGTATAAACATAAGGCTTGTCAAGGGAAACGTCATTGGTTGTTAAACAGAAAATTTGAAAAAAAAACATACATGGTTAAAAGAAAGGGGTCATTGATGCACATTTAGGCATCAGTCCACCGCAGGCTTTCCAGTAAGCAGTGGCAGCCTATGGTTTCTGAGACCTCTCTAGCCACGAGTCTAAATACGATATATCACACTTTTCCTATGTTGTAATACAGAGCATCACTGTTATTTGGATTTGTACTCTGGGAAAAGTGGCCATACTTGCGTTTTTGTCTCTGCAGACATCGCTTAGACCCGGTGGAGTGGTCGCTTGAAGAGTTGGTTTTTCACAGCTTGGTGTGGCGCTGAGGGCAGCCGATCATGGAACTTATGGCATCCGCAGCCAAGGCAAGCCATTTCTTTAGCCGCTGACAAGAGAATGTCAGAGGGCCTGGACACCCTGAGGCATCCCTGGCCACAGGAGGGCTCCTCTGACAGGACAGCACAACACCGTGGGCAGGTGATACTTGTGGCTCCAGATTGGCCTTGGTATGCAGATCTCATCAGATTGTCGGTGGTGAAGCCATGGAGACTGTCAGCCAGGCCGGGGCAGGTCCTCGTGCCTCAGGTGAATTGATTCTCACTTACAGCTTGATTCTTGAGAGGGCGCATCTAAAGAGGCAAGGGTACTTTCAGGGGTGATTGTGACCCTCTTGAGCGCAAAAGCGCTCCACAACTCTGTCCTACATCTGAGTGTGGTGTGTATTTGAAGGCTGGTGTGTGGAGCGCGGTGTCTTGGTCTTCTGTTCCTCAATTGCGGATGTTTTGTCATTCCTCCAGGCAGATCTAGACAAGGGTCTGGCATGAAATTCCTTAAAGGTGCAAGTGGCTGTGCTCGTCTGCTATAGAGGGAAGATATGTGGTTCCCCATGGGCTTTGCACCCGGATATGGTAGTTTTTTTGAGGGTGATGAGGCAGGTCAGGCCTCCGGTGTATCCGGTGGTACCTTCCTGGGATCTCAATTTAGTTCTCTCGGCAGTGGCTGATGTGCCCTTTGAACTGCTCAGCAGGGCTTCGCTGAAGGATTTGACCCTAAAAGTAGTCATCTTAGTGGTTATCTGCTCGGTGAGGTGTATTTCGGAGCTTCAGGCCTTGTCTTGCAGGGAACTGTTTCTCCTCATTCCGAAGAGAGAAGATGGTATTGAGACCAGTTCCCTCCTTTCTGCCTAAGGTTGTATTGCAGTTTCATGTGAATCAGGAGGTAACCTATTGGTGTTTATGGACAAGACACCACCAGATGACCAACTTCATTCCTTGGATGTCAGGTGAGCCTTAAGTCAATATCTAAAATGTACACAGCTGCTCAAGAAGTTGGATAGACTTTGTAGGGCTTCGATATCCCGCTGGGTGAAGGAAGCCATTGCTTTAGCATACCTGTTGCAGCATCGGACAGTGCCAGCAGGGCTGTGCCCATTCTTCCAGAGAGTAGGCAGCATCCTGGGCAGAGTTTCTGCTCGTGCCACCAGCAGAGATTTGCAGAGTGGCGACATGGTTGTCCCTCCATACCTTTTTGTGAAGCAGCATTGCCTGGATGTGCAGGCTTGGTAGGATGCATGTTTTGGGACAGAGTTTGCAGGCCGTGCTCGTGAGTCATCTTCCTTCCTCCCCCCCTCCCCCCCCCCTCGGGTTTAGGCTCTGCTATAGTACATCCCATCTATCTGGACTGGACTGGAGGGATGAGAATGAAGGTGAAATTAGGCCTGCCTTGCTAATTTTCTTTCATGGAGTCCCCCCAGTTCAGGACACGCCCTGTTCAGTATTAATCAGCTCAGGTGTGAAAGTATGGAAGCCCATGTAGGTACTGTGTTGGTGGTGTGATAAACCTTCAGAGTTCTCAGAGGGTAGAAGCAGCCAAATGTTGTTCTCGGAGGGCTCTTGTAAGGAATTTTTCAGTGGGGGGGAGGGGGATATATGGGAAACCAGAGTATGCAGGCGAAAAGACCATCGAAGGTCCTACGACATGGCTTGAGACTCTCCGTTGGAGTCTCTCTTTTTTTTTTATCCCAGTGTCAGTTGTGTGTTTTTTTTTCAGAGGGTAGTTGGGGTCATAGCAGTCTGAAAGTAGGTGATATTGCTGCTTTGACAAGGGGTACTGAACTGCTGGGGGGGGGGGGGGGCTCAGCTTGGCTCGGCTCATGGACTCTTATCCTGTGACATCTGGCTTTTGAATATTTGGTCTCCAGCTGCTGGTGAATGGACACAACCCATCTGATTGGACTGGAGGGACTCCATGGAAGAAAATTAGCAGGTAAGGTCTAATTTCACCTTGTGCAGTTGGGCTCTCACATACAGACCCCTATCTACCTATTTGTAGAGCCACTCTCCAACATCCACTCCCAAAATATCTATCTAATTTGTGTAGTCAAATTTTTGCATGGAGAAAACTGCTTTTTTTTTGTCAGTTTCTTATATAAACTTTCAAATGTGTCCTTATGCAGATTTTTGTAGGAAAAAGTTGGTAATTTAAGTTCCATTTGAGTTGCCCGATCAGATGTATTTTTGTATACCATCTGTAACCATATCAACTGCAACCAATACAACAACAAAACTGAGTTTACATTTTTGCATTAGAGATTCTTGTAATTGAAACGTTCAGACAGTGTTTGATGGTATTACATTTTGTGAACCGTGCACATAGCTAATTTTATAAAGCAGCTAGTTTGAGACACTATTCATACCAGTGGTTTCTCTTCCTCTCTCTTGCTTGACCAGAAAAGAACACCCGAGTTGTCATGAAACATTTCCTTCCGATTGGCAAACAGCTCATGTCATGACCAGTAGAGTCCTCAGCATTGAGAATTATCGGTTGATGAACTCTGTTCTACAAAGACATGCTGCTTGTTGGAGCTAAATTTGGGCATAATTTACACTTAAATTCTTTGATTGTGAGACCATATCCCAAAAGCAAGCTGTTATCCAACCAGTTAGGTTTGTTTTCCTTTTTACAATTTAAAGCTAGGCATTACTTTTTGAAAGTGTGTTTTCTACATTTTTTTCAGATTGTAAAACAGAAGGATAAAGTTCCCTTAAAACATGCGAGCGATGCAGCACCTGCTAGAAAGGCAAAACCTGCAAACCCTGCTTTTAAGTCTGTGTCGAATACCACAGTATCCCAGAGGCTTTTGGGGAAAGGCGTGCCTTCTGTTCTATCACGACCTAGCAGCACTGGCAAGTTACCAAGCAGAAAGTGCTCCCAGCAACCATGCATATTGCAACCTGGAGCAGACCACTGGCTAAAAGCCAGAGTTTTAAGCGACACACAAGTGGTGAGGACAATAGCAAAGCAACAGCCCATCAGAAATCCTAGAGATGGTGTATTACCTGGCACTTTAAATCTTCATAATGAGGAACTGTCCACAGTAGTGAAGTCTTCACAAAAGAAACATTTCTGTGGCAATGAGAATATACCAGGAAAGATGGTACGGGCTTCTGAGAATAAACCCAAATTAGAAATTGGCAGAACTGGAAAATCCAAGGTGGTTTTAAACAAACCATGGACTAAGAGTGGTTCAGAGCATGTGAAGACCTTGAACCTTATTACAAAACAAAACCTTAATCCAAAGGAAGGTGTTAGAAATGTCGCTAGTAAGACTCGGGTTTTAGCCAGTTTGGACAAATCTCAAAAAATATCCCAAAATCTTTCAAGGCCAATAGGCAAAACAAATGGGCTTATTTCTTCTCGTCAGTTAGGTCAGACATACACCATTTCCAAGTCTTTGCCATCAGAAAACACAGTACACCTCAAGAGCAAAACCACTGTGGGCAAGCATTGTGTGCAGATTCAGAGACCAGGTCCTTCTCTGCCATGCAAAACTGCTAATATCAAGGCTGAAAGGCCCAGTGGGTCAAAAAGTCTTCCCCTTAAACAACCATTCACTCATGTTTCAAATAAGCCTGTAGCGCAGACAGCATTGAAAACCAAGGTCACAGCAAAGAGAGCTACTTCAGTACCAGTCAAGAGCCAGCAGTCAGATTGCATAACTAAAAAAAACAGGCTACAAGAAGCTGCACGGAAGTCTGAAGCCAGAACCAGTAGGACTATCCCCAAATTGCCCACCAGCACTTTCAGATCCCAAGACTGCATCATAACACCAAGTACTACCAGGAATTTTGCAACACCCAAGTCTGTAGTATCATGTTTGTCAATAAGCAAAGCAAAAGGTGAAATCAAGGTTGGTCCAGCTACCACAGGCAAGAAAACGGAGCAAGACCGGAGGTATGGTATTTAGACCTTATTCAAAAGCTTTTTTAATACCTGTTATCATTTTAGTCAGTGGTTTACTTTGTAACTTTAAATGTGGTAATGTACATTAAACAGGAACATTGATAACCCTCTATTGCCTCAGAAGAAATCCAAGTTAAGTGACTTGCCCAAGGCCACAAGGAGTGCTAGTGGGAATCGACCCATATTTCTTAGGTCCCAAGCCAATGCTGTAACCGTTAGGCTGCTCCACCACTCCTGTTGCTGATTTGTCATTTACCTCTGAAGCTACATTTCTGTTAACTTAAGGAAACGCCATAAGAAATCTTATGAACCTATTATAGCCCCAGTCGTATGATGCCCCTTTTAGGACCTGCAAGTTCTGAAACCCTAAAATGGGAGTAGCTGGTCCAGAGATCAGGCTTAAACATAATATGGATGCTGGCTCTTTCTGATCAGTTTCCTCCTATCCTTCATAATTGTCCTGTTCAACCAGAGCTCGGATCTGCACATTGAGCCTTCATTTGCCACTACCGAGAAGTACTGCAGCAACAGTTGGGTATGCATCAGGGCTTTTTCCAGGCCTTGAAATTATAGATCTTAAATATGGCTACTAAGTTGACCATTGTATAATGACTGGGACAGGCTTTCGTTCAGAGGCTGTGAATGCTACCTCTGCAGCATCCCTATTTCTGACTAGTCTAGGAAGCAGAGCCCTGCTGCAGGATGGGGGGGGGGGGGGGGGCGCGGCGGCGGGGGGGGCGGCGGCGGCAGTAACAACCCACATGTCGAGACTGGACTGGAGGTATTCAAGGAAAGCCAATTAGCAAGTAAGACCTAACTATCCCTTCTTGCAGGCCGTGCTTCCCAGTCACCTGGACAATCGGGGCAAGGGCAGGTCTTCCATATATTTAAAACGCAGCAGAGAGCTTTCTTGTTAAATTTAGAACCCAAGACTCCCTCTATCCAAGCAAAGGCTGTGGGACGTTTCCTGGAAATTGGTCACAGATTACCTTAGAAGCACAGAGCAGGGTACTGTATAGCAGGAAAGGAGGTACCATATTCACACTCGGATGCAGCTGTTAGTTCACCTGAGCTTAGTCTCAGGTCCATAACGTATGCCTGAAGACAATGTACATTAAGATATTAGGTGTAGTTTTATTATAAGTATCCCTAACAACCCTAAGTAGGTAAAGAACTTAAATAACTAAACACAACCTTAAAACTAAGATGTGGAGAGCAGTCCAGCAGCAAGATGGGGGTTCCTTATCGTCACTCCAGTCCAGTCCCTTTACTTCTGGGTTACGCAACCCTTCCAGCAGCTTGGAGGCTGAGCCCAACCTTTTTTGGAGGTGGAGCGGTATAAGTACCCCTGGGACCACCCACTCACTCCAGTATTCTCAGCCTCCAAGCAGCTGGAGGGTTCCGTAAGCCTGGGCTTACTGGAGTCCTTCTTTTAGATAATACTTTTTATTTAATCTTATTTAATTTTATTTAATCTTATTTACTTAATTTTATTTAAGTTTATTGGTCTAACTTACTTACATTTCTTTAGCTGATTAAGCTCCTGCGGCTTTAAATTTCTGCCGGCTCCTTCTCCCCCCCCCCCCCCCCTCCCTCCTGTTCGGGCCGGGGAACGGAGGTAAGCGGTGTCCTGCAGCGTCAGGGGAGACTTCCCTCTCTCCTGCTCCGGGCAAGATCAATTGGGCCAGAAGACAACCGCCGCCATTCTCTGCCTCGCGCCGAAGCCCCCAGGGTGGCTGAGCGCTGTAGGCAAGACCGCCGGAGGCAAGACCGCCATTCGGGCCTACCGCCAATCACTTCCTAGGCGGACGAAGCGACGCGGCAGCGATAACGGTCTCCCCGGCATCGCGGAAGCAGCGAAAGTGATTGCTGCTGTAAGGGGGCGCAATTTCACTTCAGGCCTTCTCTCGGAGCACGGCAAACCCGGCGACTACCCTCCCGCAGTCCCGATCTGGCTCCACGTGGTGAGGCCCACCACGTGTAGAGCCTGCGGGCCAGGATAGCCGCGCCGGGGGCAGGATCCAGTACCAGCATCTGAAACGCAAGTACCTCCGGTGGGGGAAAGAACTTCTAAATTTTTGGTTAATGCTTTATTTAAATTTATTTAAATTTATTTACTTTCTATCCAAATTTTAATCTTTTATCTTAATTTTGTTGCGCTGGTACTGGGTTTAATTTCCTTTGGGGCAAGCACTTTGTCTGTCTCCCCCCAAGAGGAACAGAAAGGGGAGAAGTAAAAAAGGTTAAAAAAAGTTAAGACTGCATGTTTATTGAATTTTTATTCAAATCTTAGAAACATGGCAACCAAGCCACGCTGTCCCTCCTGTGGAACACGCAGAGGCAGCTCCGCAGAGTCAGGAATCTGCAGGAGCTGCGCCGCAGTGGCGGCCTCAGTTGAGCAGGAGATTAATCTCGCTGTAGCTCTCCCTCCTCAGGGGGCAGGAGACCTAGGTGGAGAGGGAGGGTCACAGGCACCCCCTCCTACGTCCTCGGACATACCTTCTCCTTCCCTACCCCCTTCCCCCCTCCCTGCGGGGGAAGGAGGGTCCGGGGATTTTTTCTCCCCGGACTTCATACTCTTGCTGCACAAGGCCTATTGCTTACGGAAGCAAGGCTTAGGTGCAGCTGAGGCCGGACCGTCAAAGGACAATTCAGCCTCAGATGCCAGCGTGCCAACGAAGCGCCCCCGGCTGTGTGAGGAGGAGCCCCTGGCGACCCCTTTCTCAGGTTACTCCGGAGGAGACGTACTCAGACAAGGACTTGGACGAGGAGGAAGAGGAGCTGGAAGAGGGAGAGATCCCGGAGGAAGACCAATCCAGGATCATCAGAGTCTTTCGTCGGGAGGAGCTCCTGGCACTAATTAATGAATCCCTAAAGGTCCTCAATGTGACCTCAGATACGCCGGCTGAGGAGGAGGCGCTGGAGGACCCATTGATCCAGGCCATTAGGAGATCCCAGAAGGTCTTTTCGGTCCACAGAGTGGTTCGTCAGATGATCCAGGAAGAATGGGACCAGCCGGAATCTAGCCTGAGGGGGACCCGCCCCATGCTGCGCCTATACCCTCTCCCAGAGGCAGATAAGGAGCTCCTGAAGTCCCCCAGAGTGGATGCAGCAGTATCAGCAGTCACTAAGAAGACTACTATCCCAGTTGAAGGCAGCACGGCCTTAAGGGATTCTCAGGACAGAAAGTTGGACACGCTCCTGAAACAAGCATTTGACATAAGCGCTCTCGCCCTACAGGCCTCCATCTCGGGAGCTTGGGTTGCTTGGGCCTGCTTAAGGTGGTCGCAGCAACTGCAAGCGGCGGAGTCCACCGCGGGGGACGCCCGGCCCAACGCCGCTAGGTTGGAATCCGGAGCAGCCTACTTAGCGGATAGTCAGTATGACCTCATCAGAAGCCTGGCCAAGAACATGGCCTCGGTAGTGGCAGCCAGGCGTTATTTGTGGTTACGAAATTGGGCAGCGGATGCCTCTTCAAAGGCACGCCTGAGTCGACTCCCCTTTAAGGGCAAGCTGCTCTTCGGGGAGGATTTGGAGAAGCTAGTAAAGGACCTTGGCGAGTCCAAGGGAGGCAGGCTACCAAAAGATAGGCCGAAACAAAGTCACCCTCTGCCTTCGAATCGCCCCCAGTCCAGGGGTTCTCGGAGGTTTCGCCCTGCCAGATCCTACCCCCCATCCAGGGGACGCTTCCCCTCCAGGAGCCAAGGTTTCAGGGGGTTTCGAGGGGCAGGCCGCGGCTTTGGGGCCTCCTCCTCCTCGGCACCTAGAAAACCACAATGAAGCGACGGGGGACCAGGGGGAAGAGCGGCCAGTGGGAGGCCGCCTAAGGCAGTTCCTCCCCGCCTGGTCCCGGGTCACTTCGGACCAATGGGTGCTGGAGGTGATCAGAGAGGGCTACGCTCTCGAATTCGCAAAGCAATTACCTCCAGCATTCGTTCAATCTCCCAGCGGATCCCCGGCAAAGAGGTCGGCGATAGAGACAACCCTCGCGCGGCTAATTGCACTAGGAGCAGTGGTACCGGTACCATCAGACCAGTTAGGATCGGGTCGATACTCGATTTACTTCATAGTCCCAAAGAAGGAAGGCTTATTCCGGCCAATCCTGGACCTGAAACAGGTCAACCGCTGTCTCAGGGTACCACATTTCCGCATGGAGACCCTACGCTCAGTAATCGCAGCAGTAAGGACCGGAGAGTTCCTGACATCCCTCGACTTGACGGAAGCCTACCTGCATATTCCAGTCAGGAACTCCCATCAACCGTTCCTAAGGTTCGCGGTGCCGGGGGGCCACTTTCAATTCCAGGCACTTCCCTTCGGACTAGCGACCGCCCCACGGACATTCACCAAGGTGATGGTAGTAGTAGCGGCCTTCCTCCGCAAGGAAGGGATTCTAGTACACCCGTACCTAGACGACTGGCTGATCAGAGCAAAATCGCTAGCGGAAAGCCGTTCGGCAACAGAGTTATTCAGGTCCTAGAGGAGTTGGGGTGGGTCATCAACCGAGCAAAAAGCAGGATGGCCCCCTCCCAGGACCTCGAATACCTTGGAGCAAGATTCGACACCGGAAGGGGCAGAGTGTTCCTCTCACAAACGCGATCAAGGGACTTAAGATGGCTAATCGCACAGTTCCAGAGCAGACGAAACGCCTCAGCATGGCATTATCTTCAGGTGTTGGGCACGATGGCGGCAGCAATAGAGGTTGTGCCTTGGGCCAGGGCCCACATGAGACCATTACAACACGCGCTATTGCGTCGGTGGTCCCCACAAATCCATCCCCTCACAACACAGTTACCGTGTGCGCCAAGGACCAAACGCTCACTCCTCTGGTGGCAGTGCACAAAGAATCTGGAGCGGGGAATGCCACTCGAGCCTCATCTCTGGGTACTGTTGACAACGGATGCCAGTTTGTCAGGCTGGGGGGCTCACTGCAAGGACCAGTTTGTCCAGGGCCGCTGGTCTCCGCTGGAAGCTCAATGGCCCATCAACAGATTGGAGTTGCGGGCTGTCTCTCTAGCTCTCAGAGCGCTCGAACCTCTGGTACTAAGAAGGGCAATTCGCATTCTCTCCAACGTCACCACGGTAGCTTACATCAACCACCAGGGTGGCACCAGCAGCCCCTCCCTGGAGAAGGAGGCGGACATCCTGTTCCAGTGGGCGGAACCCCGCCTGGAAGCTCTTTCGGCGCAACACGTGGCAGGCACGGACAATCTCACGGCCGATTAACCTCAGCAGGCACAGGATAGACCACGGAGAGTGGGAGCTGGAGAAGGAGACCTTCGACAAGATTGTGAACCACTGGGGGCTACCAGTAATGGATCTCATGGCAAGCTTCGCGTCAGCCAAGGTGGACAGGTTCTTCAGTCGGCGGAAGGAAAGAATGTCCGAAGGCCTCGATGCCCTGTCTCAGAAGTGGCCGGCGGAGGGCCTCCTCTACGTATTCCCCCCTTGGGTCCTCATCGGAAAGCTCCTTCAACGAGTGGAGTCTCTCACCAGGGCCTGGTAATCCTCATTGCCCCGGATTGGCCGAGGCGCCCTTGGTATGCAGATCTGGTGAGACTGCTAGCCGACCGGCCTTGGCGGCTCCCCTGCAAAAGGGGTCTGCTCAGGCAGGGCCCAGTCCTGATGCCTCAAGTGGATCGATTCTCGCTTACGGCCTGGCTATTGAAAGGGCGCGGCTCTTAAAGCGAGGTTATTCGGGAGCAGTAATATCAACGCTATTAAATGCGAAGAAACGCTCGACCTGCTTGTCCTATGTTAGGGTATGGCGCATCTTTGAAGCTTGGTGTGCGGAACACCGAAGGAATCCCCTTTCGGCCTCAGTCCCTGAGGTTCTGGAATTCTTGCAAGCTGGGTTTGACAAGGGTCTGGCTCACAGCTCCTTAAGAGTCCAACTAGCGGCCATCGCTTGCTATAGAGGGAAGGTCCGCGGTAAGCCCCTAGGGGCCCATGCGGATGTATCCAGGTTCCTGAGGGCAGTCAGACTGCGCCCGCAACGGAGATCTGTGATTCCCCCGTGGGACCTCAATCTGGTGTTAAATGCAATGGTCAGGGAACCCTTTGAGCCAGTAAAGAGGGCCTCCCTGAAGGATTTAACCCTCAAGACAGCTTTCCTGGTCGCTATCTGCTCGGCCAGACGAGTCTCCGAGTTGCAAGCGCTGTCCTCCCAACCTCCTTTCCTTTCCTTTTTCAGGGACAAGGTGGTCCTGCGGACAGTGCCTTCCTTCCTACCCAAGGTCATTTCCCCATTCCATTTGAACCAGACAGTAACCCTCCCGGCCTGGCCGGTCGAAGCCCCGGAAGGCAGGGATAGTAAGCTAAGATTCCTAGACGTCCAGAGGATCTTGAAGCGATACCTCTCCCGCACAGCCCCTTTCCGGAAATCCGAACGTCTGTTCGTCCAGTTCGGAGGCCCGCACAAAGGGGAGGCGGCAGCCAAGGCCTCCATCTCCAGGTGGATTAGAGAAGCGATTGCCTCCGCCTACATCCTAAAAGGGAAGCAGGTCCCAGTGGGACTACGGGCGCACTCTACCCGAGCTCAGGCCACCTCGTGGGCAGAGTACAGTCTAGTTTCCCCTTTGGATATTTGCAGAGCGGCAACTTGGTCCTCGCTGCATACCTTCACAAAACACTATAGGCTAGACGTACAGAGCGCAGCGGATGCGCGGTTTGGTCTGGCGGTTCTTCAGTCCGGTGTGCCGGACCCCTCCCGGAGTTGAACTGCTCTGATACATCCCAGAAGTAAAGGGACTGGACTGGAGTGACGATAAGGAAGAAGTAATTAGATCTTACCTGCTAATTATTGTTCCTGAAGGAACGACAGTCCAGTCCCTGATCCCTCCCGGCTCGGCCGGACTTGAAGACCTATCAGACGACGGCAGAGGGTCGACCAAGCGGAGATCCAGGTCGGAGCAAAAGAGTGCGAAGGAAGTCTCCTCTGACAGGGTCGGGCAGCCGCCTCCTCCCATTGCCCTCCCTCCTCCGTGTTCCTTCTTGTTCCTATCTCCCAGTTTAGAAAAGAGAAAAAAAAAATTTTAATCGTTTAGTTTGAGATTTATTCATAGAAATTGCTACAGTTGGCTTTGTCATTCGAATACTGGAGTGAGTGGGTGGTCCCAGGGGTACTTATACCGCTCCACCTCCAAAAAAGGTTGGGCTCAGCCTCCAAGCTGCTGGAAGGGTTGCGTAACCCAGAAGTAAAGGGACTGGACTGTCGTTCCTTCAGGAACAATAATTAGCAGGTAAGATCTAATTACTACTTTTCCAGTCCCTTGCATAGACTGTAATGTGTGATTCCTTAGCGTCCCTCTAGTCCAGTCCCGGAACCATAGAGTTGTCAACCTCCTCCAGCAGCCTTGGAGACTGAAATACATCATCGCTTTGCTGGCACCAGTATAAGTAGGCAAGGACCGCCCCCTCTCACCAGTACTTTCAGTCTCCAAGCAGCTTGGAGGTTCTGAGCCCAGGGCTGGGCTCAGTGAGAACAAATAAGTAGAGCTTGGGTTTTTGAAATTTACTCCTTTTGGTTTATTTTCCCTGTTTGATTTGGTTACTTCGTTTTCTTTTATGTCAGATCTGCTGCTGCTGTAAGGGATCCTGTGTCTGTGGACCTTTTTATTTTTTGTTTCTAAAGGATCAAGGAGTTCTTCCCCCTCCCTCTCTGCATTGCCCCAGCGTCTAAACAAGCACAGGGGAGACAGTGCTGATCCGTGGCCTCCCTGCTCCCGAACCCGCGTTGAAGGGGTGAGGAGCAGGTGGAAGGCGGGCAGTTGCAGCAGCAGCAGCGATACAGGGGCTGAAAAGCCTGAGAAGGTTGTGCCCAGATCAATCGGAGCTGAAGCCGTTAAAAAGGCTGTGCTCCGGTGTCCTGTTGGCTCCTTTCCCTCACTCCCCTCCCCCCGGGATCAGCGGCGGTGGTAAGTACCCACGCAGATCTGCTTTGGGGAGCTGGTTTAAAATGGGAGGGGAGGCTTCGCGGCGGCTCCCGGGGTTGCAGGGTGCTCGGGGCCTTGCCGCAGGGGGGGTGAGAGAGTGTGCCTTTTTGAGCGGGAATGCTGGCAGTGGCCATTTTGAGGGCCGCGTTTTCACCGGCAGGATTTATTTGTTTTGGTAGACAGCCTTGCTCCTGAGCTCCCTTGGGGGGAGCGGATAAGGAGCATTTAGTGTGCAAATTCTAGTCTGATTTTGATTTTTGCCTTTAATTTACTTTAACTTTATTTTTGATTCAGTTGCCTTTGATTAATTGGCAACCGGGGATTAGTTCCTTTGGTTAGGAGCAAATATCCTTATTTACAGTGGTTTTAAATTTGAGCCGGCCTCTTTAAGTTTGTAGCAGCTCTCACCTTCCCTCCTCAATTATTTTTTGCTTGATGCAGGCCTTTGCTGGTGCGGATCTCTCTCCCTTGACTACAGGAGAAAGCTCCGGGACCCGTACATCCACACTGCAGCTGTGTGAGACGGAGCCTCTCCGTTGCTGCGGGATTTAATTTGCACGGTGGAACCGTCTGAGCGATCCTCTCGGAGCACTTTAAGGTGGTAGGAGCTGGCAGGGTGGCTTTCTGCCCTGCAGGTAAGGCCTTCGGGCTCTGTCGGTCTGCTGAGGCCTCCTTTTTTGGGGCCCTTTTCTTTCTGGGTGTTTGGACCACATGGTGGGAGTTGCAGTGAGAGGCCTGTGTGAGGAAGACAAGCTGAATAGCTAGTTTTTTGGGCCTAGTGTGTTAGACCTCTTTATTTTTGAGTTTGTTCTTAGTTTATAGGACAGCAGTTGTGGCATTGATTCCACATATTTCCCTTCTAATCATGTCTCTGAGGAGCATCTGTTAAGCCCCAGGATGTTAGGCAAATTGCCAGTTTTAGGTTCCAGAGCAGGTATTTGTAAGGGTCCGGTTGGAAATGGGCCTTTGTGTATTCTATACTGACAGTTGCCCAAAGGCCTGTCTTTCACAGGGACAGGTTTAGGAATCCTTAGGATATACAGAAGTATATAGCAGTTACCTGTCAATCAAGGAGTGCCTGGGCTAAGGTCTATGGCCACCAGAGGGCAGCAGATGCACTCAATGGGGCCTTTCTCTGTCTGTGTATGCAGCAGTTGATTGCTTATTCTCTGTAATGCTGCAGCTCCTGTTTGTATAACCAAGATTGCAGCTCTTAAATTCTGTTTGGTTTGTTGGTCTCTGTTGTCCTAACTGCCACCGCTGCTCATGACTCACATGTGGTATTCAGGGCCCCCATCCCTGGGGGAGGGGGGTGGTGAAATAAGAAATTGTGTTACTCCTTAGGTTCACACAGGCAGCCACCTCTTTGCCAGGTGCCTGGGTGTTTCCTAGCTTAAGGGGGGATCACTTATCATGCCCTTCCCCGGCAGTTCTCATCTATTTCTAGAGCAGGATTTCAAAAGGAACAAACTCTCTAGTGAGAGAGAGCCTTGTTCATTTTGAGCGACCACGGTTGATTTATTCGGGGGCTTTTGGTGCCCTGAACCCCACGAGCTGGATGCTATTTGTTCACTTCCAGGAGTTCTGCTCTCTATTTCGCTCTTCAGCTCCCTGGCAGACGTAGCAGGCTGGCAGGGGGGGAGCAACGCCTCCGGCAACGGTGAATCCCTCAGGATAAGGGGGGAAGGAAAGCAAGGTGCAGTGGGACCTGGTAGCTTTTGCAAGGCTATGACAGCAGTTCGGGTAATTTTAGCTGATCTGCTTTGATTTCATTGGAGGTGGCCGGAGCTTGATTTTTGGAGTCCTATACACCCTTTCCCGGCTGTGCCCAAAACTCTCGGGATCCCAACTTCTGACTACATATTCCTCTCCAATGGTAGTGATTTTCCATCTGCCATGTTCACTTACTATTAGAACAGAGTGCATAGGATGGGTGCAATTTCCTGAAATGTGCAAAAATAAAATACAATACATAAATAAATTAACCCAGCTGCAGAGTATGGATTACACTTTTTCAGTAGGCCTTCAAAGGTTGTTAAAAAAAAAAGGGGCCTAGCTATGTTGGTTTACAAGAATTTCCTTCCGCTGTCCATAGCAGGTCCTATAAGGTGTTAGTCGGTTGCTATGGCAGGGTAATATTTGAGGTTAGCTGTTGTGATATAGCGTTATGATCCGCTGTACACATATTCAAGTCAAAAGGAATTATGGTGGTAGCTCTCTTGGATAGTTCTAAAAGGTGCTTGGCTGAGTGCCTTGGCCAGGCCCCAGGTGTGGAATGCTCTGCCATACGCATTATGTTCTGAGAGGGATTTTATAGTTCTGTGGTTTCTTGATGGACAATGTTCCCGTTTAGTTTGGCTTTGTCCGATTTATAAGGTTTGGTGGTAGATTTGTAATGTCTTCATTTTGGCTATATGGGGTTCCTTTTCCTTCTGTAAAAGGTGGCTCAGCGAGAGGTTGCTGAATAGGACTCTGGCCTTTGAGGCTATTTTGGCTCCAGTACGGAGAGTATCTGCTAGTGTTCAACGCCTGTCTTACTGGGGGCCAGATGCGCGCAGCCCGGCTCGTTCTCTCACAGCACTAGCAGCAGCTCAGATTCTGGAAGGCATACATCATATGCTGTGTTTGCGGGATGGCTTGCACGCTGCTTGGCATCAGCCTGGGAGCTCCATCGGCTCGTATTAGCTTCCTTTGTCCAATCCTTCTGCAGAGCTCCGCAAAAGTTTCAGGCGGTTGCAGGAATGCTCCAGCGGCTGCTTCAACTTAAAGCAGTGGTGCCGGTGCTGGCAGCCCAATACGGTTGATACTCCCTCTACTTTGTGGTTCCAAAGAAGGAAGACTCGTTTCGCCTGATTCTGGATTTTCAGAGGGTGAATCGGTGTCTGCCCAAAGAATTCTCCCGGAGCATTCCTTCAATCCCGAAAGAAACCATAGTGACACACAAGTTCGATCAGCTAGTGGCAGGACACAATGCACTCTTGCATGCTTTCTGCTTCATGGGTCTAGAAGTGTAGTCTTTACCAGGTGGTATAATGGGAACTTCGCTGCGGGTTCTCGGCTTCTTCTTTGCTGACTCAATTGCCACTGTGGAATGGGAAAGCTATATTTTCTAACACCAGGGGCTAGTTGACCTTAAAAAGAAAAAAAAAAAAAAAGGAATGTCCAGCTTGGTGCAGGCAGACGGAATGGGGCATTCCTCTAGCAGGAAGGCTGTGGATTTCTATGCCTGTCATAGGGAGTTCTTTCTGCTGCATTGTGTTGGCGCGGAAATAGCTTCTCCACATCGGCTGAAGGAATTTTTGGTTAAGGGATGTCTTTGTACAAAAAAAACAAACAAAAAAAAAACCCACAACATATTCAGCTGTCCCGAATTGGCCTGTTCTTGATTGACATTTTGAGACTAGGCAGGCGCAGGCCTCGGTACTATGTTTGTGGGTGCACACCTTGCACTTCCAGGAGGTGTGGACTCACTGTCTGGAGGAGAGCCCTACCGATCTTCTTTAGCGCGCGATAGGAGCGTAGGTGGTTCACTGAATCGATCGTTGGGGGCACTGCTCTGTCCTTGCAGGCTCCCATTGGGGGTGTCTGGGGGAACGAGAGCATGCTTCCGGTGGTCGCAGTATTTACGGCAGTCTACTCGCCTGGAACAGGAAAGGTTCAGGGAGTTGACGTGACTAGAGTCTGATTTGCCTTATGTGGCAAAGGTGTGATTCGAGTGCTGGCGGAAGTGCAGGGTCAGCCTCTCGGGGCCTACGCGGATGTCCGCCGGTTTTGGAGGGCGGTGTTGCTCATGCGGCCGCCTCGGCGCTGTGCTGTTCCTCCGTGGGATTTGAATTTGGTGTTGGAAGCCTTGCTGGCTCCTCCGTTTGAGCCGGTGTCCACTGCTTCGCTAAAAGATCTCACATTGAAGACAGTTTTCTTGGTGGCGATTTGTTCGGCTAGGAGGATCTCGGAGCTACAGGCGTTCTCCTGTAGGGAGCCCTATCTCTCTTTTACCGACCACAAGGTGGTTCCCCGTACCGTTCCGGCGTTCTTACCCAAGGTGGTGTCCGCTTTTCATGTTAATCAAGTGATCTCTCTTCCAGTGTTCTCCGACCGCGATGGGGCCAGATCTGGGGGTCCGTTGCGGCTGTTGGACACCCGCAGGATTCTCAAGAAGTATCTCTCCCGGGCGGAGTCTTTTAGGCGGTCGGATCGACTTTTTGTGGCGTTCGGGGGACCGCGTAAGGGAGAAGCGGCGGCGAAGTCGTCTATTTCCCGCTGGTATTGCATCGGCCTACATCTTGAAAGGCAAGGTGGTTCCGCAGAGTCTTCAGGCTCATTCCACTCGGGCGCAGGCGGCGTCTTGGGCAGAGTTCAGTCTGGTCCCAGTGGGCGACATCTGTAGGGCGGCGACTTGGTCATCCTTGCATTCCTTTGCCAAGCAATACCGCTTGGATGTTTTGTCCGGAGGATGGGCGTTTCGGCTCAGCGGTGCTTCAGGCTGGGCTTGCTTGTCCCTCCCGTTGATGTTCACTGCTCTGTTACATCCTCTATGGTTCCGGGACTGGACTAGAGGGACGCTAAGGAAGGGTAAATTAGACTTACCTGCTAATTGTTGTTCCTTGCGGAACTCTAGTCCAGTCCCGGATCCCTCCCTTGGTTTGAAGAGTTGCCAGCCTGATTGTTTCGGCTCCCGCGGGTGCTCTGCGTTGTCTTTGCTCCCGGGTGGCGCGGGATGAAGCCATTGGAGGACCCTCTTGCGTAGCGCTCTTGCCTGTCCATCCTCTTAGGAGGTGGTGTGGTATGGCGCTTCTGTGTTGTCAGACGATATTCTTATTCAGACAGTCGATGAATGCAATTAATTTGTTAAAGAAACAAATAAATAAATAAAAAAAATAATGAAAAATAAAAAATAATTACTTGAAGTGGAACATGAAATATTCTGTTCCGTATATATATATATTGCATATGTTGAATGTAATCTGGTTAATTCTCCTTATTTGTTCTGCTTAGTGTGCTTTGTCAATAGGTACTGGTGAGAGGGGGTGGTCCTTGCCTACTTATACTGGTGCCAGCAAAGCGATGATGTATTTCAGTCTCCAAGGCTGCTGGAGGAGGTTGACAACTCTATGGTTCCGGGACTGGACTAGAGTTCCGCAAGGAACAACAATTAGCAGGTAAGTCTAATTTACCCTTTTTCTCCCAGTTGGTGAGGGGTCTTGCGTGTGTTCTAGGTGCAAGGAGCTCTTGGCTGTCAGGGAATGAGTTAGATCTCTGGAGGCTAGAGTAATAGACTTGGAGGACATAAGGAAGACAGAGGTACATAGACGAGACCTACAGAGATACAGTACTGAAGTCCCACCTCCAGTCTAGCAGCATCCTTGTTGCCATGGAGGAGAGAGGTCACATGACGAGAGTATCGCCCTGGAGTGGCAGGAAGTGATCCTGAAGCTAGGACCTGTCCACCAGGTGATGTAAAACCCTCTCGCAGGACAGCCGTTAAAGTTGGTGATTCGATCATTGGGCATGTAGATAGTTGGGTGGCAGGTGGACGTGAGGATCAACTGGTAATGTGCCTGCCTGGTGTCAAGGTAGCAGACCTCGCGCACCACCTAGACAAGGTCCTAGATAGCGCTAGGGAGGAGTCTGCTGTCTTGGTACATGTTGGTACCAATGACATAAGAAAATTGTGGTAGGGAGATTCTGGAGGACAAATTCAGGCTTTTAGGTAGGAAGTTGCAATCCAAAACTTCCAGGGTGGCATTCTCCGAAATACTTTGTTACACACGTAGGACCCAAAAGGCAGGCAGAGCTCTGGAGTCTCAATGCGATGGTGCAAGGATGAGGGCTTAGGATTTGTTAGGAACTGGGGAACATTTTGGGGGAAGGAGTGGCTCTTTCGAAGAGATGGACTTCACCTTAACCGGGATGGAACCAGGCTGCTGGCATTAACCTTTAAAAAGGGGGGAGAGCAGCTTTTAAACTAGATAATAGGGGAGAACCAACAGTTTCCCAAGAGCACATGGTTCGGAACAATGTATCCTTAAAGGATGCTATCAAAAAAATGAAGTTAGGGCATATCTGTTGTGCACCGCTCTGATGCCACGGGCGGTATATCAAGAATTAATAAGAGAGAGATCAGCAGAGGTTCCAATAAAGACAAAAGTAGCCCAAAAACCCTTGAGTACAGAGATTAAAGATTCCAAATTACCCCTGCCTACCAATAGTCAGATTAATATGAATAAAATACAGTCTCTAAAATGCTTGTATGCAAATGCTAGAAGTCTAAAAAATAAGATGGGAGACTTAAAATATATAGCACTAAATAAGAGGTTAGATAGAATTGGTATCTGAGACATGGTGGAAGGATGACAACCAGTGGGACACTGATACCTGGGTACAAACTATAATCGTAATGAGAGAGCTGATCAAATTGGTGGAGGGGTTGCGCTATGTTAGAGAGGACATTGAGTCACAAAGTATTAGTTTTACTGGAAGCACAACTTGCTGTAGAATCTCTTATGGATTGAAATTTCATCTAAAGTATCAACTGCCTGGCCAGAATAAACAAATGGATGATGACATCCTCAGACATCAGGGAAGCTAATAAGTTACAGCACAGTAATAATAAAGGGTGATTTCAAACCCCAATATTGACTGGGTCCGTGTCACTGCAGGACATGCTAGGGAGAGTCTCTAGATGAAATAAATGACTGCTTCTTAGAGCAGCTGGTTCATGAACCGACCAGAGGGGAAGCCATTTTGGACCTAGTCCTTAGTGGAACGCTAGATCTGGTGCAAGAGATAGTGTTGGGCCACTTGGCAATAGTGATCACTGCATGATCGCGTTTGATATAATTAATGGAGGAGGGATGGTAAAGAGCCATAATACCTTTTAACTTTCTAAAGGGAGACTATGATAAAATAAGGAAAATAGTTAAGAAAAACCTGAAAAGCAGTTGCAAAGGTTAGACTTACACCCTTTTTTGTAACCACTTTGAAGGAAAAGGTGGTATATAAAACTCGATAATATTTTCAAGCAACACCCAAGCTTGATTTATCTATCTTGGAAGCCCAGACCAGTTGTATTTCGCACTTTAAGAAAAGTGGAAGGAAGTCAACAAAACTACCAGCATGGTTTAAAGGAGAGGTCAGAGAGGCTGCTGTTGACAAAAAAAAAAAGCATCTTTCAGGAAATGGATAAAAATGATAACTGAAAACAGCACAAGCACTGGCAAGTTAGATGCAAGGCATTGATAAGGCAGGCAATGAGAGAATTTGAGAAGAACCTTGCTGTGGAAGCAAAAACGCATTATAAGGACTTTTCAAGTCCATTCGTAGCAAAAAACCTGTGTCAGTTGGACCATTAGATGATAGATGGGTAAAAGGGGCACTAAGAGGGGACACGGCTACAGCGGGGAGACTGAATAAATTCTTTGCTTCAGTCTTTACTGAGGAAGATGTAGAGATGTTGCCCATGACTTAAGTGGTATTTAAAGGTGATACTGTGGATGTATTGAAAGAAATATCAATACACCAGGATGATGTATTACAACTGTTTGATAATATGAAATGTAGCAAATCACCTGGACTGGATGGTATACATTCAACAGTGTTGAAAGAACTGAAATATGAGATTGCAGACCTGCTATTAGTAATCCTGAATTTTAATTAAAATCATCTGTAATACCTGAAGATTGGAGGATGGCTAATGCTAATTTTTAAAAAGGGTTCCAGGGTGATCCGGGAAACTACAGACTGGTGAGCCTGACGTCAGCACCAGTAAAAATGGTAGAAACCATCATAAAGAACAAAATTACTGAACATGTACAGTAGATAGTCCTGGCTTAATGGGAGATGACCAACATGGCATTTGACAAGGAAGATCTTGTCTTACTAATCTGTGTTTTGAAGGTGTGAAACAGGTAGACAGATGAGTCGGTTGACATAGTATAACTGGACTTTCAGAAAGCCTTTGAAAAGGTCCCTCATCAGAGACTTTTGGCAAAACTAAAGAGTCATGGGATAGACAGTTCTATTATGGATCAGGAACTGCTTAAAAGATAGAAAGCAGAGGGTAGGGCTAAATGGCCAATTTTCCCAATGGAGAAAGGTGAATAGTGGAGTACCCCAGGGTTCTGTGCTGAGTCTGCTGCTTTTTAACATTCATAAATGATCAGGAAATGGGAATAACGAGTGAGGTTATCAAATTTGCAGATGACGCACAACTATTTAAAGTTGTTAAAACACATGAGGATTGTGGAAAATTGCAAGAGGATCTTGATAAATTGTAATACTGGGCATCCAGATGGCAGATGAAATTTCATGTGGACAAGTGCAAAGTTATGCACCTAGGAAAGAACAACCCAAACTACGGTTACACGATGCAAGGTTCCACATTAGGCACCACCACCTAGGGAAAAGATTTAGGTGTCGTCGTGGATAACCTGTTAAAACCCTCCGCCCATTGTGCAGCGGCGGTCAAGAGAGCAAATAGAATGCTAGGTACCATAAGGAAAAGAGGAAAACAAAAAAAAGGATATTTATAATGCATGTGTGGTGGTCCATGGTGTGTCCGCACCTTGAATATTGTGTGCAATTCTGGTCGCCGTATCTTAAAAAGGATACAGCGTTATTAGAAAAGGTACAGAGAAGAGCCACCAAAATGGTAATGGGGATGGAAGGATACCCTATGAAGAGGCTAAAAAGGTTAGGGCTCTTCAACCTGGAAAAGAGACAGCTAGGGGGAGATATGATACAGGTCTATAAATTAATGTATGGAGTGGAACGGGTAAACTTAGATCAATTGTTTACATCAGAAATAGAAAGACTAGGACATGCAATAAAACTACAGGTTAACCTATTTACGACTAATAAGAATTTTTTTTCCCTCGACGTGTATTCAAACTCTGGAATTTGTTTCCGGAGGATGTAGTAAAGGCTGTTAGTGTAGCTGGGCTTTAAAAAGGTTTGGACAAGTTCCTGGAGGAAAGGTCCATAAAACATTAAGTGACCCGGGATATCACTGCTTGACCCAATACAAACATTGTGGAACCTATGTGTTTTGGGAAACTGCTAGCTACTTATGATCTAGATTGGCCACTGTTGGAAACAGGATACTGGGCTTGACGGACCTTGGTCTGACGCAATATGGCATATCTTTATGTTCTTATGTGTGTTAGGTGCTAAAAAAAGATCATTCTGAAACATTGTGGATATCAAGGGTGTCAATGAACACTATTTCATCCTGCGCTTCTGAATGGAAACTTTTGTGATACATTATTCAAGTGGTGCACCAAGGAGAGTTCCTGGCATCTCTGGATTTGGCCGAGGTGTCTTTTAATATCTTGATCTGGGATGGTAAGCAAAGGTTTTCTGTGCTTTGCCATACTTGGTTCTCAGTTTGTTTGCTGCCCTCCCGACTTGATGGCGGGAAAGCAGGCTGGTAGACATTCAACAGAGGAACACTTGATACAGGACTTTCGTTGGCCCGTAACATCATGTCGTGTGGATTTATGTCTGGATTCCAGTTCTCTTTGACCGGGAACATCGTCTGAGATAAGTGTGTCCACACTATTTTTATATTTTGGGTGATTTTCTTCACTGGATTAAAAGGGCACTTCTTGCACCGAGGGGGGAGTGTCACCATTTCTCCTCTCAGGCAAGTCGATCCCGACAAAAATGGAGATATAGGCATTGGTGTATAGTTTTTGGATTTTCTAATTGCTATACCCATCAGTTAATGGTCAATGACTTTTCTATCTGATATTACTAGCAGTCATTGCTTGACGGAGGTTGTGTGTTTTGATTTTGATCATTAAAACCTGGGCATTTCATTGGTTCTTTGTTTCCACCAATCTGTTGGTAGTGGAACACAACCCACTTATCTGGGCTGGTCTAGCAGGACTCAAGGAAAGGATATTGACAAGTAAATTGTCACCTTAACCGGGTTAGTACATCTTGCCCTAGGTGTGGCATGTTTTGTTAATTTAAGGCTTGAATTCAGTAAGCTTTATTACCATAGACTGTGGAAAAAGACCCCATGGCTTATCTAGTCTGCCCTTCCATATCAAATACTAAAGTCCCTTCTTTTCCTTTCGCAGTCTGTTTGTCCCATGCATTTTTGAATTCAGATACGGTCCTCATCTCTACTACCTCCACTGGGAAGACTATTCCACGCATCTCACTCTTTCTGTAAAGTGGTATTTCCGCATATTTCTTCTGAGTCTGTCCCCTTTCATTCTCATCCTATGTATGCTCTCAATTGAAAGAGACTCTCGTGTGCTTTTATGCTACAGAAGTATTTATACATCTCTTCTACCCCACCTATCCTCTAACGCAGTGCTTCTCAACCCAGTCTTCTGGGCCCCCAAGGCCAGTCAGGTTTTCAGGATATCCACAATGAATATGCATGAGATCTGCATACAGTGGAAGACGTGCATGTGGATCTCTATCTTGCATATTCATTGTGGATATTCTGAAAACCCAACTGGATTAGGGGTCCCAGAGGACTGGGTTGAGAATCACTGCTCTAACATATACATACAACATCTTTAAGTTTCTCCTCATGCTTTATAATGAACACTACTAACCATTTAAGTAGCCACCCTCTGCACAGACTCCATCCTGTTTGTCCTTTTGAGGGTGCGGTCTCAAGCATGCGACACTATTCCATATGAGGTCGCACCAGAGACTTATACAGAGGCACTATCATCTCCTTTTTTTCTGCTGGCCATTCCTCTCCCTAGGCACTCTATTATCCTTCTGGCTTTTGCCATCTCCTTTTATACTTAAGCCACTTATCAGAAACTCACTTCCAGGTCCTGCTCTTCTTTTGTGGACAGACATACTTTGCTCCGCTATCTTGGATTTTTGCAGCTCAAATGCATGACCCTGCATTTTTTAACATTAAATCTGTTGCCAAATTCTTGACCATTTTTCCAGCCTAGCCAGATCCCTTCTTGTGTTATCCACGCTTTCCTGGATGTCTACTCCATTGCAGATTATGGTATCATCTGCAGAGACAAACTTTGCCCAACAGCCCTTCCACAATATCACTAACAAAGATGTTAAGAATCAGACTAAGGACAGATGTCTGCGGCACACCACTGGTAACATCCTTCTCCAGGAACAAGCACGAAGTCAGTCCTCACATATGGGTGATGTCGGTGCCGACGGAGTCCCCATGCGGAGCAATCCCAAGCTTTCGAAGAAAGCCTTTGGGATTGCATCACACACGTGTGGTCCCCTTCCCGCTCAAGGGTGCCCTCTTGCTCAGTCTCCTTTTTTCCATGGAACCCAGCAGACATCATCCAAGTTCCCTCGTGAAAAAATGTGTTCCAAAGTCAAATTATTCTCTGCCTAACTGGTTCGACACCAGTTCCCCTTCCTGCCTCGGCTCGGTGCACTGGTATTGAGTCTGGTCCAAATTTTCAGTTTTTGTCCTTTTAGACTAGCGTTCATGCTCTTTTTAGCTGGCAGTCCGGGCCTTTGACCTTGCAGGGGCCCTTTATCCCCCGATGGCTGCCAGCGGGTTTAAAAAGTGTGACCGGTGTGTAAGATTAAATCTCCAGGAACAAGCAGGAATGAGTCTTCACATATGGGTACGTCGGTACCGACGGAGCCTGCACGGGAATGCTGCCCAGCTTCCAATCAGAAAGCTTTTGGCAGCATCCCTCGTGCCTGCGCAGTGACTTCCCGCCTTCTCCACAGCCTCTCTTCAGTTTTTCGTTTTTCCACGGAGCCGGCAGGATGTCGTCCTATCACCGCAGAAACTTTTCTTTTTAATTACTTTACTTACTTTAGTTTTTTGTTTTCTTGTGGTCGCGGCTGTATTTCCCACTGCCACCGGTATCGCCGGTGGATTTTTGACTAAATTCTGAGAAATTTTTCTTCAGTTTTTTTTGCCTTAACTTCTTGGGCCTACTAGGCCTTTTCATTATGGAGCCGCCTTTTCCTAAGAAGTGCATTCGATGTGGAAACACCTGTTTCTTTTTAGACACCAATAAGTTGGTGTCTCAACTGTGTGGGTCCTGACCCTTTTCCCCCTGACTTGTCAGGAGATAATTTTGTGAAGAAACCTTCAGTATTTAGTTTCCCTCGATACCGTTTTTTCCTCGGCAGTGAGGGTACCCGGTTTCTCTACTTCACAGGATCAGGTAACCCAAAAACAGTCTGTTAAGACTAGTCAATGCTTGAGTGGTATGTCCCATGCCCAGCATGGTGACGGCTCCGGCCTTACCCTCAAGAATCCATTGGCATTACCCCTGCGGGAGTCTTCGGGCTCCAAAGCATTAAAGGGGTTTCAGGATGTTCCTGGGGCTCACCCCTCACAGAACATGCCTGAGCCATGCGCGGGGGGTGGTATCCGCTTCGAGCGGTACCGAGCCTCCGGCATCGGCACCGGTGTCGAGTAATCCACTCTTCACCAGGGATCGTCATCGGGCATCCTCGGTACCTTCGGGACCGATCGATACGCACCGCATTGACTTCCCTCAATCTCAGCCATGCTCCGGGACGGTACCGGCGTCGATCGGTTCCCATACCCTGGCATCGGCATCGAGATGGACCGCCTTTGCAAGAGGTGCTCATCGGGTATCCTCGGTACCGTCGGTATCGATCGATGTAACCCAGGCTGCCTTGGTATCGGCATCGCCGATACTGCCACCGGCGTCGGAACCCTCGCGACATGCATCGATAGCCTCGCTTCCTCCGATGCCGAGTCTTGAGCCGATATCTAGTTTCGAGGACTGCGTACCGACGCGTCCCGGAACCGACTCTTGTCATTTCCAGATAGGCAGTTCCGAAGATCCTAGCCATAACTCCCTCATGATCTTGGTACCACTGCAGCAGTTCCCGATGGCAACTTCACCTGCTAATCCTGTATCAGTATCAATGTCGATGCCTGTTCTTGCACCGATGCCTAGTTTGGAACCGATACCTGGCATTGGTGCAGTACACTGTAAGTCCTCGGGTGCTCAGGCTCTTTCTTTAGCCTTACCAGGGATGGTTCCCATAGGAGATCAGGCTTTTCTCCTGGATATGGCAACCTTTCTTAATATTTCTATCCCTGGTTGTGATTCTACCCATGGCTCACCGACACAGATGCAAAATATAAAGCTTCCTTTACATCCTGCTCTGCTGGATCTCCTTCTCAGGGTCTGGAAATCGCCCTTACGCCTTCCTCTAGTTTCTACAGACATTGAGGTTCGGTACCGGGTGCCACCCTCTCCAGGGTTCCAAAAGCCTCAACTTTCTCATCGTTCCCTTGTAGTGGAATCCGCACTGAGGAAAGTTAAGAGCAAGAAGAAGCATTCTTATCCGCCGGGTCGTTCTTCAAGAACACTCGATGCTTTTGGTCGTCAGGCCTTCCAAAACTCTATGCCGGCCTCCAGAGTTCTTTCATATATTTTTCACATGAGTCTAACACTCCAGGAGGTCACAGAGAAATTGTCTCTTTGGACCCCTTTTTTACCAGAGCCCAAGGCTAATTATTCCTTGCTCATCAATCATAGCCGGAATATATCCTGGTTCCTGTCTCGTGCTTCTATAGACTCTTTTGAGTCTGTTAGCAGATCCTCTTCTATTGACATTGCAGCACGTCGCAGAGCCTGGCTTGAGGCTTCAGACTTGAGCAGATGGGCACAAACTATACTAGCTCATTCTCCTTGTACAGGAGAAGGTCTCTTCAATAAGGAGGCTTTACATCAGGTTGCTCAACGCTCCACTGACTCTCCTTCTAAGCCACCTCCTTCAAAGAGTAGGAAATGTCCTACCAAACCTTCTTTCCCTAAGAAAAAGTTTCATTCATATCCTGCCCATCATTCGGCTGTACCTAAACAAGGGACACCTCAGCCTAGCCTGAAGTCCCCCAGCTCTGGCCAGTCTCAGCATTCCCAGCAACCATAGGGGCAGGGAATTGTAATATACAGTTCACTTCTACCCATTAGAAGTTTATTCACTGTGCTCTTTTCAGTATACTAACCTGTCGGAATATTTTTGTTCAGGGACTACAGATTTCTCCTCTTCTACCTCTAGAAGAACAGTTGCAACTATCCCCTGATAGTTCTGTCCCAACTGAACATTTTTTCCTTCAGTTGACTTACCCTATGGGTACGTCACCCTCAAATTACTTACTCTACCCTCTCAACAGGGTTTTTTCCCTGACTGAGGGGTACCATACTGAAAAGCTTCTCTAGCAAGCTCATTCCTCAGACAGGAAAAGAGGAGATATCCCTTCTCCCTGTCTGTTTTTCTTTATTGGGCACAGGACAATCTCCCTGCTGTTTCTGTCAGCAGCTGTGCCTGCAGGAGTTACAGTAATGGTATTACTGGTAATTTTTCCAAGTTCCAGTCCCTTGTTCAAAATTTTGTCTAGCCTCAGTAGTGACTCCAAGCTATTCGTCATCTATCTTGGATCCTCCTACTCGTTTAGGCTTTCTCACATTATTCTAACCATCTCCTCTCCTAGGATATGGCAACACACCTGACTTCAGTCAGTTTATCTCATATCTCTCCTGCACAATGCTCTCTGCAGTCTTCAGAGAAGCTTTCTACTATGAGGGCCTTGCTATAGAGCATTGACCTTGTCTCTGAAGCTTCTCTATTAGTAGGGAAAAGCTTATATACCCTTCCCATGCCTGTGAGGGTTATCCACACCCTCTAGCCTGGGGTGTTAACACGAGATATCAGTTCTTCTGCGTGAAAATCCAAGGCTGATGTTTACGCATGCTACCTTTGGGTCCCTCCAGTAGGTCCCTCTGGTATCTTCCCTGCGTTTCTCCACATCTACCATGTCAGTGTTCTGTGGAACTCCCGCCTTGTTCTTTACAGATTCATATCTTCATCTGTTCTCACGAGAACATCACGGTTATCTGGTTAGATTGCTTTTCTGCATCCCTCAATCCATGAAAATAGATTCTCTATACATCTCTCAAGTGGGTTCACCCTCTTGTAGAGCACAGAATCTTTTTCTTTTATATTCCCCATGTACAATTATGGGGCGGGGTGGTAGACATGTATCTTCAACCTGTTGTCTTGTATGTAGCATCTCCATATATGTCTACATACCTATATCATTACTCTGGTGGTGCTAGACCATGCCCCACAAATTTACATATATTCAGGTATATCATATATACATATATTTGATATATTTCACCACCCATATCCTAATATACACATCTGGACATATATATCTATTCCAGCCACATGTATATATCCCTATATATGTTTCATGGGGGGCCTCTTAAGGGTTGGTCTGTCTTACACACTATCACCCTTACTGTCTATACTACATGTTTTACCTCCTAGAGGTTTTAGACAGTCTGTCGCCCTACGTCCCATGCCATATTACGATGCAGAAACTCTTAGGCACCAATAACCACTTTGGTGCTAACATCTTCCATTTTTTCTTTAAGTCCATGAAGCATCAAGCTTCAATATTTTTTCCTATCTCTCGCCAGCTAGGAAAAACAATGTACCTCTTTATCTTGAGTACACAACTGTTTTCAGTGGGAATAGGGGGTTTTTCCAGTCCCCCTCTTCCCGCCAGGACTGGGCTAGTTGTCCAACTCCGTCAGTCTTCTTCCTTTAGTCCTCAATGTTAATGACCTTATGCCTAAAGGAGTTTTCAGCTTTTCCAATAAAGCTTTCCATTGAAGACCTGACGTCAAATCCTACCCAGTTGACACCTGGATCATCTACTACCTCCAGGTCTGGACCTTCATCCTCACTACTGAGAGGTCACCTTGAAGATTCCGCCACTGCTTATCCAGTAGACTCCATCATGCTTTCTACTTCCTACAATACAGTAGGTAAGCTGCATATTTTAAGTGTACATTAAATGTATTTTAATGCTACTCATCATATCTACCAAGGACTCCTGTAGTTTGTAGAACCCTCTAGTCCTTGGCTATGCTGTTTCTTTCCTCACAGCTCCTTGTCAACTCCTGCCCTCCATCCCACGTTGGATGCCGGGGATTCCTGGAGACAAAATGCACCCCTGATCCAGGCACTTGCATTTTTATGGGATCTTCCCCTGGCATCTCCAGCTCGGGAGTCCCCATATGTGAAGACTCATTCCTGCTTGTTCCTGGAGATAGCACAGTTACTTACCTGTAACAGGTGATCTCTGGGAACAGCAGGAATTAGTCTTCACAACCCTCCCACCTCCCCTAGGAGTTGCATCTTTTTTTATCTTCTTCCTTTTCTCTCCTCGCCTTTGTCTCAGCTCTGAAACTCAACTGAAGAGAGGCTGTGGAGAAGGCGGGAAGTCACTGCGCAGGCGCGAGGGATGCTGCCAAAAGCTTTCTGATTGGAAGCTGGGCAGCATTCCCATGCAGGCTCCGTCGGTACCGACGTACCCATATGTGAAGACTAATTCCTGCTGCTCCCAGAGATCACCTGTTAAAGGTAAGTAACTGTGCTTGTCTCTCACAGACACACATGTCTGCTGCCTCCGTTGCCTTGGGCCCGACCATGACCCAAAGGTCTGTGGCCTGTGTAAGAAAATGTCTTCCAAGGCCTTGAGGAGCAGGCAGCAGCAACATGATAGTATTTTTCCTGAGTCTGCTCCCACCCAGACCTCGTCGGAGGCCTCGACCTCTCGGGAGCTCTCTGATCCTGAGCATCGTCAGGTGTCCTCTGAAAAGGGGTCTCCCTTGCAGGAACACCAGAGGGAAAAAAAAATCCTTGAGGGTGGTGTCACTAGATGGCTCCGAGCAGCCTGGTCCCTCGCGGGCTAGGTCGCGGAGCCCAGCCTGCCACCCTGGATCCTCGGAGTGGGAGAGGCCTGCAAAACTCCCTCGTAAGGAACCGGAGACACCAAGGCAGGTCAGCACTGTCCTTGATGTAGATTCTCCTCCTGGAGAGCCAGCATCGGGACCCGACCTGGGGACTGCAGGCCCTCCTGAGCTCTGTCTCAGGATGGTGGCCTTGGAGCGCAGCATATCTGCCTTCATGGACCAGCAGTGGGCGCTGATAGCCAGTCTCACCGCTCCATCTGCCCCAACCACCTGGACGTCGAAGTCGACTCTGTAGGCCGAGCCGATCCTTGGCCGAGGTCCCCCCTTGACCTCCCCTTCAGGACTGAGGTTGTCTAGACTGATTCCACCAGCATCGGGCGGTTGAGACTAAAGCCCTCGAGGCCGGAGCTGCTAGATTCCTCCTCGGAGGGGGTCTGGTTGGGAAATGGAGGACAAGGAGTCACCGTATACTCATAGGACCAAATATGTCCCCTGGGATTCCCAGGGTTTTGAACCTGACTGTCTCTCCTCCCCTCCTCCCCTCCTCCCCCCCCCCGGAAGACGCTCAATTCTTGGACTTTGTCCGGAACATGGCAAAGGCTTTGTCATTCCCGGCAGAGGCCCTTGAGCCGAGGAGCTCGAGATCCTCCAGTAGGATTTTCCCCCTCGGGAAGCCCTTACTGTACCAGTGCCTCCCATTCTGGAACGGCTGATGCTCCGCATGTGGCAGACACCGGCCTCAATGCCAGTACTCAGCAGGCAAATTGATTCCATTTACTGAGTTCACAAGAGCCCTGGGTTCTAGAAAGCACAGCTGCTGCACAACTCCATGGTTTTGGAATCGGCCATGTGCCGACTCAAGAGCCAGAAGATGCACTCCTTGGTGCCTCCTGGCTGGGAGGCCCGCAACATGGATGCCCTCGGCAGAAAGTGCTACCAGGGTTCGATGCCGTCATGCCAAATCCAGAAGTACCTGCGAGACCTGGCAAAGGAGATTGCTGGGTTTTCAGCTGGGCTCTCTGAGGGACCTTTGCAGCGCTACCAAGTTTTTGTCCACTGGGATCCGGGAGTGCTCGAAGTTTGACTCGAGCAGCCTATGACGGCTTCGAGGCGCCTGCCCGGGTAGCTGCAGCCGACATTGGTGCATGCCTCCAGGCATGGCTACAGTCTTCAGACCTGGAGCAATGGGTACAGGACAAGTTGGTCGATGTCCTTTGGCAAGCCCATGACAGAGAACGCTGCCGAGATCGAGTCAGAGTACCTGACCTGGACAAGACGACTTCTGCCCCTTCTAAGAAGGGCTTGGGTAAGAAGCCCGTTTTCCCAAGAAAAGGTACGGCTTACCGCAACTACCCCACATATCAGGCCTCCCCAACAGGGGCAGCAGATCAAGGGACAGGGGCATGGCCCGCCTAACCAAAAAGCCCCCAAGGCACCAGTTCCGGCCGAGCCTGGAGGGGGTTTTTGAATCCCAGAGCATAGTCCCTCTCTCTCCAAGGAAGCAAGGCCATGCAGAGGAGGAAGGCTGACCCTGTATGCCCACAGGTGGCCAGCTATCGGTTACATCTCGGGCACCTCCCTCTTACTTTCCAGGGGAGCCTCTCAGGCCCCCTCTTCACAGGGACCTCCTCTTAAAGGAGTTAGCAGGTATTTTTGAGGATCAGGTGGTAGAACCAGTGCCCCACCACCTGAAGGGAAAGGGTTTCTACTCCAGCTACTTTCTGATACCAAAGAGAACTGAAGGCCTAAGGCCCATCCTCGACCTGCAAAACCTGAACAAGTTCCTGGTGAGGGAAAAGTTCAAGATGCTTTCCCTTGGGAATATTGCTGCCTTACCTCCGGCAGGGAGACTAGCTATGCTCCTTAGACCTAAAGGATGCTTATAGGCACATCCTAATTCATCCAGACCACAGACAATATCTGCAATTTGTGGTGGGAGGAAACCACTTTCAGTACAAGGTGCTTCCATTTGGCTTAGCCTCTGCACCCAAGGTGTTCACAAAGTGCCTAGCAGTGGTGGCAGCCTTCCTAAGAAACCAAGGGGTATTTGTCTTCTCCTACTTGGACGACTGGTTCATCAGAGCCCAGTCAGCCCTGGAAGCCCAACAGGCCATGTCTCGCACTATTTAGTTGCTACAGCACCTAGGGTTTGTGATCAGTTACACAAAGTCCACTCTGGTTCCCTCTCAAGGACTGGAGCTCATAGGAGCAAGGTTAGACTCCCTTCAAGCAAGGGCTTATCCACCGGAAGACAGGGCACAAAGACTTGTGACCCTAGTGCAGCAAGTGAGTCGCAGATCTCAGCAAGACACACTCTGCTCCTCCTTGGTCACATGGCCTCCACAGTTCATGTGACACCCAATGCCCGCCTCCACATGAGAACAGCTCAGTGGTGACTCAGAAAGCATCAAGGTGTCCAAATGACTGGTGCAGTCGTTGACATGGTGGCTTCAGCCACCATATCTTCTTGAGGGAGTGCCTTTCCAGCCTCACCCGCACATGAGTGCTGACCACAGATGCATCCTTGCTGGGCTGGGAAGCCCATTGCCAGGAATTGTGCACTCAGGGTGTGTGCTCTCCTCCTGTGGAGACCACAACAGATCAATCTCCTAGAGCTTCGAGCTATCTGCCTAAACCCTGACTCATCAGCCTGTCTTAATTCAGACGGACAACCAAGTGGAAATGTTCTTTGAACAAGCAGGGAGGCATGGGGTCTCATATCCTCTATCAAGAGACCCTGGACCTATACTCTTTTTGCAGTCAACCAGGGTATGCTCCTCAAAGCAGTTTACTTACCAAGTTAGGAGAACTTCTTAGCCGACAAGCTAAGCAGAATTCTCCAGCCATATGAGTGGCAACTGGATCCCACCATAGTCCAGCAGCTGTTCCAACACTGGGGGCGACCATCCATAGATTTGTTTGCAAGCCCACAGAATCGCCAGTTGCCCGCTTCTGCTCCAGACAGCCACCCTATGCAGGGTGGCTGCAGATGCTTTCCTTATATCATGGTCTGTGGGCCTCCTGTATGCATTTCCTCCCACGCCCCTGGTGGCCCGGACTCTATTCAAGATCCTTCAGGACAAAGCCTCGGTCATCCTGGTAGCACCCAGGTGGCTGAGATAGCCATGGTTTCCGCTGCTGCTTCAACTGGCGGCAGAAGTTCCAATTCCTCTGGGGGGGCACTCTTCTACATCCCAACCTCTGGTCTCTCAACCTGATGGCATGGCTGCTGAAAGGGTAGTCCTCACACCACTTTGCCTCCCTAAAAATGTAGAGGATATACTGCTAGCCTCCAGATGGCAATTGACTAGGAAAATCTATGCATTTAAGTGGCATAGTTTTGAGGTGTGGTGTGATAAGCAGAGTGAAAACCCTTTCTCCTGTCAAGTATCAGTGGTGCTGCTGCAGTACTTGCTTCACCTTTTTGACTTAGGCCTTAAGTCAAACTCTGTCAGAGTCCACCTTAGTGCCTTATCGGCACACCACTCTCCAGTGGAAGGACAACCTCTTTCTGTACACCCCTTGGTGTCCAGGTTCCTGAGAGGTTTACTTCTGCTGAAGCCCCCGGTTTGTCCCCTGGTGAACGAGTGGGATTTGAATGTGGTCTTAGAGCAGCTTACGTGCCCACCTTTTGAGCCGATGGCAACCTTGCCTTCTCTGCTTCCTCTCTTGGAAGGCGCTTTTCTTGGCGGCACTCATATCAGCCAGACACGTGAGTGAACTACAGGCTCTGGTTTCCGATAGACCGTACACACGGTTCTGTAAGAACAGGGTGGTGCTTTGCACTCACCCCAAGGTCCTTCCGAAAGTGGTCTCATCGTTTCACCTCAACCAGGAGGTGGTACTTCTGACCTTTCCCAGGCCGCATGCCAGTCGGCAGAAGCAGTTCTGCATACCCTGGACTATAAGAGGGCTCTGGCCTTCTACATGGAGCATACGTGGGGACATAGAAGGGCTTCTCATCTCTTCGTCTCTTATGACCCCCCCAGTAAGCTGGGGATGCCAGTCTCCAAGCATACATTGTCCACCTGGGTGGTGGATTGTATTGCCTGGGCATACAGGGTGGCCGATCTCCTGTTGCAGGGTCGAATCATGGCCCACCAGGTCAGGGCTAAGGTGGCATCAGTGGCTCACTTCTGCTCTGTTCTGCTGGCAGACATCTTCCAGTCCGCCACCTGGTCTTCAAGACAGACTTTTGCAGCCCATTACTGCCTGGATAAAGAGTCCCAACGGGACAGTGCTTTCAGCCAGGCTGTACTCTGTAACTTGTTTGAGGTTTAGGCAACTCCTACCCTCCGATCCTTTGGTGTCAGGCTACCGGAGTGTTGCGTTCTCAGTTGAACTCCTATCATGGCTGCTGCGGCTCTTCTAGAGGGAGCCTATTTTTCAGTTATGGGTTCAGTAGCCTATAACTAGGGAGTCCCATATGTGAGGACTGACTTCCTGCTTGTTCCTGGAGAAAGCGTAGTTACTCACCTGTAGCAGGTGTTCTCCAGGGACCGCAGGAATCAGTCCTCGCAACCCTCTCTCCCTCCCCCCTCCCTCCCCTGGAGTTGCATGGCACCCTTGTGTGGGAAGGGGACTGCGCATGCGTGATGCAATCCCAAAGGCTTTCTTTGAAAGCTGGGGATTGCTCCGCATGGGGGCTCCGGCGCCGACGTTGCCCATATGCAAGGACTGATTCCTGCTGTCCCTGGAGAACACCTGTTACAGGTGAGTAACTACGCTTTCTCCTCAGTGAGCTCATTTACCTGTACCCTTTGTCGCCTCCCACTCAACCAATTTCTAACTCGCAGTCCATCCCTAGGGTGCTCCAATTTGTCTATAAGTTGCCTGTGTGGAAAGGGGTCAAAGGTTCTACTGAAATCTAAGTAAATCTAAGAAATCTAAATCGGAGTGGAGGAGTGGCCTAGTGGTTGGGGCAAGGTACTTCAGGCCAGAAGGTCGGGGGTTCAAATCCCACTAGAGGACAGCAACCTTGGGCCGGAAGGACTGGGGTTTCTAGTCCCACAGGTGCTCCTTGTGGTCTAGGGCAAACCACTTAACCCTCCATAGCCCATGTTCCCTGTAAAATAGTTATCTCCAAGTTATAATGCCCTGTTCAATGTAATTTCAGTTTGTTCAATGTAAACTGCACTGATGCAGAATAGCGTGTTATATAAGAGAATGTAAATAAAATACCACCGCATCTAGGGATCTCCTTTTGTACAACTCCCTGGTCACCCAGTCAAAGAAATTAATCAGATTTCTACTGTATAGGCCAGAGCTCACAGCTCTATATTGATTGATTTTATCTGTCTTCATTTTGTGGGTTGGCAGGCACAGGTCATTCATTCTAGACTGAAATGAGATTCTAGGTAAGAAAATTAGCAGGTAAGACCAATTTTCCAGGAACAAGCAGGAAATCAGCCCTCACATATGGGTGATGTCACTGCAGATGGAGCTTTCGCAGAGCATTTCCCCCAGCTTTCAAAGAGAGCCTTTGGGAATGCCACCACGTATGCGTGGTACCCTTCCCGCCCAAGTGTGCCATCCTGCTCAGTCTCCATTTTTTTCCACAGAGCCCTACGGACATGCCCTGCTTTCCCTGGAAAAATTCTGAGAATTATTCTCATATAGTTGTTTTCCGGTTTGCATACCAGTTCCTCTTCCCACCTCGAGCCGGTGCTCTCCTCTGCTCCTACCCCATTTTTCCATAGAGGCTTCCCTCGACTGGCATTCATGCCATTTTTCGCCTGGGGGTTGTCGACCCTGCCTGGGTGTGGTCCACCATGTCTCCCAGTGGCTTCAAAAAGTGAGACCGCTGCAGTCAAATTACGTCTGTCATAGACACCCATAACTGCTGCTTACACTGTCTCGGCCCAGACAACAATACCTCCTGCGACCTATGCCAGGCCATGACTCTGCAAACCAACAAAAGGCTGGAATTACAGGAGATGTTCCCCCGGTCTAACTCAGCCCTGCTTTCCCCATAGCTGAGCACATCCTGTGAGGTCCAGGCGTTTTCAGAGTCCTGCAGTGGCGGCTCCTCTGAGAAGACAAGAAAAATCCTCTAAGCTAGTCTAGGTTCCATTGGAGGAAGCCAGGTAAAGTCCTGTGGCAGGATTCTGGTGACTGAGCACCCCCCCCCCCCCCCCTAAGGTCTCTTGGAAGGAATCCTTGGCTGGCAGTGATCATTCGAGGCTCCCTGAGGCTGTGGTCCTCATCGACGCACATGCAAGAGTACCTGCGCCAGGCCCAAGACCCTCTATGCCTGCACCAAAATCTGCTTAGCCTTTTGGTATCGAAGCCAGAATGGTGGCACTGGAACAGAATAATTCTGCCATCCTGGCCATGCAGCAGGCAATGCTGTCATGTTCATCTGCATCATCTGCCCTGACAACGGGGCCCTCGACTGCAGTGGCATCCCCAGGCTTCGAGCCCAGGCCCTGAGCGCACAAGCCTCAGGTGAGCCCTCAGCATCGATTGAAATCCTGGTCCCAAACCCTGGGTATCCGGTCCTCCACATCTAGTCTCCAGGAATCATCGATGCAGAAGCTGAAGAACTAGAATTGCTCTTCTGTACCCTTGGGGGCAAATGCTTCCAAAGGTCCATGCTGAGCTGCCGGATACAAACCTATGAACTTTACATAGGCATGTATCTAAAAAAAAAAAAAAAATTTCATTCAGGACCTTTGTGGCTTCTCAGCAGGGTTTTCCGGGGAACCTCTACAACAGTTTCAGACCCTGGTTGCAGCCATACGGGACTGCTCTAAGTTCCTGTCCCTGGCCACCTAAGATGGCTTTGAGGCTGTAGGCCTGGGCAGCAGCCACAGGCTTCAGCATTCAACGCTAGGCCTGGCTGCAGACCTTTGAACCTCAAACAATGGGTCCAGGAAAAGCTGCTGGACATCTCCTGCACCGGGGAGAATCTGTTTGGTAAGGCTATGGCTGACAAAGCGGCCGAGATTGAAGCAGAAGTGGTAACCAAGCAGAGGCTCTCGAAGACCTCCACCCCTCCCCCCCCCCCCCAAAAAAAAATCTCGAGGGGGAGGAGGCAAACTTTCTCGAGGAAGAAAGGCACTTTCTACCAGAGTCACCATTACCAAGTCTTCCTGAGCTAACAGTAGCAGGGACATGGACCTAGGAAGCCGGAGGCCCCAAAGCCTCAGGCCCCAGCTCTGGCTCAAAGTGGAGGGAGCTTTTGACTTCCAGGGCAGGCGCCCCCCCCCCCCCCAAGACCCCCACCAGCCCACAGGGGGCCTGAGGTCACCTCGGACCAGTGGACGCTAAAGGTGATAAAGGAGGGTTACCGCTTCTGCGTCCAACGCCACCACAGGGCACTTTTCAGGAGAGCCAGTGCGACTTCTTCACCAGGCCCTCTTGCTCACAGAGCTGGCAGGTTTCCTAAGGAACAAGGCGGTAGAGCCTGTTCTCCGCACCTCTGGAGCAGGGGCTTCTACTCAACGTACTTCCTTGTCCCCAAAAGAGCCTTGGGCTTCAGGCCCTTCCTGGACCTCAGACCTGAACAAGTTCTTGAGCAAGAAGTTCAAGATGCTCTCCCTTAGAACATTGCTGCCCTACCTCCACCAGGAAAATTGGCTTTGCTGCTTGGACCTAAAAGATGCCTATACCCACATCCTGGTCCACCCATCTCACTGGCAATATCTAAGATTTGTGGTAGGGAGAGGCCTTTACCAATACAGGGTACTTCCCTTCGGCCTGGCCTCCTCACCGAGTTTTCACAAAGTGCCTAGTAGTGGTAGATGCCCATCTGCACCTATAAAGGGTGTTTGTCTTCCCCTACTTGGACGACTGGCTCATCAGAAGCGGCACAGCGCATAGCAGCCGCCTCCTGCAGCACCTGGTGTTTGTCATTAACTACTCCAAATCACATCTCTCTCCAGTGCAAAACTTAGAGTTCATGGTGCTCAGCTGGGCATGGTGCAGACCAGAGCCTTCCTCCCTCAGGACAGGGCAGAACGCCTCAGACAGCTGGCCGGGAGGTCTATTACCACAGAACAATGCTGGCTTGCCTCCGCCTGCTAGGACACAGGCCTCCATGGTCCATGTCACAACCCTAGCCCACCTGCACATGTGGACAGCCCAGTGGTGCCTGTGGACCCAGGTCATGGGCAGGCTCTGGGACAGAGTCAGGGTCACCATCCAGCTGGCAAGGTCTTTCTACTGGTGGCAGGATCTGGGCCATCTCTGGGTTGGAATGCCCTTTCAGGCACCCCCACTACAGAGGACCCTGACCAGATGCCTCTCTCCAGGGCTGGGGAGCTCACTGCAGATCCCACTGCATCCAAGGCTGCTGGTCCTCGGAGGAGTCACTGTTACAGATCAACCTCCTGGAACTCCAGGTGGTGGTCTTCACCCTATGAGCATTCTGCACTCTCTTGCGGAACAGGTCTGTCCTGATCCAAATGGACAACCAGGTCACAATGTTCTACATAAACAAGCAGGGCTCATACTCCTTCTGCCAAGAGGCAGTAGCCCTCCTCTCGTTTACAGCATGCAATGGCATATTCCTGTGAGCGATCTACCTCCTGGGCCAGGACAACTACTTGGCAGACAGACTCAACAGAGTCCTGCGCACACACGAATGACGCTTCGACCACACAGTGGCAGAGAAGTTCTTCTGCCTTTGGGGCTGGCCCGAGATAGACCTGTTTTGCCTCCCTGGGCAGCACACAATTGGCTCGCTTCTGCTCCCATCATCCACACCCACAGAGTAGTGGCAGACACGTTCCTGATCTCATGATCTAGAAGACTGCTATATGCATTCCCACCAACTCCTCTGATCACCAAGACACTCTATTCAAGATCCAAAGCAAGAAAGCATCAGTGATACTGATCGTCCCCTGGTTCCCTCTTCTGCTCTCGCTGGCAGTGACTCTTCACATCCACCTGGGCCGAACCTCAGACTTCCTGACCCAGGAGAAGGACTCCCTCCTGCACCCCAATTTGGGGTTGCTGACACTGATGGCCTGGCTGCTGGGAGGGTAACCTTGGTCCTGCTCAACCTGCCTCTAGAGGTCAAGGAAATTCTGCTGGCCTCCAGGAAGCCCTCCACAAGGAGGCCTTATGTCTTTAAGTGGCAAAGGTTTGCCCTGTGGTGCATGGAGAGGAAGGAGAACCTGTTCTACTGTGTACAACTGGTACTCCAGTACCTGGTGCATCTGTCGCACTGGACTGATTTCGAACTCTGGGTGCATTTGAGCACCATAGCTGCCCACCATCTCCCAATAGGGGGCAAGCCCTTATCCAGTCAGTCCCTGGTCACCCAGTTTCTATGGGGCCTTCTGCTATCCAAGCCCCCTATCTGCCCCCTGGCAGCAGAATGGGACCTCCCAACATGATGCTTTCCCAGCTCACCAGACCACCTGGCCACCTGCCACCTCGGATACAGCTCCTAGAAGGTGACCTTCCTGGTGGCCCTGACCTCAACTCACAGGGTCAATGAGCTTCAATTCTGGTGGCGTACCCACCATACACCAGATTCTTCAAGAGTAGGGTGGTGCTGTGCACCCATCCTAAGTTCTTTCCAAAGGTGGTATCCCTGTTCCACCTCAATCAGAAAGTGGTACTTCCCACCATCTACCCATGGCCCCATGCTGGCAAGGAGGAGCTCATATGCCATACGCTGGATTGTAACCAGGCCCTTCCCTTCTATTTACAGTGGACCCAGGGCCATCGTAAAGCACCTCAACGTTTGTGTCCTATGACCCCAGCAGACTGGTGCTCCCTGTGACCAAGTGTATCCTATCCTCTTGGGTGGTGGACTGCATTGCCCTTGCTTACGAGCATGCAGGCCTCTCTCTGGACCACCATATCACAGCACATCGTGTGAGAGCGATGGCCACATCGGTGGGCCACATCGGTGGCCCACCTCCGTTCTGTGCCGGTGACAGAGATTTGCAGAGCTGCCACTTGGTCATCCATCCACATGTTTGCAGTGCACTACTGCCTGGAAAGCATATACCACAGAGGCAGCGCCTTTGGTCAGGCAGTGCTGCGTAATATCCTTGGTGTGTAGGCAACTCCTGCCCTCCGACCCTTTTTTGTTCAGGCTACCGAGGTATTAGTGTTGCTGGACACTAGGCTCTTGAAGAGCCTCTCAGCGGGGGACTCGCCTTCTGCAACTTGCAGCCATCTGACGGGTCACCGGTGGTATTGTCATGGTTTGGTCCTCAGCAGTCTGGAGCTAGGGAGTTCCGTATGAGGTCTAACTTCTGCTTGTTTCTGGAGAAAGCGTAGTTACTCACCTGTAACATGTGTTCTCCAGGAACAGCAGGAATCTGTCCTCACAACCCTCCATCCTCCCCTTGGAGTTGTCATCCTTCTGTTTTTTGTTTGACTGCCGTCTCAACTATGTCATCTGACTGAGCAAGATGGCTTCTCCAGGAACAAGCAGGAAGTCCTCACATATGGGGTGACGTCGGCGCCGACGGAGCCCTCGCGGAGCAATTTTCCCCAGCTTTCAAAGAAAGCCTTTGGGAATTGCAGCGCCCATGCGCGGTCCCCTTCCCGCCCAAAGGTGCCATCTTGGCCAGTCTTCTTTTTTCCGCGGAGCCCTACAGATGTTGTCTACAAGTCACCGCTGAAAAGTTGATTTTCTTTATTTTATTCTTATTTCTTCGGTTCGACGCCGGTCCTTTTTCCGTCCGGCCTCGCGACGCCGGTTGCGAGGCCTCCCCTTTTCGGTTTTTTGTGTCCTTAGTGACAAATTCGTGCTTTTTTCACTTTTCCCTGGCGGCACGAAGTTCGACCTCGCAGGGGCCCTTTTTCCCCCGATGGCCGCCAGTGGTTTTAAGAAGTGTGTTAAGTGTAAAACTTATGTCTCTTACCGACACACATGATTGCTGCCTCCGCTGCCTGGGCCCAGATCATGAAGAAATGATCTGTGGGGCCTGTGGTAAGATGTCCGTCAAATCCTTGCGGAGTCGGCAGCATCAGAGGGAGAGAATCTTCTGACCCCAGCCGTACCCGGACCTCGTCAGAGGCGTCGGTGTCCAGGGAATCTGGCTCTGAACACCGTCGGAGCTCCTCTGAGAGGGGGTCTCCTTCCCGGGAACATCATCGGAGGAAGAAACCCGCGAGGACGGCGTCGGTGGACGCTCCTGGCTCCGCGAGGGCCAGGTCGCATAGCCCCGATAGTCGTCCCGGGTCTTTGGAGCTGGAGCGGCCGTCCAAGCAGCCTCGTCTCGAGATGGACTCATCTGCTCACGTAAGTGCTGTTGTCCTCGTGGACTCGCCTCCGAGGGGTCCGATGTCGGGCCCGACGCCATCGGGGGCTGCTGGATCTCCTGAGTTCAGACTCAGGTTGACGGCCTTGGAGAGCAGCCTCGCTGCCTTCATGGACCAGCAGCGGGCATTGATCGCCGGCCTCGCTGGCGCTTCTGCCTTGACCGCCGGGACGTCGACGTCTAAGTCGACCCCGGAGACCGAGCCGATCCTCGAGTCCATGCGGGCTCGAGTCGATCCTCGGTCGAGGTCCCCTTCGGCCTCCCGTTCGGGGCTGCGGTCGTCGACGCCGACTCCCTCGGCATCGGGGCAGACGGCGTCTGCGCCCGCCCGGCCAGAGCCGCTCGACTCCTCCGAGGAGTCCGCCTGGGAATCCGAGGTGGAAGAGTCACCTGATTCTTTTCGGACTCCCCCGAGTCCGAACCTCGGAGACAGTCCCCTCCGGAGGACGCCCGGTTCTCGGACTTCGTGAGGGATATGGCCAAGGCCTTGGCCTTCCCTGCGGATCCCGAGGAGGAGCCGAAGAGCTCGATGCCCTCCAGTATGACTCTCCTGCAAAGGAGCATTTTACTGTACCGGTTCCTCCGATGCTGGAACGACTTCTCTTCCGCATGTGGGAGAGCCCGGCGTCGTCGCCGGTATTAAGCAAGCGGGTCGATGCCATATATCGAGTCCGCAAGAGCCCTGGCTTCCAAAAAGCACAGTTGCCGCACCATTCCATGGTGGTGGAATCGGCCATGCATAGGCTCAAGAGCCAGAAGATGCACTCCTTGGTGCCTCCCGGCAGGGAAGCCCACAGCCTGGATGGCATCGGTAAGAAGTGTTTCCAGGGCTCTATGCTTGCTTGTCGGGTCCAGACTTACCAGCTCTACATGGGCATGTATCTCAGGGACCTGGCTAAGGAGATAGCCGGATTCTCTGCTGGTCTCTCCGAGGAACATTTGCGGAGGTTCCTGGCCTTGTCCACTGGTATTCGAGAGTGCTCAGTTTATCTCTCGAGCAGCCTATGATGGCTTTGAGGCATCGGCTCAAGTAGCCGCAGCCGGCATCGGGGCCCGCCGACAGGCTTGGCTTCAGTCATCCGACCTCGAGCCCTGGGTGCAGGACAAGTTGGTCGATGTCCCCTGCAGAGGTGAAAACCTCTTTGGCAAACCTATGGACGAGAAGGCTGCACAACTCGAGACTGAGACTCTCACCAGGACTCGGCTCTCCAGGAAAACCTCTGCCCCTTCCCAGAAGAAGGGCTCGGGGAGAAAGCCCTTTTACCCGAGGAAGACGGCTGCCTATAAACACTACCCTCATTATCAGGCCTCCGTCGCTCCCCAACAGGGCCAGCAGGCCAAGGGACGGGGTAACGGGTCCCGTAGGCAGCAAGCCCCCAAGCCTGCGCCACCGGCCCCTGCTCCGCAGGGTGGGGTTTTTTGACTCTTTCAGCATAGCCTCTCCCCCTCCGCTGGTTCCTCTCAGCACGGGAGGCCGGCTGGTCCACTTTGCCCACAGGTGGTCCAACGTCACATCAGATGCCTGATGCCTGGGTGCTCCACATAGTCCGAGAGGGCTATCTTCTACACTTCCACCAGGTACCTCCCCCCTACTTTCCAGGGGAGCCTCTGCAACCCCCTCTTCACCGGGACTTACTCCTTCAAGAGTTGGCAAGTCTTCTTCAGGAACAGGCGGTGGAACCGGTGCCCCACCACCTGAGAGGTCAAGGCTTTTATTCCAGGTACTTCCTGGTACCAAAGCGAACTGGAGGCCTCAGACCCATCCTGGACTTGCGGAACCTCAACAAGTTCCTGGAAAGGGAGAAGTTCAAGATGCTTACCCTTGGAATCCTGCTGCCCTACCTCCGGCAGGGAGATTGGCTATGCTCCTTGGATCTAAAGGATGCCTACACCCACATCCTCATCCTAAGGTTTGCGGTGGCAGGCAATCATTACCAGTACAGGGTACTGCCCTTTGGCCTATCCTCCGCACCACGAGTCTTCACAAAATGTCTCGCAGTGGTGGCGGCTCATCTCCGGCTTCAAGGCCTCTTTGTCTTCCCTTACCTAGACGACTGGCTCATCAGAGCACTGTCCTCCACGGAGGCCACTCACGCCACACAACGTACTGTGGCTCTGCTCCAGTACTTGGGCTTTGTCATAAACTTCGAAAAGTCCACTTTGCTCCCCTCTCAGGATCTCGAGTTCATCGGCGCCAGGTTAAACACGCTTCAAGCGCGAGCCTTTCTGCCGCTCGACAGGGCGCAACGGCTCATGGCTCTCGCCAGCCGCTTTCACAGCCATTCCCGGGTCTCAGCCAGGCACTTTCTGAAACTGCTCGGCCACATGGCTTCCACGGTCCATGTGACCCCCAATGCCCGCCTGAATATGCGGCCTGCTCAATGGTGCCTTCGCTCGCAATGGCGTCAGGCCTCGGGGAGACTAGCGGACTCAGTACGAATCTCCAGCCCGCTGATCTCTTCTCTGCGGTGGTGGCTTCATCTGCCCAACCTAGTGCTCGGAATGCCTTTTCAGTCTCCTCCGCCTGTTCAGGTACTGACGACCGACGCTTCTCTCATGGGTTGGGGAGCACATTGCCAAGGGACATGTACTCAGGGTCTCTGTACCCCGTGGGAATCTGCCCAGCAGATCAACTTCCTGGAGCTCAGAGCAATCCGCCTGGCTCTCCGGGCCTTCTCCCACCTTACTGCTCGCCAGTCCGTCCTCGTCCAGACGGACAATCAAGTGGCCATGTTCTACGTGAACAAACAAGGGGGCACGGGCTCCTTCCTTCTCTGTCGGGAAGCACAAAAGCTCTGCACTTGGGCCGTCAGTCGAGGGATCCTCCTCCGAGCTGTCTACCTCCCAGGTCAAGAAAATTACCTGGCAGACAAACTGAGCAGAATCCTCCAGCCACACAAGTGGAGATTGGACCCGTTGGTGGTCCAAAGGATCTTTCTCCAGTGGGGCCTCCCCACGCTGGATCTCTTTGCCAGTCCTCTGAACAGGCAACTTCCTCGGTTCTGCTCTCGGGAACCGCATCCCCTCCGAGTAGCGGCGGATGCTTTTCTGCTCTCATGGTCCACAGGCCTTCTGTATGCCTTTCCTCCCATGCCGCTGGTGTCTCGAACACTTTTCAAGGTTCTCCAGGACAAGGCTTCGCTGATCCTGATAGCTCCCCGGTGGCCCAGGCAACCGTGGTTCCCACTTCTGATGCAACTGGCGGTAGATACTCCATTGCCTCTGGGGTTTCAACCCGATCTCCTGACCCAGGATCAGGGGTCTCTCCTACACCCCAACCTCAGGTCTCTTCATCTGATGGCCTGGCTGCTGAAAGGGTAGTCCTTGCTCCCCTCCTGCTGCCTCCTGAGGTGGAAGAGGTCGTGCTAGCTTCCAGGCGACCCTCTACCCGGAAATCCTACGCCCTTAAATGGCGTCGCTTCTCCACATGGTGTACTCAACAGTCTCAGGACCCCTTCTCCTGCTCGGTGTCGGTGGTCTTGCAGTACTTGCTTTCCCTCTCCAATCTTGGACTGAAGTCCAACTCGGTCAAGGTTCACCTCAGTGCTATTTCGGCATATCATGTGCCGGTGGAAGGCAGACCTCTTTCCGGCCATCCTCTCGTGGCACGGTTCTCCTGAGGTCTCCTTCTCCTTAAGCCGCCTTTGCGCCCCCCAGCCCCCGACTGGGACCTGAACGTGGTTTTGCAGCGGATCACCTGTCCGCCTTTTGAACCCATGGCTACCTGTCCTCTCCGTTTTCTTTCTTGGAAAACCTTGTTCCTGGTAGCCCTCACTTCCGCTAGACGCGTTAGTGAACTGCAGGCCCTAGTGTCTGATCCCCCTTACACTAGGTTCTACAAGAACAGGGTAGTCCTGCGGACTCACCCTAAGTTTCTTCCAAAAGTGGTTTCCCCTTTTCACATCAATCAGGAGGTGGTGCTTCCGACCTTCTTTCCCAGGCCACACTCCAGCCGAGCTGAGATGGTCTTGCATACCCTTGACTGTAGAAGGGCGCTTAACTTCTACCTTGATCGTACGCGGGAGCACCATAAGACTGTTCAGCTCTTCCTGTCTTACAACCCTAAAAAATTAGGGCTTCCTGTCTCCAAGCGTACTCTGTCCATCTGGGTAGCTGACTGTATCGCTTGGACCTATGGGGCGGCCGGCCTCTCGTTGGAAAGTCGAGTCACGGCTCATCGTGTTCGGGCGAAGGCTGCGTCAGTGGCTTACCTCCGCTCTGTTCCATTGGCAGACATCTGCCAGGCCGCTACTTGGTCTTCGAGCCAGACTTTTGCAACCCATTACTGCCTCGAGAGGGAGACGGTGCTTTCGGACAGGCAGTCCTCCGTAATCTCTTCGAGGTTTAAGCAACTCCTACCCTCCATCCCGAATGTTGGGCTACCGGTTGGAGATTAGTCGGAGAAGATTCCTTCCTTCTGTGCTGCTGAGCTAGAGGGAGCTCATTTTTGTGCTTAGGGTCTCCGGTAGCCTTAAGCTTGGGAGTCCCATATGTGAGGACTGACTTCCTGCTTGGTCCTGGAGAAAGCATAGTTACTCACCTGTAACAGGTGTTCTCCAGGAGCAGCAGGAATCAGTCCTCACAACCCTCCCTCCTCCCCGTGGAGTTGCAGTCATATGATTTAGTTTTTGCAAATTTTTTTGCTGTCTTTTTCGCTATGTCATCAGACTGGCCAAGATGGCACCTTTGGGCGGGAAGGGGACCGCACTGCAATTCCCAAAGGCTTTCTTTGAAAGCTGGGGAAAATTGCTCCGCGAGGGCTCCGTCGGCACCGACGTCACCCCATATGTGAGGACTGATTCCTGCTGCTCCTGGAGAACACCTGTTACAGGTGAGTAACTATGCTATCCTTGCATGGGCTCTGTTGGTGCTGACATCACCCATATGTGAAGACTGATCCTGCAGGACCCAGAGAACACCTGTTACAGGTGTGTAACTGCGCTATTTCTCCAAAGGACTTCTGTAAAGTGGCTACTTGGTCAGTCCAGAGCACTTGTGTGAAGCACTACAGGTTGCATGTTGGAGTTAAAGAAAATGGTGCCTTTTCCAGGGCCGTTCCATCCCAGAGCATCTTCCTCCCACTCTGTGTTCTGAATGCTTGAGTACATTCCATGCGTCTGAACTGGTTTAACAGGATGATGAGGAAGGAGAAATTTTTAGATAACTTTTTTGATTCTTGGAATCCTGCTATATCAGTTCAGGGCCCATACTGGAAGACTTTTCCTACAGGTTTAGGAACCCTGCTGCCTCCTGACTGCTTTTTTCATTTTCAGTGCCTGACAGTCTTATTTGTGGTAAGAGCTAAACACTTGTTCCTAATTACTGTTCCAAGTTATGATTGTTGGCTAATAACATTCATAGTTTTGGAGCTTTTCATGTTTCCTTTCTGTTTGGGAAGTGTCATACTGGCTTCTCTCAGTGCTGCACCAGTAAATATTCCAAGCAATGACATCACTGAAAATTGCTTAGTCTGCCTCTGCCCACTGATTTGGACTGTCTAGCAGGATTCAAGGAAAGAATCATCAGCTATGTAAAATGTATGTTTAAATTTTGCGTTCTGTGTTGTAAAGAAATACTTCATGCTAGAGTCCTGTTAATTATAACATGGCATCTTTTCAATCTTTAGAAAGAAGCTAGAAGAATGGCTGAATTCCAAGGGCAAGACATATAAACGCCCACCAATGACACTGGGCCCCCCAAAAAAGCCTTTAAAAGAAAAATGGAACACATCTTTCTGGGATGGGATTGAGGATGATGAGGAGCAGCAGTGCCTGACAGATAAAATCCACCACATGCTGGATGAGTGCCTCAAGCTAATAGAGGAGGTAAGTGGGAGCAGACCAGTGACAGCGAAAGACTGGAATTTAGGACCCATTGACTTCTGTGCTATGTCCCAACATGGTGGCAGAGTAAGAGAGGACTTAACTTGCAATCTTGAGGTAGGAATATACCTCATGATCTCATCTCTACTATGATAACTAAACAGAATAGTGTGAAAAAAAATCTTTGTCTAGAGTTGTGGCAAAATTAGCAGACACATTTTGGGTATATCCCCACCCTCTTTTTGTAGAGAGTGAAATGTTACACATGTTTGCTTTTCACCTTAATTGCTATATCTGTTACTTTCCTTTCTCTGAATCTTGCCAGACTAATCCACACAAGTGGGTTATATTATCTTGCCAGCAGAGGGGAAGAGAAAAAGCTCAGAACTAATTCCACTCCCTTTTTATAGGGGGCTGATGCTTTCCACTCTTTTTAGTATATGTCAAAGTTAAGCATGTAGGATAAATTCTCCAGGACCAAGCAGGAAGTCAGTCCTCACGTATGGGTGACGTCGGCGCTGACAGCCCCCGTGCGGAGCATTTCCCCAGCTTTCAAGGAAAGCCTTTGGGAATGCAGCATGCATGTGCAGTCCCCTTCCTGCCCAAGGGTGCCATCTTGCTCAGTTGTTGCTTTTTTTCCGCAGAGCCCAACGGACGTGAGTTCATGTCATCCAGTAAAGTGATTTTTCTATTGTTTTTTTCATGCTTTTACCCGGTTCGACGCCGGTTCCACTTCCCACCTGGGCCAGGTACACAGGTATCAAGCCCGGAGTTAGTTTTTCGTTTTTTGTCCTTCGAGACTAGCGTTCGTGCTTTTTTTTGTGTGTCACTGGCAACCCGGTCTTTTGACCTCGCAGGGGCCCTTTTTCCCTGATGGCTGCCAGCGGGTTCAAGAAGTGTGATCTGTGCAAGAAACTTAAGTCTCAACAACACACATGATTGCTGCCTCCGATGCCTCGGGCCCAACCATGACCCGCTGGCCTGTGGCCTGTGCGGCAAGATGTCGTCAGACGCTGAGGAGCTATCAACATCAGCGTGACAGAATCTCTTCTGACTCTGCATCTGGCCAGGCCCGGACTTCGTCAGAAGCCTCGACATCTCGGGAGTCCGATCCCGAGCACCATCGAGGCTCCTCTGAGAGGGGGTCTCCTCGGGAACACAGAAGGAAGAAAAAGCTCACAAGGGTGACGTCGGACGCTCCTGGCCCCTCAAGGGCCAGGTCACATATCCTGACCGACCGACGCCCCGGGCTCTCAGAGTCGGAGAGGCCTTCAAAGTTACCTCATGTGGAGCCCGAGTCCCCGAGTCACGTGAGTGCAGTTGTCCTTGTGGACTCTTCCCCCGGGGGAGCCGATGTCGGGGCTCGAGTCTGGGGCTGCTGAGTCTCCTGAGCTTGGACTCAGGTTGATGACCTTGGAGAGCAGCTTGGCTGCCTTCATGGAACAGCAGCGAGTGCTGATCGCCGGTCTGACCGGTGCATCTGCCCCGACCGCTGGGACCTCGATGTCCAAGTCGACACCGGAGACAGTCGATCCTCAGTCAAGGTCCCCCTCGACCTCCCGTGCGGGGCTGAGGTCGTCAATGCCGATACCCTTGGCGTCGGGGCGGGTGGCATCGAAGCCCACACAGCCGGAGCCGCTCGATTCCTCCCCGGAGGATTCAGACTGGGAGACGGAGGACGAGGAGTCCCCATACACCTTCCAGACCCGGTGTGTCCCTTCGGACTCATCGGGATCTATGCCTCGGAGAAGGTCCCCCCCCCCCCCCGTCCCCCCCCGGAGGATACCCGGTTCTCGGATTCGTGAGGGATATGGCCAGAGCTTTGGCCTTCCCCACGGATGCCGAGGAGGAGCCTCGAGCCGAAGAGCTCGATGCACTCCAGTACGACTCTCCACCTAAGGAGGCCTTTACTGTACCGGTTCCTCTGATACTGGAACGGCTGCTCTTCCACATGTGGTAGGCACCGGCCTCTGCACCGGTTCTTAGCAAACGGGTCGATTCCATCTGTCGAGTTCGTAAGAGCCCTGGGTTCCAGAAGACACAGCTACCGCACCACTCCATGGTTGTGGAATCGTCCATGCATCGTCTGAAGAGTCAGAAGATGCACTTCTCAGTGCCTCCCTGGCCGGGAGGCCCGGAACCTGGATGCCCTCAGTAGAAAGTGGTTCCAGGGCTCTATGCTGTCTTGCCATGTCCAGACTTACCAGCTGTACATGGGCATGTACCTCTGAGACCTGGCGAAGGAAATTGCCGGGTTCTCAGCTGGCCTCGCCGAGGAACCTTTGCAGAGGTTCAAAGCTTTTGTCATCGGGGATTCAAGAGTGCTCAAAGTTTATCTCTCGAGCAGCCTAAGATGGCTTCGAGGCTTTGGCCCGAGTAGCCGCGGCCGGCATCGGTGCATGCCGTCAGGCCTGGGTACAGGACAAGTTGGTCGATGTCCCTTGCCGAGATGAGAACCTTTTTGGCAAACCCATGGCTTATCAAGGCTGCAGAAATCGAGACACACTCACCAGGACAAGGCTGTCCAGAAAGACTTCTGCCCCTTCTCAGAAAAAGAAGGGCTTGGGGAAGAAGCCCTTTTTCCCGAGGAAGGGTACTGCCTACAAATCCTACCCTCAAGTCCAGGCCTCTACAGCTCCCCAACAGGGTCAGCGGGCCCAGGGGCAGGGACATGGGCCCCATAGGCAGAACCCCCCCAAGCCACCAGCTCCGGCTCCTGCACAGCAGGGAGCGGGGTTTTGACTCCCACTGCATAGCCTCTCCTCCACAGCTGGCTCCACTCAGCACAGGAGGCCAGCTGACACTGTATGCCCACAGGTGGTCAGCCATAACAGGGTATACCTGGGTACTGAGCATAGTCCAGAAGGGCTACTTGCTCCACTTCAACCAGGTACCCCCCTCCTATTTTCCAGGGGAGCCTCCAAGACTTCCTCTTCACAGGAACCTCCTCCTTCAGGAGTTGGCAAGTCTTCTAAAGGAGCAAACTGGCAAGGCTTCTATTCCAGGTACTTTCTGGTACCAAAAAGGACAGGAGGCCTCACATCTATCCTAGACTTGTGAAATCTCAACAAGTTTCTGGAGAGGGAAAAGTTCAAGATGCTTACCCTTGGGATACTGCTGCCCTACCTCCAGCAGGGAGATTGGCTATGCTCCTTAGACCTAAAGGATGCTTATACTCACATCCTCATTCATCCAGGCCACAAATATCTCAGATTTTCTAGTGGGAGGAAATCATTTTCAGTACAGGGTACTTCCATTTGGTCTAACCTCCGCTCCCAGGGTTTTCACCAAGTGCCTGGTGGTGGTGGCAGCCTATCTCAGAAACCAGGGTATACAGTCAGTCCTCTGTTTTCGTTTGCCCCGGTTTTCGTACGTTTCGGTTTTCGACGTCTTTTCTGACTGAGATTTTGTCTCGGTTATCGGATATCGCCTCGGTTTTCATAAAGAATGTGGAATTAGGTGAGCCAGTGCTGCCAGATCTGAAAACCTATATACAACTCCTGAAGAAGTGTCATGGGATAGAAGGCAATACATACACCCTCGCGCTGGTCTGTATACACTGCCTGCCCAGTCCCGGCAGCACTACCCCCCGGACTCACCGATCGCGTGTTGAGAAGCGAAAGTCAGCTGAGCAACATCCTCGAGCCAGAGTCAGAGATGCAAGGATTGCACAGAGAGGAAGGCCCCGATCTCTCCACCGCCTGCCTGTTCTCTGGAGCGCCCCCTCAGGCTCGGAGGTAGCAGGGTAGCTGTCAATGTAAGCAGGAGATGTTGCATGAATGTGGGAGGCAGTTCTTTCTCTTGCAGGGTACGCTTGCAAATTGCTGTTGAGACGGAGTCAGCGATCAGATTACAGTGCCGTACGGTACAATATCTGTGTGTTTGCTGTCCTGTGGACGATCGGGCAGGTGAGAGAAGTGACAGGAGCTGGGTGTCTGGAACGGATTAATTGAATTTACATTATTTCCTATGGGAAATATTGCTTCAGTTTTCGTACGTTTCGGTTTTAGTCAGACTTGTTAGAACGGATTAATCATGAAAACCGAGGTTTGACTGTATTTGTCTTCCCATACCTGGATGACTGGCTCATCAGGGGTCAGTCTCCACAGGAGACCAGACAAGCCACCCTTCGCGCTGTATCTCTTCTTAAGAACATAAGAAATGCCATACTGGGTCAGACCGAGGTCCATCAAGCCCAGTATCCTGTTTCCAACAGTGGCCAATCTAGGTCATACGTACCTAGCAGTTTCCCCAAAAGACACAGGTTCTGCAGTGCTTGTACTAGGCCAAGCATTGATATCCTGGGTCCCTTTTTAATAGTGGTTTATGGACCTTTCCTCCAGGAACTTGTCCAAACCTTTTTTAAACCCAGCTATACTAACAGCCCTTACTACATCCTCCGGTAACAGATTCCAGAGTTTGATTACACGTTGAGTGAAGAAATATTTTCTCCTATTTGTCTTAAATAGTTTACCCTGTAGCTTCATTACATGTCCCCTAGTCCTTCTATATTCTGATAGCGTAAACAATTGATCCACGTTTATCCGTTCCACTCCATTCATTAATTTATACACCTCTATCATATCTCCCCTCAGCCGTCTCTTTTCTAGGTTAAAGAGCCCTAACCTTTTTAGTCTCTCTTCATAGGAGTAGCCTTCCATCCCCTTCACCAATTTGGTGGCTCTTCTCTGTGCTTTTTCTGATAACTCTATGTCCTTTTTAAGATACGGTGACCAGAATTGCACACAATATTCAAGGTGCGGTCGTACCATGGAGCGATACAGAGGCATTATAATATCCTTTGTTTTATTCTCCATCCCTTTCCTTATGATACCTAGCATTCTATTTGCTTTCTTGGCTGCCGCTGCACACTGGGCGGAGGGTTTTAACATGTTATCCACGATGACTCCTAAATCTTTTTCCTGGGTGGTGGTTTCTAATGTGGAGCCTTGCATCGTGTAACTATAGTGTGGGTTGTTCTTTCCTAGGTGCATAACTTTGCACTTGTCCACATTAAATTTCATCTGCCATTTGGATGCCCAGTCTTCCAATTTATAAAAATACATGGACTGGATTGGCAGCAGTCCCAGCTGGGCTTTGAACCTGTGACCATCTGTTCCTGCACACACTGTCTGTGTGCACTGCACCACCATGTTGCCACAGACATGCTAAAAATACATGGACTGGATTGGCAGCAGCCCCAGCTGGGCTTTGAACCTGTGACCATCTGTTCCTGCACACACGGTCTGTGTGCACTGCACCACCATGTTGCCACAGACATGCTAAAAATACATGGACTGGATTGGCAGCAGCCCCAGCTGGGCTTTGAACCTGTGACCATCTGTTCCTGCACACACTGTCTGTGTGCACTGCACCACCATGTTGCCACAGCATCTAGGCTTTGTCATAAATTTCGCAAAGTCCCCTTTGCTCCCCTCACAGAACATAGAAATCATAGGGGCAAGACTAGATACCCTTCAGCAAAGGCTTATTTGCCCGAGGGAAGGGCCCACAGACTGATGGGCTTGGCCAAACAGTTCCAGAGCAGTTGTCTGGTCTCCGCCAGACACTTCCTGAGGCTCTTGGACCACATGGCATGCACAGTCCATGTAACTCCAAATGCCCGTCTGCACATGAGGCCTGCTCAGTGGTGCCTCAGAGCTCAGTGGGTGCAAGCCACGGGAGTCTTAGACAGAGTAAGGGTGTCCAAACTACTAGTGGACGCCCTGCAGTGGTGGCTACATTACCCAAACCTTGTCAGGGGAGTTCCTTTCCAAGTGCCGCCATACACACAGGTGCTGACAAGTGATGCTTCCTTACAGGGTTGGGGGGCACATTGCCAGGGTGCATGCACTCAGGGCCTCTGGCCTCCTTGGGAGGCAACATAGCAGATCAATCTGTTGGAGTTGTGAGCTATCCGCTTAGCTCTGCAGACTTTCTCTCATGTTCTCTCTCACCAGTCTGTCTTAGTTCAGACAGACAATCAAGTGGCAATGTTCTATGTGAACAAGCAAGGAGGTACAGGATCCAGGCTTCTGTGTCGGGGAGCACAAGCTCTTTGCTCCCTGGCAGTCAAACAAGGCATGTTTCTCAAAGCAGTTTATCTACCTGGCCAGGTAGATACCTAGCAGACAGGTTAAGCAGGATTCTACAGCCTTACGAATGGCACTTGAATCCACTAGTGGTCCAACAGATCTTTCTTGAAAAGGAGCCCGCAAGCAGCCGCAAGCTCCTTTTGCTCCCCCGCGTGCTCTCCCAGGAGGGATTGAGCTCTGACCGCACCAGAACGCCTCCGGCTCTTCAGCTACCCAATCGGGGCAGCGCGGCACATTGAAAAGGAGCCCGCAAGCAGCCGCAAGCTCCTTTTGCTCCCCCGCGTGCTCTCCCAGGAGGGATTGAGCTCTGACCGCACCAGAACGCCTCCGGCTCTTCAGCTACCCAATCGGGGCAGCGCGGCACATTGAAAAGGAGCCCGCAAGCAGCCGCAAGCTCCTTTTGCTCCCCCGCGTGCTCTCCCAGGAGGGATTGAGCTCTGACCGCACCAGAACGCCTCCGGCTCTTCAGCTACCCAATCGGGGCAGCGCGGCACATTGAAAAGGAGCCCGCAAGCAGCCGCAAGCTCCTTTTGCTCCCCCGCGTGCTCTCCCAGGAGGGATTGAGCTCTGACCGCACCAGAACGCCTCCGGCTCTTCAGCTACCCAATCGGGGCAGCGCGGCACATTGAAAAGGAGCCCGCAAGCAGCCGCAAGCTCCTTTTGCTCCCCCGCGTGCTCTCCCAGGAGGGATTGAGCTCTGACCGCACCAGAACGCCTCCGGCTCTTCAGCTACCCAATCGGGGCAGCGCGGCACATTGAAAAGGAGCCCGCAAGCAGCCGCAAGCTCCTTTTGCTCCCCCGCGTGCTCTCCCAGGAGGGATTGAGCTCTGACCGCACCAGAACGCCTCCGGCTCTTCAGCTACCCAATCGGGGCAGCGCGGCACATTGAAAAGGAACCCGCAACCAGGCGTGCCCGCGCCGTGCGTGCCCGCGCCTGAGGGCCGCGCAAGAGGGCCCTTTGGCACGGCCCTTAGGAAACGGCACTTAAGAACCACACAAGAACCGACCAGAGACTCAAATAACAACGATACAAGGACTAGCTACGACATCGTCTACGGCTTGAGCTCCCTTAGGGTCGAGCTCGCACACCATCATCCTTCCTGCTAGAGCCGCAAACGCAGCAAGTATTTCCATCCAGGAACAATCCTCTAACTAATATATCCTCCTAATTATATTTTGTTTAATTAATCTAGACTACTCTCCTTCATCTCAGCTACCATTATTGTTAGATTCAGTATCACTATTCACTAACAATTCTATTTAATCTGTTTATCAATGTACTGTGGCTAGCACAAACACACTGGATACTTCCAACAACTCAACCCATTAATGACAACCTTTATCAATGCAAATGCCACTGTCATATATTTACCATTGAAAGTATTTCAATTATAACCACAGAGAGATCTCTACTGTTGCAAGTAAGTCATTGTTAACAACCACCTGACCTATAACCACAGCCTGATTTTATACTGCTGCCAAGTAAATCATTCTATAACCACTACTTGATTTATACTGTTGCAAGTAAATCTTTAACCTCTGTCTGTCTCATTACTGTTGCAACAAACTCGTCACTTTGTATAAGATACAACTGTTGCCAGTATTAGATAACTGTTATTGCTACTCTTAGACACAAACTAACTGCTAACATAACCCACAACAAACGCCCTTCATTATTGAACATGTCACGCTCAAACACTAAGATACTAAAAATAACATACAGCTGTATATTATTAACAATCTTAATTGATCTAACACTAAGCTTAACACCTAAAAATCACATGGCAATCCCTATAATTCAAACAACAATTAGAAATTACAGCCACATTGGACATCCCAACACAAACCACCATGCAAAAATAAATTACCACAGACTTATACAAATAAAACAAACTAATTTACCACAAATAAAAAATGAAATTAGCACCAACAATACTACTTCTCTAACTTGTATCCTTATAAATGCTCGCTCAATGAAAAACAAACTCCCCATATTCAATGATTTAATAACAGACTCAAAACCTGATATATTATGCGTAACGGAAACATGGCTAACTGAAACGGATACGGTCTACTTAAATCAACTTAATAGCGTCGACTATGATATAAACTATACACATAGAACCAACAAAAAAGGAGGAGGAGTACTAATAATGACAAAAAAGGGATTAAATGCAAGAACAATACCAACTACCATAACCAACAATATTGACACATTAATTATAAAAACCAACATCTTTAGAATTTGCCTAATATATAGACCCCCTGATCAAAAAACAGATAGCCTAGATTCTCTAATTGAATTCCTAGGCTCATCTACAGAACATAATCCCATAATCATGCTTGGCGACTTCAATCTCCCCTCACTCCCAGCATCAGAAGCCAACCTGTTCCTAGAATCCATATCAGACATGGACTTTCATCAAATAGTCAATACAACAACACATATAAAAGGAGGCACTCTTGACCTTATTCTCCTCCCAAGCACACTCTACAAATCATTCAACACAAACTCCTTAGAATGCACACAAATACCCTGGTCTGATCATTACATTATCAAAACAAATCTCACATTCCATACCAATAACACTAAAAACACAAGAAGCGATCCAACTACAAAATTCAAAAAATATAATGAAACTGAATTCTTGGATACAACAATACCCTACCTCTCTCCATCCCCAACAAATCTAGACGAAGCTGTCAAGAACTGGCATGACACAATCAACAATGCAGCCAAAATGGATCAACGAATCATAAAGCCCTCTAATTTAAAAATAAACAGATCACCATGGTTCAACAACACGCTAAAACAAATGAAAAAGGAATTAAGAAAACTAGAACATAAATGGCGCAAAACCAAATCATTCATCAACAAGGAAATATATAACAACTACCTCACGAAATACAAAGAGACTTTAGATAACACAAAAAAATCTTATTTCGCAGCAATATTATCAAAATCTTATAACAGACCACGAGAACTATTCTCCATTGTTAGAAATCTTACTAATAATCCTCAAACATCTAACACTGAAATCACTGATATTTCAGTACAAATCTTAGCCAACCACTATCAAAACAAATCTATGCAACCTATAATGACGCTAAACAATATAGATACAGTCCATCACTGCTCAGATGAATGGTCCAAATTTCACCCTATATCAAAAGACGCACTAAAGAACATTATTTCTAACCTAAACACAACAACTTCCTTTCTGGATCCATGCCCAGTAATATGGATAAAAAATACACTCCCAATACTACTATCATATATCCTCCCTATAGTTAACCTCTCATTACTTCAAGGATACCTCCCATCTATGCTCAAACATGCACAAATCCGTCCAATTCTCAAAAACAACACGCTTGACAAAACATCACCAAAATCATACAGACCCATCTCAAGTATCCCTTTTTTGGCTAAAATAATAGAAAAAGTGGTACAAATCCAAACACAGGAATACCTAGATTCATACTACCCACTTGATGAGCACCAATATGGATTTAGGCCTCAACATGGAGTTGAAACTCTCTTAACAGTCTTAACCGATGTACTACTTAAAGGAATTGATAATCATAAACAAGCCTTTATACTCTTATTTATTGATATTTCCGCAGCATTTGATAGTGTTCACCACACTATAATGCTTAATAACCTGAAACAATTAGGAATAAATGCCACTGTACACAAATGGTTTACCTCTTACTTAAATAATCGAACACAAAATGTAAGAATTGGTAACCAAACATCAACCATATATAAACAGGAAATTGGACTCCCACAAGGCTCCGCACTATCAGCCCTCCTGTTTAATATTTATATAAAACCAGTCTGTGATATCTTTAAAAAATTCGGAGTATACTATCATCTATATGCAGATGATATTATGATGTACATCCCATTCACAATCCCTAATTTGCCAATAAAACTACTATCGGATTGTTTCAATGAAACCACAACATGGCTAAAAGCTCAAAACCTCCACATTAATCATTCAAAAACAGAGGTCCTAATTGTAACTAAAAACCAATCATATACCCCCCCAACCCACATAACATTACAAAATCATGACATTAAAATAAAAAATGAAATAAGATACCTAGGTGTTATCCTGGATACACATCTGACGATGAATACTCACATCAGAAACACCATTAAGAAAATATATTTTAAACTCAAAATCCTTAAACAATTACGCCCTTTAGTACACCAACCAGACTTCATTAATATAATCCAGGCCACAATAACCCCACACTTTGATTTTGCCAACCTAATTCTATTAGGAATAACGAAACAAAACATAAAAAGAATCCAATTAGCACAAAACGCAGCAGCTAGAATTATAATGAAAGCACACTCATTCCAGCACATAACACCATTATTAGCTTCCCTACACTGGTTGCCAATCCAAAGCAGGATAATATATAAAACCACAATAACAACATATAAAGCTTTAAATAACATGGCTCCAATACCACTAAGCAAACTAATCAGCATGGAATCCCAAAAAGCTACGCACAGAAAAGGATACTCAAATAAACTAAACACTCCTAATGATTTCATAAAAGCAAATAAATTAACTAACAACAGAGCTTTTTCTCATGCAGCCCCATCTATTTGGAACTCCCTCCCGGAGGACCTACGAACTATAACCGAAATTATGGAACTCCGTAAAAAACTAAAAACCTATCTATTCTCCATGCACTATGGCAACACAGATAACCCCTTGATACAATCAGATAAAGGCTAAAGAATCCTGATAAAGGCTAAAAAACTGACTGTGTAATACTATTTCTAATAATTTAACAGATAACACACTATCCTAAAAACACTATGATTCAACCCTAAAGTACCCGCAACTTGTATTTGTATATAGTTATTGTACATAGTTTACAAGCTAGCCTTGTGCTGTTATGCATTAGTTCATGCTGTTATCCATTATTTTTTATTGTTACAAAATGTTCCATGTAAAACTAAGTTCAATGTAAAAGTAGTTCGATGTAAAACTAAGCTTTTGCTTTGTTGGATTGTTTTATTGTGAACCGCAACTGAACACTGGAAGATGCGGGTTATAAATGATTGCTAAATAATAAATAAGATGGGGTCTTCCAACTATCGATCTCTTTGCGAGTCCACTGAACCGGCAGCTCTGAACCGTATCATCTGAGAATAGCAGCAGATGCGTTTCTAATTTCTTGTTCTATAGGCCTACTGTATGCGTTTCCTCCCACACCTGTAGTGGGCCATACCTTGTTCAAGGTTCTTCAGGACAAGGCCTCGGTGATTCTGGTGGCCCCCAGATGGCCAAGGCAACCGTGGTTCCCACTCCTTCTGCAATTGGCAGTGGACACTCCACTCCCTCTGGGGGTGCAACCCGATCTCCTGTCTCAGGACCAGGAATCTCTCCTACACCCCAACCTCAAATCCCTCAATCTGATGGCCTGGCTGCTGAAAGGATAGTTCTAGCTCCTTACTTCTACCGAAGGAAGTGGAAGAGGTGGTGTTGGCCTCTAGGAGGCAATCCACCCGGAAGTCTTATGCCTTCAAGTGGTGTAGGTTCTCCACCTGGTGTGCTCAGCGCCAGGAGGATCCTTTTTCGTGCCTGGTTCCGGTGGTGCTGTGGTATCTGCTTCACCTGTCTGACCTCGGCCTTAAATCCAACTCTGTTCTGGTCCACCTCAGTGCTCTATTGGCGCACCACTCACCGGTGGAGGGATAGTCTGTCGGGCCACCCCTTGGTGTCCCGCTTCCTCAGATGCCTGCTTTTCCTCAAGCCTCTGGTTCGTCCACCAGCCACTGAGTGGGATTTGAATGTGGTCTTGCAGCAACTTACTCGCCCACCGTTTGAGCCGATGGCTACCTGTCATTTACGATTCCTTTCTTGGAAGGCATTGTTCTTGGTAGCTCTTACCTTGGCCAGGCGTGTGAACTCTAAGCTCTGGTTTCTGATAGACCGTACACACACACAGTTCTATAGGAACAGGGTGGTCTTATGGACTCATCCTAAGTTCCTTCCAAATGTTGTCTCCTTCCACCTCAATCAGGAGGTGGTTCTTCCAACATTCTTTCCCAGGCCGCACGCCAGCCGGGCTGAAACAGTCTTGCATACCCTGGACTGTAAGAGGGCGTTGTCCTTTTACGTAGACCATACGCAGGGGCATCGAAGGGCTGCTCAGCTCTTTGTATCTTTTGACCCTAATAAACTGGGGTTACCTGTCTCAAAGCGTACGTTGTCCATTTGGGTAGCGGATTGTATTGCCTGGGCATATAGGGCAGCTGGCCTCTCCGTGCAGGGTCGAGTCACGGCCCACCGTGTCAGGGCGAAAGCCTTGTCAGTAGCTCATCTCTGCTCTGTTCCGTTTGCAGACATCTGCCGGGCTGCTACTTGGTATTCAAGCTAGACTTTTGTGGTCCATTACTGCCTCGAGAGGGAGTCCCGTAGGGACAGTGCTTTCGGACAGGCGGTACTCCGTAATCTCTTTGAGGTTTAGGCAACTCCTACCCTCCGGCCTTTGTGTTGGGCTACCGTACGGGGGCATTCTCAGAGAAGATTCTTATCATGAATGCTGAGGCTCTAGAGGGAGCTAATCTTTTCAGCTTTGGGTTCCCTGTAGCCTAGAACTGGGGTGTCTTTTATGTGAAGACTGACTTCCTGCTTGGACCTGGAGAAAAAGTAGTTCTCCAGGACCAAGCAGGAAGTCAGTCCTCACTTATGGGTGACGTCGGCGCCGACGGAGCCCTCGCGGAGCAATTTTCCCCAGCTTTCAAAGAAAGCCTTTGGGAATTGCAGCGCGCATGCGCGGTCGTCTTCCCGCCCGAAGGTGCCATCTTAGCCAGTCTTCTTTTTTCCGCGGAGCCCTGCAGACGTCCCCGTCTTGTCCCCGCGAAAAAGTTGATTTTCCTCTTATTTTATACTTTTTTCTTTCGGTTCGACGCCGATCGTTTTCCCGCCCGGACTCGCGACGCCGGTCTCGAGTCCTCTAACGTTTTTTCGGTTTTTCTGACTTAGTCAGCTTTCGTTTTCGTTTTCCCTGGCAGCCCGGTCCTTTGACCTCGCAGGGGCCCTTTTTCCCCCGATGGCTGCCAGTGGCTTTAAGCGGTGTGGTCGGTGTGACCGAAATATGTCACTAACCGACTCACACGACCTTTGCCTCCGCTGCTTGGGCCCGGATCATGAGGAATTGATCTGTGGGCCCTGCAGCAAACTGTCCTCGAAGGCGTTGAGAAGTCGGCGGCATCAGCGCGAAAGAATCTTCGCTGACCCCAGCCGTACCCGGACCTCGTCGGAGGCCTCCGTGTCAAAGGGCTCCAGCTCGGACCGTCGCCGGAGCTCCTCCGACCGGGGTTCTCCCTCCGGGGACCATCGTCGGAAGGAAAAAACCCGCGAGGGGCGGCGTCGGTGGACGCTCCTGGCTCCGCGAGGGCCAGGTCGCATAGCCCCGACAGCCGCCCCGGGTCCTTGGAGAAGGAACACCTCCCGAAGCGACCTCGCCTGGAGTCGGAGATGCCTGCCCGGGTAAGTCCTGTAGTCCTTCTGGACTCGCCTCCGCGACAGCCGACGTCGGGCCCGACGCCGTCGGGGCCCGAGTCGGGGGCTGCTGGGTCACCTGAGCTCGGACTCAGGTTGACGGCCTTGGAGAGCAGACTGTCTGCCTTCATGGACCAGCAGCGGGCACTGCTCGCTGGCTTCGCTGGCGTCGCTGCCCCGACCGCCGGGACGTCGACGTCCAAGTCGACCCCGGAGACCGAGCCGATCCTCGAGTCGATGAGAACTCGAGTCGATCCTCGGTCGAGGTCGCCCTCGGCCTCCCGTTCGGGACCGAGGTCGCCGACGCCGACTCCCTCGGCGTCGGGGCGGCTGGCGCCGCTCCCTGCCCGGGCCGACCCCACCGAGTCCTCGTCGGAGTCGGTCTGGGAGTCTGAGGAGGAAGAGTCACCTGATTCTTTCCGGACTCGGTGTGTCCCATCGGACTCTCCGGAGTCCGAGCCTCGGAAGCAGTCCCCCCCGGAGGATGCCCGGTTCTCGGACTTCGTTAGGGATATGGCCAAGGCTTTGGCCTTCCCTGCGGATCCCGAGGAGGAGCCTCGAGCCGAGGAGCTCGACGCCCTCCAGTATGACTCTCCCGCGAGGGAACACTTTACTGTGCCGGTTCCTCCTATGCTGGAACGACTACTCTTCCGCATGTGGGAGAGTCCGGCCTCCTCGCCGGTCCTGAGCAAGCGGGTCGATTCTATCTATCGAGTCCGCAAGAGCCCTGGCTTTCAAAAGGCGCAGTTGCCACACCATTCCATGGTAGTGGAATCGGCCATGCATCGTCTTAAGAGCCAGAAGATGCACTCCTCGGTGCCTCCTGGGAGGGAGGCCCGTAACCTGGATGGCCTTGGCAAGAAGTGCTTCCAGGGCTCTATGCTCGCCTGTCGTGTCCAGACTTACCAGCTATACATGGGCATGTATCTCAGGGATCTGGCTAAAGAGCTAGCCGGATTCTCCGCTGGTCTCTCTCCGAGGAGCCTTTGCGGAGGTTCCTGGCCTTGTCCACGGGTATTCGGGAATGCTCGAAGTTCATGTCCCGAGCAGCCTATGATGGCTTTGAAGCCTCGGCTCGAGTAGCCGCAGCCGGCATCGGTGCCCGCCGACAGGCTTGGCTTCAGTCGTCCGACCTTGAACCCTGGGTACAGGACAAGTTGGTCGATGTCCCCTGCCGAGGCGAAAACCTCTTTGGCAAGCCCATGGCGGAAAAGGCTGCACAAATTGAGACTGAGACTCTCACCAGGACCAGGCTTTCTAGGAAGACCTCCGCCCCTTCCCAGAAAAAGAAGGGCTCGGGGGAAAAAAGTCCTTTTACCCGAGGAAGGCAGCTGCCTACAAACAATACCCCCATTATCAGGCCCCTGCAGCTCCCCAACAGGGCCAGCAGGCCAAGGGACGGGGTAACGGGTCCCGTAGGCAGCAAGCCCCCAAGCCTGCACCACCAGCCCCTGCTCAGCAGGGTGGGGTTTTTGACTCGCTCAGCATAGCCTCTCCCCCCCCGCTGGTCCCCTCCAGCACCGGAGGCCGGCTGGTTCACTTCGCCCACAGGTGGTCCAGCATCACCACAGATGCCTGGGTGCTTCAGGTCGTGCGAGAGGGCTACCTACCTCCTCCACTTCCATCAGATTCCTCCCTCCTATTTTCCGGGAGAGCCTCCGCGCCCCCCTCTGCACAGGGAGTTGCTCCTTCAGGAGTTAGCAGGTCTTCTGCAGGAACAGGCGGTGGAACCGGTGCCACACCACCTGAGAGGTCAAGGCTTCTATTCAAGGTATTTTCTGATACCAAAGAGAACAGGAGGCCTCAGACCCATCCTGGACTTGCGCAACCTCAACAAGTTCCTTGTGCGGGAGAAGTTCAAAATGCTTACCCTTGGAATCCTTCTGCCCTACCTCCAGCAGGGAGATTGGCTATGCTCCTTGGATCTAAAGGATGCCTACACGCACATCCTCATCCACCCCAGCCACCGCCATTACCTAAGGTTTGTGGTGGCAGGAAATCATTACCAGTACAGAGTACTGCCCTTCGGCCTGTCCTCCGCACCGCGAGTCTTCACAAAATGTCTCGCGGTCGTGGCGGCCCATCTCCGGCTTCACGGCCTCTATGTTTTTCCGTACCTCGACGACTGGCTCATCAGAGCAGCGTCCGCTCAGGAGGTCACCAACGCCACGTCCCGCACGGTGACTCTGCTGCAGCACTTGGGCTTTGTCATAAACTTCGCAAAGTCCACTTTGCTCCCCTCACAGGATCTCGAGTTCATCGGCGCAAGACTGCGCACTCCTCAGGCGCGAGCGTACCTACCGCTCGACAGGGCTCAGCGGCTCATGGACCTAGCCGGCCGCTTTCGCAGCCAGCCCCTGGTCTCCGCCAGGCGCTTCCTGAGACTGCTCGGCCATATGGCTTCCACCGTCCATGTGACCCCAAATGCCCGCCTGAATATGCGGCCTGCTCAATGGTGTCTCCGCCGGCAGTGGCGACAAGCCACAGGCGGCCTAGCAGACCTAGTGCGCGTCTCCGAGCCGCTGGTCTCGTCTATCCGGTGGTGGCTCCGGCAGCCGAACCTGATATTAGGAATGCCTTTCCAGTCACCTCAGCCGACCCGGGTGCTGACCACCGATGCATCCCTCCTGGGCTGGGGAGCACATTGCCAAGAGGCACGTACTCAGGGCCTCTGGACCAAGTGGGAGTCTGCTCAACAGATCAACTTCCTGGAGCTCAGGGCGATCCGCCTAGCTCTCAAAACCTTCTCCCACCTGACCTCCCAACAGTCCGTCCTTGTCCAGACGGACAATCAAGTTGCCATGTTCTACGTGAACAAGCAGGGGGGCACGGGCTCCTTCCTCCTCTGCCGGGAGGCACAGAAACTCTGCTCTTGGGCCGTCAGTCACGGCATTCTCCTCAAGGCAGTCTATCTCCCGGGCCAGGAAAATTGCCTGGCAGACAAACTCAGCAGGGTCCTCCAGCCGCACGAGTGGCGTCTGGATCCCTTGATCGTTCAGAAGCTCTTCCTCAGGTGGGGTCTCCCCACGGTGGATCTCTTTGCCAGTCCTCACAACCGGCAGCTTCCTCGCTTCTGCTCCCGTCAGCCACACCCCCTTCGGGTTGCGGCGGACGCCTTTCTGATCTCATGGTCGGGGAGCCTTCTGTACGCTTTCCCTCCCATCCCGTTAGTCTCTCGGACTCTTTTCAAGGTTCTCCGAGACAAAGCCTTCATGATCCTGGTGGCCCCTCGCTGGCCCAGGCAGCCGTGGTTTCCGCTCCTGCTGCAACTGGCGGTGGAGGATCCCTTCCCTCTGGGGGTACAACCGGATCTCCTCACTCAGGATCAGGGGTCCCTACTGCACCCCAACCTCAGGTCTCTCAACCTCATGGCCTGGCTGCTGAGAGGGTAGTCCTTGCTCCTCTTCTCTTGCCGGCGGAGGTGGAGGAGGTCGTCTTGGCTTCGCGACGGCCTTCTACCCGCAAATGCTACGCCCTTAAATGGCGTCGCTTTGCAATCTGGTGTTCCCAACAGTCTCAGGATCCCTTCTCCTGCCCGGTGTCGGTGATCTTACAGTACTTGCTACACCTCTCTAATCTGGGACTTAAGTCCAACTCCGTCAAAGTTCACCTCAGTGCTCTTTCAGCACATCATGTGCCGGTGGACGGCAGACCTCTCTCCAACGACCCTCTCGTAGCGAGGTTTCTCCGAGGTCTCCTTCTACTTAAACCACCTCTGCGCCCGCCAGCACCTGACTGGGACCTGAATGTGGTTTTGCAGCGGATCACCTGTCCGCCTTTTGAACCTATGGCTACCTGTTCCCTCCGTTTTCTGTCTTGGAAAACGCTGTTCTTGATAGCCCTCACTTCCGCTAGGCGCGTGAGTGAGTTGCAGGCCCTCGTGTCTGATCCCCCCTACACTCGGTTCTACAAGAATAGGGTAGTCCTACGGACTCACCCTAAGTTTCTGCCTAAAGTGGTTTCCCCTTTTCACATGAATCAGGAGGTGGTGCTTCCAACCTTCTTTCCCAGACCACACTCCAGCCGAGCTGAGACGGTCCTCCATACCCTGGACTGTAGAAGGGCATTGAACTTCTACCTTGACCGTACGCGGGAGCACCGTAAAGCTGCTCAGCTTTTTGTGTCTTTTGACCCCAATAAATTGGGGCTTCCGATCTCCAAGCGTACTCTGTCCATCTGGGTTGCGGACTGTATCTCTTGGGCTTATGGGGCAGCCGGACTCTCCTTAGAAAGTCGAGTCACGGCTCATTGTATTCGGGCAAAGGCCACGTCAGTGGCTTACCTCCGCTCTGTTCCGCTGGCAGACATCTGCCGGGCCGCTACTTGGTCTTCGAGCCAGACTTTTGCGGTCCATTACTGTCTCGAGAGGGAGTCCCGTAGGGACAGTGCTTTCGGACAGGCAGTCCTCCGTAATCTCTTTGAGGTCTGAGCAACTCCTACCCTCCATCCCGGATGTGGGCTACCGGTGGGTGATAATTCAGCGAAGATTCTTTCCTTCTGTGCTGCTGAGCTAGAGGGAGCTCATTTTTGTGCTTAGGGTCTCCGGTAGCCTTGAGCTTGGGAGTCCCATAAGTGAGGACTGACTTCCTGCTTGGTCCTGGAGAAAGCGTAGTTACTCACCTGTAACAGGTGTTCTCCAGGAGCAGCAGGAATCAGTCCTCACTACCCTCCCTCCTCCCCTTGGAGTTGCAATCGTCTGCTTATGTTCTTTTTGCAAATTTTTATGCTGTCTTTTTTAGCTATGTCATCTGACTGGCTAAGATGGCACCTTCGGGCGGGAAGACGACCGCGCATGCGCGCTGCAATTCCCAAAGGCTTTCTTTGAAAGCTGGGGAAAATTGCTCCGCGAGGGCTCCGTCGGCGCCGACGTCACCCATAAGTGAGGACTGATTCCTGCTGCTCCTGGAGAACACCTGTTACAGGTGAGTAACTACGCTTTACTCACCTGTAACAGGTGTTCTCCAGGAGCAGCAGGAATCAGTCCTCATGACCCTCCCTCCTCCCCTGGGAGTTGCAGTCATATACTTCATTTTTGTGTTTTGCTGTCTTTTAGCTATGTCATCAGACTGAGCAAGATGGCACCCTTGGGTGGGAAGGGGACCGCGCATTACGCGCTGCATTCCCAAAGGCTTTCCTTGAAAGCTGGGGAAATGCTCCGCACAGGGGCTCCGTTGGCGCTGACGTCACCCATACGTGAGAACTGATTCCTGCTGCTCCTGGAGAACACCTGTTACAGGTGAGTAACTACTCTAAAGCATCAAAGATGACAATTTTGTTCAAACTCCCAGGGATACCATTAAAACCAAAGCTGCTTGTTTTCGGGAAGGCGTCTCCCTTTGGACTCCCCCCAAGTCCTTTACCAACTTCTCGAGTTCCTTCCTGAACAAAAACTTACCCTTGAAATGCAGCTTACTCAGGCGGGCCTTTGAGGAAATATCCGCCGACCAGTTGCGGAGCCAGAGGTAACAGCGTGCCGCCACCACTGAGGCTATGCCATTAGAAAGGCCCCTTACAAGATCATAGAAGGTGTCTGCAAAATAAGCTGCCCCCAACTCCAGTCTCTACATCCCCCTGCTCCTGGGACTCCCCCACTGTCTCGGGGAAACCTTGTGCCCAGCGCAGACAGGTGCATGCTACCAATGCCCTGCAAACCCAAGGTCTGTAAAGATAAAGCATTCACATCAAAGGCTTGATTCACGAGGGTATCCAGCTTTCTATCTTGAAGTCCTTGAGCACCTTACTGCCCTCTATGGGAATTGTGGTCTTCCTAGTTACCACAGACACTGCAGCGTCTATCTTCAGGGAGCGGAACATTTTTCGAGGAACAAGCAGGAAGTCAGCCCTCGCATATGGGTGACGTCTGCACCGACGGAGCCCGCGCAGGCATTTCCCCAGCTTTTGAAGAAAGCCTTTGGTGATGCCACCATGCATGTGTGGTCCCCAAGGATGCGATCTTACTCAGTCTCCCTTTTGCCATGGAGCCCTTTGGACTTGCGTCTCATCCCTGGAAAAAATTTCTGTTTCAAACCAGTTTTTGCTATCCAGCCTTTGCCGGTCCTCTTCCCGCCTCTCAAGCACCTCTGCTTCAGCCTTGGTCTTGGGTTTTTCCCCTTCTTGCCTTTTTGTGTTTTACCATGCTTTCATGCTCTCTTTAACCGCTGGCTGCATCAAGGGTCTTCGACCTCGCAGGGATCCTTTTTCCCCCAATGACCTCTGGTTTTAAGAAATGTGATAGGTGTTCAAAAAACATGTCTGTCACAGACACCCATGACTGTTGTCTCAGGTGTCTAGGAGCTGACCATGACCCAGAGCTATGCTCCCTCTGTAAAATGTCCTCTAAGGCCATCCAGAGTATAAACAGAAATTAGATCTCTTCTGGCCCCATAACCCCTGGAGTCTCCCAAGGCTCCTCATTGGGCCTGGCTGAACTCTGACCAGGGGTCACCCGAACACGAGCAAAAGAGGCGGCCTCGGGGACACCAGACAAGCATGAGAGGTCACGCACCCGGTCTTTCAGCCCCCTTTGCTAAACTTTGTAGTTGGAGAGGAAGTGGCCCAGTAAGGTAGGTGAAGGCACCCGGTCTCCTGAGGGTTGTCCCAGCAAGGACCCACTCTCCTCCTCGACACCTGACTCTGTCACCCTAGCGTCAATGTTGCAGGGCTCCACTCCCGAGTGGGAGGCCTTTATACTGGCCTTGGAGTGCAGCATTTGTGTTCCTTGCTGCCCAGCAGACACAAGTGCCCGGTCCCGCCGGCACATGTCTTAAGACTGCAGGGACCTCGACCTAGAGGACTTCCGGGCTGCCGCAGTGACCCCCAAGAGCCAGAAGCCTTGTGAGTATTGTTGGCGTGGGTCTCTATCTTTTCCAGTCCTCAGGTGCGAGATCTTCTCAGGCGAGAACCTCCAGCTCTGGGCAGGCTTTGGCCTTTGAAACTCGGTGCGGGTCACCGACCCATCTCAAGCCGTTTGACCTAGAGTCCTCCATAGACTACTCAGAATGGGAGTCTGATGGGGAAACTTCCCCAGAGACTCAGTCCCACTGAGATCTCCCATTTGACCCCTCTCCACTGACCCAGAGGCAGCAGTCACCTCCCGAGGATGCCTCCTTTTCTGGAGTTCATCCGGGACATGATGTGGCCCACGCAGAGGAGCTTGATATTCTTCAATATGAAGCCCCTCCAAAGGAAGCGCTCTGTGCTGGTTCCTCCCATTCTGAACCGACTCCTCCTTCACATGTGGTAGACCCCAGCCTCCGTCCCTATTGTGAGCAAGCACCTGGACGCTATGTATAGGGTTCAGCAGGACCTGGGGTTTTGGAAAGCCCAGCTTCCTCACACCTCAATTGTGGTCAAATCGACCATGCGAAAACTAAAGAGCCCGAAGATTCATTCTTCAGTTCCGCCAGGCAGAGTGTCTCTTGTGCCCTCGGACGCAAGGCTTATCAGGGCTGCATGCTATCATGCCGCATCCAAGTTTACCAATTATACATTGGGATGTTCCTCCATGACCTTCCTTGAGAACTCTGAGGCTTTGCGGCAGGCCTTATCAGAGACCATCTCTGACATTTTCAGGCTCTCTGTCCATCATAGTGCTCTAAGTATCTCTTGCAAGCAGCATATGATGGCTTTGAGTCTTCTTCCCAGGTAGTGGCAGCTGGCATCGGAGCCTACTGGTAGGCTTGGCTCTAGTCCTCTGACCTGCAGCAGTGGGTCCAGGAGAAGCTGCTTGGATGTCCCTTGCCTCAGGGAGCAACTATTCGGCAAGCCCATGTAGGTTTAAGGCAGCAGAGATTGAAACAGGGTACGTGACTCGTACTCGCCTCTTCTGGAAGACCTCCTCTCTCCCCAGGAAGAAGCAGCAGAGCAAGAAACTTTTATTTTTTTTCCACCGGAAGGGGCTCCCATACAGGGGCTACCTGTCCTACCTGCCGGCATCAAAACCCATTCAGGGCAAGAGCACGACCTTTATAAGCCGAAGGGTTCCAAGACCCAACCCCCAGTGCTGGCTTGGTTGTCCTCTGGGTTTTGATGTCATCAGCATAGCCTCTCGTCTGCTGACAGAGCGATTGCCCATCGGGGAGGAGGGGGCATCTGGTCCACTTCTCCCACAAGTGGAAGTTCATCTTCAGACGCCTGGGCCCTCCAGGTTGTTCGGGAGAGCTATCTCCTCCATCTGGACTGGCTCCCTCCTCCGTACTTCCCTGTGGAGCCAAGTTGACTTCTTCAGTATCAGGCCCTCCCAAGTCAGGAGCTTGTAGGCCTCCTCGGACTGGGCGATAGAACCAGTCCCACGGAACTTCCGAAGACACGGGTTTTACTCTGGATACTTCCTCGTCCCAAAGAGGACAAGGGGCCTTCGGCCCATCCTCATCCTGCGGAACCTCAAGTTCTGGTGCGGGAGAAGTTCAGGATGCTCTCCCTTGGAACATTACTGCACTGCCTCCAGTAGGGTGATTGGCTATGCTCCTTGGACTTAAAGGATGCTTACGCTCACATCCTCGTCCATCCCAAAGCACAGAAAGTACCTCCGCTTCATGATTCAGGGAAAACCATTACCAGTACAGGGTGCTTCCCTTCATCCTTTCGTCTGCCCTGCGGGTCTTCGTATAATGCCTGGCTGCAGGGCACCTTCGTCTATCAATTATCTAGACTGCTGGCTTGTAACAGGGGGCACGACTCCAAAGCCCGTCAGGCTAAGGATTTCACCATTCACCTCCAGGAGCATCTGGGGTTCGTGATCGATTACCCAAAGTCCCACCTCACTCCAGTTTAGTCCCCTGGAGTTCATTGGGGCTTGCTTGGACACCCTGCAGGCCATGGCCAAGTGCGGTGTTGCAGTTCCATCTCGGCCTGGAAGATACTTTGCCTTTCAGCCACTTGGCCTCCACGGTCCATGTCGTGTCCAATGCCCATCTGAACATGCAGGTGGTACAGTGGTACCTCAGAGTGCAATGGGCGCTGTTGACTAACCGTCTGAGACTCATCTCTGTCTCTCCCAGTGTGCTGGAGTCTCGGAACTTGCTTCGAAGTGTGCCCTTCCAAGCTTTGGCACATCAGGTGGTCTAGACTATGGATGCCCACCTGGGGGGCCCACTGCTAGGAGTGGTGCACTCAAGGGTCCTGGTCCCTTGAGGAATCCTGGCAGCAGATCAATCTGCTGGAGCTCCGGGCCATCTGCCTTGCACTCAAGGTTTTCAGGGACCACCTGCAGCTCCGAGCGCTGCTAGTCCAAACGGACAACCAGGTCACTATGTTCTATGCTCCTTTGCGGTGAGCCAAGGCATGCCCATCCAGGTAACTTACCTCTCGGGTCAGGACAATGCATTGGTGGACCGGCTCAACAGTCCTCTGGCCACACAAGTGGCGCCTGTGTCCCCAGACGATGCAGCGGCTCTTCCACCATTGGACTCCAAACCTGGACCTCTTCGCCAGTCCTGTGAATTCGCAGCTCCCCCCATTCTGTGGTCCCCTCCTGCACCCGGGCATGGTGGACCCAGATGCCTTCCTCATCTCGCGGGAAATGGGTCTGCTGTATGTCTTTCTCTTTCCCCCCCCCCCCCCCCCATGTCCCTCATTGCCTGGACCATTCTCAAGGTCCAGTGGGACAAGACCTCTATGATCTTCATAGCCCCGAGGTGGCCCAGGAAGCCTTGGTCTCTCGACAAAGCCTCTGGTCCCTCTCTGGTTTTCACCGGAGCTGCTGACACAGGAGGAGGGTCTGATAATTCACCCCAACCTGAGGTCCCTATCCCTCACAGCTTGGCAGTTGAGCGGGTAGCTCTAGCCTCCTATCTTACCGTAGAGATCAAGGACTTTCTTTTGGCTTCTCGAAAGGATTCGACCAGACGGGCTTATACTCTCAAGTGGCTTCGGTTCTCGGTGCGTTGCTCGGAGCTCCAAGTGAACCCATTTTCATGGTCTACCAGTTTGGTCTTGCAGTACCTGCTCCACCTCTCGCATTCTGGGCTGAAGTTTAACTCGGTCAGGGTTCACCTGAGTGCCATCTTGGGGGACCACCACCCTATTGAGGACAAGCCTTTTTCGGGGCAACCGCTCGTCTCTCATTTCATGTAATCCTCCTCCTTTCCAGGCCCCCTACCCACCCTCCTATTGTGGAATAGGGCCTCAATGTGGTCCTCGTGCAGCTGGCCAAGCCGCCCTTTGAGCCCATGGCTACCTGCCCGCTGCAGCATCTGTTGTGGCCACCTTGGTGGCTCTTGCCTCGCCCAGAGAGTCAGCAAACTCCAGGCACTGATGGCTAAGGTGCCATACACGAGGTTCTATAGGAATAGGGTGGTCCTGTGAACTTGTGCCAAGTTACTTCCTAAAGTCGTCTCAAATTTTCATCTCAATCAAGAGTGCTGCCCACTTTCTTCCAGAAGCCACACATTGACTGGGCATCGGCGATTCTCCACACCTTGGATTGTAAGAGGGCGCTCTCCTTCTACCTGCAGCGGACTCAGGACCACCGCAGATCTGGGCAGCTCTGTCTCCTTCGATCCCAGCCATCTGGGTCTGACGGTCCCCAAGTGCACCTTGTCCATCTGGCAGACTGCATCGCCTTGGCCCAGGCTCAGGCCAGTTTTTCCCTGGACTGCCAAGCCACAGCTCACAATGTCCGAGCGATGGCAACGTCAGTTGCCAGCCTGCACTCTGTGCCACTGGCAGACATCTGCCAGGCTGCCACCTGGTCCTCCGCTCACACCTTTGTGGTGCATTACTGCCTGAAGAGGGAGTCCCATCAGGATGCCATCTTTGGTCAGGCTGTACTCCGTAATCGTTTCGGGGTTTGAGCAGCTCTTGCCATCCAACACTTGTTCCGGCTACTGGAAGCGTGGCCATCAGTTGACCCAGGGTACTCTGGCTGCCTTTGGCTTTCACTGGCGACTGCTCATGGCACTGCCATGCTTTTTCCTACAGGTCCTTGGTAGCCTGTAGCTAGGGAGTCCCATATGTGAGGGCTGACTTCTTGCTTGTCCTGGAGAAAGCATAGTTGCTCACCTGTAGCAGGTGTTCTCCAGGGATAGCAGGAATCAGTCCTCGCATATGGATGATGTCAGCACCGATTGGAGCTCGTGTGGAGCATTTTCCCAGCTTTCAAGATAGCCTTTGGGAATGCCACCATGCAAGTGTGGTCCCCTTCCTGCCCAAGGGTGCCATCTTACTCAGTCAGGTGCCATAGCTATAGCCGCTTCAAGAAGATGGCAAAAAAAAAAAATACCACAGGCAGAAAATAAACTAAATAAAAAGCTTCCTAGTTGTCCCTTCAGTGAGCCAAGATCTCTGGGATCACCCCCACCAGCTGTTTGTAGACTGAGCTTACTGGAGCTGGTGGGGTGTGCCAGTTGCCTATGTATCCCGATGTCATTAAAACATGAAATGCTCAGTCTCCAAGCTGCTGTTGTGGGTTCACTATCCTGAGGTGTGGGACTAGACTGGAGGGACGATAAGGAAAAGTTCATCTCCAGGAACAAGCAGGAATGAGTCTTCACATATGGGCATCGTCGGTACCGACGGAGCCTGCGCGGGAACGCTCCCCAGCGTCCAAAAGAAAAGCTTTTGGGAGCATCCCACAGCACCTGCACGCTACCTTCCCGCCTTTCCCAACCGCCTCTCTCCAGTTCTTCTTTTCCGCGAAGCAAGCAGGTCGTGTTCCTGTCACCACTGAAGAATTTCTTTATTTTTCTTTATTTCTTTGGTCGCGCGTCTGCCTTCTCCAACGTCAGACCGGTACCGCCGGTCTTTGGGGTTTTTTTTGTTTTTTTTTTAAAGAAGAAAAAAAATTGTTTCCCACTTTTGTGCATTTTTCCTTTTGGGCCTCAGGCCTAGAAGATTTTTCCTCATGGAAAGCCCGTTTCCGGGTTTAAAAAATGCACGAAGTGCAGCGGTACTCTTTCTATCAGACACCCATGACTGGTGTCTAAAATGTTTGGGTCCTGACCACTCCATCACCGATTGTGAGTCCTGTTCCATGTCTAAAAGAGGTCGACAGAATCGAGCAGCAAAGCTCAGTACCCTGTTTCCCTCTGATGCAGCTTCGGTGGCATCGACATCTTCCAGGGCTGCTGCTTACTCCCATGGATCTCAGGTAACCAAACAAAGTCCAGCCGGTCCTCGAAGGGTAGATCTCCCTCTAAGTATCACGATGTCTCCGGGCTTGCTCTCGAGGATCCTGCACCGGCAAAATTACCCCGGCGGGAAGCTCCAGCTTCCAAAGCTTCATCTATGGGGTCACAGGTTGACATCGATGGCATGGCCTCGATCGATCACCTGTTGCCATGTTCTGGGGTACCGGTGGTCTCCACTGGTACCAACATCCAGACATTGGATCAGAATATTCTGACCATGCAGCGTGCCATCATGGCATTCATACAAGCTGCGACGCCTCCGGTACCACAACAAACTCCGTTGTCGGTACCGGTTCTGGCACTGATATCTGTTCCGGTGCCGGTACCGATTGCATCGACATCGGCTTCGGTGTCAACTGCAGCGGTACCCTGTCCTGTGATGTCCATCGGTACCAAATCGGTACCGATCACTCCCAATGTCGATACCACTCGGTGCGCATATCGGGCTCTGCAAGAGCATCCAGACAGGCGATACTTCGATTCCTCCGAAGACTCTGATGAATCAGAGGCTTCTGTCGAAGCATCGGTACTCCTTCCTCATTAGCCCTCTTCTCCAAAAAGAAGAATGTCTCCTCCAGAAGACTTGTCTTTTCAAGACTTCATTAGGGAAGTGGCCAGGGGCCTCTCTATTTCAGTGGCCCCTGAACCAGAGCCTGGAGCCAAGAAATTGGATATTTTACAATATCCTAAGGCTTCTAAAGAGGCAGCTACTTTACCAATTCATGAGATCCTTTATGATCACATGTTGGGCATATGGGAGACACCTCTTACTACTTCCCCTCTATTCTCGCAGGTTGGACACCATGTACCGTGTTCCTCCCTGTCCTGGCTTTCATAAGACTCAGCTTCCTCACCACTCTATTGTGGTGGAGTCTGCTATGAAAAAGATAGAGTGCAAAAAGATATTCATCTAATCCTCCAGGAAGAGAATGCAGAACCTTGGATGCTTTTGGCAGGAGAATTTTCCAGGCCAGTATGCTTGTTGCCAGAATCAACTCCTATAGTCTCTATATGGGAATGTTTCTAAAGGAAGTTACAGATCATCTGCTAACTTTATCTCCTTTTATCTCAGAAGATAAAAGGGAGTAGTTTCTCACCTGGCTTAAACATGCCCAGGATGTTTCCAAATTTTCCAACCGTTCAGCCTTTGACTCTTTTTTGAGTGTGCCAGCAGAGCCTTGGCTATTGCCATAGGTGCACGCAGACTTGCTTGGTTACAAGCTTCTGATTTGGAACCCTGGGTCCAGGATGGATTAGGAAATCTTTCTTGTACAGGTGAAAACCTTTTTGGCAAGGATTGGCAAGCAAAGGCCACTCAGATGCTGAAAATTCTGCCTTAGACTTTCAAAGTCTACTTCTGCTCCTGCTAGAAAGGTTATTCAAAAAGGCTTTCTTTCCCAAAAAAGGGAAATATTATCCTGGTTATGGTCACCAGGCATCTTCTGCAGGTCGTTTTGCTGCAAAGCGTCAGCAACAACCTAAACAAGCCAAGCCTAAAGCTGCAAGGACTGCTACTGCCCAACAGCCTCGGCTTCCTCAGGGCCTTTGACTTACAACTAGAGAACTTAGCCTTTCTGGCTCTAGAACAACCAGAGTCTCTCACCCATTCCAGGAAGGTTAGCTCACTTTGCTTCCAGATGGGAATAAATCACAGCAGAGCAATGGACCCTCTCCATCATAAGGGAAGGGTACAAGCTCCATTTCTTAAACCTTCCTCCTCACACCATGGTGAGACAGTTCAATTCTCCAACATCTCTCCTCGACCTTCTGGGTCAGGAGGTTGCTACCCTTCTTGCCCTAAAGGCAATAGAAGAAGTACCCCTTCTTCAACAGGGTTCAGGGTTCTACTCCCCCTATTTTCTTATCCCAAAGAAAACGGGGCTACAGACCCATATTAGATCTCGGAGAATTGAACAAGTTTCTATACAAGGAGAAATTCAAGATGATTTCTCTCGGTACTCTCCTTCCATACCTTCAGAGTCAGGATTTTCTTTGTTCTCTAGATCTCAAGGATGCGTACACTCATGTCCTCATCCATCCAACACACAGAAGGTTCCTTCAGTTCCTTTATCAGGGAAAGCACTACCAATACAGAGTGCTTCCTTTCGCTCTGGCCTCTGCTCCAAGAGTGTTCACAAAATGCATGGCAGTAGTAGCTGCATTTCTGCGCACACTGGGAATATTTGTATTCCCATATCTGGACAACTGGGTCATCCGAGCTCCATCCCAGTCAGAGGCCCAGGCTTCCCTAGCCTGCACAAGGTGTATTCTTTAGTATCTGGGACTTGTAATAAACATCCCAAAATCACAACTCACCCCTACTCGGTCATTGGAGTTCATAGGGGCCTTGCTGGATACCACAACTGCAAGGGCCTATCTTCCCCAGGCCCGTTGCCTACGCTTGGTGTAGTTAGCCTCTCAAATTCAGTTAAAGTCCCATTTAACTGCTCGAGAAATGTTACAACTGTTAGGCCACATGGCATCCACCGTGCATGTGGTTCTTTATGCTCGCCTTCACATGAGGGGTAGCTCAGTGGACTTTGTCCACACAATAGACCCAGGCATCAGGTTGCCTGTCAGACAAAATAGCAACCTCCAGTCGCCTTTTTTGCTTCCTCAAGTGGTGGAAGTCCATTCAAAATCTGTTGCTGGGGTCCCCCTTTCAACAGTTGTTACCCCAAGCAACACTTAAAACAGATGCCTCCCCAAAGGGTTGGGGAACTCATCTACAAGATCTTTCCACCCAGGGCATCTGGTCTTCACAGGAGACATCTCTGCATATCAACCTCTTAGAGCTCGGAGCAATTTTTCTAGCACTGTCTTCCACACCATACTCAGCTACAAGACAGTCCTCATCCACACGGACAACCAAGTAGCCATGTTCTACGTGAACAAGCAGGGCGGGACTGGCTCTGTCGCTTTGCAACGAAGCTCTGAGATTGTGGGCCTTCGCCAGAGCATCAAATTCATCTCATGGCAGTGTATCTTCCAGGGGTTCAAAACCCTTGGGCAGACACTCAGTCGAGTTCTGCTTCCACACGAATGGTCCCTCCATGGGGACCAGATAGCCAGGATCTTCCGAATTTGGGGAACCCCGGACATAGACATGTTTGCAAGTCCGTGGAAAGCCAAACTTCCCCGGTTCTGTTCCAGGATTCCGTGTCAGGGAGTTCAGGCCAGGGATGCCTTCCTCCTTCATTGGGGGCAAGACTTCCTCTATGCCTTTCCACCCATTCCCCTAATTCCCAAGACACTGTTCAAACTTCAGAGAGACAAGGGGTCTATGATCCTCATAGCACCACATTGGCCACGCCAAGTGTGGTACCCTCTACTTCTGCATTTCTCTCAGGCTCCCTCCCTGGACTTGGGATCTGCTCCAGACCTCCTGTCCCAGGAGGAGGGAACGTTGTGGCACCCAAATCCCAAGTCTCCATCTTAGAGCCTGGTTGCTGAAGGCCTAGACCTTCAAGATTTGCATCTTTCTCAGCAAGTGAAGGATATCCTTCATGCTTCCAGAAAGCCTTCCACTAGACGGTCCTATGCTTTTAAATGGAAAAGGTTTACCATTTGGTGTGCAGAGAAGGGTCTTAACCCTCTTGCAATACCTCTGATTTCTTTACTAGAGTATTTGCTGCATTTATCCCATGCAGGCCTTAAAACGAATTCAGTAAGAGTCCATTTGAGTGCTATTGCAGCATCCCTTAAGCCTCTCAATGGACAGCCTATTTCCTCTCATCCTCTTATAGCAAGATTAATGAGAGGCCTTCTTTTAACTAAACCTCCCATTAGACCACCTCCAGTGGCATGGGACTTGAATCTGGTTCTTGGCCAGCTTATGAAGCCACCCTTTGAACCCCTAGCCACTACCTCCTTGAAATTCCTTTCCTAGAAGGTTATTTTTCTCATTGCAGTCACCTCAGCTCGCCGCATCAGTGAGCTGCAAGCCTTAGTGGCTAATCCTCCTTATACAAGGTTCCATCATGACAAGGTAGTCCTCAGGACCAATCCACACTTTATGCCTAAAGTGGTCTCACCTTTTCATCTGAACCAGGAGGTGTATTTACCTGTCGTTTTTTTTTTCGAGGACCTCATGCATCAAGTGCAGAGAGGAATCTCCATACCCTGGATTGTAAGAGCGCTTGCTTTTTACTTACAAAGGACACAGCAACATAGAAAATCCTCTCAACTCTTTGTTGCTTTTGATCCCTCTCATTTAGGACTTCCAGTCTCTAAGAGAACTCGGTCCAGTTGGATTGCTCAGTGTATTTTTCGCCTACCAGAGTAAGAACCTTTCTCTGGAGGGCCATGTCACAGCTCACAATGTGAGGGCCATGGCAGCCTCTATGGCTCATCTAAACTCTGTGTCCATCAACCAAATCTGTTGAGCGGCCACCTGGGCCTCGGTTCATACCTTTACAGCCCATTACTGCTTGGACAAGGACTCCCGCCGGGATGCCTTGTTTGGTCAGGCTGTTCTCAAACACCTGTTCCATACCTAATCAACTCCTATCCTCCATCCCTGGTTGCATGCCCGAGATCCATAGGGGGAGGTAGAGCCCTTCTCAGGGACTCACAACCTTGGATCTCCATGGCATCTCTAGCTGGGGAGTCCCCATATGTGAAGACTCATTCCTGCTTGTTCCTGGGGATAGCACAGTTACTTACCTGTAACAGGTGATCTCTGGGAACAGCAGGAATAAGTCTTCACAACCCACCCACCTCCCCTAGGAGTTGTATCTCTCTATCTTTCCTTTCCTTTCTCTCTCTCTCTCTCTCTCTCTCTCTCTCTCTCTCTCTCTCTTTGTCTCAGCTTAAAACTTGAACTGGAGAGAGGCGGTTGGGAAAGGCGGGAAGGCAGCGCGCAGGCGCTGTGGGATGCTCCCAGAAGCTTTTCTTTTGGACGCTGGGGAGCGTTCCCGCACAGGCTCCGTCGGTACCGACGATACCCATATGTGAAGACTTATTCCTGCTGTTCCCAGAGATCACCTGTTACAGGTAAGTAACTGTGCTTTCTCTTCATGAAAGATCAAGATCTGGAGGTGATTGGATCTGATCTTAGTGGCCAAAAAAGTAAGGCAAAAAAGTTAGAGACATGCTAGGATGTATAGGAAGAGAAATGGCCAGTAGGAAAAAGGAGGGTGATATTGCCTTTGCATAATTGATCTCGTATTACTAATATTCCACTTAGCTATAAGTTCAGCACTGTGTAGCAAAGTTGCCACATTGTGTGCAATTTTAGAGACTGCACTCTTTCAAAATGGTGTAAAACAGATGGAGTTGGTCCAGAGGCTATTTAAATGTTTGGTGTTCATCATAAAGCATTTGGGGAGAGACTTAAATATATATAATTGATGCATAGTTTGGAAGAAAGCCACAATAGGGGAGATATGATGGAGATGTTCAATATGAGGTGAACATATTTCAATTGAAAGAAAGCTCTGGAATGAGGGCTCATGGGGTAAGGGTGAAAGGGACTTGGGAGTAATCTAAGGAAATATTTCTTTATAGAAAGGGCAATGTACATGTGGAACACCTCTCAGTGGAGGTGGGACAATAATTCAAATATGAGAGAGAGGATAGGAATAGATTGTAGAGCTCAGTAGTTGGTGTGGATGGGAAGACTAGATAGGCTATCTGGTGTTAATCTGCCATCATTTTTCTGGCAATGCTCCTTTGTTACAATTGCTTTGATTTCCGCTGCAGCTGAAGATGATTTAAAATCTGTATTTTGGGTTTTAAGTCTCTTCATGGCACAGGAGCAGACTTTTTAGGCTAATAGTTGTTGTGTGCAGACTTGTCTAAAATCAAACAAGACAATCCCTTCAGAGGAGGCAGGCTGTGCTGCCGCCTCATCCTCTTCTGCCAGAGATTCCTTGGGAGGATCCAGAAAGAGAGCCCTTCCAGCCAGAATAATCCTGCCTGTTATACCCTAGGGGAGACATCAAGGAAAGCTCCAGCCCAAGGAGCAACAGCTCTTCCTCCCTCATCAGGCATCTACAATTTGCAGAAGGCTTGGTGCATTCACTCTGCTAGGCTATTTACTTTTTTTGTCCAGTAACTTTAACCAAAATGGCGTCCATATTTTAAAGGGTTTGCTTGCAGAGAAGTCAAGATGACAGGGAGCGAGGGGGGGGGGGGGGGTTGATAAAAGTAGGACCTGATCATCTTGATGCAGTTCTTCTCAACCCAAGGGCTGCCATAGACCAAAGCCCTGGGAGCACATTTACTAGAACACGCTCTACAAGGAGCAGCCAAAGGCAAACCCTGGAATTCTGCTCAACGGGAGGCCAGAGCCCTGGGAGCATTTACCAGTACCTGCACAACTGGAGGAATTGGTCCAAAATCACTTGCTCCAGGAGCTGGGTATCCTGTTCTGTCAGAGGAATTGGTCTGTAGAATTTATTGCCCTGGAAGCTTAATTGGATCTAACTCTGCCAGGGGAAGATAGCTTGGAAACTTTAATTCTAGAGATCTAATAATCCTGATAAACAGTTGTCTGACAGTCTGCACCATCTGCTGAAGACAGAAATATTAGAGTGGAAGGCAATGGCCAGGCCCTATAAGCTGAGTGAAGTCGTCTGCATCTCTTCTTTCTCCACCTGCTGGTAGGGGGGGGCAAACCCACTTGTCTGGGCTGATCTGACCTGACATTGGCAATAAGTCACATTTTTCTGCAGAAAATGTCACTTTCTACAGGAACAAGCAGGAAGTCAGTCCTCACTTATGGGTGATGTCGGCATCGATGGAGCCCGTGAGGAGCAATTCCCCAACTTTCAAAGAGAACTTTTGAATTGCTACAACGCATGCAAGGTCCTCTTCCCGCCTAAGGGTGCCATCCTGCTCAGTCTCCCTTTTTCCGCAGAGCCCTTTGGATGCATGTCCTCGTCCCTCGGAAAAAGTTTTGCATTCCTCGCCTTTACAGGCTTATTTTTTCTTTTTTCCAGTTGCATCGGTCCTCTACCCATCCTCCCCTTATGCTCTCTGGAGCATATGGGGATAACTTTTCCTAACTTTTTTTTTTTTTTTTTCAGGCTTTGCGCCCTTTTTTGTCGTTTCTAACCATTGGCCGCATGGGTCTTCGACCTCGCAGGGGCTGTTTTTGCCCCCATGGCCACTAGGTTCAAGAAATGCAACAGATGCTCTAGGAACATGTTGCTTACGGACACTCATGATTGCTGTCTATGGTGTCTGGGAGCCAACCATGACCCAGAGCTCTGTTCGCTCTGTAAGAAAATGTCCTCCAAGGCCCTGCTCAGCCATAAGCAGAAGTCCGAAGACATTTTTCGAAAGGCCGCTTCGGAGTCCTTGGTCGTCTCCCCTCTGGTGGGTTCTTCCCCCACAGCACTGCGTGCCAGGCGGCTTTCTGACCAGGGGTCACCTGAGGTGTAACAGTGCAAAAAGGCAGCCATGAAGTCGCTGTCTGGGGCTTCCAACAAGCGTGAGCGCTCCCATGTCCAGTCGCTTAGCCCTCCTCCGCGTTCCCGAGAATCTGACAAGGAGTGGCCCCGCAAGGTACCCTGCAGAGAAATGGAGGCATCCAGCAAAGGCGCCCAGTCTCCCGAGGGTCGTCCCGGTGAGGACCCCGATCCAGTGACCCCGGTATCGGCATCCCAGGGCCCCATGCCCGTGTGGGAGTTCCGTACGCTGGCACTGGAACACAGTGTTTCTGCATTCATTACTTCCCAGCAGACATTGGGCGCAAGTCAGCGAAGCTGGCTGTGAGAGACTGCGGGCCCCTCACATGGGACACCAAAATCTGTCCAGGAAACCCCCAAGAGCCACAGGCCTCGTGCGGTTCTTCTATGTCAGTCTCGCTCACATTCCCGTTTCTCAGGGGCAAGATCATCCAGGGCCTCTGGCTCCAGACTGCCGGCTGTCGGACAGGGAAACCATCCGGCTCAGATCCCTCCACTGACTTCTCAGACTGGGAATCCGATGGGGACACCTCCCCAGAGTCCCATGCTCACCAGGATCTTCCGTCAGACCCTTAGCCTCCTGGTCTCCAGCGGTGTTCAGCGCACAAAGACACCTCGTTTCTGGTATTTGTCCAGGATATGGCTTGGGCCCTTAACCTGGTCACCCTGGCCGAGGAAGACCTGCGTGCTGAACTGGATATTCAGAGCGAGGCTCCACCCAGGGAATCCCTTAATGCCGGTACCGCTGATTCTATCTCGGCTATTGCTCCACACGTGTGAGTCCCTGACCTCGTTCCCATTGTCAGCAAGCACCTTGACACAATGTTCAAGGTGCAGTGCGGTCTAGGCTTCCAGAAGACTCCGCTTCCACACACCTCGATGGTGATGGAATCGGCCATGAGGAAGCAGAAAAGCCCGAAGTCCCACTCATCGGTACCACCGTGCCAAGAATCGAGAGCCCTTCATGCCCAGGGTCACAAGGCCTCTCAAGGTTCCATGCTCTCCTGCTGCATCCAGGCATACCAATTATACATCGGTATGTTCCTCCACGAATTGGCAAAGGAACTGAGGTTTCTCCGCGGGCCTCGAGGGCAAGCCCCTCGACAGATTCTGCACCTTGCTGAAGTCGGTGGCCGACTGATCCAAGTATCTCTTGAGCCTCCTATGATGGCTTCGAGCCATCTGCTCAGGTGGTGGCTGCAGGCATCGGGGCCTGCCGCCATGTCTGGCTCCAATCTTCGGATTTGGATCAGTTGGTGCAGGAGAAGCTCCTGGACATGCCCTGCCTCGGCAAGCAACTCTTCAGTAAGCCTATGGAGGAGAGGGCAGCAGAGATAGATGGGGTACATCACTAGGACCCTTCTCTTCCAAAAGACCTCTTCACTGCCTTGGAAGAAGCAGCCAACCAAGAAGCCTTTCTTCCCCAGGAAAGGCCTCCAGTACCACAGCTAGCCCCTGCACCGACCACTCCGGTGCAGGGGAAGTCCAACCAGGGCCATCAAACTAAAGGGCCCAAAGGCCCAGACACCCGCTTCCCCTCAACCCTCTCAGGGGTTTTGATGCTAGCAGCATGGCCTCTTGCCCTCAGGCGGAACAGCAGCCAGTGGTGGGGACACCTGTCCTGCTTCACCCAGTCGTGGGCACTTAGCCCTCCTGAACAACCTGGAGGATCCAGGTATCTGAGGTGATATCGCCTTCACTTCAACAGGCTGCCACCCCCTTTTTTTTTCTCAGCAGAGCCCTCTCGACTCCCTGAGCACCAGCTTTTGCTGCACCAGGAACTGCACTCTCTCCTTGCCCAACCGGTAGTTGAGGAGGTCCCTCCCCATCTTTGAGGTCCAGGCTTTTGTTCCTGATATTTCCTCGTCCCAAAGAAGATGGGGATCTTTGGCCCATCGTCAACCTCCACAAGCTAAACAAGTTTCTGGTGTGGGAGAAATTCAAGATGCTATCTCTTGGCGTGCTGCTGTCCTTCCTCCCAGCAGGGCGACTGGTTATGCTCCTTGGATCTAAAGGACGCCTACACTCATATCTTGATTCACTCCAACACAGGAGGTACCTACGCTTCAGGGTACAGGGAGAGCACTTCCAGTACGGGGTGCTCCCTTTCGGCTTTGCATCTGCCCCTCGGGTCTTCACAAAGTGCCTCGTCGTGGTCGCTGCTCACCTTTGGCACCAGGGCATGCCTATTTCCCTACCTTGACGACTGGCTCGTTATGGGCCCCTCTGTCGGAGGCCTGACAAGTGATGTCACGCGCTGTCCTCCTCTTGGAGAGCTTGGGCTTCTTAGTCAATTACCCAAAGTCTCGCCTCGAGCTGACGCAAGTTCTTGAGTTCATCGGGGCGTGCCTCGATACTCAGCAGGCCATCGTTTTTTTGCCGGTGGATCGCTCCACCTGCCTCTGAACCCTGGCAGCTCGCATCCAGAGCGCCCGCCAGTTCACCGCTCTGTCCATGCTACATCTACTGGGCCACATGGCCTCAACTGTGCATGTGGTTCCTCACTCCCACCTGCATATGGGGACAGCTCAATGGTGCCGCCGCACCCAATGGACTCAATCTCTCGGGCACCTCAGGGACCCCGTCAGCATTCTCCCCAACCTTCACTTGTCCCTGAACTGGTGGCAGAATCCCCACAGCCTCTTGCAGGGATTGCCCTTTCAGACCCCACAGCACCAGGTGGTGCTGACCAGATGCTTCCCTGTTAGGGTGGGGAGCCCATTGCGGGTATCTCTGCATGCAGGGGCGGTGGTCGCCAAGGAGTCTCAGCAACCGATAAACCTGCTCGAGCTCCGGGCCAACCGACAACCGTGTAACGATGTTCTACATCAACAAGGAAGGGGGCATGGGGTCGCACTCTCTCTGCAGAGAAGCAGTCCTCATTTTCTCCTTTGCCACCCGTTGGAGAATGTGCCTCAGGGGGGCGTACCTCCCGGGTCAGGAGAATGGCCAAGCAGACAGTCTTAGCAGATTCTTAGTAACATAGTAAATGACTGCAGATAAAGACCAGCATGGTCCATCTAGTCTGCCCAGCACGATGGCAAGAGTAGGTGCACCTGCCGCTCCGTGCAGGCCACCCTTTCCCATGTCCCTGTTTAGGGGTGAACACACCACTCCATGCAGGACACTCCTATTTGTTGAGAAATTAGATGGTTCAGTTTATTTTGATTTTATCCTGTTGCTGTAAAGGGATCTACTGTGTCCCATGCCATTTTGAATTCCGTCACCGTGTTTGCCCCCACCACTTCCATCAGGAGGGCATTCCAAGCATCCACCACCCTTTCCGTGAAAAAGTATTTCCTGACATTGCCTTTCAATTTACCCCCTTGCAGCTTCCTGTTGTGCCCTCTAGTTTTACAGCTTCCCCATCTTTGGAAGAGGTTGGTTTGTTTATTATATTCCTTAAGTATTTAAAGGTCTGAATCATATCTCCCCTATCCCTCCTCTCCTCCAAAGTGTACATGTTTGTCTTCTCATAAGGCTTCTGACACAGGCTCCAAATCATTTTGGTCACCTTCCTCTGAACAGCTTCCAGTCTTTTTACATCCTTTGCAAGATACGGTCTCCAGAACTGAACACAGTATTCCAAGTGAGGCCTCACCAGTGACTTGTACAGTGGCATAAGTACCACCTCCTTTCTGCTGGTGATTCCTCTTTGTATGCAGCCCAACATCCTCCTGGCTTTTGCCACCGCCTTGTTGCACTGTTTTGCCACCTTGAGATCTTCAGAAATCACACCAAGGTCTTTCTCCTGATCTGTGCACACCAACCTCTCTCCCCCTATTGCGTACATTTCCCTTGGATTTCTGCTACCCAAGTGCATGACTCTGCACTTCTTCGCATTAAATCTTAATTGCCAAGCATTTGACCATTCTTCCAGCTTTTGTAGATCTTTCATCATGTTAACCACTCCCTCAGGGGAGTCTACTCTGTTGCAAATTTTCGTGTCATCTGCAAAAAGACAGACTTTTTCCATTCAGTCCTTCAGCAATATCACTCACAAATACATTGAACAGTGCCAGGCCCAGGACTGACCCCTGGGGCACCCCGCTAATCACCTTCCCTTCATCCGAGTGAGCTCCATTTACCATCACCCTCTGTCAGTCAACCAATTTCTGATCCAATTTACCATATTAGGATCCATCCCCAAGCTACTGCGTTTATTGATAAGCCTCCTATGAGGAACAGTGTCAAAGGCTTTGCTGAAATCCAGGTAGATGACGTCCATCGCATGCCCCTGATCTAGCTCCCTGGTCACCCAGTCAAAGAACTCAATCAGATTTGTTTGGCAAGATCGTCCTTCGTTAAAACCATGTTGCCTCGGGTCTTGCAACCTGTTGGTTTTTTTTTTTTGTTTTTTGTTTTTTTGTATTTAGTTTTTATTAGCACCCAACAAAACATGCAATACACAACATAAACCGTGAACCCCCCCACACATGTACCAATATACATTCTTTACATCAACAACAACAATTGGGAGAGGCACCTGCTCCTAGTGCCTCCCCATTTTTCCATTGAACCCATAAACACTTTGTGCCCTTTACACATTTTATACAGTATACATTTTCACCCCACTTATAGTACTGTACATTAGCCCGGTCATAAATTCTCAACTCCCACCAACAACTATCCCATATTCTACCAACTTCACTTCCACCCACCGGGCAGATATTCTTCCAATATGAACCACACAGGCATAATGAACAGATATCACACTTCCCCCCCCCCTCCTCCCTCCCCCCCCCAACCCCGTACCATCTCCCCCCCACTACCAATCCCCCAACCCTCTAACAGTAGGCTTCAAGACATGCACTCCGCACTAACCTCAAGTTGGTGGGATCTCCTATCAGCAGAACCCTCAACGGTAAGCTTGCCATGAATAACCAGTACAAAACTTTTGAACCATAGAGGCAAGATGAAATCGCCCCGCCCAAGACCTCTACAATATGATATGATATGATGGGGCAAGGATTTAAACCTATAGCCCTGCCCCAATCAGTGGACTAATCTCTCCTACTCCCCGCAGTAATTCCCCTGGAGCCCCCCCCCCCTCATCCCTCCATTGCTCATATCTTTCCCACACCTTATTGTATCGTGGAACAGTGTTTTTGATGGGCTTCTATTGCACAGTACCCCCAAAGCTGCTCCATTCGCCCCACCACCTCCGCTAATGGGGGGACACCCTGTTTCTTCCACCAACGTAGAAGACACATCCGCCCTGCTATTACACAGTACCCCTGCAGTCTCCCCCATTCTCTCCCACCCTCTCCCATCTCTCCTTCATTCAATATCACCATACTAGGGGTAAAACATACCTTCGCCCCTGTGATGTCTTCCGTAAGCCTTTCCACCCCTCTCCAATAGTCCCGAACTGTCGGGCATCCCCACACCATATGCAGCAAGTCTCCTCTAGCCCCACACCCTTTCCATCATTGATCCAAACTATCGGGGTATAAAGCGTGTAGCCACACCGGGGTCCAATACATTCTTAACCTTAGCTTATAGCTGTTTTCTAGCATTGCTGTTCCCGGAGCTAATTTATGGGTTCTAATATAAATTCTATCCCACCTCTCAACACCCCACTGCCCCCCCCCAGTTCCTCCTCCCACTGCAACTGGTCCCGTATGTCCCCTTGCTTGGATTCCCCCAAAATTTTATATAACTTCGATATAATCCTATTAGGCATCCCTTTACTCCCCATCATCTCCTCAAAGGGCGCAGATTTCGCCATCCAGTCTTGCTTCACCTCCCGCCGCTGGAGCCAATACCACAAACTAACATAAGCATATCTATCTTGCATCTCCAAGCAATATTTCTGTTGCAACTCCTCAAAGCCCCTAATCCTCCCCCCATCCCCCACCAATTGTCCCAACTTCTGCAACCCTTTCTCCCCTGCCTCCTCCCCCATCCTACCCCTCATTGTAATCTGAATTGAAGTTTCGCGAGAGTATTGCTTCCCCCCTAACAGATACCCCTTCCATTTCGCCCAAACCTGTCTTGTAAGTTCTCTATAGGGATTCTCTTCTCCCAGCCTCTTCCCTCCCCCCCCCCAGGGTCCCAAATCCAGGCACCCACCTCTGTCCCCGCCTCCCCCTCCATCTCCACCCACCCAGGCCTCTCCACCCCCCTCCTTCCATGCAAATAAGGCCCGAAGTTGCGCCGCTTCATAATACCGGAGCAACGATGGGACCCCCAACCCCCCCTCCGCTTTAAGCCTATACATGGTCGCCCGAGCAACCTTTGGGCGCTTTCCGTCCCAAATAAACTGCAGTAGCAGGTTTTGCATCTTAGCTATTTCCTTTCTAACCAACCTATATGGCAGGGACATATAGACAAACAGTAACCGTGGGAGAACATTCATTTTTACCACTGCAATGCGCCCCAACCAAGACAGATACAGCCCCCTCCAACGTGATAGATCCTGCCTAATATTCTCGACCAGACCCTGATAATTCCATTGCTTGATCTTAAATAGAGGGGTCCCCAACTGGATCCCCTAAAACTCCCCTCCACCCACCTAAACTTAGTGGTGCCGCAAGCTCTCTTCCACCCTGGGCGCCAAATTAAATCCCAGCAGTTCAGTTTTCCCTTGATTAATTTTATATCCCGCTAAGCGGCTGTACCTTTGTATAGCCGTCATTAGCACCGGTAGTGCTGTAAGCGGTTGCGTCAGGGTAAAGATAACATCATCCGCAAAGAGTCCAATCTTTTCCTCCCTCCTACGTATCTTTACTCCCTTAATGTCCCCCGTTCGCCTGATGTAGGCCGCCAGCGGCTCAATAGCCAATGCAAACAACAAGGGCGACAACGGGCACCCCTGTCGGGTACCTCCTATGGAGCTCAAAACTCTCAGAATACCCACCGTTTACCCGAACTCTAGCGCGCGGTCCCTGATATAGAGCTCTGAGCCAACTAATATACTTCCCTCCAAACCCCATTTTCTCCAAAACTTGAAACATAAAAGACCACTCCACCCGGTCGAAAGCCTTTTCCGCGTCTACGGTGATTAACACTGCCTCTTCTTTAGTACGCTGAAGTTGCCACATAACATTCAGAATCTTTCTCACATTATCGCTACCCTGACGCCCCTTCACAAAGCCCGTCTGATCCGGGTGGATCAGGTGCGGTACTACATCCTGGATCCTGTTTGCCAAAATTTTTGCCAATATCTTTGCATCCAAATTTATTAAAGAGATGGGCCTATACGATCCACAGACCCCCTTATCTTTGCCTGGTTTCAGCAAGACCGTTATACCGGCCTCCGCCATGGTTTGCGGGAGGCCCTCCCCCTGAAGCACCCTATTAACTACCTTGGTAAATATGGGCGTAATCTGTTCCGACATAACCTTATAAAACTTTGCCGTATACCCATCTAACCCTGGCGCCTTCCCCAATTTCAGCGTGGTTATAGCCCTCCTCACCACCTCCTCCTGAATTTCTCGCCCAAGATGCTCCCTTTCCTCCTCCGTCACCTGTGACAGACCACATTCCTCCAGAAATTCTGCAGTATCCCCCTCTCCCACCTCCAGTTCACTTTCATACAGGGTCCTATAGTACTCCCGAAACACCCCCCTAATTCCCTTGGAGTTGTGTATCTATTCACCTTTATTACTCCTAATGCCCGCAACATGCACTGCTTGCCTCCGCCCCTTCAAGCGACTGGCCAGCACCCTCCCTGCCCGATTACCCCCTTCAAAATGGGCCTGCTTCAAGACTGCCAGTTGGAATGCTATCTCTTGGGCCCGCAATTTACTCAACTCCGCTCTTACCCTATGTATCTCCGTAAGGGTGCCTGGATCCGACACCCTCTGATGTACCCCCTCTAATCGCCACAGCTGTTGCAATAAATCACTCTCCATGGCCCCTTTTTCATGCTTTACCCGCGCCCCCAAACTGACCAACTGTCCTCTAATCACCGCCTTTAAGCCATCCCAAAGTACCCCCATAGACACCTCCCCCGTATCGTTTAGCCGGAGGTAATCCTTTATATGAACCTTAATCTTCTCCACATGTTTCTCCTCCTCCAGCAAGGAATTATTGAGTCTCCAGAATTTTAAACTATCATCTTTCCGTCCCATATCAAATCGTACACTCACTGGGGCGTGATCTGACCAGGTGATCAGACCATGTTCCACCTCCTGTATTCTTTCCAACCAGATTCCGCCGCCCCCCCCCCCCAGAGCATGTCCAACCTACTATAGGAGCTATGCACTGGGGAATAGAAAGTGTATTTCCGTTCCCCCGGATGCCAACTTCTCCAAACATCTACCAAACCCAGGCGCTCTCGCAATGTATGCAGGCTTCGTCTATCCCCCCTCCCTCCTCCCCCCTGCCCCCCACTTGTGTCAATTCTGGGGTTACACGTCAGATTAAAATCCCCCCCCCCCATGATTATTGGGGTACTCCCAAAGCCCTCCAACTCCTTCAAGAGTTGTTCGTACATCTCCCCCTGCTTCTCATTAGGACCATACAGACTTATCACCCATACCTCCTCCCTTTCAATTTGCAATAGCACCCCCACCCATCTCCCTCCTTTCCCCCGTCTAACTTCCTTCACCATAGTATGATACTCTTCCCCCCCCCACCAGAATTCCCACCCCCCCTTTCCTAGAGTTTATTCTCTGGCCCGCCAAAACCACCTTGGGGTATTGCCTAGATTCCAACAAATATTCCTGCCCCACCCGCAAATGCGTTTCTTGTATACACATAATATCTGCACCTATTCTTTTACCCTCCCTCTCCACCAACTGTCGTTTCTGTCTCGTTCGCAGCCCTTTTACATTCAAGGTCATAATCGTTAGCTTTCTTCGCTTCCCACACACCCCTCCCAAGTTCCCCCCTCCCAAGTTCCCCCCTCCCTCCCTTCCTACCCCTGTTCTTCCCCCTCCTTCTCCCCCCCCCTCATACCTCGTACCCCTTTCGACCTCCGCAAGCCATCATACCCCCTCCCCCCCTCCCCATCCCGCCCTCATCCTCCTTCACTTCCAGAGGATACCTCAGGAGTAGTGCGCCCCCTACCTTCCCCAGCCTTACACCTTCACACACCCCTGCCCCCGCCCTCCACATCCCACTCTCCCACCTCCCCCCTCCTCCTGCCCCTACCCTCATCCCCCCTGCCCTCTCCATATTCCCTCCTACTCCCTCACTTCCCTCACCCCCCCTCCCTCCCTTGTACCTCCCTCCCTTTACCCGTCCACCTCACCATCCTCCTTCCCCCCCCCCCAATCCACCTACACCCTTCCCCTCTCCACCTCCTCCCCTCCTCCCCACCCTCCTCTCCCCCTATTACTTTGCAGAATACCTATATGATACTTATACAATCATTCTTAAAGACAACACTCCTCCGCCACCCTTCAACACATAAACCAGCATTTTGTCAGTCCGCAAGTTTCTTCAGGTGTCTTCCGTCAGCCGATCCTCTTGCAGCTCCTGCCCATGTCTAGCCACTCTGTTTTTTTTCCCTGCACTCTGGGCTGCCACCATGCTGCCCCTGCCGCCCTCCGGTTGAGGGACCTGTCCCCAGGTCTACCGCCTGGGTGCTCAGTCCCACTTCCCGGAGGGCTTTCATTGCCTCCTCCGGTGTCTGTGTCCGCCATGTCCGCCCTTTAAAGGTAAATGATAATCCAAAAGGATGGAGCCACCGGTATTTAATGTCCTCTCTATGCAGTAGTTGTGTAACGGGCTGCATGGCCCTCCGCCTCTGCAACGTGCCTGCAGAGAGGTCTTCGTATATGTGCACCGGATAACCCTGCCACATGAGGGCTCCTTCTCTCCTTATTTTGTTAACAATTTTCTCCTTAATTTTATAACGTGCTAGACAGATGATGATGTCTCGTGGTTTATTGCCCACTGGCTTTCCCAGTGCACGATGAGCTCTTTCAAGTTGTATGTCCGTAGCGGTCACCTCACCGCCCTGCCGTAGAGCCTCCAAGCACACTGATCGTGCAACCTTCTCACTATCCTGAAATTCTTTCTCCCCTGGTATTCCTCGGAGTCTCAGATTATTACGTCGAGAGCGGTTTTCCAGATCCTCCAACTTATATAGCAAAGTCTCGTATTGTGAGCCCAACTTCACAGATCTTTGTGTCTCTTCTTCCTGGTGTTCAATCTCTTGTAACCTGTTCTCGTGATCTCCCATTCTACACACCAACTCTCCAACTTCTTCCTTCAGGGGGACCCAGCACGTCATTCAACTCACTCTTCACTGACTGCACCTCGTTTTTAATTTCAAGAAACCAGTCTCTAAGCTCCGCTCTCGTGATAGGTTGCATAGATTCCATTCCAGGGGCTTTTACATTCTCCATTTCCACTTCTCCGCCCTGCTCTCCTTGCACATCAGGGAGCTTTTTGTTCTCCATCTGCCCGGCATCGCCTTTCCCTCCGTGCGACCCGGAGTACACATATTCTCTGAGATCTGCCGCTTTTCTTCTGGTAGTCATCTCTTCACCAAATGCCTCTTTCAGGTTCAGCACAGGTCTTCCAATACGTGCTGACTTACAAAGCTCTTACACCCTCCTCTGAGCTGTCCTTCTGCTGATGTTCGGCTGCCACCAGATCCTCTCAGTGCCCTTCCACAAGTCACAGCACTCTCTCTGGCTTCCACACTGCAGACCCACAGCTGTCTCAGCCTTCTCAGATCTTCTGGGCTACCCTCCTCAGCCCCTGCGCACCTCCAGCACCACTTTGCACAGCGATCCTGCTCCACACCGCACAGCTATTCACCACAATCCAGCTCACCTCCAGCCCTCTGTGTACCGCAATTCTCTCACGCTGGGGAGCTTCAACACTGTCAGAGGCACAGGACCTTATCGTCTGCCTGCTGCAAACGCCACCTCCATGCTGCCTCCGGGCGCCATTTTCGGCCCTCCACGCTGCTACGATGTCCTCCTGTTCACACGGCTCACCGCCGGTGTAATTGTATTGCCGCTGGCGTTCCAGCGATCCCGGCACCTCCTGCCCGCTTTCTGCGCCCGGGGCCACCACTTTCCGCCTCCGAGGGGTTGCTTTTTTTATTTAATGACTGGGTCGGTGCCGGAGCAGCTCTTTCAAGCCGCCATCGGCTCCGGTGACGTCACTTCCTTCCGCAACCTGTTGGTTTTGAGAAAGTTCACTATGCGCTCTTTCAGGAGCACCTCCATGACTTTTCCCGCCACCGAGGTAAGGCTCACAGGCCTGTAGTTGGACACTTCTTCCCTGTCACCACTTTTGTGTAGAGGTATGACATCAGCCATTCTCCAGTCCTGAGGAACCTCTCCTGTTTCCAAGGATCTATTGAAAACCTCTTTTAACAGCCCTTCAAGAACCTCCCTGAGCTCTTTCAGTATCCTGGGATGTATCCCATCCGGTCCCATGGCCTTGTCCACTTTTTCAGTTTTGCAAGTTCTAACCTAATCTTCTGTGAATGGTGTGGTAACTACTTCATTCCCATTTTTATTTTTGGGAGTCACAGGCGGTCCTTCTCCAGGACTTTCTATAGTAAAAACAGAGCAGAAGTATTCATTTAGCATTTTTGCTTTTTCAGTGTCACTTTCCAGGAGTCCGTTCACAGCACTTCTGAGTCCTGCAGTTCCACCTCTGATCTTCTTCCTTTCCCAAATATACCTGAAGAAGGTTTTGTTGCCACACTTCACATCTTTAGCCATCTTTTTCTCTGCCTTTGATTTTGCTATCCTTATTTCTCTCTGTCTCTGAGTTTGATCCTGTATTCATTTCTGTGTTCCTCTGGTTTGCAAGCTTTTGAATTCTGCAAAAGCTGTGTTTTTTGCCTTTATTTGAGCAGCCACTTTGGAAAACCAAATAGGCTTTCTTCTCATCTTGTTTTCATATTTATCTGTTGCCCCTTTTATTGCCACCTTTAGTTTAGCCCATTGCAATTCCACTTCCCTTACCTCCTTCCACCCTATCAGCTCCTCCTTTAGGTACTCGGCCATTTTATTGAAGTTGGTGTTTTTAAAGTTTAGGATTTTGAGCCTGCTATGATTGGCCTGTACCATGGCTTTTATCTCAAACCACACCGTGTGATGATCGCTGCTGCTCTCAGGGGCACTCACACAGACATTCGACACGCTATCGCCGTTGGTGAGCACTAAATCCAGCGTTGAGCTTTCCCTGGTTGGTTCCATCACCATTGTTGCAGAACCAATTTGTTAAAATGTAAACCGCGACTGATTGCTGGAAGGAGCGGTATAGACAGACATATATGCAAATAAAATAAATAAAACTTTGTCTAAGTAACGCATCTTGGAGAGCATCCACTGTTGGTTTTTTGCTTCTTTCCAGATTTGCAGAAGGAGTAATCCAATCCACATCAGGTAGATTAAAGTCACCCAATATGATCGCTTCCCCATTTGTAGCTATCTTGGCAATATGTATAATCAGTTATCCATCTCTTCAATATGTGTTGGCGGTCTGTAAACTTACAGCAGTATGGATGACAGTGCCATCTCCTCTTTCCAACACAATCCAGAGCGCTTCTTCTTTTCCCCATGCCCCCTGCATTTCAGTAGCTTTAATATTGCTTTTGACATACAAGGCTGCTACTCCTCCTTTTCCATTTTCTGTCTCTTCTGAATAGATTATAGCCAGGTATGGCTATATCCCAATCATGCGATTCGTTTAGCCATGTTTCTGTAATGGCCACGATGTCCAAATCCATTTCCACCTTTAGGGCTTCTAGGTCTGGAACATTTTTGGCTAAGCTTCGAGCATTTGTGCTCATTGCTTTCCAGCATTTAACTGGCTTGCGTGTATTTAGCGTTGATTTTTTGTTCTGCCTATATCTTCCCACTTGTTTATGATGTGTGGTTTAAATGTGTGGCTGTTTCTGATGATATTCTGCTTTTTCAAGGGGTGATGTTCAGAGCTTGACCTTCCACATCTGTCACCCCCTTTTTCTAGTTTAAATGCATATCCACATATTGCTTGTATTTTTCACTTAGGATTCTTTTCCCTGTGACAGAGAGACATAGTCCATCAGCACAGCATAGTCTCTTGTTCTATCTGTTACCCCAGTCACCAATAAATCTGAATCCTTCGTTTGCGCCAGGTCTGGAGCCATGTATTAAAGCTGCTAATGCGATGCAGCCTTTTTGCCCCTTTACCAAGCACAGGTAGAACCTCTGAGAATGCAACAGTGTTAACAGTGGGCTTGAGTTTCTCTCCCAGAGACTGGAAGTTCTTTTGGACTGTAGAGGTACTATTTCTAGCCAGGTCATTTATGCCCAAGTGGATAACCACATCTTTTGCCCCCCACGAGTGGCGCCTGGATCCCAGAGTGGCAGGCTGGCTGTTTCTACGCTGGGGCACTCCAGCAATGGACCTCTTCACCAGCCCTCAGAACACAGCTTCCTCGCTTCTGCGGACCAGTTCCACACCTGAGCAGGGAGGGCCCCAATGCATTTCTTCTGGACTGGTCCTCTAGTCTTCTATATGCATTCCCTCTGTTCCCCCTTATTGCAGAGACTGTTCAAGGCTCAACGGGACAGGGCATCACTGATTCTCGTGGCCTTGGCAGCCTTGGTTCCCACTCCTGCTCCGGTTGTTGTCGGAGCCTCCGGTTCCCCTGGGCTCTGCCAGGGACATTGCTAATGTAGGAGGAGGGTTGGGTGCTGCACCCGAACATAACCTCCCTATCCCTCACGGCCTGGCAGCTGAACGGGTCTCTAGCATCTCTGGCCCTCCTGGAGGAGGTTGAGGAAATCCTTCTTGCTTCAAGGAAGGACTCCACTAGGCAGGCTTAAACCTTTAAGTGGAAGCGTTTCTCTGTCTGGTGCTCGGAACACCAGCTCAACCCCCTTCTCATGTCCAGTTCGGTGGGTTCTCCAGTACCTCCTTTACCTCTCGAGGGAAAGGCTGAAGTCAAACTCTGTCAGAGTTCATTTTGAGCACCATATCAGCTAATCATCTTCCTGTCGAGGGAAAACCTCTCTCGGGGTAGCCTCTAGTCTCCCGCTTCATGCAGGGCCTTTGTGCTATCCAAGCCGCCCATCCGCCCTCCCCTGGTGGAATGGGACTTGAACATGGTGCTCACACAGCTCCCTCGCCCACCTTTCGAACCGATGGTGACGTGTTCACTCCAGCATGTGTCTTGAACGGTGGCCTTCCTGGTGGCTCTGACCTCAGCTCGCCGAGTCAGTGAGCTTCACGAACTCATGGCTGGCGCCCCTTACACCAGGTTTTATCGGAACAAGGTCATGTCGGCTTTTCATCTCACCAAGAGATAGTGCTCCCGACCTACTTCCCGAGGCCCCACGCCAACCAGACGTTGCCGGCTCTCCACACACTTGACTGCAAGCGGGCCCTCGCCTTCTACTTGCAGCGCACCCACACTCACCACAGGTCTGACAGGCTTTTTGTGACCTATGATCCCAGTAGGCAGGGGCAGGCAGTCACCAAGCGCACCCTCTCTATTTGGGTGGCAGACCATCACATTCGCTCATGCAAAGGCGAGCGTTCCTCTAGATCGTTGAGTCACTGCACATGGGGTCCAAGCCAAGGCGGCCTCGGTGGCCTCGCTGCGCTCCATACCCATGATGGACATCTGCTGGGCAGCAACCTGGTCTTTTACAAATACCTTCGCCGCTCACTACTGCCTGAGGAGGGAGTCCTGCCAGGACAGTGCCTTCGGCCAGACTACTCCATAATCTGTTCATGGTATAAGCAACTCCTGCCCTCTGACCCTTCTTCGCGGCTACCAAGGGTTTTGTCCCGAGGACTCTGGTTCCTTCGGGCTTCGTCTTCTGCTTATGGCCTTGAGGCATTTTTGGTTACAGGTTCAGTAGCCTGAAGCTAGGGAGTCCCATAAGTGAGGACTGACTTCCAACTTGTTTCTGGAGAAAGCATAGTTACTCACATGTAACAGGTGTTCTCCAGGGACAGCAGGAATCAGTCCTCACTACCCTCCCACCTCCCCTGATGACTTGCTCTATTTTTGTCCTTCCTTTGCCATCTGCTTGGTAGGGTTCGAGCTAAGGGACCTGACTGAGCAAGATGACACCCTTGGGTGGGACGAGTACCACGCATGTGTGGTAGCAATCCCAAAGGCTTTCTTTGAAAGCTGGGGAATTTGCTCCCGGGCTCTGTCGGTGCCGACATCACCCATAAGTGAGGACTGATTCCTGCTGTCCCTGGAGAACACCTGTTACAGGTGAGTAACTACGCTTTATGGCAATTACGATATTGGTTAAAGTGGAACCTTTAATTACTAACAAGTACCTTACTTAACTGAGGTGCATGTTAGTTATTTTTACATGTTTACGTTATCTGTTCTTAAGGCAGCTTATACAAATAGCTAAATCCATACAGATGCATAGCTTCCAGAAACCTTTCCCACTTTTGGTAGAAGAGGTTTGGTATGGGGGCTTTGTGGAAAATGTATGATTGGAGGGGAGGGAAATTGTGCGGAGCATGGGGGGAGGTATGTATGGACTCTAGGCTTCTGCAGCAGTATGATCACTAGGTATTGCTCCACTCTAACCACAGCAACGTACTCTTGCAACAATCGAGAATGGGTCTCAGACTTATTTCGGGGAAAAGCCTAGGAGGAGCTGAGCCTCTATGGCTATTAAACCCCTGCGTTGCATCAATGACTCTAGGCTTCTGCAGCAGTATGACTATGAATGTGAGGGGAGAATATGGAATAGGCAACAAAGTATACAGGGGTATGGGTGTATGTGTGGCATGCATGGGTATAGATAGGTGATTGGGGATAGAGGGGGGGGGTTGACTGAGTGATGTGGATGGATGCGAGGGGTGTGATTTGTAAGTGTGGTGGAAAGTGGTTCTGAAGATGCCTTTTTGATACCATTAGTGAACTGCTTCAGGTATTTTCCTTCTCTTGTCTACCTGTTGCCACAGGCCAAAGTACTAGAAAAGTGAGCGGGTAAAGACTAACCTAGAATGTAGTGGTTGTCGGTCATCATACTACAATTCTTAAATTCCCACAGAAAGCAATAAGGATGATTTTCAATTTTTGTTTGAGGTACAGTTTGCTGAAAATACTAACCCAATGTTTTCTAGTTTTCAAAAATCATCTAAGATAGCATTATTTTCTTGAATGCCAGATTTTGTTGAATTTTTGTCTGTTTGGGAAGTGGTTATGCTGACAGATGGACAGACCTTGATTCTTTTTTAAAGAAGTTTTTCCATTGTTCAGTGTTTGTTTGTTTTCTTTTTTGGAAAGCATAAAAGGAAACGGCATATTTTACATAAAACTGCTTAGCTAAAACTTTATGCAAATGATCTCCATTGTGCTCTTCTTTTTTTCCCCTTTTTTATGTATCTCTTATTTGATTTAACTAAGTCTCAACTGTTGAGGTTCCCCTTTCTGAAGTAGTTCGATATGGTTCTTTGATAGTTGTCATAGGGGGACTTAAATTAATAATGAAGAATATGGAGATTTTTTGACATGTTAAAAAAAAAATTGTGAAATCTGATTAGAAGAGGGTGTGGTGGGTTGTGGGGTGTGATTGTTTGTTTTTTGCTCCATTTAGTCTTAAGGAGAGGGATATTCGGTGGCATTAACTGGACAGTGCCATCAATTCTCTGAGCAAGCCTTCCTGTATGGGTGGTGTCACAGATGGAGCCTTGTACGGAATGCTTCCTAGTTTCCAAAGGAGGCTTTTTGGAGGTACACCGTGCATGCCTGTCATGGATTAGTCATGTTTTTCCTCAAGGTTGTGGGGTTTTTGGTTTTGGGTTTTTTTTTTTTTGCTTCCTTTTTCAATATTTTTGTGCGGTCTTTCCCCCTTCATAGTATTTTCCTGACCATGGCAGTCTTTCAGTCTGATTTTGCAGAGGTGGTATGTGTTTGGGTTGGTTGTTTTTGTTCTTGTTTTTGTTTGGTGTGGGGTGGGGTGGTGTTTTTTTGGAGGTTTTCTATTTGTGTTGTGCGAGGTGATGTTTTTTGGCATGTCTAAGCTAGTGGCATTAAGAAATGCACCAAGTGTGGCAAGACCACTTTTGCCACAGACTGTCATAATTGGTGCTTGCAGTGCCTTGGGCCTGACCATGAGCTAGCCTCCTGCGAGCTGTGCTGAAACGTCAGGTAAAGCAGGAGTCCCTCTGCCTCATCTGATTCAGCATCCTCAGCCCCGGCCCCCACATCCACCTCTGCTAAAGGTCCAGAGGCAGCCAAGGAGTAAGAGCAGCATGCTCAGTTGGAGTTGAAGGGCCTGAGCAATGAGGGGAGGTTCTTTGCAGAGACCCCGTTGATGTCGAAGGGTGAACACCAAGAAACGTTCCTGATGCAGCATCCTCGCAGCTCTATTCAACAAGATGCAGAGTGATGGCCAGGAGCAGCCAGCCAGCTAATCTTCTTGGTGGAAGGACCCAACCAGATTGGCGTATTCCACTCCCAGTTTCCAGGAGTACAGCTGGATGTCTCCCGATGCTCCTATCATGGGGTCCCCACGTGAGGTGGCATTGCCAATGTCCTCTGCATTGCACCCTTGCAGGTGGCGGTTCTGGAGGAGTGCCTTTGAGCTTTAGAAGCTCACTTGGTGGCAGTGGAAGCCTTGCGGAACGCATCATCACTGCATTCCTTCTAGCCTATCCTGGAGTCCCTTGCCCTGCTTGCTGAGGTTGGGACATCAGGTGGGAGAATCGGTATCGACCCCAGTTGCCAGAACCAGCTCCCTCTCCAATGTGTTGGACTCAGCCCAGGGACACTGCCATCAACATGCCAGGCAGCACGATGGTCGTTGGCAACCTCCCTCCCCCAAGCTGTGGAGCTGACAGGAGGAGGAGATGCTGCTCTATTACGACGACATCTCAGAATTTGAATCGGAATGGGAGATTGAAGTGGAACTGACTGCAATGGACCTTTTGGACCCCAGACCTCCCATCCAAACTAATCGCCTCCACCCGAGTGGTGTAAGTTGCCCCTGGAGAACATGTCCGTCCAGGACTACATTAGGGACATGGCCAAGGCCCATCTCCTCTAAACTGCAATCGGAGGAGGAACCGAGAGCAGAGGAACTAGAACTCCTCCAGTATCCCTTGGCCCCCTGGGAGACGGTGACTGTTCCTTATTCCTCCATTCCAGTCCTGCACCTCTGGGTAGTGTGCCTCTTCCAGCAGCTTGGAGACTTCCTTAACGTCCCTCCAGTCTAGTCCCGAACAATAGAGTTGTCTACCTCTCACAGCAGCTTGGAGACTGAGAAACTTCATCTCTTTTCTGATGTCGCCAGTATAACCTGTCTGGATCCACCTCTTCTGACCAGTTCTCTGTCTCCAAGCAGCTGGAGGTTTGGTGAGCTGGGGAGGTCCTGGCTCACTTGGAGGAACAACTAAGTTTATTTTCTCTAAAGTAGTGGATCCCTTGTATTTATTTTGGGGGGCATTTTGGTCAGCTAGTGGAACCGGTGCTGAGGTGTGTTCAGCCTCCTCACTCTCCCCTCCTCCCCGCACTGCCTTTTCTGGGTTCTCCATTTCCTCCTCTGTGGGCCCTTTGGTGCTGTCGGGCGGCTGAACTTCCTCTCGGTAGAGCCTACGAGAGCGAAGTCAGTCGGGAGACGCGGTGCTCTAGCGCATGCAGAAGGGCTGCCTGCCAGCGCTTTGAGCCCGACGTCGGGGACGCCAACACTGTGCTCAGTGATCAGCGCCTGGGAAAGCTTTCTCTGTGCTGTGGCTGAGTCAGCAACAGAGCCTGAAGCAGCGTCTTCTGACAGGCTGTAACAGAGCCTTCAGGTGAGGGGAGCTCTCTCCGGTTCTCTTTTGGGGGCTGAGGGATCTAGGGGAGTCTCCTGTGAGAGGCGGCACCGAGTTAGAGAGGCAGGCCGTGCCGTGCTGCGTGGGAAACCGCGACTCTGCTCTTCCAGTCCCTTTCGCCCCGTTTCACGCTGCAGAGGCTCTCGGGAGCTTCGTTTTGCTAAAATTGCAGGGGTGGTCTGCTGGCCGGTTCCTGGCTCGGTGTGAGTGGGGGGGGAAAAAAAAAAAAAAGATACTCATTGAGGCAGCGGTTGGTTTCAAGGGGTATTGGCCTCGGGATGCCATCTAGGCCTCATTGTCTGCTCTGCGGGTCTAAGAGGGTCTCTCTCTGAGGCAGGCATTTGTAAAAGGTGTGTGCACGAAGCTGAGACTATGGAGCACACTTTAGCGGAAGGGGCTACAGATCAAGAGGACATGGCGGTCTCAGAGGGGCTGCCGGTGCTTGAGTTGGCGCGGGGCCCGGTAGCGGGGCCATCGTCAGCCCCGGATATCCCGGCGCAGCAGGAGCAGCTGCCGGGAGGACTCTCTGCAATTTTTTCTCCGCAGTTTGTAGCCCTCATACAGCAGGCCTTCGGTGGATCACGGGAAGGTCTTGGGGCCCGTTCGGTTGCAAGGGACCGGGGCGGCAAGCAGCCTGGCTCGCCCCTGAGTTCAGGGGGGTCTAAGATTCCGGCGAAGAAGGCCCGTGCGGAGCAGGTGATGGCGGATCTGGGGGTTGCATCCGAGGATCTGCACTCGGATGACGGTGACTGTGACTTTGACTTGGAGGACAAGTTAAAAGAAGGAGAGAGAGCGGATAGAGAAGATCAGGCTAGGGTCGTCTGAGTTTTTCGGCGTGAGGAGCTCCCAGCCCTCATAGTAGAGACGTTGCAGGCGCTGAACATGCCGGCGCCGGCTCCTCCTGAGGATACTACCCTGGAAGATCCGTTATTGCAAGTCTTCCGGAGGACGCAGAGGGCGTTCCCAGTACACAGAGTGGTCAGGGAGATGATCCAGGAAGCATGGGATGCGCTGGAGGTGTCTCTTAAGGGTTCCAGGGTGATGGGACGTTTATACCCCATTGTAGAGCAGGATAGGGAGTTCTTTAAGCCTCCCAGAGTGGATGCCGCTGTGTCGGTGACGAAAAAGACCACGATCCCCATGGAAGGGGGTGCGGCACTCAAGGATGTACAGGACCGGAAGCTGGATTCCTTATTACGACAGGTTTTTGATGTCAATGCCCTGGCGGTGCATGCAGCGATCTGTGGGGCATGGGTGGCGAGAGCCTGTCTCCGCTGGTCGCAACGAGTGCCGAGCGCCGGTGAGGAGGACGGTGTGAAGGAGGCGACCAGACTGGAGTCTGGCTCTGCTTACCTCGCCGATATCCATTATGATCTCATCCGGGCCCTTTCTAAGAGCATGGCTTCCGCGGTGGCGGCCCGTAGGTATCTTTGGCTCCGCAATTGGGCAGCAGATGCTTCTTCTAAGGCGCGGCTTAGTAAGTTGCCCTTTAGGGGGAAGCTGCTTTTTGGAGAGGATCTAGATAAATTGGTTAAAGACCTCGGCGAATCTAAAGGAGGTAGGCTTCCAGAAGATAAGCAGAAGCCCGGTCGGTCCGTTCCCCTGGCCAAGGGACAGCAGAGGGATTTTCGTAGGTTCAGGGGTCCTAGATTTGGTCAGGCGCAGAGAGGCCGTTTTCCCTTCAGGAACCCAGGCTTTTGTGGGTTCCGGGGGGCAGGGAGGGGCTTCGGGGCCTCTTCTTCCTCCTCCAATCCACGTAAATCACAATGAAGGTTTGCGGGCTCAGGTGTCGGTACCCATCGGAGGTCGGCTGCCGGATTTCTACGACGCCTGGGCCAGGGTTACGTCCGATCAATGGGTGTTGGAGATCATTCGGGAGGGTTATGCCTTGAAGTTCCGCTGTCCAGTAAGGGATCTGTGCGCTCTCCGTGCAAGGCTCCGGCCAAGGCCGCCACAGTCGAGGGGACGGTGCAGAGGCTCTCGGAGCTAGGAGCAGTGGTGCGAGTTCCCCCGCACCAATGCGGCTTAGGTCGTTACTCCATTTACTTCGTGGTCCCAAAGAAAGAAGACTCCTTTTGTCCAATTCTCGATCTCAAAGGCGTAAATCGTTGTCTTCGCGTGTTGCATTTTCGCATGGAGACTCTGCGGTTGGTCATTGTGACAGTAAGGAAAGGGGAGTGGCTGACGTCCTTAGACCTGTCCGAGGCCTACCTTCATGTTCCGATCAGAGAAGAGCATCAGAAGTATCTCAGATTTGCGGTGCCCCTAGGGCATTTTCAGTTCCGGGCTTTACCTTTCGGTCTAGCTACGGCGCCGCGCACCTTCACGAAGATCATGGTGGTGGTAGCGGCTGCGTTGCGAAAGGAGGGGTTTCTGGTACACCCCTACTCGGATGATTGGTTAATCCAGGCGAAGTCAGAGTCCGAAAGCAAGGAGGCTACGGACAAGGTGGTGTCCTTCTTGCAGAGTCTCGGATGGGTGGTCAACATGGCCAAGAGCAAGTTGACCTCCTCACAGGACCTGGAGTACTTGGGGGCTCGGTTCGATACAAGGAGCGGAAAGGTGTTCCTGCTGCGGCCGCGAGCGGTCGGGTTACGTGGCCTCGTGCGGGACTTCCTGCGCAGGCAGGCCCCCACAGCGTGACGGTACTTGCAGTTGCTCGGAACCATGGCAGCTACGCTGGAGCTGGTACCGTGGGCGAGGGCTCACATGAGACCACTGCAGAGGGCTTTACTTCGATGATGGTCTCACCAGTCTGATCCGCTTTCGCGGAGGCTGCCCTGTCTACTGGAGACGAGAGCCCTGCAATGGTGGCTGGGTCCCAGATGTCTGGAGCAGGGGATGCCGCTAGAGGCAGTGCTCCGGAGTGGCAGCCCTTAACGACAGATGCCAGTCTTTCCGGCTGGGGAGCTCATTTTCAGGGCTCGCTCGCTCAGGGTCGATGGTCCGAGGAGGAGCGATCTTGGTCGATCAATCGGCTGGAGTTGAGGGCGGTTCGATTAGTGCTAGCTCAGTTTCAGCCGCTTCTGCGGGGGTTAGCAGTGAGTGTTCTCCGACAACGCAACCGCAGTGGCGTACATCAATCGGCAAGGAGGGACCAGCAGCGTTCCTCTGGAAGCGGAGGCCGAGCATTGTTCGCGTGGGCCGAAGTGCATCTGCTAGCGTTGTCAGCCGCGCATGTGGCCGGGGTCGACAATGTGCAGGCCGATTTCCTGAGTCGGGTAAAGGTGGATCCAGGAGAATGGGTTCTCCATCCGGAGGTGTTCAACATTGTGGTGCGCCGGTAATGGATCTCATGGCGACTTTTCACTCGGCCAAGGCAAATCGCTTTTTCAGCAGACGAAGAGAGGATGTCGGAAGGGCTGGATGCTCTCATTCAAGAGTGGCCGACAGAGCGCCTTCTGTACGTGTTTCCCCCGTGGGTGTTAATCGGTCGGGTGGTTCAACGTATCGAGCGGCACTGGGGGTCCGTGGTTCTCATAGCACTGGATTGGCCTCGGAGGCCGTGGTATGCGGATCTTCAGCGCCTAGTGGTGGACAGCCCATGGAAGTTGCCTTGTCATCCAGATCTGTTGACCCAGGGTCTGCTGTTCATGCCCCAGGTGGATCGGTTCTCGCTTACGGCTTGGCTCTTGAGAGGGCGAGGCTAAGGAGGAGAGGCTATTCGGCTTCGGTGATATCCACTCTGTTGAAGGCGAGGAAGCGTTCTACCTCTCTAGCTTATGTCCGCGTCTGGCGGGTGTTTGAGGCTTGGTGTTTGGAGAGGCAGGGTGAGGCGCTAAAGGTGATGCTGCCGCAGGTGTTAGCTTTCCTGCAGGATGGCCTAGAGAGGTTTGGCGGTTGCCACCTTGCAGGTGCAGGTGGCGGCATTGTCTTGTTAGAGGAAAGATTGGGGGTCAGCAAATTGGCAGGTATCCGGATATTAGACGCTTCTTGCGGGCGGTTTCGCTGCTGAGGCCAGCACGCCGGCCGGTCGTGCCCTCTTGGCATCTCCCCTCAGTCTTGCAGGTGTTGGTGAAGGAGCAGTTTGAGCCTTTGTCTAGGGCCTCCTTGAAGGACCTCACGCTTAAGGTGGTGTTCCTGGTAGCTATTTGTTCTGTTCGCAGGATTTTGGAATTGCAGGCCTTATGTCGGAAGTCCTTTCTGTGTTTCTCGGATTCCAAGGTGGTATTGAGACCGGTGCCGTCCTTTTTGCCCAAGGTAGTCTCGGCGTTCCATGTTAATCAGGTCATTTCCCTGCTGGTTTTTTCCGGTAAGCAGGACGGTGACCATGCGGACAGCTTACATTGCTTGGATGTTCTTCGGGCCTTGAAAATATCTCTGCCGGACGGAGAGTTTCCGCAAGACCGATCGGCTCTTTGTTCTGTTTGGGGGTCCTCGGAAGGTGGAGGCGGCGTCGAAAGCCTCTATTGCCAGGTGGATTAAGGAGGCCATAGTGTCCGCGTATATCCTCAGTGGAAAGGCAGTCCCGGAGGGGCTGAGAGCTCATTCCACTAGGGCGCAAGCGGCCTCTTGGGCGGAATTTCAGTATGTCCCGGCATTGGACATCTGTAAGGCCGCTACCTGGTCTTTGTTAAACTCTTTTGTCTGTCATTATCGTCTGGATGTTCAAGCGCAGACAGATACCTGTGTTGGTTCAGCGGTTCTTCAGGTTGGGGTCTCTGATCCCTCCCGGTGAATTCCTGTACTGCTCTGGTACATACTCTATTGTTCGGAACTAGACTGGAGGGATGTTAAGGAAGGGTAAATTAGACTTACCTGCTAATTGTTTTTCCTTAAGGAACTCCAGTCTAGTCCCGTAACCCTCCCTGTTCGCCTGTTTGTTTTCAAGAACCTGAAGAAGGAAACTAGCGCTACTAACAGGTAAGACAGGCGTTGGCTCCTGGGGTACCTTTTCTCCTTCATCTGGTGTGTCTGCAGTGTTGCGAAGATACCTCAGTACCAGCGGTTCGGTAAGCTCATTGCTGCTGGGGGGGAGCTAGCAGGGACAATAGGGGTTTCCTTCGGGTAGGTTACAGTTGGTAGGTGCAGGTTTGGAACGGTTTTTGGTACATAGCTAATACTTACATGTTGCTCCGGTGAGTCTGCTTTGTCAATAGATTACTGGCCAGAAGAGGCGGATCCGGACAGGTTATACTGGTGACATCAGAAAAGAGATGAAGTTTCTCAGTCTCCAAGCTGCTGTGAGAGGTAGACAACTCTATTGTTCGGGACTAGACTGGAGTTCCTTAAGGAACAACAATTAGCAGGTAAGTCTAATTTACCCTTAGCATGTCATCTTTTTGATGACACATGAGTACATATACTGCTGGCACCTCCCATCAGCTCCAGTTAGCTCAGTCTCCAAGCAGTTGAAGGAGGTGGTGAGTCAGGTTTAGGTTTTTAATTTCTTTAATTCTTTCTTCCTTGGTGAATTTTTAGTTTTTTCCTTTCGGGGGGGGGGGGGGGAGGTTGAAGTTAAGAGATCAGCGGAGTTGCGCGCCCCCCCCCCCCCCCGGGGTCTTAAAATAGGGACGGAGAGCAGAGGAGATCTGACTGCTGCAGTGTTTCCCAAATCCGTACTTTTTTGGGTGAGGAGTGTGCTTTCAAAGTCAAGCGTGCGGTTTCTCGGCCTGCTCCTCGCTGACGCCAGAGATTAGGGCTGAGCACGGGATGGCTGGAGGTTCCCCCAGCAGTGGACGGAGACAGCATGAGCAGTTCAAAGGTACATCAGACCTAGAGGAGAGGCAAAGCAATTGAGGAGGTCCATTAGTGTGCATGGTGGACAGAGTGCTAAGCAGCCTATCAGCAGCGCAGGAAACGTTGCACCATTTTCCCCAAGTGAAGTGAGGCTTCTCTCATTTCACTGGCAGCTCTTTAGGCCGCAATTGCCAAAGCGGTGCTGAGCAGGATGAGGTTTTATTTTTTTAAAAAAAACAGTTAAAGAGGGGAAAGGTTTAGAGAAGACCGTTTTTTCTCTCTCTCATTTCTCTTAAGAACAAAAGATATGCCATACTGGGTCAGACCAAGGTCCATGAAGCCCAGTATCCTGTTTCCAACAGTGGTCAATCTAGGTCATATGTACCTAGCAGTTTCCCCAAAAGAGACAGGTTCCACAATGCTTGTACTTGGTCAAGCATTGATATCCTGGGTCCCTTCTTAATAATGGTTTATGGACCTTTCCTCCAGGAACTTGTCCAAACCTTTTTTAAACCCAGCTACACTAACAGCCTTTACTACATCCTCCAGTAACAAATTCCAGAGTTTGATTACACGTTGAGTGAAAAAATATTTTCTTTTATTAGTCTTAAATAGTTTACCCTGTAGCTTCATTGCATGTCCCCTAGTCTTTCTATATTCTGATAACGTAAACAATCGATCTACGTTTACCCGTTCCACTCGGTTCATTAATTTATAGACTTCTATCATATCTCCCCTCAGCCGTCTCTTTTCCAGATTAAAGAGCCCTAGCCTTTCTTCATAGGAGTATCCTTCCATCCCCTTTACCATTTTGGTGGCTCTTCTCTGAACCTATTCTAATAACGCGATATCCTTTTTAAGATATGGTGACCAGAATTGCACACAATATGCAACGATAGAGGCATTATAATATCTTTTGTTTTATTTTCCATTCCTTTCCTTATGATACCTAGCATTCTATTTGATCTCTTGGCCGCTGCTGCACACTGGGCTGATGGTTTTAACATGTTATCCACAATAACACCTAAATCTTTTTCCTGGGTTGTGGTTCCTAATGTGGAACCTTGCATCGTGTAACCATAGTTTGAGTTGTTCTTTCCTAGGTGCATAACTTTGCACTTGTCCACATTTAAATTTCATCTGCCATTTTGATGCCCAGTCTTCCAATTTATCAAGATCCTCTTGCAATTTTTCACAATTCTCATGGGTTTTAACAACTTTAGTTTTGTCATCTGCAAATTTGATAACCTCACTCGTTATTCCCATTTCCAGGTCATTTATGAATGTCAAAGCAGCGGATCCAGCACAGATCCTTGGGATACACCACTATTCACTTTTCTCCATTGGGAAAATTGGCCATTTAGTCCTACCTTCTGCTTTCTATCTTTTAACCAGTTCCTGATCCACAATAGTACACTGCCTCCTATCCCATGACTCCTTAGTTTTGCCAAAAGTCTTTGACGGACCTTGTCAAAGGCTTTCTGAAAGTCCAGATACACTATATCAACCAACTCACCTTGGTCCACCTGTTTATTCACACCTTCAAAAAAAACATACCAGATTAGTAAGACAAGACCTTCCTTGTCTAAAGCCATGTTGGCTGTCTCACATTAGGCCATGACTATCTACATGCTGAGTAATTGTGTTCTTTATGATGGTTTCTACCATTTTTCCCAGTACTGACGTCAGACTCACCGGTCTGTAGTTTCCAGGATCATCCCTGGAACCCTTCTTAAAAATTGGCGTTACATTGGCGATCCTCAGTCTTCAGGTATTAAAGATGCTTTTAATGAAAATTCACAGATTACTAATAGCAGGTCTGCAATCTCATATTTCAGTTCTTGCAACATCCTTGGATGTATACCATCCAGCCCAGGTGATTTGCTACTCTTCAGTTTTATCTAATAGTTGTATCGATATTTCCTTCAATTCTTCCGCACCTTTAAATGCCACTTCAGTCATGGGTAACATCCCTACATCTTCCTCGGTAAAGACCGAAGCAAAGAATTCATTTAGTCTCTCCGCTATCGCCTTGTCGCCTCTTAGTGCCCCTTTAACCACTTTATCATCTAATGGACCAACTGAATCTCATAGGTTTTTTGCTACGAATGTACTTGAAAAAGTCTTATTTCGTGTGTGTTGCTTCCACAGCAAGCTTCTTCTCAAATTCTCCCTTTGCCTGCCTTATCAGTGCCTTGCATTTGACTTGCAAGTGCTTGTGCTGTTTTTCCAGGTTTCGTCGTTTGGCTCTTTTTTTCCATTTCCTGAAAGATGCTTTTTTGGCAGCAGCCTCTCTGACCTCACCTTTAAACCATGCTGGCAGTTTTTTGGACTTTCTTACACTTTTCTTAAAGTGTGGAATACAGCTGGTCTGGGCTTCCAAGATAGTATTTTTCAACACCCCCCAAGTTTGATGTAAATCTTTAACCTTTGCAACTGGTCCTTTTAGTTTTTTCTTAACTATTTTCCTCATTTTATCATAGTCTCCCTTTCGAAAGTTAAAAGGTAGTACTATGGATTTCCTTACTATCCCTCCTCCACTAATTAAATCAAATGCGATCATGCTGCGATCACTATTGCCAAGTGGCCCCAACACCCTTATCTCTTGCACTAGATCTGGTGTTCCACTAAGGACTAGGTCCAATATGGCTTCCCTTCTGGTCAGTTCATGAACCAGCTGCTCCAAGAAGCAGTCATTTATTTCATCTAGGAACTTTATCTCCCTAGCATGTCCTGCCGTGACCCTGACCTAGTCGATACCAGGGTAATTGAAATCACCCATTATTATTACTGCGCTGTAACATTTTTAGCTTCCTTGATGTCTTTGAGCATTTCATCATCCATTTGTTCATTCTGGCCAGGCAGTCGATAGTACACCCCCACTGCCATCGCCTTCCCCTTTTTACATGGAATTTCAATCCATAGAGATTCTGCAGCAAATTTTTGTTTCCTGCAAAACTTGAATCCTTTCTGACTCAAAACCCTCTCTAACATAGAGCGCAACCCCTCCACCAATTTGATCAGCTCTATCATTACAATATAGTTTGTATCTAGTTATCGGTGTCTCACTGGTTGTCCTCCTTCCACCATGTCTCTGATATTCCAATCATATCTAACCTCTTATTTAGTGCTATATATTCTAACTCTCCCATCTTATTTTTTAGACTTCTAGCATTTGCATACAAGCATTTTAGAGAAACATAGAAACATGATGACAGAAAAAGACCACATGACCTATCTAGTCTGTCCTTCCATAACAACAACTACAACAGTCCACTTTTTACCTTTAGAGATCCTCTGTGTTGGTCCCATGCTTTTTTGAATTCAGGTACTGTCCTCATCTCTACCACCTCCACTGGGAGACTATTCCATGGATCCACTACTCTTTCCGTAAAGAAATATTTCTGCATATCACTCCTGAATCTATCTCCCTTCACCCTCATCCCATGTCCCCTCATAGCAGAACTTGCTTTCAATTGAAAGAGGCTCTCTCCCTGAACATTTATGCCACGGAGGTATTTAAACATCTCAATCATATCACCTCTATCCCGCTTTTCCTCTAAGGTGTACATATTAAGATCCTTAAGTCTGTCCTCATATGCTTTATAACGAAGCCCATTAATCATTTTAGTAGCAACCCTCTGCACCGACTCCATCCTGTTCACATCCTTTTGAAGGTGCGGTCTCCAGAATTGCACACCATACTCCAAATGAGGTCGCACCAAAGACTTATACAGAGGCATTATCACCTCCTTTTTTCTGCTAGCCATTCCTCTCCGTATGCACCCAAGCATCCTTCTAGCTTTTGCTGTCGCCTTTTCTACCTGTTTAGCTACTTTAAGATCATCAGACACAACCACGCCTAGGTCCCGCTCTTCTTTAGTGGACAAAAGTACTTCACCTCCTATACAGTATTGCTCCCTTGGATTGCTGCAGCCCAAATGCATGACCTTACATTTTTTAACATTAAATCCCAGCTGCCAAATTCTAGACTGTTCCTCAAGCTTAGTTAGATCCCTCCTCATGTTATCTACCCCTTCCTGGGTTTCTACTCTATTGCAGATTTTGGTATCATCCGCAAAGAGGCAAACCTTACCCGACAGCCTTCCGCTATATCACTAACAAAGATGTTAAAAAGAATTGGACCAAGGACAGATCCCTGGGGCACACCACTGGTAACTTCCTTCTCCTCAGAGTGAGCTCCATTTACTTGTACTCTTTGTCACCTCCCACCCAACCAATTTCTAACCCAAGCAGTAACTTTAGGGTCCATCCCTAGGGTGCTCAGTTTGTTTATAAGTCGCCTGTGAGGAACAGTGTCAAAGGCTTTACGGAAATCTAAATACACCACATCTAGAACTCTCCCTCGGTCCAACTCCCTGGTCACCCAGTCAAAGAAATCAATCAGATTTGTCTGGCAAGACCTGCCTCTGGTGAATCCATGCTGCCTCGGATCCTGTAATCCGCTGGACTCCAGAAACCTCACTATTTTTTCTTTCAGCAGCGTTTCCAATAATTTACTCACCACCGAAGTTAAACTAACCGGCCTGTAGTTTTCAACCACATCCTTCCGCTTTTGTGTAAAGGCACCACATGAGCCTCTCTCCAGTCCTTTGGCACCACTCCAGACTCCAATGAGGCATTGAAAAGGTTAGTGAGTGGAGTTGCTAGAACGTCCCCAAGTTCCCTCAGTATTCTAGGGTGTATCCCATCCGGTCCCATCGCTTTGTCTACTTTAAGTTGAGCTAGTTTCTCACGAACACAGTCTTCTGAAAATAGTTCAAGATGTCCCTCGCTTCTGTTCTTATTTGTGGGTGTTTTCTGAGGTCCTGCTCCTGGTTCTTCATCTGTGAACACAGAACAAAAATATTTGTTAAGCAATTCCGCTTTATCCTTATCAGCTTCTATATATTCCCCCCCCCTGCACCCTTGAGTCTGACAATACCACTTTTGCCCTTCCTCTTCTCACTAATATATCTGAAAAATGTCTTATCCCCCCATTTTATTGCATTGGCTATTTCCTCCTCCTTTTGAATCTTTGCCTTCTTGACTACTTTGCTAGCTTCTCTAAGTTTTTCCAAATACAGATGCCGGTCTTCCTCTCTCTGTGATCTCTTGTATTCCATGAAGGCCTCCCTCTTTTTCTTCACTTGTTCATCTACTTCCTTCGAAAACCATAGCGGTCTCCTGTTCCTTTTGCCTTTATTTACCATTTTAACAAAAAGGTTGGTTGCCTTTAAAATACCCCCTTTCAGTGTTGCCCACTGTTTTTCTACATCTCCCAGCTGTTCCCATCCCACTAACGACTCCCTGAGGTATTGGCCCATCTTGGCAAAGTTAGTCTTCCTAAAGTCTAAGATCCTCACCTTGGAATGGATTCTAACAGCCCTAGTCCTAATACTGAACCACACCATCTGGTGATCACTGGATACAAAATGATCTCCCCCTACAACATCAGAAACACTTTCACCATTGGTAAGCACCAAGTCCAGTATGGCCCCTTCACGTGTGGGGTCTGTTACCAATTGCCTGAATAGTTCTCCCTGTAGAGAATCCAGGATCTCCTTACTTCTAGATTATACTGCAGCAGGAATGTGCCAATCAACATCTGGCATATTGAAATCTCCTATCAGTAGCACTTCCCCTTTCCTAGCAATGCTGCGTATGTCTTCAATTAACTCTGTCCACCTCTTCCTCTTGTGAGGGAGGTCTGTATATCACTCCAATGCAAATAGATTTCTCTTTCTAGTTTAACCCACAATGCCTTCTCTCTCCCTTTTAAGCTCTGTAATTCCAAAGCTTTAATAGTAGTTTTTACATATAGTGCCACTCCTCCTCCCCTTCTTCCTACCCTGTCCTTTCTGAATAAGGTATAGCCAGATATAGTTACATCCCAGTCATGGTTTTCTGTGAACCACGTTTCTGTAACTGCCACTAAATCCAAGTCAGCCACTCCCACCAAAGCTTCAACTTCAGGGATCTTATTTCCCATGCTACGGGCATTAATACACACTGCTTTCCATATGTTACCCCTGTTACATTAAATACTTTTATGGAAATGGGTATCACCTACCTGGGGGCTTTCTTCACCCATCGCCAACAAATCTAGTTTAAAGCCCTCTTTAGTAGATTAGCCAGTCGACTACCAAAGGTGCGTTGACCTCTCTTGGACAGATGGATGCCATCTCTGCTTTGCAACGCTTGGAACAGCATCCCATGGTCTAGGAAACCAAAACGCTCTCAATGACACCATCCACGCAGCCATGCATTCATCTCCAGGATGCGAGCCTCTCTGCCTTGGCCTTTACCCTCAACAGGGAGGATTGAAGAGAACACCACCTATGCACCTAACTGCTTCACCCTCTGTCCCAGAGCCATGAAGTCACTTTTGATATGTTCCGAGGTATACCTGGCAGTATCATTTGTTCCAACATGGATTAGCAACATTGGGTAATAGTCAGTGGGCTTGATGAGTCTCGGCAAACTCTCCGTAACATCTTGGATTTTGGCACCAGGCAGACAGCATACCTCTCTGGACATCAAGTCTGGTCGGCAGATGGACGCCTCAGTACCCCTCTGAAGAGAGTCTCCAACCACCACTACTCTTCGTTTCCTTCTGGTCACTGATTCTGCAACTTTGGGGTACTTGAACTCTGGTTCTTCCCTTTCCAGGGATGCTTTCACCTCATCCACTTCCAGGGCTGCATAATGGTTCTTCAATTCAAGGGCTGGAGAAGTTGGATTGGTGATTTTGCAGGCCCTGGTGACTTGTGTCCAACCATCGACATTCTGTTGGCACCCATCTTCTCCTGTGCTGGAGAGCCTGGTTGCTGCAAGAAGCATCTCATCAATGTACTTCTCACTGTCTTGAATGCTCCTCAGCCTCACCACCTCCTCTCTGAGTTCCTCCACCTGTTTCCTCAGAGCTTCAGCATGCAGGCACCCTACACATGGGACCGGTCCTTCATCCGGCATTAGGACCTCTGTCTGGACCGAGGCAGAAGCTGTAACGGGGGCAACAGCTTTAGCAATTCGATTTTTCCCAGCCATTGTTCTTTTCGTGGAGCTTAGGTATCTGTTAGAGCTAAAGAGAGAGATCTACCAAGTACCAGCCGGTTTCGCAGCTGTCCTTGCAGAGAAAAAGCAGTTAAAACTCTTTAATTACATACAAATGTGCTGGTCCAATTCACTGTGATCTGTTAAAGGGGGAGGTGCCCTATAAAGCAAGACTGCTCACTAGGGGTGGGTGGTAGTCGGGGTGGGTAGGGAGGGAACTAACATCTGATTAGGTGTTAAGAGTTTCTAAACCTGAGGAGGTTACTGGAGTCAGCAACCTACAGTGCTCAAGTAAAGTTCCCCTAAAACAGCAAAAATGAAAGTAACCTTGCTTTAAAAATATACACAAAACCCTTTTAAGAGCTCCCAGTCAGAGAGCTAGCAATGTAATAAAAAAACGAAACAAAGAAACCCTCAAATCCTTACTTACTGTTTGATGTGTGGAGCCCTGGTTAGGAAAGCCTCAAAAGGGCAGGGCACAGGAGCCTTTTATTCAGGGAATGTATTTTATTCATATTAATCTGGCTATTGGTAGACATGGGTAATTTGGGATCTTTAAGCTTTGTTTGCTTCATACTCGAGAGCATTTGGGCTACTTTACTCTTTTTTGGAACCTCTCTGCTTTTGGTAGTATCCTTCAAGGATACAGTCTTCCGAACCATGCGCTCTTGGGCGACTGTCGGCTTTCCCCTATTATCTAGTTTAAAAGCTGCTCTATCTCCTTTTTAAAGGTTAATGCCAGCAGCCTGGTTCCATACCGGTTATGGTGAAGGCCATCCCTTCGAAAGAGCTGCTCCTTTCCCCAGAATGTTCCCCAGTTCCTAGCAAATCCAAAACCCTCATCTCTGCACCATTGTCTCATCCACGCATTGAGACTCCGGAGCTCTGCCTGCCTTTTGGGTCCTGCGCATGGAACGGGAAGCATTTCAGAGAACGTCACCCTGGAAGTTCTGGATTTCAACTTCCCACCTAAAAGCCTTTACATCACCTAGAGGATAGGTCCTAGTTACAGTGATGCTCTCCTGTCATGTGACCTCTTGCCTCCATGGCAACAGGGATGCTGCCAGACTGGAGGTGGGACTTCAGGACTATATCCCTGTAGGTCTCGTCTTTGTACACCTCTCTGTCTTATGTTTTCCAAGTTTGCTACTCTCGCCTCTAGAGAACGGACTCGTTCCCTGAGAGCAAAGAGCTCCTTGCACCTAGTGCACACGTAAGACGTATGACCTCTCACCAACTGGGAGAAAATCATACATGTGACACAATGCAAAAGACTGGAAAGCCCCCATCTTGCTGCTGGACTGCTGTCTGCATCTTAGTTTTAAGCTTGTGTTTAGATCTTTGAGTTCTTTACTTACTAAGGGTTGCTATGGATATTTATACTAATAAAACTACCTAATACATTTGTTTTAAGCTTCAGATGAACAAGGTATATTAATCTCAGGTCTTTAGTGTATGACTGATTTGGATAACTAGCTTCACCTGAGAGCACCTCCTTTCCTTTGAGATGTGTAAGTACCTATAAAGCTACGATTATCCCAGGGGTGGGTGGGTGTTGGTATGGGAGGGAGGGAAATAGCACTTATTAAAAGAGGGCTGTTACACAGTACCCTGTCCTGTGCTTCTGAGGTAAACTGACCAACTTCCTGGGTGATTAACAGTCCTTGCTTGGATAGGAGTCTTTCAAAATGGCCTTTTGACCTGCCACCTGGTGTTAACACCTATTGAAAAAGTTTCACAGGTCTCTTGCCCCTTAGGTAGAAGGCCTCTTTGTAAAGGTCTCTAGAAGACTTAATTTGTTGCTCAGAGTACTGACCCAGTTTTGCTTTTTATGCTAAGTTATATTGTGATTTGGTTTAAATTACAGCTCCTTTGCTGCTGCTAGGCTCTGATTTATGAAATTTAAACTACAAGCTCTCTCTTGGGTATGGAATGTAACCAGAAAGTTCTCTTCTGTGTCTTAAACTTAAACTGCTGCTACTAGGCCCTGACTGATTTAACAAAAAAACACTGGGTTCACAGATTAATTAGCTTTAATACAAAAGTCCTTTCAGAAAATTCCCACAAGTATATACTCACAATTGCAGATCTCTAGAAGTAGCAGTCCCTTTTTCTAGTCCTTATCTCCCTGTCTCAAGGTGGGTCTACAAACCCTACAAATTTACAGGATGCCTGCTAGGCCACAATATCTAGTGTGTCGAGCCAGAAGGGGGACAGTCTTTGAAGCGGGCATATGCTGCGGTTGTGCTACCGAGGCCGCCTCTATTGAATGCAATTTGCAGTCAAGTGGGAGTAGGGAATTTATGATTTTAGTGTGCCAGTTCTATACCCCTGACGAAGGCAACGAAACACAGCCTGTGTTGGGTTGGTCCCTGGTATATAGTAAATAAAGGTGGTCTTTCCTTACTCCACGTCTGGACTTGTTCTTCTGATCTACATGGTAGTTTGCTTTCTATAGTGCTTCTTCAGGATAGAAAGCTGGACACCTTGCTAAAGCAGGACCTTGATATCAATGCCCTCTCTCTGCAGGCTATGTGTGAGGGCCCTGGGTGGTGAGGGGGTGCATACGTTGGTCTCAGAGGGTTCAGGAGATCTGGAGGCAGGTGCGGCAGAGGAAGCTGCGAAGCTGGAATCCAGAGCAGCTTATCTCGCAGACACCCACTCTGATCTTATCAGGGGTCTGTCTAAGAGCATGACCTCCCTAGTAGCGGCATGCCACTACCTCTGGCTTCAGAACTGGGCAGCTGATGCTTCCTCCAAGGCCCAGCTCAGCAAGCTTCCCTTTAGAGGGAAGCTTCAGTTGAGGGAAGATCTGGACAAACCGGTGAAGGAGTCCAAGGGAGGACGTCTGCCAGCGGATAAACAGAAGCAGAGCCGCCGCCACTCCCCTGCAAGGCGGACCCAGCCGTAAGAGTTCAGGAGTTTTGGGTCGGCCTGCTTGGTGCCTTTCCAGAGGGGACGCTTCCCCTTGAGGGGTCAGGGGTTTCGAGGCTTTCGAGGAGCATGAAAGGAATTCAGCACTCCCTCATCCTTGGAGCCTAAAAGCACAATGAAGCGAGGGGTGCCTAGGTGGAGGTGCAGTCTGTGGGAGGTCGTCTGCAGGATGACTTCTCCGCCTGGATACAGATCACAACCAACCAGTGGGTCCTTTTAGGTTATCTGTGAGGGCTACACCATCTATTTGGCACAGTTGGTACATCTGTCCTTTGTCCGATACCCCTGCAAAACTCCAAGGCTGCAGCAGTAAGGGACACCATGGTTTGGTTCCGGCAGTTGGGGGGAGTGCTGGTTCTCGAAGACCAGTGCCAATCAGTACTCCATTTACTTTGTTGTACCAAAAAAAGGAGGGATCCTTCTGTCCTATCTAAGACCTTAAGCAAGTAAACTGGTGCCTAAGAGTACCGCAGTTTCATATGGCGATTCTCCGCTCAGTCATAGTAGCGCTATGTGGGGAGTTCTTAACGTCTCTCGACCTTACGGATGCGTATCTGCACATACTTATCTGCCAGGAACATCAGCGGTTCCTCCGGTTTGCGGTGCCGATGGGCCACTTCTAGTTCCGGGCTTTGCCATTTCCTCTGGCCACAGCCTCCTGGACCTTCACAGAGGTCATGGTGGTGGTTGTGGCAGGAGGTGGTGCTAGTACACCCATACCTCAACAACTGGTTGATTCGGGCATAGTCCAGGGAGGAAAGTGAAAGGGCCATGGCAAGAGGGGTGGAGCTCTTGCCGAGTCTCAGTTGAGTGATCAACTGGGCCAAGAGTCATCTGGCCCCAGCACAGGAAATAGAGTACCTGGGGGCATGCTTCAATACCTAGCTGGCGGAACGTCGTCTTGCTGGAGCTATGAGCCCAGGGCCTGTGACGGTTGGTGCACAGGTTCCTGGACATGTCAGAACAGTCAGCCTGGCATTACCTTCAGGTGCTGAGGACTATGGCGGCTACTCTCGATCTGGTCCTGTGGGCGAGGGTGCACATGAGACTATTACAAAGGGCACTGCTCTGCTCTGCTGGTGGTCTTGCCCAGCACCACCGCTTTACAAGAAGGCCCCCCTGCCCACTGGAGGTCAGGAGTGTTCAGGTGGTGGCTATGCCCAGAGAAATTAGCAGAGGGCATGCCCTCGAGTCCTCATAGTGGTTGTCTGTGATGCCAGATGCCAGTCCGTCAGGCTGGGGAGCCCATTGCGAGGGTCACATTGCCCAGGGGCTCTGGAGCCCACAGGAAGCTCTTGGTCGATCAACAGGCTAGAAATGAGGGTGGTAGCCCTCACGTTCTTGAGCTTCAAACGATGGTCGCATGGGAAGGTGGTTTGGGTCTTCTCAGACAATGCAACCACGGTAGCCCACATCAACCACCAAGGAGGCACAGAAATTGCTTCCTTAGAGGAAGTGGCCGAAAGCCTGCTGGCATGGGCAGAGAGCCACCTGCAAGCGTTGTCTGCAACGCATGTTACAGTAATAGACAACGCAACGGCGGATTACCTAAGCCGGGTTCAGGTAGACCCAGGCGAGGGGGTGCTCTGCCATGAAGTGTTCCTGCAGGGGATAAGGAGATGGGGCACTCCAGTCATGGATCTCAGGGTATGATGAGTCTTGGCCAAGTTGAGTCCCATCTTCAGCAGAAGACGGGAAAGGATGTCAGAGGGCCTGGATGCCTTGGTGCCAGAGATGGCCCACGGAGGGGCTGCTTTGTGTTTCCCCCATGGGCACTCATAGGCAGGGTCTTGCAGAGGATTGAGGCCCACTGGGCATTGATCATCCTGATTGCCCTGGATTGGCCATGATATCTGTGGTATGCCAGCCAGGTACAGCACCTGGCAAACCAGCCTTGACGGCTTCCGACACGAGAGGCTCTCTTAATCCAGGGTCTGGTCTTGATGCTTCAGGTGGATAGATTCTCGCTTACAGCATGGCTCTTGAAAGGGCAAGGTTGAAGCACGGTTACTCTGCTCCAGTAATCTGTACCTTACTTAGCGTGCAAAAATGGTTTACTTGTCTTGCATCTGGGTCTGATGCGTTTTTGAGGAGTGGTGTGGAGGTCGAGAGTGTCAGCCTCTCAAATCAACCATCCCGGACATTTTGGCCGCCTTGCAGGCAGGCTTTGAGAAGGGGTTGGCCGCCAGCTCCCTGCTATCGAGGTAGTCCAGGGGGCGTCGTTGGGGGCTCACCCGAACATGGTCAGATTCCTTAAGGCAGTGGGGCGCCTCAAGCTGCTCCAGAGGGTACTGGTCCCACCCTGGGATCTTAACTTGGTTCTGGAAGCCCTTACGCTTGAGCTATTGAGTTGAGCTTCTCTAAAGGATTTGACACTGATTTACTCGGCGAGGAGGATTTCGAAGCTTCAAGCCCTCTCATGTCAGGAACAGTTTCTTTCTTTTTCAAAGGAGAAGTTGGTCCTCCGATCTGTTCCCTCTTTACGTAAGGTGATTTCGGCCTTCCATGTGAACCAGTTGGTCTCCCTGCCAGTGTTGGTAAGCACAGTAAAGGATGCCGCAGACGCACTCTTGTGCCTGCTGGATGTTCAGAGGGTGCTGCGGCAGTTCCTGAAGAGGACAAGAGCGTTCTACAGATTGGCTTGTCTGTTTTCTTTGGGGGACCGTGGAAAGGAGAGGCGGCATCCAAGGCCTCTATCTCCAAATGGATCAGAAAAGCCATTGCTTCTGCTTACATGTTGAAGGGTAGGACTGCCGTTGGGGCTGTGGGCACACTCCACGTGCACCCAAGCAGCCTATTGGGCGGAGTACAGCCTAGTCCTGCTAGTGGAGATTTGCGAGGCGGCAATGTGGTCATCCCTACACACTTTTTGCAAAGCATTACCAGCTGGAAATTCAAGCAGAGGGAGATGCCTGTTTTGGTAAGATGGTGGGTCAGGCCGGATTTGTGAGCCCCTCCCGGTGATCGAACTGCTCTTACATCCCATAGGTGCGGAACTGGACTTGAGGAACAATAAAGAGTAATTAGGCCTTACTTGCTAATTAGTTTTCCTGAAGGAACTCCAGTCCCGGATCCCACCCGACTTGAATGCTCACAAACCCGGCCCTGGGGAGATATCCTTGGAATGGGTTGGCAGGAGTCGGGGACAAGAAATGATGATCTTTGAGGCAGAGGCAGTAGGAGTGGTCCAGAAGGCTGGCTGTCTCTGGCTCTCTAAGCGACGGTGTCGTTTCTGCACAACCACAGGTAAACACGCCTCTTTTGGGGGCATGGAAGAATTCCTTCTGTATTCGAGGGGAGAAGTGTAGATAGGCAAACTTTGAATTGTATATAACCAAACTATTTTTCGCTCCTGTGAGTCTGCTTTGCCAATAGGTTACTGGAGCTGGTGGGAGGTGCCAGTGGTATATGTACTCCTGTGTCATCAAAAAGATGACATGTTCAGTCTCCAAGCTGCTGGAAGAGGCACACTACCCAGAGTTGCAGGACTGGACTGGAGTTGCTCCAGGAACGCTAATTAGCAGGTAAGGCTTAATTACTCTTTCTGTCCACCATGTCAAGCAGCTGGCACAGTAGCAGCTGCTATGGCTGTGGGAGGCAGCTCTCATGCTGCCTTTTGTCAGTCATCAGCTTGATTCCTTATACTGGGTTCAGAAGACCCCAGGGTTTGAAAAGCCTCAATTGCCTCACAATTCAATTGTATTAGAGTCAGCATTAAAGCACGCGACAAGTGCTAAGATGCACTCTCGGTCCTGCTGAGACACAAGACTGACATGGTTTCCTTGCAAGGTTCTATGCTGATTGCCAGGATGCTGGCTTACCAGACTTACATGAGCATGTGCCTCAAGGATGTCATACTAGACCTGATTCCCGAGGACTGTTTGCGAGTACTTTTTTTCAGGGGCTTGTGGTGCACGGCAAGTATTGCTCAAAATTCATTGTGTGAGGCACCTACAATTCCTTTGAAACTGCTGATAGAGTGGTAGCTGTGGACATCACTGCCCGCCAGGTAGCCTGGCTATAGTCTCTTGACCTGGAGCTGTGGGTCCAGGACAAGATCGCTAACATTCCCTGCTGGGGTGAGAACCTCTTAGGCAAACCCGTGAAGGAGAAAGCCGAGCACCTGGAGAAGGAGCAGGTGAGTCTTATCAGGTTCTTCAGAAACACTGTAAACCCAGCGCAGAAGTAACATCACGCCAAGATCATTGCCTATCCACGTCTGCATTTCCTTGCCCAACCGCAGGGACACCCTCCCTGGCTGCAGCAGAGGGAAAAGACTCCCAAAAGTGCAACTCTACCCCCAGCCCAAGCCTGGTGTGGGTTTTTGACAGGGTCCTCAGGAGCTTAGCCAGCTGACTGTTGCCAGTCGAGAGACCCTGACAGGTCACGGGGTGGTTCGTCCATTTTGCCCACCGGTAGCCCCTCTTCACCTCCTGACAGCTGGATGCTGCAGATCATCCAAAGTGGTTAATGGCTGCACTTCACTCAGCTGCTGCCTCCATATGACCCCAGGGAGTACCCATGAACACCGTGCACTGGAGCTTGCTGCAGACAGATTGAGGTTCTACTGTCCGACCTCACCATTGAACCAGTCCCCCAGCTCAGATTGGACAGGGCTTCTACTCCAGGTACTTCCTGCTTCCCAAAAAGACCAGTAGGTTCTATCCAAGCCAGGACTTGCAAAACCTCAACTGGTTCCTGGTGCGCAAAAAGTTCAAAATGATCTCGTTAGGGACGCTGCTCCTGTATCTTGTACTGAACAATTTGGCTATGCTCCTTTGATCTGAAAGATGTGAATACATGTATTCTGATCTGATCTACCTGCATCACAGGTGGGTCTTTAGGAAGTCTCTGGTGGTCATGGCTGCCTTCCTTCAAACTCAGAGGGTCTTTGTCGTCCCGTACCTGGGCGACTGGCTAATCAAGGCTCCATGCTGGCCAGTGTTCAGCAGTCTGCCACTCACAATTCAGGTCCTTGAGGGCCTCTGTTTTGTGGTCAGCTACCCAAAGTCTTTCCTCAATCTGACATAGCAGCTGGAGTTCATCGGGGTCCTCCTCGATACCACGCAGGCATGGGCCTTTCTGCCAGCTGACTGCCTGCAGTGCCTCATCGAAGTGGTGGGCGCATTGCAGCTCCAGCACCACACCACAGCCCAATGGCTGAGAGCCCTCAGGCACATGGCTGCCATAGTGCATGTCTCTCTTCAGGCCTCCCTCTCCATATGACAGGCCCAGTGGACCTTGTGTATGCAGTGGAGGCAGACATTGGGCTGGCTACAGGATAGGATTACGGTCACCATACCACTTGCACAGTCCCTGGCATGGTGGCTTGGGCCAGACAGTCTGCTGCAGGGCCTACTGTTCAGTTGGTGGACCCCTGCAGGATGCTTTTGATGGGTGTGTCCAAGCTCGGCTGGGATGTGCACCTGGATGGTCTCAGCACCCAGGGGCTGTGGCCTGAGCAAAGGAGTCTCCATCAAATCAGCTTCCTTGAGTGAATGCCCTCTGTCTTCTGTGTGCACATGGCAAATCAGGTTGTCCATATTCAAACAGACAGCCAGGTGGTGGTGATCTATGTGAACAAGCAGAGGAGCATGGGATTGTACCTGCTGTGCTGGGAGGCAGCTTGCCTTTGGAATTTCACCCTGCTCCATGGCATGGACATCAGGGTAACTTATCTACCTGGTGAGCTCAACTGCATGGTGGAGCACCTTAGCCAGGTGCTTAAACCTCACGAGTGGACCCTCAAGAGGGAGGTGGTAGACCGAATCTTTCGGGAGTCCACTCCAGTTGTGAATCTCTTCAAGGAGCAAAAAGCCCAGGTAGCCTGGTTCTGCTCTAGGAGACTGGCCAGTGGTCACCTGGCCTAGGATTCCTTCCTTCTCCACTGGGAGGAGGGCCTGCTGTATGCTTACCCCCTGATACACTTGTGGCAAACTCCTGAAGCTCCAGGCTGAGAGGAGCTCTGTAATACTCATCACCCCATATTGGCCTCTGCAGCAGTGGTACCTTCTGCTGCTGCTGCTCCTCACATTGAGGGAGCCTCTTCACCTTGGCTCCAACCCAGACCTAATCTCTCAGGAGGATGGCTCCCTGCTGCACCCCAACATCCTCTCCCTGGCACTCATGGCATGGATACTGAGGATCGTGCAAGGACTCTAGGTGCAAGGTCCATGCACTCAAGTGATGGCAGTTTGCCATCTGGTGCACAGAGAGGGCACAGGACCCCTTCTCCTGCCCCATGGACTGGCTTCTGGAGTACCTCTTGCACCTCTGACTCCAGGCTGAAGTCTAACTGTGTGAGTTCACCTCGGCACGATTGGGGCTTATCATTGTAGCTGTGAAGGGGGAAGCTTGTTTTGGCCCTACCTCTGGTGGCCTGGTTCATGAGGGGCCTGATTCTCTCAAAGCCTCTGTTCAAGCCCCCTATGGTTGCTTGGGACCTCAGTGTGGTCCTCAACCAGCTGATGCAGGCTCCTTTTGAGCCATTGGATTCGTGTCGCTGAAATTCTTGACCTGGAAGGTCCTCCTTTCTGATTGCCATCGCATCAGCCCAACCGGTTCAGTGAATTCTAAGCTCTGGTTACTCATCCTCCATATATGAGGTTTCACCAGAACCAGGTGGTGCTCCTTGCACACCCTCTTTCTACCAAAGGTGGTCTCCGTGTTCCATCTCAACCAGTCCATTGTCCTTCCAACGTTCTTTCCCCATCCTCATGTGAACCGAGGGGAGGCAGCTTTGCACACGCTAGACTATAAGCTTGCGTTGGCCTTCTGTTTGGAGCGCACAAAGGCACACCATCAGTCTACCCAGCTATTCATCTCCTTTGACACCAATAGGCTGGATGTCACTGTCTTGAAATGTACATTATTCCTCTGGCTTGCAGACTGCATCGTTGAGCTTTTGAGGGTCATGTCATGGCTCATAATATGCCTGCAATGGCTGCATCAGTGGCCAACCGGCATTCAGTGTCTGCAGAGGAAATCTGCAGGGCTGCAATGTGGTCTTCTGTCCATACCTTCTCAGCAGACTACTGAGGATACTGAATCGGATGAGTCCTTCGGCAGGACCACCACTCTGGTCTTCCTGACTTCTCCTAGTTCTCATTTGCCCATTCCTTTGGTTCCGGTTGTCTGTAGCGTGGGAGTCTCGTATGCGAGGACTGATTTCCTGCTTGTTCATGGAGAAGGCGTGATTACTTATCTGTAGCAGGTGTTCTCCATGAACAGCAGGAATAAGTCCTCACAGCAACCCTCCCATCTCCCCGGGGAGTTGCCTTTTTGTCTCCTGCTATGTTGTACTGGAGAGTATGGTGCCGCATGCACGGTATACCTCCCAAAAGCTTCCTTTGGAAGCTGGGGAGCAGTCCGTGCAGGGCTCTGTCGGTGATGTCACCCATACATGAGGATATTCCTGCTGTTCATGGAGCACATTTGCTGCAGGCGAGTAACTATGCTATATCTCCTCTGACCATGATGGCACTGTCTGGACAGTGCTAGGACTGTTCAAGCAGTAATCCACTTAGTGATTATTTTCACTCTGCTAACCAGATTAGTGAGTGTATAAAGTTAGGACAGGTCGGTGGCTATTTGGTTAGCTGTAGCAGCCAGCTGTTTTAAAAATGCTGACTACCATGGCTAAATATTGACCAAAGATTGTTTGGCCAACTCTCATAATACACTGGTAAACAAATATTTACAAAAGTCATGTTACTGAAATAGTCATTTCTTATCAATTTTTATATGCTGAACACGAATGACAGTGAAATTGCTAAGTTGGCTCTAGTGTGTGGTTTTTTTTGGGGTTTTTTTTTTTTGTAATCTACAAGAATTAATGTTTACATCACGAAATGCAATGTCAATAGTAAATATAATAGGCCTTCGGTTAATACCTGTAAAAAAAAAAGTCATAAACTACTTAGATTTTTTTCACCTGTCTCTTGTACAGCTGTTCGGGAGCTTCTCTGGGGAGTGTCCAGCAGTAGTCAGCCAGCATTAGTATCTTTGCTCCATCGTTGCGATATCCTGGTGAAAACATTCGCCCTGTTCATCACTAACCATACCACAGTTGTCAGGAAAGAAATCAAGATGGGAATCAAGGAAATGGATCTTTAGAGACACATTGCAGCCAAGTTTCTGATATTGCATTAGCATGTCGTCTTCTAGTTCCTTGTAGTTTTCTGCCCTAACATTCCCGAGAAAGTTTGACACTAGGCGAAAAGCATTCCATGCTTGTTTCGCATCACCCTGCAGCAAGTTGTTGAACCGGTCATCTTTGAAGAGCTCTCGAATCTGAGGACCCACAAAAACTCCCTCTTTAATCTTTGCTTCGCTGAGTCGAGGGAATTTTTCATGCAGGTATCGGAAAGCTGGCGAAGTGCGGTCCATGGCTTTCACAAAGTTTTTCATCAAACCTAGTTTGATGTGAAGGGGTGGTAGCAGGATTTTGAGAGTCTCAACCAGAGCTGGGTGCTGGATATTCTTCTCTCCAACTGTTACATTTTGTCTGCAATTCCAATCCCTTGCTCGGCTATCCCACTCAATAAACACATGTATTTTATATATCCCTGCTGCAGTCCCATTAAAAGGGCAACTACCTTCAAGTCACCACAGAGGTGCCAGCTGAACTTGTTATAGTTAATGGAAGTCAGTAGATGCTTTAAGTTATCGTATGTCTTTCATGTGGACGGCATGCACTACTGGAATAGATGGAAGACGGTTTCCATTGTTCAAAAGCACAGCCTTCAGACTCGGTTTCGAAGAGTCTATAAATAGTCTCCAGTCTTGTGGGTCATGAGTGATTTTTAAGGCATTCATGAGGCTTTCAATATCTGAACAGAATACCAGATTACTTTCCTTTCTGAAGAAAGGCTCCAACTGCTGGTGGCACTTTCGATATGAAGTAATGTTGACATCTTCTAGAAGATTCCATTGTTGGAGTCTTGATCCTAGCAATTCTGCCTTGTTCTTGGATAAGTCCAAATCACGAACCAGGTCATTTAGTTCTTCCTGTGTTGTTCTGTGTGGAGTTGATATGCATCCCAGTGAAAATCTGGGTCACTGCATGCTGACGGACCAGAAGAACAACAGGCCGGCTCACCCTTGTCCTCAGATGAATCAAGAGAATATTCTGATGGAGGTTCTGGAATAGGAAGTCCCTCACCATGTGGAACTGGTCTCAATGCAGACTGAATGTTTGGGTAGACTATGCTCGACTTCTTTTGCTTCGTTATTCTGCCGGAACAAGGAAGAACCAAGCAGAAGTAAGTCCTTTATGTGGTTGCTTGGCTCTCTCCACACCATGGGGACTGCAAATGGCATTGATGGTCTTTTGCAATTCAACCACTGTGAACGCTGTGTTGTACATGTAGCGCAGCATATATGCGGGGGCCAAGGCTTTTCTTGGTCACCAATCTTACATGTGAAGTAAAGATGATATGCCGCCTTAATTTGAGAAGTGATACTTTTCTTCTGGTTGGCAAATGTCACTTCCCCACAAATGTAGCAGAAATTGTCAACGGTATTAATGCACTTTCGCGGCATTACTGTTCTGTATTGTACCTAAATGGCTAAAATTATATGATTAATAAAAGTGACGTAACAGTAGCTTAAACTGTCTCGCACACAGTCTGAAATATTTTAAATGCTCAACCTTTCTGACTGCGTATAGTACACTGCTGACATCAGATGGCTTCAGCAGCCATCTGGCAGTAGTATTGCATTGCATCAGAAAATGATGCAATCAAATCTGGATGATGTGTGCATGCTGGTATTATGCAATGTGATGCAATATTACATCATTCAAGGCTTATTTGGGATGTTGTCCTACTGGATAACTTTACACAGTGAAATGTCAAAAATGAACTACATGCAATATCTTCAAAACGAGAGGCAATAAAAAAATTTTAATGTTCTATTCGTGTTCAGCTCACCAAGATACTACAGATTAGGGCCTTTTAAAGTCAGTAATGATTTCAATGTTGACCAGTGTTATACTTACCTTTTGGGTTGCGGGGAGGGGTTACATTTACAAGCAACTTGAGCATGTAAAACAGTGTGTTAGGCACTCAAATAGAAGGATCACTTGGTAGTAGAACATTGTGACCCCTGGGCAACCAGGCTTCTAAGGGCTAAGATAGCCTTGCCTGTTCAGGAACCAAAGGGCAACCTCCCTAGTCTCCCCTCTTTCCCTCTGTGAGGAGATATTCTCAGGGTAGCAGATGCAGATGAGCTATGACCAATGCAAATCTCTTGGGCTAGGGGGCCCAGTGCTTGGAGCAGGTGATGCAGGGCTGCTATTTGGCAACAAAGATCAGTTGGATGGTGCACAGATTTAGAAATTGGAGCCATTGGACTAGCCATGATGATCATCCTTCCTTTCTTAAATCGGGGTGTAGCAGTTTAGGTCTTACACTGTCACTTTTGCATTGTCAGGAGACCAGGAGTCTTAAAGTGACACTGGAGATGAGAATGCTGCTCTTATGGGCTGAAGAAAACCTCCAGCTACTATCCATGGGGCGCACAGCAGGCACAGACAATGTACAGGCAGATTTTCTCAGTCACAATACCTTAGAGTCAGGAGAATAGGAGCTCAGTGATGAGGCTTTCCAGAGCATCATGGATGGGGGGGGGGGGGGTCTTCCCATCTATGGATTTGATGGCATCATCCAGGAATTTGAGGGTGGCCCAGTTCTTCAGTTGCAAGAAAGGAACAGGGTTCCAGCCATGACACACCTTCACGGATGTCTGTTCCACTGTGGCATCAGATGGAGGATTATCTGTCACTAGTAATTCTAGTGGTTCCATATTGACCCAAGAGATCATGGTATGCAGATCTGATGAGGAGAGTAAGGGTCTGTTGCATCGGGAGCTAGTTGTCATGAATGATCTGAATCTTTTTGCTTATGGCATGGCCATTAAGAAGTGGTGTCTGAGTAGAAGAGGCTATTCAACGACAGTAACTGCTTCTATGTTCCCATAAGAGTTCTACCTATCTGTGCAGTACCTTCCTTTTTGCCCAAAGTGGTGTCTTGTTTCTCCAGGAACAAGCAGGAAGTCAGCCCTCACTTATGGGTGACGTCGGCACCAACGGAGCCCACGTGGAGCAATTCCCCAGCTTTAAAAGAGCCTTTGGGATTGCTGCCACTCATGCGTGGCCCTCTTCCCGCCCAAGGGTGCCATCTTGCTCAGTCTCCCCCTTTTTCCACAGAGCCCTTCAAATGCACGTCCTCGTCCCATGGAAGAAGTTTAGTTTTCCTCGCCTTAACGGGCTTTTTTTCTCTCTTCCGGTTGCACTGGTCCTCTACCCGTCCTTCCCCTTGCTCTACTGTTTAGAGATTTCTGGGATGCCCTTTTTCTCTCCCTAACTGCTGGCCGCATAGGTCTTCGACCTCGCAGGGGCCATTTTTGCCCCCTATGGCCACCGGTTTAAAAAAAATGCAATAGATGCTCTAGGACAGGGGTGGGCAATTCTGGTCCTGGAGGGCCACAGACCAGTCAGGTTTTCATGATGTCCCTAATGAATATTCATGAGATCTATTTGCATCCACTGCCTTCCATTGTATGGAAATAGGTCCATGAATATTCATTAGGGACATCATGAAAACCTGACTGGTCTGTGGCCCTCCAGGACTGGAATTGCCTACCCCTGCTCTTAGGAGCATGTTGCTTACGGTCACTCATGACTGTCTACGGTACCTGGGAGCAGACCATGCCCCAGAGCTCTGCTCACTTTTTTTACAAAGTCCTCTAAGGCCCTGCTCAGCCGCAAGCAGAAGTCCAAAGACATTTTTCGAAAGACTGCCTCGGAGTCTCTGGTGGTGCCCTTGGTCATCTCCGATGGGTTCTCCCCCTGTGGCCCCACTTTCCAGGCGACATTCTGACCAGGGGTCCCCCGAGGTGGAATGGTGCAAAAAGAAGGCCTCGAAGTTGCTGTCTTGGGCTCCTGGCAAGCGCGAGCGCTCCCATGCCAGGTCGCTTAGCCCCCTTCAGCGTTCCTGAGAGTCGGACAAGGAGCGGCCCCGTAAGGTACCTCTCAGAGAAATGGAGGCCTCCGGCGAAGGCGCCCAGTCTCCTGAGGGTCGTCCCGGTGAGGACCTCCTCGACGCCTGATCCGGTGACCCCAGTATCAGCATCCCAGGGCCCCACGCACACGTGAGAGTCCCGTATGCTGGTGCTGGAACGCAGCATTTCTGCGTTCATTGCTTTCCAGCAGGCGCTCACAGCCAGCTTTGACTCATGCCCAGAGACCTTGAGTCCCTCACATGGGACACCCAAATCCGTCCAGTAAACCCCCGAGAGCCACAGGCCTCGTGAGGTCCTCTGTCAGTCTCGCTCACCCTCACATCCCTCGGAGGCGAGATCGTCCAGGACTTCCGGCTCCAGGCTGCCGGCCATCGGACAGGGCGAACCACCCAGCTCAGATCCCTCGACTGACTTTTCAGACTGGGAGTCTGATGTGGACACCTCCCTGGAAACCCGCACCCACCGGGATCTTCGTCAGACTCCTTGCCGCCGCATTCCAGTGGCGTTCACCACCCAAAGACACTTCCTTCTTGCTGTTTATCCAGGATATGGTTTGGGCCCTCAACCTGGTCACCCAGGCCGAGGAGGACCCTCGTGCTGAAGAACTTGATATTCTTCAGTACGAGTCCCCACCCAGGGAATCCCTCACCGTGCCTGTACCGCCGATCCTATCTCAGCTGCTGCTCTGCATGTGGGAGGCTCCAGCCTCGGTCACCATTGTGAACAAGCACCTTGACACGATGTACAAGGTGCAGCGCGGACCAGGCTTCCAAAAATCCAGCTCCCACACACTTCGATGGTGGTGGAGTCAGCCATGCGGAAGCAGAAAAGCCAGAAATTGCACTCATCGGTACCACCAGGCCGAGAGTCAAGAGCCCTTGATGCCCTGGGCCGTAAGGCCTATCAAGGTTCCATGATTTCTTGTCATATCCAGGCTTACCAATTGTATATTGGTATGTTCCTACGCGACTTGGTGAAGGAACGTAAGGGTTTTCTGCAGGTCTCGAGGGGGACAGATTCCTCACCCTGCTGAAATCCATGGCTGACTGTTCCAAGTATGTATCTCAAATCTCCTATGATGGCTTCGAGACATCGACTTTGGTGGTGGCTGTGGGCATTGGGGCTTGCCGCCAGGCATGGCTCCAATCCTCAAATTTGGAGCAATGGGTCCAGGAGAAGTTCCTGGATGTACCCTGTCTCAGTGAACGCTGTTTGGGAAGCCGATGGAGGAGAAGGCTGCGGAGATCAAGACAATGTTCGTTACCAGGACCTGTCTCTTCCGTAAGGCCTTGACCCTGCCTCAGAAGAAGAGGCCAACCAAGAAGCCCTTCTCCAGGAAAGGCCTCCAATATTGTGGCTATCTGCCATACCCGGTTACCCTCACGCCAGCTACTCTGGCCCAGGGAAAGCCTGGACTGGGGCACCGCAAACCAAAGGGCCCAAAGACCCAAACACCAGCTCCCCCACAACCCACTCGGGTTTTGACGCCAGCGGCATGGCCCCCCTCACCCTCCGGCTATGCAGCAGCCAGTGGGGGGAGTCTGTCCTGTTTCGCCCCATCATGGGCATGCATCACCTTAGACACTAAGCCCTCCCGGACAACCTGGAGAACCCATCGCCTCCATGTCGACAGGCTTCCTTCACCTTTCTCCCCAGCAGAGCCTCCTCAACTCCCCGCACATCAGCTTCTACTACAGCAAGAATTGCACTCCCACCTTGCCCAGTGGGCAGTCAAAAGTCTCTCCCCACCTTCGAGGTCAGGGCTTTTATTCCTGGTACTTCCTCATCCCGAAGAAGACAGGCGGTCTGCAGCCCATCATCTACCTTTGCAGGCTAAACAGGTTCCTGATGCGGGAGAAGTTCAAGATGTTATCTCTTGGCGTGCTGCTGCCCTTCCTCTGGCAAGGCAACTGGCTATGCTCCTTGGATCTGAAGGACGTTTACACCCATATCTTGATCTGGCCCAACACAGGCAGTACCTGCATTTCAGGGTGCGGGGGGAGCACTTCCAGTACAGGGTGCTCCCCTTCCGCCTTGTGTCTGCCCCATGGGTCTTCACAAAGTGCCTCGTCGTGGCTGCCGCTCACCTTTGGCACCAGGACATGCTGGTTTTTCCCTAATTCAACGTCTGACTTGTTACGGGCCCCTCCATCGAAGCCTGGCAAGCGATGTCGCGCACTGTCCTCCTCCTTGGAGAGCTTTGGGGTTCTTGGTCAACTACCCAAAGTCTCACTTCGAGCCAGTGCAGGCTCTCGAGTTCATCAGGGCATGCCTCAATACTCAGGCCATTGCCTTCTTGCTGGTGGATCACTCCACCCGCCTCCAAGTTCTGGTGTCTCGCATCCAAAGCGCCCACCACATCACTTCTCAGTCCATGCTACTACTTCTGGGCCACATGGCCTTGACCGTGCATGTGGGTTCCTCACTCCTGCCTGCACATGTGAATAGCTCAGTGGTGTCTCGGTACCCAATGGAGCAATGCACCTCAGCACCCCCGACCTCTGCTTGTCCCTGAACTGGTTGCAAAACCCCTGCAACCTTCTGTGGGGATCACCCTTTCAGGCCCCACAGCACGATGTTGTGCTGACTACAGGCGCTTCCCTATTAGGGTGGGGAGCTTGTTGCAGGCCTCTCTGCACGCAGGGGCAATGCTCACCCAAGGAGTCTCAGCAGCAGATAAACCTACTCGAACTCCGGGCCATCCGATGGGCCCTGAGGGCCTTTGAGGGTCATCTCATCAGAAAGTCACTTCTAGTACAGACCGACAACCGTGTAGCTATGTTCTACATCAACAAGGAGGGAGGCACGGGATCGCGCTCCCTCTGTTGGGAAGTGGTCCTTCTGTTCTTTTGCTGCCTGACAGAGGATATCCCTCAGGGCTACATACCTCCAGGGCCAGGAGAATGACCTGGCAGACAGACTCAACCAAATCCTCCGCCCCCCACAAGTGGTGGCTGAATCCCAGAGTAGCCGGCTGGCTGTTTCTACACTGGGGTACTGCAGCGATAGACCTCTTCGCCAGTCCCCAGAACATGCAGCTCCCCCAGTTTTGCAGTCTTTTGTCACACCCGAGCTTGGAGGGTCCCGATGCATTTCTCCTAGACTGGTCCTCCAGTCTCCTATATGCATTCCTTCCTTTCCCCCCTCATTGCAAGGACTCTGTTCAAGGCTCAATGGGATGGGGCATCATTGATTCTCGTGGCTGCGGCAGCCATGGCTCCTGCTCCTGCTCTGGCTGTCGACAGCCTCTGGTTACCTTGGACTCTGCCAGGGGTCTGTTAACACAGGAGAAGGGTCGGGTGCTGCACCAGAACCTAGCCTCCCTCTCTCTCACAGCCTGGCAGCTGAATGGGTCTCCTTTAGCTCCTCTGACCCTTCCAGAGGAGGTCGAGGAAATCCTCCTCGCCTCTAGGAAAGAATCCACGAGGCAGGCTTATGCCTTTAAGTGGAAACTCTTTTCAGTCTGGTGCTCGGAACACCAGATCGACCTCTTCTCGTGTCCGGTCTGGTGAGTTCTCCAGTACCTCTTCCACCTCTCAAGGGAAGGGCTGAAGTCTAACTCTGTCAGAGTTCATTTGAGTGCCATCTCTGTTAATCACCTCCCTGTCGGGGACAAGCCCCTCTAGGGGCAGCTATTGGTCTCACGCTTCATGCAGGGCCTTCTACTATCCAAGCCGCCCATCCATTCCCCTCCGGCAGAATTGGACCTGAATGTGGTACTCATGCAGCTCACTCACCTGCCCTTCGAGCTGATGGCAATGTGTTTGCTCCGGCACTTATCCTGGAAGGTGGCCTTCCTGGTGGCACTGACCTCGGCTCGCCGAGTCAGTGAGCTTCAGGAGCTCATGACTGGCACCCCTTACACCAGGTTTTATTGGAACAGGGTGGTCCTCCAGACCCATCCTAAATTCTTACCCAAGGTCATGTTGGCCTTTCATCTCAACCAAGAGAATGCTCCCGACATTCTTCCCAAGGCCCCATGCCGATCAGGCGTCGACGGCTCTCCACACCCTCGCCTTCTACTTGCAGTGTACCCAGACTCGCCGCAAGTCTGACAGACTTTTCGTGACCTACGATCCCAATAGGCAGGGGCAAGCAGTCACCAAGCGCACCCTCTCTATTTGGGTGATGGACTGCATCGCGTTTGCCCATGTGAAGGCGGGCGTCCCTCTGGATCATCTAGTCACTGCACATGGGTCCGAGTCAAAGCAGCCTCTGTCCTCTCTGCGCTCCGAGCCCATGATGGACATCTTCCAGGCGGCAACCTGGTCTTCTACAAATACCTTTGCCTCCCACTACTGCCTGGAGAGGGAGTCCCACCAGGACAGGAGTGGAAGAGTGGCCTAGTGGTTGGGGCAAGGTACTTCAGGCCGGAAGGTCGGGGGTTCAAATCCCACTAGAGGACAGCAACCTTGGACCGGAAGGACTGGGGTTTCTAGTCCCACAGGTGCTCCTTGTGGTCTTGGGCAAGCCACCTAACCCTCCATAGCCCATGTTCCCTGTAAAATAGTTATCTCCAAGTTATAGTGCCCTGTTCAATGTAATTTCAGTTTGTTCAGTATAAACCGCACTGATGCAGAATAGCGCGGTATATAAGAGAATGTTAATAAATAATAAATAATAAAAATGGCTTAAAACAGTAAAAATGAAATGCATAAATTAAATGACATGAAAAGTAATAAGTTACCAAAGCTTTGGAGGAAACGGTCTCAAGGAGGATGGTTAGAGATACTAAATGAACACTTTCCTGGTCTATAAAATAAAGCATAATTGTGTGAACCATACAGATCCACTTTAAATAAGCATAAAACATCAATGCATAAAGAATACAAATACAATGAGGACACAATCAGTACATATCATGAGTCATAAATAATGAAATATAAAAATGGTAAACATAAGTAAGAATAAAAATGAAATTATGACCATGACTCAAAAATAAGCCATCAGGCAATGATGTCTTACTAAAGTCATAAAATACATAAAAAATGAGTGCACAACTCAATAGGGCAGTCATAATAATGACTAAACAGTAAAATAGAATAAATAAGCTGTATAATGTGAAGGGGAGGTATAGAGGCCATTATGATCAAAATGGTGTTGTAGACAATTGCTATAGAAAAGTAATGCATAGCGTTTTATATTCTTAAATTGTGTCAGTGGGAAATATGTCTCCATGCCATTCATGTTCATTTTTAATGGTTTCTGGTTTTCAGTCTTAAATCTTCAAGGGTTGTGTGTTTGGTTTTTTCCCCTCCTTGAAGGGATACCCTTCTGAGCAGCTGTCCGCTGTCCTATCCAGGATCCCTGAAGGAGAGAAGTTTGCTAAGTTCTGGATCTGCAAAGCAAAGCTTCAGGAGCGCGATGGCCCCTTTGATCTGTTTGGGTTATATGAGTTAGCAGTTCGTGCAGGTGCAGAGGTAAGTCCCTAGCTTCCAGTAATAGCATAATCTGTGTTTGGAGTGAGATTTTTGGCTATCTGGTTATGCATTCACTGTGCAGAGAATTGAGGATCCCACTTTGGAATTAAATGGGCTGAGAGCCAAAAAGTAACAGTTTACTAGTTATAACAGATATGATGCTATCAACCTAAACATGTTAGAGCTACTTGACGTTTGCAGTTGGGCAAAGGCCAGCATGTGAAATTGCCAGCCACTAAGTCCTACTGGTGAGTATAACATGAATTTCTCGATGGACAAGCAGTCACGCATAAGTGTTGTCATCTGACAGGGCCAGCAACAGAAGAGCTCCTCTGAACATGATCAAGCCCCCTCCATCCTCTGTGCATCCCACATCCAGCCTCAGTTTTATCCATCCACCTTTGGCAACAAATAGAAGTTCTAACTCTCCTCACAACCTTTTCCTTATCGTCCCAGTCCAGTATGTATGGTTATTAGCCTTCACCAGCAGCTGGGAACTGAGCATGTCTGATTTCTGATGTCATAGTACAAGAGCTCCCTTCATAGGCTCCAGAGATCAGTATCTCGGTTCCCAGTAGCTGGGGAGAGCTTCCCTCTTGCAGAACTCCACTGGAAGGTTTTTTCTGGGGCCTATTTAAAAAAAAAACCCCTGGAACACAAAAGGACAGAAGTTTCTTAAAGGCGTTTGAGACAGAGGTGGAGGAGGACCCCCACACAGAGGAACTTGAGATCCTCCAGTACAAGGCCCCTCTGAAGGAGGCCCTCATGGTGCCCATCCCTCCGATCCTCAAGCAAATTGTCCTCCGCATGTGAGAAATACCAGCATCTGTGCCCATAGTGAGCAGATGGCTCGACTCCATGTACTGAGTCTGCCAAAGCCCAGTGTTCCAAAAAACCCAGCTCCCTTACAACTCTGTGGTTGTTGAGGGCCATTCCTCAGTGCCCCCCAATAGAGGCCTGGATCCTGGACTCCCTCAGACACAAATGTTTCCAGTGCTAGATACTAGCTTGCTGAATCCAATTCTACCAGTTGTACATTGGCTTGTACCTCAAGGAACTGGCAAGGGAGCTTGCCGGTTTCTCTGCAGGCCTCGACAGGGAACCTCTCCAGCGATTCAAGTCACTGACCTCGGTATTTAAGGAATGCTCAAAGTTTGTCTCGAGCAGCATGCGATGGCTTAAGAGTCCTCAGCCATAGTGGCCACAGCGGGCATCGGGGCCCGATGCCAGGCATGGCCGCAGTTGTCCGACCTCAAGCAATGGGTCCAGGACAAACTCTTCGATATCTCTTATAGCAGAGAGACCCTCTTTGGAAAATCCATGGCAAAGCTGCAGAGATAGACCCTGACCAAGACCAGACTCTAAAAAGACATCTCTGCATCCCTATAAGAAAGAGGCTTCTTCCCAAGGAAAAAGTTTTTTTTTTTCATTCTGCCCCACAGCAGGGTCAACAGCCCATGGGGCAAGGGCATGGCCCAACACCAGCCCTGGCCCAGCTGGGAGGGAGTTTTTGACTCCATGTGCATGGCCACCTCCTACCCCAGGAGTAACTCAGCAGCCCACAGGGGGGTATCTGGCCCTGTTTTGCCCACAGGGTAGTCTTCCATCGCCACCAATTCCTGGGTACTGCAAGCTGTCAGAGGGTTACCTCCTCCATCTGCAACAGTCACCACCCTTGTTCTTCCCAGTAGAATCCGTAAGGCCCCTCCTTCACCAGACACTGCACCTCGCCTAGCTCGCAGGCCTCAAGAACAAGGCAGTAGAGCCAGTGCCCAAACATCAAAGGTTCTAAGCCAGGTATTTCCTTGTCCCCAAGCCAAACGGGGGACCCCGGGCCCATCCTGGACCTGTGGAACCTGAACAGATTTCTGGTGCAGGAAAGGTTCAAGTTGCTCTCCCTTGGAACACTGCTGTCATACTGGCAGCAGGGGAGACTGGCTATGCTCCTTAGACCTGAAGGATGCTTATACACATCCTGATCCATCCCAGCCACCGAAAATACCTGAGGTTCATGGTGGGAGGAGGTCACTATCAATACAGGGTGCTACCCTTTGGGCTGGCCTCATTGCCAAGGGTCTTCACCAAGTGCCTAGCGGTGGTTCCAGCCCACCTTTGTCTCCAAGGAGCCTTCATCTTTCACTACCTGGACGACTGGCTAATAAGGGGGAGGCACAGCTGCAGAGGTGCACCATTGCCACCGAGTGCACCATCCACGTCTTGCAGCATCTGGGGTTCATCGACCCATATGTGAAGACTGATTCCTGCTTGTCCCCGGCTATATGGTTTTTTTTTTTTTCTGGTCTGCTTTTGCATACCATCGACTCCAGCAGTTCGCTAAGGCATTCATGCCCTTTCCTCCATCTATCAGTGGGAACGCAACTGAGGCTTTCTGGATGCTTGCACTGTTTGAACTATTGAAGTAATTAAAAAAGATTAATGATTAAATACTCGAATAACTAAATATTTAAATGCCGGACAGCAGCAGACCAGCTCAGCCTGTTAGCAGCAGGGCAATCAGTATGCAAGGAAATCTTTTTGAGCGTGAACCTTAACTGGGATCCCGTTCAGCTTTTGGGGGAGTAACCTTCTCCAGTGCACTGTCAGCAGTCTGTGAGGGCTTACGTTCTGCTGGTTGAACTCCTCAGAGTGGTTTGTTTTAAGTCAAAGGGGGGCAAAAAAGGTTCCCTTTGGAAAGGCTTGGGGCTAGTTCCATGTTTTCCCTTTGGTAATTGAGCGCCAGGCTCCTTTAAATTTTTTTTTTTACATTTTCCTGGGCTGCTCTGGTTTCGGATCAGTGTCTCATTGGGGGGGGGTGCTTCTCTGTACCCTGATGCAGTCCCTTTAGGGGACAACTTGGATTTCTGTTCAGTACAAGGGAGTGCTTTACATTTTACAGTCTGGCTTTGAGCTTGGTTGCCTCCCTGTTTTTGGAATAGGCCAGGTCATATATATTGTAGTATTTCATGCCCTCAGTTGGTGCAGAATGGAATTTAGATTGCTCTGAAGTGCACCCATTCGTGAATTTCTCAACTGCTGATGGTGGGGTAAGCACAATGCTAGGGAAAACATCAGATTTCTGCTGTTTCTGGACAGGCTGAGATTTCCCCCAGTTTATTTTAGCTTGACATAACACACACACTAAAAGTGTTTTAAAAAAAAAAAAAAAAACCCCCGCTTGGGGGCAATATGGGAGCTCAAATGCCTAAGCCCTCTGAGTCGGAGAAGTTGATTGATGCCCTGCAGGAAACCTCTTTGAAGGCAGAGGTGCCTCAAGCCATAAGGAAATGGCTTGAGGAGGATACTTGGATGGACCAGGAGTCTCCAGGCTCAGAGTCCTCTGGAGGAGCCAGTGGATCTCTTGGGGGCGACAACAGCACTTGAACTGAAAGAAGATGAGATCCCTCAGGGGAAGGATCCCAATATTAAGGTATTTAACAAGGAGGAGCTAGCTGCGCTCAACATTTTTCTGGCTCCTGCAGGAGCAAAGGAACCCTTAGAGGACCCCCCTATTGCGGGGGTTCCAGTCCTCAAACTTTCCCTGTTCAGAGTTAAGAAAATGTTGAAGCAAAATGGGAGGTTCCTGAAGCTGGCCTCAGAGGGGGTCAGATTGTGAGTTGCCTGTACTCTATTCCTCAGGAGGAAAGAGAACCTAAGATACCTGAGGTGGATGCTCTGGTCTCGGCCTTTACCAAAAAAGGCTACCATTCCTGTAGAAGGCAATACAGCGTTTGAAAGACCTGCAGAACTGCAAACTGGAGACCTTTTTAAAGTAAGTGTTAAAAGTGCCCTGACTCTTTAGGTCTCCATCTGTGGGGCATATGTGAACAGGGCTTCCATCCACTGGATTCAAGCTTTGGCAACAGGAGAGCTGTAATCCCAAGCCCCATAGCTCCTGAGGTAGTGGCCTTGGCAGTTAGTTCCTTGGGTTCAGGCTCACTTGAGAACTCTACAACACGCTCTGCTCTCTCGTTGGTGGTCTCAATTCCATCCGCTTTCTAGTAAGCTGGTCTGTCTGCGGGACACGAGACTGAGTCTTTTCTGGCATCTGCAGCAGGAACACCTGGCTACAGGAATTTCACTAGAGTCATCAGACTGGATATTGGTGAAAGAGGATGCCAGTCTCACTGGGTAGGGAATGCTTTGCGAGTGACACAGGGATTCTGGTTTCTCCAGGAACAAGCAGGAAGTCAATCCTCACATATGGGTGATGTCTGCATTGATGGAGCCCACACAGAAGCATCTCCTCAGCTTTCAAAGAGAGCCTTTGAAAGATGCACCACATACGTCCTCCCTTTCCTGGAAAAAGTCAGATTTTTTTTTTTTTGGTTGAATTTTGCCATGTTTGCACACCGGTTCCTTCCTACCCCTGAGCCAGCTCACCTCGGCGTCTGTCCTCTGGGTCATCTATCCATATTCCACTTTTTTTCATCAATCCTTTGACTGGTGTTGGCACCCTTTTTCAGCCAAAGGCCTCTGACCGCTGCCTGGAGGCAAGGACTCCCTTTTTCCGATGGCCTCAAGTGGCTTCAAAGTGTGACTGGTGTGGCAGTTATTCACTTATCGATCCACACAACTGCTGCCTCCATTGCCTTGGCCCAGAGTATGACAACTCGGACTGCAAACTCTACAGAAAAATGACCCCAAAGCCCTCAAAGGGTCGCCATCAACAGCAGGAATTTTTTTTTCATAAGTCTGACCCTGCCCTGGAGTCTCTAACACCACGCTTCAGGGCCTCCTCTGATACTTTGGTGCCTTGCAAAGCCAGGGCTTCCTTGAAGTCCTGTGGCCGTGGTTACTCAGCGTGGAAGACCCTGGAGGTGTAGCATAAGAAGAAGAAATCCTCAAAGACTGCTTCTGAGGACAGATCAGGGAAGAAGGTGAAATCCTAGGCATGAGTCAGGGCAGGAGAGGCCCTCCAAGCTGCCTTGCAAAGAGTCTGCTCCTGCTGACGGCCTCAAGCCTCTGAGGCCATTCTCAATGAAGACTCCCCCTCGACAGTACTGACGCTGGGCCCGAAGTCCTCGGTGCACACGTCGAAGGCTGCGGAGCCAACTGGCATGGAGACCAGAATGGCAGCCCTAGAGAGCAGTATATCTGTCCTAGTGACATGCAGCAGGCATTTGTCTGGCTTGTCCATCAATGGGGAAGATGAACTGGGACCCTCAACATCGAGGGCTTCCCCAGGCGTTGAGCCAGTCAAGTGCCATCGGCCTTGAGAGAGCCCCCGGCCCCTTCCCAAGTCCCAGTCCTGTTCTTCAGGACACCAGTTCTCCCTGGTGAGCACCCACGACTAGGACCGATCCTCCAGGGGTCCTGCACAGTGGAGTGCGGTCCTCAGAGTGATCTCGCAGCATCGGACTACTGTCTCCCGAGCTTGTACCACAGGCTTCCCAATGGCCCTTGGAGAGGCCTTCCACTCCTCCAGCCTCTATGCTCCCCCTCGCCAATCTTCTTTCTGGGTCCACTCCACTCTGAAGAGGAAGGGGAACTCCATGACTCAGCCATGACTGGTACTCTAACTCCAATGGGGCCTGCTTACCAGCCTCACCACCTTATCTGGGCATCCCCTCAGATGCCTCACCCTTCCTTCCCCCTCCTGCCTCACCCCAGAGGACCCTACCTATCCAAACTTCTTCCAGAAGATCTCGTCACAACAGACTCTCTCCAGACACACCAGATTCTAGTAACAAGGTCCTTGGGCTCCTAAAATACCTCAGTGCACCTAAAACCATGGTGACAGTCCCATATATAAGATCAAATGCAAGGACAAACTTTAGCAGTCGCCCTCCTCAGGACCTACACCACCAAGAGGCTTGACATCAAGTACCAGGTCCAGTCCGCCCCGAGCTTTGATGGGTCACAACTGCCTCACCACGCCATTGTCAAATTCACCATGAAGTCCAAAAGCTCCTGACAGCACTCCACTGCCCTTCCGGGCAGGGACTAGAAAACCCTGGATGCCACAGGCAAACGCCTTCCAAGGTGCCATGCTGAACACCTGAATCTCTGCCCACCAATTCCGGATCATTCTGTACCATGACGTACTGCTGATGAAGGCAAAAGAAGCCATGGCTTTCCTCCCTCCCAGAGACCAGGAACCTGGTGTTGCCATTTCTTCAGGACATTGGAGAGTGCGGGAAGTACCTCATCTGCTTGGCCTTTGATGCCTTTGAAACCACTTCCTGCATGGTAGGAGCATCTATCGTAGTGCAACACCTCGCATGACTCGGAGCTTCTGGCCTCTAAAGACATCCATAAAAGGCTGCCAACATCCCTTACTTGGGGGAGAAAACAGTCAGCAAAGTCAATGAGATAGTTGACATCATAGAGATTGCACCACCCTCCAGACCCTCTCCATCGAGGGGCTGAATCGGTCATATACTGCGAAAGCAGTTACTTACCTGTAACAGGTGATCTCTGGGAACAGCAGGAATAAGTCTTCACATATGGGTATCGTCGGTACCGACTGAGCCTGCGCGGGAACGCTCCCCAGCGTCCAATAAGAAAGCTTTTGGGAGTATCCCACAGCGCCTGCGTGCTGCCTTCCCGCCTTTCCCAACCGCCTCTCTCCAGTTTGAGTTTTAAAGCTGAGACAAAAAGAGAGAGAGAGAGAGAGGGAAGGAAAGAGAGAGAGATACAACTCCTAGGGGAGGTGGGTGGGTTGTGAAGACTTATTCCTGCTGTTCCCAGAGATCACCTGTTACAGGTAAGTAACTGTGCTGTCTCCAGGAACAAACAGGAATGAGTCTTCACATATGGGGACTCCCTAGCTGCAGATGCCAGGGAGAGACCCCCAGAGTTCTGTGTCCTTGAAAAGGGCTCTACCTTCCCCCCCATGGATATCTGGCATCCAACCAGGGTAGGTGGGTAGGAGTTGATTAGGAATGGAACAGATGTTTGAGAACAGCCTGACCAAACGAGGCATCCCGGCGGGAGTCCTTGTCCAAACAGTAATGGGCTGTGAAGGTATGAACCGAGGCCCAAGTGGCCGCTCGACAGATTTGGTCGATGGACAGAGTTTAGATGAGCCATTGAGGTTGCAATGGCCCTCACATTGTGAGCTGTGACATGGCCCTCCAGAGAGAGGTTCCTACTCTGGTAGGCGAAAGAAATACACTGAGCAATCCAGTTGGACAGTGTTCTCTTAGAAACTGGAAGGTCCTAAATGGGAAGGATCAAAAGCAACAAAGAGTTGAGAAGACTTTCTATGTTGCTGTGTTCTTTGTAAGTAAAAGGCGAGAGCTCCTTTACAATCCAAAGTATGAAGATTCCTCTCTGCACTTGATGCATGAGGTCCTGGAAAAAAGACGGGTAAGAATACCTCTTGGTTCAGATGAAAAGGCAAGACCACTTTGGGCATAAAGTGTGGATTGGTCCTGAGGACTACCTTATCATGATGGAACCTTGTATAAGGAGGATTAGCCACCAAGGCTTGCAATTCACTGATGCGGCGTGCTGAGGTGACTGCAATAAGGAAGATAACCTTCCAAGAAAGAAGTTTCAAGGAGGTGGTGGCTAAAGGTTCAAAGGGTGGCTTCATAAGCTGGCCAAGAACCAGATTTAAGTCCCATGCCACTGGAGGTGGTCTAATGGGAGGTTTAGTTAAAAGAAGGCCTCTCACGAATCTTGCTATAAGAGGATGAGAGGAAATAGGTTGTCCATTGAGAGGCTTGAGGGACGCTGCAATAGCACTCAAATGGACTCTTACTGAATTCGTTTTAAGGCCTGCATGGGATAGATGCAGAAGATACTCTAGTAAAGAATTCAAAGGTATTGCAAGAGGGTTAAGACCCTTCTCTGAGCACCAAATGGTAAATCTTTTCCATTTGAAAGCATAAGTGGAAGGCTTTCTAGAAGCATGAAGAATATCTGACTTGCTGAGAGAGATGAAAAACTTGAAGGTCTAGGCCTTCAGCAACCAGGCCCTGAGGTGGAGAGACTGGGGGTTTGGGTGCCACAACATTCCGTCTTCCTGGGATAGAAGATCTGGTGCAGAGCCCAACTCCAGGGAGGGAGCTTGAGAGAGATGCAGAAGTAGAGGATACCACACTTGGCGTGGCCAATGTGGTGCTATGAGGATCATGGAACCTTGGTCTCTCTGAAGATTGAAAAGTGTTTTGGGAATTAGGGGAATGGGTGGAAAGGCATACAGGAAGTCTTGACCCCAGTGAAGAAGGAAGGCATCCTTGGCCTGAACTCCCTGACACGGAATTCTGGAACAGAACTGGGGAAGTTTGGCATTCCATGGACTTGCAAAGAGGTCTATGTCCGGGGTTCCCCAAATTCGAAAAATCCTGGCTACCTGGTCCATGTGGAGGGACCACTCGTGTGGAAGCAGAACTCGACTGAGTCTGTCTGCCCAAGAGTTTTGAACGCCTGGAAGATATACTGCCATAAGATGAATTTGATGCTCTCTGGCGAAGGCCCACAGTCGCAAAGCTTCGTTGCAAAGTGACAGAGCCAGTCCCTCCCTGCTTGTTCAAATAGAACATGGCTACTTGGTTGTCTGTGTGGATGAGGACTGTCCTGTAGCTGAGCAGGGAATGGAACACTGAGAGCTAAGAATATTGCTCTGAGTTCCAAGAGATTGATGTGTAGAGAAGTCTCCTGTGGAGACCAGATGCCCTGGGTGGAGAGATCTTGCAGATGAGCTCCCCAACCCATTGGAGAGGCATCTGTTGTAAGGATTGCTTGGGTTAGTGACTGCTGAAAAGGGGACCCCAGCAACAGGTTTTGAGAGGACTTCCACCACTGGAGAGACCAAAAAAGGCGACTGGAGTTTGCTATTTTGTCTGACAGGCAACCTGATGCCTGAGTCCATTGGATGGACAAAGTCCATTGAGCTGCCCTCATGTGAAGGCGAGCATATGGAACCACATGCACAGTGGATGCCATGTGGCCTAAGAGTTGTAACATTTCCTGAGCAGTTAAATGGGACTTTAACTGTATTTGGGAGGCTAACTGCACCAAGCGTAGGCAACGAGCCTGAGGAAGATAGGCCCTTGCAGTTGTGGTATCCAGCAGAGCCCCTATAAACTCCAGAGATTGAGTAGGGGTGAGATTGGATTTTGGGATGTTAATTACCAGTCCCAAATACTGAAGGACACGCATTGTGCAGGTTAGAAAAGTCTTGGCCTCTGACTGAGAGGGAGCTCGAATGAGCCAGTCGTCCAGATATGGGAAAACAAATATTCCTAGAGTGCGTAGAAATGCAGCTACTACTTCCATGCATTTCGTGAACACCCTTGGTGCAGAGGCCAGACCGAAAGGAAGCACCCTGTATTGGTAGTGCTTTTCTCCAAAAAGGAACCGAAGGAACCTTCTGTGCGTTGTATGGATGAGGACATGGGTGTACGCATCCTTGAGATCTAGAGAACAAAGCCATCCTGACTCTGAAGGTATGGAAGCAGAGCACCAAGAGAAATCATCTTGAATTTCTCCTTGAATAGACATTTGTTCAATTCTCTGAGAGCTAAGATGGGTCTGTAGCCCCCTGTTTTCTTTGGGATAAGAAAATAAGGGGAGTAGAACCCTGTGCCTTGTTGAAGAGGTACTTCTATTGCCCCTTGGGCAAGAAGGGTGGCAATCTCCTGACCCAGAAGGTTGAGGAGAGATGTTGGAGAATTGAACTGTTTCACTATGGTGTGAGGGGGAAGGCTCAAGAAATGAAGCTTGTACCCTTCCTTTATGATAGTGTCCATTTCTCTGCTGTAATTTGTTCCCATCTGGGAGCAAAGTAAGTCAACCTTCCTGGAATGGTAAGGGGCTCTGGTACCTCCAGAGCCAGAAAGGCTAAGTTCTCTAGCTGCAAGTCAAAGGCCCTGAGGAGGCTGAGGCTGCTGGGTTATGGAAGGCCTAACAGCCTTTGATTTGGCCTGTTTAGGTGGTTGCTGACACTTTGCAGCAAAACGACCTGCAGAAGATGCCTGCTGGCCATAAGCAGGATATTATCTTCCCTTTTTGGAAAAATGTCTTTTTCAACAATCTTTTCTTAACAGGAGCAGAGGTAGACTTTGAAAGTCGATCCAAAGCGGAGTTTTCAGCATCCATCTGAGTGGCCTTTGCTTGCCAATCCTTACCAAAAAAGGTTTTCACCTGTACAAGGGATATTCCCTAATTCATCTTGGACCCAGAGCTCCAAGTCAGAAGCTTGTAGCCAAGCAATTCTGCGTGCCCCTATGGCGATAGCCGAGGCTCTGCTTACACACTCAAGAGTCAAAGGCTGCACGGTTGGAAAATTTTGAGGCATCTTGGGCATGTTTGAGCCAAGTAAAACTCCTGCCTTTTATCTTCCAAAATGAAAGGGGTTAAAGTCTGCAGATCTGTGACTTCTTTTAGAAACATTCCTATATAGAGACTATAGGAGTTGATCCTGGCAGCTAGCATAGAAGCTTGAAAAACCCTTCGGCCAAAAGCATCTAGGGTCCTGCATTCACATCCTGGAGGATTAGATGAGTGTGTCTTTGCACTCTTTATCTTTCTCATGGCAGACTCTACCACAATAGAGTGGTGAGGAAGCTGAGTCTTGTGGAAGCCAGGACAAGGAGGGACACAATACATGGTGTCTAGCCTGCGAGAATGAGGAGAGGTGGTAAGAGGTGTATCCCACATCCTCAACATGAGATCATACAGAATCTCATGGACAGGTAAAGTAGCTGCCTCTTTATGAGTTTTAGGATATTGTAAAATATCTAACTCCTTGGCTCTGGGTTCTGATTCAGGGGCCACTGTGATGGAGAGGCCCTTGGCCACTTCCCTACTGAAGTCTTAAAGACAAGTCTTCTGGAGGAGACATTCTCCATTTAGGAGAAGAAGACTCCTGAGGAAGAAGTATCGATGCCTCGACAGAACCCTCAGACTTATCAGAGTCTTCAGAGGAATCGAAGTATCGCCTGTCTGGATGCTCCTGTAAAGCCCGATAGCCATACAGAGTAGGCTCGGTATCGGGAGTAACCGGTACCGGTTCGGTACCGATGGGCATCATAGGACAGGGTACCGTTGTAGTCGACACCGAAGCCGATGCCAATGCAATCGGTACCGGCACCAACAACGGGGATTGTTGCGGTACCGGAGGCGTCGCAGCCTGTATGAATGCTGTTAGGGTGCGCTGCATATTTAGAATCTTCTGATCCATCGACGCCACCAATGTCTGGATGTCTGTACCAGTGGGAGCCACTGGTACCCCAGAACATGGCAACAGGTGATCTGTCGAGGCCGAGCCATCGATGTCAACCTGTAACCCCATAGACAATGCTTTGGAAGCCAGAGTTTCCTGCCAGGGTAATTTTGCCAGTGCGGAATCCTCGAGGGCAAGCCCGGAGGCATCTCAATGCTTGGAGGGAGATCTGCCCTTAGAGGACTGGCCAGATTTATGCTTGGTTATCTGAGATCCATGGGAGGAAGAAGAAGCCCTGGAAGACGTTGATGCCACCGAAGCTGCATCAGAGGGAAACAGGGTACTGAGCTTTGCTGCTCAGTTCTGCCGACCCCTTTTAGACATCATGGTACAGGACATACAATCTGTAATGGAATGGTCAGGCCCCAAACATTTTAGACACCAGTCATGGGTGTCGGTGACAGAAATAGTACCGCCACATTTTGTGCACTTTTTAAACCTGGAAGCGGGCTTCTCCATGAGGAGGAAAATTTATTTATTTTTTTTTTTTTGAAAGAGAGAAAATACCGGCAGTACCGGTCCAACGTCGAAGAAGGCAGACGCAACACAAAAGAATTAAGAAAAAATAAAGAACTTCTGCGGTGACAGGAACACGACCTGCTGGCTCCGGAAAAGAAGAACTGGAGAGAGGCGGTTGGGAAAGGCGAGAAGGCAGCACGCAGGCGCTGTGGGATTCTCCCAAAAGCTTTCTTGGATGCTGGGGAGCGTTCCTGCGCAGGCTCCATTGGTACCGACGATACCCATATGTGAAGACTCATTCCTGCTTGTTCCTGGAGATAAGACTTGGGTCGTACCTGCACAAGGCCTACTACTCCACATGCCAGTATGACCCCTACTCCTAAGGGCGATCATAATACCACAAATCACAGCACGTCCAAGGCTTCTACCAGTATAGGTTGTGTCAAAGAGGAAAAGGAGAAGTATCACAGCGTGCTGGCAGCAAAACCCTCTCCTGTTTTTTGACCACAGAGGATCAGATTCCAGTTGGGGGCCGCCTTGCTTGCTTTGCGGAGGCATGGGAAAACATCACCAAGGATCAACGGGTGCTGACTATCATAAGGCCTGGCTACTGTATTCGCTTCCAGACCAAGCCGCCTGCACAGGCCCCCACCCACTTCTAGGCCGTCCAAATAGTTTGCTCCCCTTCTTCCTCAAGGAGGTCTGCTCTCTTGTTGGCAGGGGCAATAGAGCTGGTCCCACCCACTGAGGTCAACCAGGGCTTCTATTCCTGCTACTTCCTGGTCTCCAGGAAGACTCGGGGCTGGTAACTGATCCTCAACGTCTGCTAGCTCAACAAGCATGTCTGCAGGGAGAAGTTATGGTGCTCGTCTTGGGGGGGGGGGGGGGGAGACTATCCTCCCGTTCATTCAGGATGACGATTGGCTGGCATCACTGAACTTACAGGATGCCTACACGCATCCCTATCCACCCATCCCAGGAGATATCTTCATTATTTGGTCCTTGGGCCAGCACTACCAGTACTGGGTGCTCCCTTTCTGCTTTTTCTCCATACCCAGAATCTTCACAAAGTGTCACGGTTATGGCAGCACACCTCCACAAGCAAGGGGTCTGTCTCTACCCCTACTTGGACAACTGGCTCATCTCTGCTGCATCAAGGTGCAATGCCCCAGCTGCAATAAACACCACAGCTTCCCTCCTTTGAACCCTGGGCTTTCTCATTGATCTCAGTCACTGATGGACCTCTCCCAGGCACTGGAGTTCATTGGGGTGCACATCCACACCACTCTGTCCAGGGCAGTTCCCGTCGTCCCCCCCACCCCATCCCTCCGAGAATAGATGTGATCATTGCCTTTGCACACCAGATATCCTCTAGACAGAACTGCAGCTAGAACCTTTCTGGGCCATCTGGCAGCTGCAGTCCATGTTGTCGTGCACATTGGACTTCACATACTCCTTCAATGGTATCTCCTGAGGTCTTGGAACAAACACACACAACCACTATTGCATGCCATTCTGGTAGACCACAACAACTGAAGAGCGCTCAGCTGGTGGATGGGACCAGCAGAACCTCCAGCAAGGGAAGTTGCTCCAACCATTTCAGCCCACGCTCGCCATGAATGCCTTTTGAGTGTGGCTGGAACACCCACCTTCACTTTCACACACAGACAGCTGATCTCCCTCTGAGACATGCTGCCATATCAACCACCTGGAACCCAGAGGCATAGGGGATGGTCTCCTTGCCTGCAGCCCCTGGGTAGAGCTATCCTCATCCAAACAATCAAGTCATGATCTACATCAACAATCAAGAAGGCACAGGATCATGCCCAGCTGTACAGGGAAGCTTTCAGCATCTGATGCTTGGCTATTTTCATTTCTCTCTTTACCCCCCCCCCCCCCCAAGCCTCCTACTTGCTAGGGGAGAACACCATTGCCAACAGCCTCATCAGACAGCTAGACCCTACGAATGGTTGCTCAAGCCCTCTGTCGCTTCAGGCCTGCTTCAGCTCTGGGGGGACCCCTTTGGACCTCTTCACCTAAGAGACCAGTACAAAATGCCCACACTTCTATTACACAGACTTGGGGCAGGTATGTTTACAATACATTGGGGGTCCCAGCTCTGCTACCCAAATCTGCCAACCCCACTCTTAGCCAAGACCATGCAGAAGTTCATGTGGGTCTGAATGCATACATCCTCATCGCACCCCATTGCTTCCCATTCCTTCAACATCTCTCCACTCAGCCACACGTCAAACTCCTAGAGCAACCAGACCTCATCACGCAATGAGACCATGCTCCACCCCAGCCTGTGGGCCCTGGCCCTCAGCAAGGATGTTATAAGGATAACCTTGACTACTCCACCTCTTGCAAGGAGTCATGGAAGTCCTTCTAGTTGCCTGGCACCCCACTACCAGAAGGTCATATGCCTCCAAGTGGGAGAGTTTCCAGTCTTGATGTGTTTCTACCTGCCATGACCCATTCGCCTGCCTCCATCCCAGCCCTTCATTACCTCCTCAGCCTGTTGGATGCAATCACTGCAAACTATGAGAGGTTGGATGGTAAATCTGTCGTGGTACAACCCTTCATCACGAGGTTCATGAAAGGTCTCATGCACCTCTACCCACCAGTTAAACAGCCATCCCCAAGATGGGACCCTGAACATTGTTCTCCAGCAACTCACGGAGCCCCCCTTCGAACCCCTGGAGATTACCCACCTCAAATTCCTGACCTGGAAGGACCCTCGTTCTGGTGGCCATCACCTCATCTAGATGCATCAGTGAACTGCAGGCCTCATCGACTACCTACTCCAGCACGACCGGGCAATCCTCAGGACACACCAAGTTTCTCCCGAAAGTGGTCCCATCCTTTCAGATCAACCAGGCCATCGTGCTCCCCAGCTTCTATCCTGAACCATATTCCACACCGGAGGAACGCCTCCTTCACACCCTGGGTTGCACTCATGCCCTTATCTACATCAGCAGGACAAAACCAGTTAGGACAGCATTTTGGTTATTCCTGGCACGTGATCCCAACAGACCAGGCATCCTGATGACTAAATGTATACTTTCCTGCTGGATTTCAGACATCACCTTCTGTTACGAGCGGGCGAGCCTGCAACATGCTGTTAGAGCCCACGCACATGAACTTGGTCACCCTGGCCAACCTCTACTCCTCCCCCCCTCCCCCCCCCCCCAGACATCTGCAAGGCAGCCACCTGGTCCTCCATCCACACTTTCACCGAGCACTACTGCCTCAATTGTGCCTTCCTGGCTGCACCCTCCTTGGCTCATAAGTGTTCAGTAATAAACAATCCTTCCTTTGCTATCCACGTTTGTTATACTGGGAGTGCACCCTCCTTTGGACAGGCCGTCCTCCAGGCATCATGCCACGCCCCCATAGCAGTGCACATCCAGATGGATATCAGTGTGGGGTAGCTGACCAGTTTGTCTTAATGGTCACCAAGATCCAAGGTGACATTTTACCGTAACAGTGGGAAGGGGGGAGAAGAGAAAAAAATACTGGAGAACCCCCCCCCCCCCCTCCACGTTTACATTTTTATTTCTTGGACTGTATTATTCAGATTGTTTTACAGCAGTGTGTTCTCTGATGGTTTGGTTCTTGGGCGTTTGTGTTTTTCTCCTTTAAAAAAAAAAAGTGATCTTTGAAGTTTTTTTTCACAAGAATAAAGGTGTTTTCCTTTGCAGCCTCTGTGCTGTCTTTTGTCCTTCTCAACTGCCTTTTTTCATGAGTTAGGTAAGGGCACAGCTACTCTGGAGCTGTATAGGGGGAGCTTGGTGCTTCATGTCCCTGGCAGGCAGTCCCTCCACATCCCCAGGCTTGGGAATCAGCCTCCTTGTCCATGGAGAAAGTGTAGTTCCTTACTAGTAATGGGGGTTCTGCATGGACAGCAGGGTGGGTGAGTGAGTCAGCCACACTAACCCTCCCTCCATCTTCTTCAGATGAACCTGTTAGGCTAGGGAAAATCTTAGGCAGTAAGTGGGATGCACTGGGGATGGGAGGGGATAGGAGCATGCTCAGAGGGGCTCTTTAAAAAAAACACAAAAAAACACTCTGAGCTAGGGGAGATCTACTCCATTCCTGGTACAGTCTGACGCTTATGTGTAGCTGACTCATCTTGCTGTCCACAGAGAACCTTTGTCACTGGTAAGCAACTGTGCTTACTGGTACTGCATCTACCTGGTGTCAGAAGCTGGTAGTAGTAGTAGCTATGATCAAGAAGAAACATGTTTGCCTCCTTTGCTCCCAGTTTACAGTGCGACTTCAACTCTACTGAGCAGCAGAGTGAGAAGGAAATTGGAGTAGGGGAAGAGAGGATCTGGGGCACTATGCCATTGCAGATGAGAGAAGCTAGGAAGGAGCAGTAGAGGGGTGAGACTGAGGGAGATACGTTGCTGGTGAAGGAAGCAGGAAAAATGGGCAAAACATTAGGAGAGAAATTGAGAACTGCATGACTTTTTCAGCTGGAATCTTTAGGATCCTACAAAATGAAGAAAGAAGCCTTTCTATACACACTTATTTTGGATTCCTAAAAATTATTGTGCATTTTGAAAGAAGGCTGGTTCACAAAATACAGCATGACCCGAAGGACTGATTCAAATGCAGATTTAAATCTGTCCTGTACTATGACCAGGAAAGAATTTGCTGGTATTTCCTCAGAGGCAAAACTGTTTTTGCAATGTGTATTGGACTGGCATCACACAAAACAGTACAGCAGTCTTTCCCTTGTCAGCATCCCCTGCAGTGTGGTGAAGATTGTGCTCAACATTGCAGGGTGGGGGGGGGGGGGGGGCTTTGGGGCTACTAGTGGGAACAGCAGGGCCATGAGGAGGTGACTTAGGGTGACAGACTAAGAGAAGTAGGGATAGGGATAGAAACTGAGGCAGGTACAGGGTGGAGGAGAACTGGTTTGGAGAAGGGGAGAGACAAAAAGAGGCAGTAATAGAAAATAAAATTACTAAGTAATCTGAAGAGGAGAATGTGTGAAAAGGTAACAAAATAGATGAATAAATATAAAACGGATGGAGAAAAATCCAAACGGTGATGTTTTATTGACTCCATTCTCTTGCATTTAGAATTTGCTGCATAATAGATTTTGCTGCGTGCACACATTTTGCCATAAAAGGTTCCCTGATTATGACCATACAAGTTCAAATGAGATTTTTGCTGATACAGTGTTGTAAGCCACCCTGGATCCTTTGTTGGAGGATGTGAGACAAATTTATGTGTAAAAAGCCTTTTTCTGATAAATGCCCCAGTTAAAGACCAAGTACTCTACTGTTCCATTCTGATTCCAGCTCCTGCCCCTCAGTATGGTGCTGCTGGTGTACCTCTAACTTTCTCTTTTGTGGAAGACTGAGCACAATCCTGCTCTCTGCAGTTAATGATCAGCACTGGAAGAAGCTCTTTATGACTGAAAGGTCTCTGCAGAAGGAGCCAGTAGAGGAAATATGAGAGAAACTTGGCCAGTATTGAGTAGCGCTTGATAGCTCTTCAGTAAAAATTGGAGAAATTTATAAGGTGAAAAACCAGGCAGCAGAGAAATGGTGAAAGGGCGAGACTGAAGTTTGAGTGTTAAATGAAAAGAACATCGGCATCACTGAATGTCACGTAGTGTGTAGATTGTAGGATTATTCTCCAGGACCAAGCAGGAAGTCAGTCCTCACATATGGGTGTCATCGGCGCCAATGAAGCCCCAGCGGAGCATTTCCCCAGCTTTCTATGAAAGCCTTTGGGAATTCAGGCACGCATGCGCGGTTCCCTTCCCGCCTAAAGGTGCCATCTTACCTCAGTCTCTTTTTTTTCCGAGAAGCCCACCGGACGTGTGTCCTGTCATCCCGGATAAAAGTGAGTTTTTTTCTTTGGCGATCCTCGCTGTTTTTTCTCCCGGTTCGACGCCAGTTCCTCTCCAGCCGGGTTCGGTACATCGGTATCGAGCCCGTTCCTTCTTTTCGGTTTTTGCTCTTCGTGGCTGGCATTCGCGCCCTTTTTTTGCTTTTCCCTGGAAGGCCGGTCCTTTGACCTCGCGGGGACCCTTTTTTCCCCGATGGCTTCCAGTGGTTTCAAGAAGTGTGATCGGTGTAAGAAATGTCTCTCACCGACACACACGACTGCTGCCTTCGGTGCCTCGGTCCTGATCACGACCCTAAGATGTGTGGACCATGTGGGAAGATGTCTTCCAAGGCACTCCGAAGTCGCCAGCAGCAGAAAGAAAGGCTTTTCTCAGACTCTCCCTCCGGCCAGGCCCGGACCTCGTCTGAGGCCTCAACATCTCGGGATTCCGATCCCAAGCACCGTCTAAGTTCCTCGGACAGGGGGTCCCCCGACCGGGAACGTAAGAGGAAGAAGAGGCTCGCAAGGGCATCGGAGGAGGAGGTCCCTGGCTCCTCGAGGGCCAGGTCTAAGACCCCCGACCGTCACCCCGGGCCCGTGGAACAGGAGAAGCCTGCCAAGGTCCCTCGTGTGGAGCCGGAGTCTGCTGGACACGTAAGCCCTGTGGTCTTCGAGGAGACTCCTCCCAGAGAGCCAATGTTGGGCCCGGTGCCACCGGGGCCCGAGTCGGTGGCTGCTGCATCTCCCGAGCTGAGTCTCAGGATGACAGCCTTGGAGAGCTGATTGTCTGTCTGCCTTCATGGAGCAGCAGCGGGCACTGATGGCCAACCTGTCTGGCGCATCTGCCCTGACCACCGGGACATCGACTTCGAAGTCGACCCCGGAGACCGAGCCGATACTAGAGTCTATCATAGCTCGAAGTCGACCTCGGTTGCGGTCTCCCTCGACCTCCCGTTCTGGACCGAGGGCGTCGACGCCAGTGCCTCCGGCATCGGGGCGGGTGCTCCAGGGCCCCGCAGGGTCAGACACCGACTCCTCGTCAGACGAGTCCGCCTGGGAGACGGAGGACAAGGAGTCCCCCGATACGTTCAAGACTTGGTGCGTCCCATTGGACTCACCACAGTCTGAGCCCCGGAGTAGATCCCCTCCAGAGGATACTAGGTTCTCGGAGTTCGTCAGGGTTATGGCCACCGTGTTGGCTATTCCGGCGGACCCCAAGGAAGAGCCTCGAGCTGAAGAGCTCGAGGCCCTGCAGTATGACTCTCCACTGAAGGAGGCCTTGACTGTCCCGGTTCCTCCGATTCTGGAACGGCTCCTCTTCCGGATGTGGGAGGCACCGGCCTCGGCGCCGGTTCTCAGCAAGCAAGTCGACTCGATCTATCGACTCCGGAAGAGCCCTGGCTTTCAAAAGGCACAGCTACCACACCATTCCATGGTTGTGGAATCGGCCATGCATCGTCTGAAGAGCCAGAAGATGCACTCTGCGGTGCCCCCCGGCAGGGAGGCCTGGAACCTCGATGGCATCGGTAGAAAGTGCTTTCAGGGCTCGATGCTTGCTTGCCGTGTCCAGTCTTACCAGCTGTACATGGGCATGTACTTGCGGGACTTGGCCAAGTAGTTGGCCGGCTTCTCTGCTGGACTCTCTGGGGAACCCTTGCAGAGATTCAAGTCCTTGTCCTCGGGGATTCGGGACTGCTCGAAGTTCATGTCCCACGCCGCCTACGATGACTTCGAGGCCTCGGCCCGAGTTGCGGCCGCTGGCATCGCGGCTCGAGGCCAGGCATGGCTGCAGTCATCGGACCTTGAGCCATGGGTTCAGGACAAGTTGGTCGATGTCCCTTGCCGAGGTGAAAACCTTTTTGGCAAGCCCATGACCGAGAAGGCTGCCCAGCTCGAAACAGAGCACCTTACACGGACAAGGCTGTCTAGAAAGACCTCTGCACCTTCTCATAAAAAGGGCCCGGGTAAAAATCCCTTTTACCCAAGGAAGGGTACTGCCTACAAACAGTACTCTCAATATCAGGCTGCCCAGGCTGCACCCCAGGGTCAGCAAGCCAAGGGGCAGGGTAATGGGCCCCATAGGCAGAGGACCCCCAAGCCTCCGGCCCCTGTTCCCACTCAGCAGGGTGGGGTTTTTTGACTCCTTGAGCATAGCCTCTCCATCCCTGCTATCCCAACCCTGCACAGGAGGTCACCTTGCCCTCTTTGCCCACCAGTGGCCCCTCATCACCGGGGACAGTTGAGTGTTGGACATAGTCCACAGGGGCTATGCACTGCATTTTCACCAACTGCCTCCTCCATACTTCCAGGGGAGCCTCCCAGGCCTCCCCTGCACACAGACCTTCTCCTTCAGGAGCTACAAGGTCCTTTTGGTGGACAGGGGAGTGGAGCCTGTGCCTCCCCACTTGCAAGGTCATGGGTTCTACTCCAGGTATTTCCTAGTGCCCAAAAGAACCGGTGGCCTTCGACCCGTTCTGGACCTCAGGAACCTCAAGTTCCTAGAGAAAGGTTCAAGATGCTTACTCTTGGAACACTTCTGCCCTACCTCCAGCAGGGAGATTGGCTATGCTCCTTAGATCTAAAGGATGCATATACCCACATCCTCATTCATCCAGACCACAGAAAGTACCTCAGGTTCATTGTGGGAGGAAACCATTATCAGTACAGAGTGCTGCCCTTTGGCCTCACCTCCGCTCGCAGGGTCTTTACCAAGTGCCTGGCTGTGGTAGCAGCCTACCTGAGGAATCAGGGTATCTGTCTTCCCCTACTGGACGACTGGCTCATCAGGGGTCAGACATGCCAGGAGGCCAGACAAGCCACCCTCAGAACTATTGCTCTTTTTCAAAGCCTGGGGTTCGTCATAAACTTCGCAAAGTCCACTTTGCTCCCCTCCCAGAACTTGGAGTTCATAGGGGCAAGGCTGGACTCCCTGCTGACAAGGGCTTTCTTGCCAGCAGACAGAGCCCAGAGACTGAAACTTAGCCAACCAGTTTCTCTGCAAGTCTCTGGTCTCCGCCAGGCTCTGCCTGAGGCTGCTTGGCCACATAGCTTCGACAGTACATGTGACCCCCCAATGCCAGGCTCCATATGAGGCCTGCACAGTGGTGCCTTCGGACTCGGTGGCCACAGGCAGGTTCAGAGACAGGATAAGGGTGTCCAGACCATTTCTGAACTCCCTCAACTGGTGGCTGCACCCACCCAATCTCCTCAAAGGCGTGCCCTTTCAGATTCCTGGGTACACTGTGGTACGACCACCGACGCCTCCCTGCAGGGCTGGGGAGCTCATTGTTGAGACAAGTGCACCCAGGGCCTGTGGTCTCCCTGGGAGGCGGCCCAGCAGATCTATCTCCTGGTACTCAGGGCTATTCGCCTAGCTCTCAAAGCTTTCTCTCCTGCCCTGGCTCAACAATCTGTCCTGGTTCAGACGGACAACCAGGTAGCCATGTTTTATGTGAACAAACAAGGCGGGACAGGGTCCAGACTCCTTTGTCGGGAGGCTCAGGACCTTTGTTCATTTGCCCTCAAGCACGATATGCTCCTCAGGGCTGTGTACCTTCCAGGCCAGGAAAACTACCTGGCCGACAGGTTGAGCAGAATTTTGCAGCCCCACGAGTGGCAGCTGCATCCCTTGGTAGTTCAGAAGATCTTCCTGAAATGGGGTCTCTCTTCGATAGACCTCTTTGCCAGTCCACTGAACAAGCAACTGCCAAAGTTTTGCTCCAGGCAACCGCATCCTCTACGGATGGCGGCAGATGCTTTTCTGATTCTGTGGTCTCAGGGCCTCCTATATGCGTTTCCTCCCACGCCCTTGGTGGCCCGAACTCTCTTCAAGATTCTTCAGGACAAGGCCTCAGTTCTGCTGGTGGCTCCCAGGTGGCCGAGGCAACCTTGGTTCCCACTACTGCTTCAGCTGGCAGTGGATTCCCCACTGCCTCTGGGGTTGCAACCTGACCTTCTCTCTCTCAGGATCAGGGTTCCCTTCTGCACCCCAATCTCAAAGCTCTCAATTTGATGGTCTGGAGGCTGCAAGGGTAGTTTTGGCTCCCTGGGGCCTCCCTCAGGAAGTTGAGGAGGTTGTCCTAGCCTCTAGGAAACAGTCCACTAGAAAGACCTATGCTCTCAAGTGGAAAAGGCTTTCTGTGTGGTGTCAGCTACGTACAGAGGATCTTTTCTCCTGTACTGTACCAGTGGTACTTAAGTACTTACTGCACTTGTCCAATCAGGGACTCAAGTCCAATTCTGTTCGGGTCCACCTCTCAGCTCACCACTCACTGGTGGAAGGACATTCTTTGTCGGTTCACCCCTTGGTGTCCTGCTTTCTCAGGGGCTTGCTTTTGCTCAAGCCTCCAATCTGTCCTCCTGCCCCTGAGTGGTAGTTGAATGTGGTCTTGCAGCAACTGACTTGCCCACCTTTTGAGCTGATGGCTACTTGCCCACTACACTTCCTTTCTTGGAAGACACTCTTCCTGATGGCCCTTACTTCGGCTAGTCGAGTGAGTGAGCTTCAGGCCTTGGTCTGTGATAGGCCTTACACTAGGATTTATAGGAACAGGGTGGTCCTCAGGACACATCCAAAGTTCCTCCCAAAGGTTGTCTCTTCTTTCCACCTCAATCAGGAGGTGGTTCTTCCAGCATTCTTCCCTAGGCCTCATGCAAGCCAGGCTGAAGCTGTCTTGCATACCCTGGACTGTAGGAGGGACTTATCCTTCTACCTTGACTGTACGCAGGGGCATAGAAGGGCTACTCAGCTCTTCGTTTCTTTTGACCCTAATAACTTGGGGTTGGCTGTGTCCAAGCGTACCTTGTCCATCTGGGTGACTGACTGTATCACCTGAGCTTACAGGGCGGCTGACCTTCCTTTGCAGGGTCGGGTTACGGCCCACCGTGTCAGGGCAATGGCTGCTTCAGTGGCTCATCTCCACTCTGTGCCCTTGGTAGACATCTGCAGGGCTGCAACTTGGTCTTCAAGCCAAACTTTTGCGGCTCATTACTGTCTGGAGAGGGAGTCCCGTAGGGACAGTGCTTTTGGCCAAGCAGTACTCCGGAATCTCTTTGAGGTTTAGGCAACTCCTGCCCTCTGTTGGGCTACCGGTGGAGGTTGTCTGTGAAAAGCCTTTCTGTGCAGCTGGGACTAGAGGGAGTCCTCTTGTTCAGCCTGGGTTCCTGGTAGCCCAGAGCTAGGGAGTCACCCATATGTGAGGACTGACTTCCTGCTTGGTTCTGGAGAAAGAGTAGTTCTCCAGGACAAAGCAGGAAGTCAGTCCTCACTTATGGGTGACGTCGGCGCCGACGGAGCCCTCGCGGAGCAATTTTCCCCAGCTTTCGCAGAAAGCCTTTGGGCATTGCAGCGTGCATGCGCGGTCCCCTTCCCGCCTAGGGATGCCATCTTGCTCAGTCATCTTTTTTCCGCGGAGCCCTACAGACGTAGTCTGTTACCGCCGCAGAAAAGTTGATTTCTTTGTTTTTGTTTAAGTTAATTTTCTTTCGTGTGTTCCTCTTCCCGCGGGCCTCAATATCCTATTGGGCCTGTCTACGTTTTATTTTATTCCAACTGGCGCTCCCGCCACTTTTTTCCTTCATCCCTGGCAGCACGGTCTTTCGACCTTGCTGGGGTTCTTTTTCCCCCGATGGCTGCCAGTGGTTTTAAAAAGTGTGATCATTTGTATCAGACTCATGTCTCTCACCGACACGCATGACTGCTGCCTCCGCTGCCTCGGGGCCGAGCATGACCCTATGAGCTGCGGCCCGTGCAGCAAGATGTCCTCGAAGGCGCTCAGGAGCCGGCAGTCGCAAAGGGATCGGATCTTCTCTGACTCCGCACGGACCTCGTCAGAGGCCTCGACGCCTCGTGGCTCCGGCTTGGAGCATCATCGGAGTTCTTCTGAGCGGGGCTCCCCTGGCCGGGAACGCCGGCGGGAGAAGAAGCCCACAAGGGTGGAGCCAGGAGGCGACCCCGGTCCTTCGAGGGACAGGTCGCCTAGCCCGGCCCGACACCCCGGGCCGTCGGAGGGGGAAAGGCCTTCGAAGCTTCCTCGTCTCGAAGTGGAATCTCCTGGACACGTGAGTGCTATAGTCCTCCTGGACTCCCCCATGGATGAACCGACGTCGGGCCCGACGCCGTCGGGGCCCGAGTCGGCGGCTGCTGGGTCTTCTGAGCTTGATCTCAGACTGACGTCCTTGGAGCGCAGTATATCTGCCTTCATGGACCAGCAGCGGGCATGGATCACCGGCCTCGCCAGTGCATCTGCCCCGACCACCGGGACGTCGACGCTCCAGTCGACCCCGGAGGCCGAGTCGATCCTCGAGTCTATGCGAGCTCGAGTCGATCCTCGACCTAGGTCTCCCTCGGCTTCCCGTTCGGGACCGAGGTCCTTGACGCCGGTCGGGGCGGCGGTCCCCGGGCCCCGCCTGCACGGAACCGCTCAATTCCTCCTCAGAGGAGTCGGGCTGGGACACGGAGGAGGACGAGTCACCCGGTTCTTTCCAGACTCGGTGCGTCCCCTCTGATTCGCCCGAGTCGGAGCCTCGGAGGCGGTCCCCCCCCGGAGGATACCCGGTTCTCCGACTTCATGAGGGGCATGGCCAAGGCTTTGGCCTTCCCCGCGGATCCGGAGGAGGAACCCCGAGCCGAGGAGCTCGAGGCCCTTCAATATGACTCCCCCCCGAGGGAGGCCTTCACTGTGCCGGTTCCCCCGATGCTGGAGCGGCTTCTTTTCCGCATGTGGGAGAGCCCAGCCTCTACGCCAGTGTTGAGCAAGCGGGTCGATTCCATGTATCGAGTCCTCAAGAGCCCCGGGTTCTAGAAGGCGCAGCTTCCGCACCACTCCATGGTGGTGGAGTCGGCCATGCATCGACTTAAGAGTCAAAAGATGCACTCCTTGGTGCCCCCTGGTAAGGAGGCCCGGAACCTGGACGCCCTCGGTAGGAAGTGCTTCCAGGGCTCTATGCTTGCTTGTCGGGTCCAGACATATCAGCTGTACATGGGTATGTACCTCCAAGACCTGGCGAAAGAAATTGAGGGTTTCTCTGCCGGTCTCTCCGAGGAACCCTTGCAGCGGTTCCAGACCTTATCCTCAGGGATTCGAGAATATTCGAAGTTCATTTCTCGAGCGGCCTATGATGGCTTCCAGGCATCGGCTCGGGTAGCCAGAGCCGGCATCGGGGCTCGCCGCCAGGCTTGGCTTCAATCATCCGACCTCGAGCCATGGGTGCAGGACAAGTTGGTCGATGTTCCTTGCCGAGGGGAAAACCTTTTCGGCAAACCCATGGCCGAAAAGGCGGCGGAGCTCGAGTCCGAGACTCTCACCAGGACTCGCCTCTCCAGGAAGTCCTCGGCCCTTTCACAGAAGAAGGGCTCGGGCAAAAAGCCTTTTTACCCGAGGAAAGTGTTTGCTTATACGCATCACCAACCACATTGTCAGGCCACTACCCCCCTTCAGGGGCAGCGGCCTAGGGGGCAGGGTAACGGTTCCCGGAAGCAAAAAGCCCCCAAACCCACCACGCAGGCCCCGGCCCAGCAGGGTGGAGGTTTTTGACTATGCCAGCACGGGGGGTCGACTGACCCACTTTGCTCACAGGTGGTCAGCCATAACATCCGATGCCTGGGTGTTGCAGGTGGTCCACAAGGGCTACCTCCTGCGTTTTCACCAGGTGCCCCCCCTCTACTTTCCAGGGGAGCCTTCCAGACCCCCGCTGCACGAGGACGTACTCCTTCAGGAGCTGCAAAGCCTGCTTCTAGAATGGGCGGTGGAGCCATTGCCCCAACACTTGTGGGGTCACGGTTTTACTCGAGGTACTTCCTGGTTCCAAAGCGAACAGGGGGCCTCAGGCCCATTCTAGACTTGCGCAACCTCAAGTTCCTGCAGCGGGAAAGGTTCAAGATGCTTACCCTTAGAACCCTACTGCCCTACCTCCAGCGGGGAGATTGGCTATGCTGCTTGGATCTAAAGGATGCTTATACCCACATCCTTATTCATCCGGACCACCGACAATACCTAAGGTTTGTGGTGGCAGGGAATCATTATCAGTACCGAGTGCTGCCCTTTGGCCTGTCCTCTGCTCCCAGGGTGTTCACGAAGTGCCTGGCAGTGGTGGCAGCCTTCCTAAGGCTTCAAGGCCTCTTCGTCTTCCCATACCTGGACGACTGGCTCATCTGGGCGGCGTCGGCTCCAGAGGTCGCCCAGGCCGCCCAACGTACGGTGGCTCTGCTTCAGCATTTGGGTTTCGTCATCAACTTCGAAAAGTCCGCCTTGCTCCCCTCTCAGGACCTCGAGTTCATAGGGGCACGGCTGGACACTCGGTGGGCTCGTGCCTTCTTGCCTCTGGAACGGGCCAACAGGCTCATGGCCCTAGCTGGCGGGTTCAGCGGCCAGTCGCCGGCCCCTGCCAGACAGTTCCTGCAGTTGCTCGGGCACATGGCCTCCACGGTCCATGTCACTCCGAACGCACGTCTACATATGAGACAGGCCCAGTGGAGCCTTCGCTCTCAGTGGCATCAGGCCACAGGGAGGTTGTCGGACCCATTGCAGGTTTCCGACTGTCTGGTCTCCTCCCTGCAATGGTGGCTTCACCTGCCCAATCTAGTACTCGGCATGCCCTTTCAGTCTCCACCGCCGTCCCGGGTGCTCACGACAGATGCTTCCCTCCTGGGTTGGGGGGCGCACTGTCGGGGGACTTGCACTCAGGGCCTTTGGACGCCTTGGGAAGCCGCCCAGCAGATAAACTTCCTGGAGCTCCGGGCAATCCGCCTAGCTCTGCGGACCTTCTCGCACCTAACGTTCGGTCAGTCTGTACTGGTGCAGACGGACAATCAGGTGGCAATGTTCTACGTGAACAAACAAGGGGGCACGGGCTCCTTCCTTCTATGTCAGGAGGCCCAGAGGCTGTGCTCTTGGGCGGTCGATCATGACATCCTCCTCAAGGCGGTTTACCTGCCAGGGCAGGACAAACTGCCTGGCGGACAAGCTGAGCCGGATCCTGCTACCGCACGAATGGAAATTGAACCCCGCAGTGGTTCAGCAGATCTTCCTCCGGTGGGGATCTCCCACCGTGGACCTGTTTGCCAGTCCCCTGAACAGGCAGCTCCCCAGGTTCTGCTCCCGGCACCCTCATCCTCTTCAAGTAGCGCCGGATGCTTTCCTCATCTCGTGGTCCACGGGTCTGCTGTATGCCTTCCCTCCCACGCCACTGGTGTCCCGGACATTGTTCAAAGTTGTCCAGGATAGGGCCTCCATGATCCTGGTAGCGCCCCGGTGGCCGAGACAACCGTGGTTCCCTCTGCTCCTACAGCTGGCGGTGGACACCCCTCTCCCTCTGGGGTTTCAGCCCGATCTCCTGACCCAGGATCAGGGAACTCTCCTGCACCCCAACCTCCTGGCTCTGCACCTGATGGCCTGGCTGCTGAAAGGGTAGTCCTCTGCTTCTGCTACCCCCGGAGGTGGAAGCCGTCGTCCTAGCCTCTTGGCGACCTTCTACCAGGAAATCTTACGCCCTCAAATGGCGTCGTTTCTCAGTATGGTGTTCTCAGCGATCTGAGGACCCCTTCGCTTGTTTAGTATCGGTGGTACTGCAATATTTGCTTCACCTATCCGATCTAGGTCTCAAATCCAACTCTGTCAGAGTCCACCTCAGTGCTCTCTGCACATCATTCACCGGTTGAAGGCCAGCCTCTATCTTCGCACCCCTTGGTGGCGCGTTTCCTCAGAGGCCTCCTTCTACTTAAGCCTCCGTTGCGCCCCCCAGCCCCTGACTGGGACCTCAACGTGGTTCTGCAAAGGCTTACCTGCCCGCCTTTTGAGCCCATGGCTACCTGCCCTCTTCGTTTCCTTTCCTGGAAAACTCTCTTCTTGGTAGCCCTCACTTCCGCGAGGCGAGTGGGTGAGCTGCAAGCCCAAGTTTCGGAGCCTCCGTACACTAGGTTCTACAGGAATAGGGTAGTCCTGCGGACCCACCCCAAGTTTCTTCCAAAGGTGGTCTCCCACTTTCACATCAACCAGGAGGTGGTTCTTCCGACCTTCTTTCCCAGGCTGCACTCCAGCCGAGCTGAGACAGTGCTGCATACCCTGGACTGTAGAAGAGCCTTATCCTTCTACCTTGACCGTACGTGAGAGCATAGAAAAGCGGGCCAGCTTTTCGTCTCGTTTGACCCCAATCGGTTGGGGGTACCTGTCTCTAAGCGTACTCTGTCCATCTGGGTGGCCGACTGTATCGCCTGGACTTACGGGGCCGCCGGTCTCCCCTTGGAAAGTCGTGTCACGGCGCATCGGGTCAGGGCGAAGGCCGCGTCTGTGGCTCACCTCCGCTCTGTTCCATTGACAGACATCTGCCGGGCCGCTACTTGGTCTTCAGGTCAGATCTTTGCGGCTCATTACTGCCTGGAAAGGGAGTCCCGCAGGGACAGTGCTTTCGGCCAGGCAGTCCTCCACAATCTCTTTGAGGTTTAGGCAACTCCTACCCTCCGGCCCTGGCGTTGGCTACCGGCCGGATGCATATTCAGAGAAGATTCCTTCCCTCTGTACTGTGGAGCCTCAGGGAGCTCTTTTTAGGCTGGAGGTCTCCGGTAGCCTTAAGCTTGGGAGTCCCATAAGTGAGGACTGACTTCCTGCTTGGTCCTGGAGAAAGAGTAGTTACTCACCAGTAACAGGTGTTCTCCAGGAGCAGCAGGAATCGGTCCTCACAACCCTCCCTCCTCCCCTCAGAGTTGCACTCGTTGTTTTGCATATTTTTGCTAACTTTTGCTGTCTTGCCGCTATGTCATCAGACTGAGCAAGATGGCATCCCTAGGCGCGAAGGGGACCGCGCATGTGCGCTGCAATGCCCAAAGGCTTTCTGCGAAAGCTGGGGAAAATTGCTCCGCAAGGGCTCCGTCTGCGCCGACGTCACCCATAAGTGAGGACTGATTCCTGCTGCTCCTGGAGAACACCTGTTACAGGTGAGTAACTACTCTTTATCTCGGCATGTTGTTAGGATTAATTACTACAGTACCTAAAGTACTAATTGAGTGGTTTTAATTTACATTTCTTAATCTTCCTTTTTTCTCCCCCACAGCCAATTCAGCAGTTAAGAGAGGTGGTCTTTGCTATTAAGGAAAACCGTAGCAAAAAGTCCAAAGGTAACTTACCCTCCCTATTATATCTTCAGCTAGAGTGGGTCCAGGGTGGATGAAGGAGAGGAGTGACATCTTGCTAGTCTTGCTTTGCGTACCTCATTATAGTCGACGTTCATCCACTACTGCAGTAAACTTGGGTTAACATGTTTTTATCAGTGGACAAGCAGGAGTGAGTCCTCACGCGCATATGGGTAAAATCTGACTGAGCCCCTGCGCAGGAACACTCCCCAGCTTCTATTGGATGCTTTTCGGAGGCTCCACCATGCCTGCATGCCTACTTCCCACTTGCCGCCATTTTGGATAAGTCTTTCATTTTCTGCAGAACCCCAAGGAGGTGTTCCTGAAATGTTCTCTGCTTTCTAAATTTCCTTTGCCCCTACGGAGAAGTGATCATGTAACTAGGACTTGTCTGCCAGGAGATGTAAAACCCTCACACACACAAGGTTTTTCCAGGGCCATGTGCCCATGAGGGAAGGGTTAGGAGGGCTGTTATAGCTGTTTGATGTGATCATTAGGCATGTAGATAGCTGGGTGGCGGGTGGACGTGAGGATTGCCTGGTAACATGCCTGCTTGGAGTGAAGGTAGTGGACCTCACAAGCCACCTAGACAAGGTTTTAGAAGCACTGGGGAAGGTCTGCTGTTTTGGTACATGTTGGCACCAATGACATAGGAAAGTATGGGAGAGAGGGTCTGGAGGCCAAATTTAGACTTTTAGTTAGCAAGTTGAAATCCAGAACTTAAAGGGTAACATGTTCTAAAATGCTTCCCTTTCCATGTACAGAACCCAAAAGGCAGGCAGAGCTCCAGAGTCTCAATGCATGAATGAGACACTGGTGCAGACGAGTGCTTTTGGATTTGTGAGGAACTGGGCAACATTCTGGGGAAAGGAGGGGCTTTTCCGAAGGGATGGGTTCTATCATGTGTGATAGAACCAGGCTGCTGACATTAACCTTAAAAAGGAGAATGCAACTTTTTAAACTAGCTAATAGGGGGAAAGCCAGCAGTCGCACAAGAGCGCATAGTTCGGAAGGATACTAGCAAAAAAGGGAAGTTAGGGCATACCGACAGGTTCCAATTACCCCTTTCAACTGAACCAGATTAATATGAATAAAATACAACCTCTAAAATGCCTGCATGCAACTGCTAGAAGTCTGAACAATAAGATGGGAGAGCTAGAATATATAGCACTAAATGAAAGGTTAGATATCATTGGCATCTCAGAGACCTGGTGGAAAAACAACAGCCAATGGGACACTGTGACACATTGGAACAAACTATATCACAATGATAGGGTAGATCAAATTGGTGGAGGAGTTGCACTCTGTTAGAGAGGGCATTGAGCCACATAGGGTTGAAGTTTTGCAGGAAACAAAATACACTGCAGAATCTCTATGAATAGCAATTCCATGTATAAAGAGGAAGGCAATGGCAGTGGGGGTGTACTACTGACCGCCTGGCTGGAATGAACTGATGGCTGATGAAATATTGAAAGAAATCGGGAAAACTAACAAGTTACAACACAGTAATAATGGGTGATTTCAATTACCCTGGAATCAACTGGGTCAATGAAACAGCAGGACATGCTAGAGAGTTTCTAGATAAAATAAATGGCTACTGTTTCTCTGGGAGCAAGCAGGAAGTTGGCCCTCACATATGGGGTGACATCTGTGCCAATGGAGCCCTCATGGAAGCATCGCCCCAGCTTTCAAAAAAAGCCTTTGGGAGATGCACCATGCATACATGGTCCACTTGCTGCTGAAGGATGCCTTCTTGCCTCATTCTTCTTTTCTTTGTGGAGCCCTTTTGACGTTGTCCCTTTTTCCCTGGAAAAAGTCAGATTTAAAAAAAAAAAAATACATTTTTTTGATAGTTTGTCTGGTTTGCGTATTGGTTCCTTCCAGCTGGATGCTAGGCACCATTTAGTACAGCTACATTCTGGAATGCAAGGAGCCTATTTTCAGATGTTGTCTTCTCCCCTTATGGTGGCCAAGAGGGCTACCATTCAGGCTTTTCTGGTAAGATCGTTCAGTCTACAAGCAATCACCCTGGCCCTCTCTGCTCTGCAGGGCAAGGGCCGATATGCTCATCTATTTTGTGGTGCCAAAGAAGAAAACATCCTGCCATCCAGTTCTCGACCTCAAGGGAATCAGCGTCCACCAGCAGACCTTACCCTGCCATGTGGAGACTCTACAATCTGTGATCCAGGTGGTGCAGCGTTTTTCACGTCCCTGGATCTGATTGAGATCTATTTCCATATTCTTATCCATAAAGATCAGCATTCTCTGCTCTCATTTCAGTTCTCTGCTCTTCCCTTTGGCCTTTCAAAGGTCATGGTAATGGTGTCTGATGTGCAAGAGGATCTGCTCATCCATATCTGAACGATTGGCTCATTTGAGCCAGGTTGCAATCAAAAGCATCTTGGGTGTTGACCCGCGTGTTAGTTGCTGGAGAACCCTCGACTGTGTGATCAACTGTAGGAAAAGTCACTTGCAGCCTTAGTCGCTAGAAATCTGGGAGCATGGTTAAGACCCCCTTGTAGATAGGGTCTTCCTACCGGAGGAGAGAATGAGAAACTATTGTCTCAGCTGACAGCCTTCCAGGCGTAGCATGCGCCCAGTGTTTGAGATTTCCTACAGATGCTTGGCTTGATGGTGGCAACAGTCAACATGGTCCCTTTGGGCGTGAGCTCATAGGAGGCTGCTGCAAAGGTCCTTGCTGTCTCACTAGTCTCCAAGCTCTCAAGATTTGAGGTCAGGCTTCTCTTCCTCTGTGATTTCCAGCCTGTGCTGGTGAGGGCACGTCACTGGATGATCCCTCGTGGCTCCTCATTTCGACAGATGCCAGCCTTTTTGCCTGGAGAGCCCATTGCAATGGCCCAATGGCTCAGGGCTGTTGGAACAGCCAGGAGGGGGCATGGTCCATCAACTGCCTGAAGGCAAGAGCCGTTTGGTCCTTAGTCCGAGGCAGAGCAGTCCAAGTGTTCTCAGTACTACGTCAGTGGCATATGTCACCTGGTAAAGGAGCATGGCAAGTGCCCAAGTGGTCCTAGAGATGGCTTTCATGTTCGCCTGGTGGAAAGGACTCTCCTAGCTCTCTCGACGCAACACATTGCAGGCATCGATCAGTATGTAAGCAGACAGTTGCCACTCCTTTTGATCCTGAGGAGTGGGAGTTGTCACCTGATGGATTTGATAGCGACCCAGTTCAGTGCCAAAGTGTGTAGGTTCTTCAGTCTCTGCAAGGATAGAGGCTACAAGGGCACAGGTGCCCTAGTTCAGCCCTAGCCAAAGCAATGTGTGCTGTATGTTCCCTCAGTGGCCCTCACTTATGGGTGATGTCGGCACAGACGGAGCCCACGCAGAGCAATTTCCCAGCTTTCAAAGAGAGCCTTTGGGATTGCTGACACACAAGCATGGTCCTCTTCCCGCTCAAGGGTGCCATCATGCTCACTCTCCCTTTTTTCCACAGAGCCCTTTGGACACACATCCTCGTCCCTTGGAAAAGGTGTGGGGGGGGGTTTCAGCCTTAGGCCTATTGCTTTTCCAGTTGCAACAGTCCTCTACCTGTCCTTCCCCTGCTCTATCCTTTTTGAGCAATTAGGGGACATTTTTCCTAGCATTTTTTGCCTTTACGGGCTTCGTGCCCTTTTTCCTCCCAACCGCTGACCACGTGTGTCCTTCGATCTCGCGGGGGCCATTTTTGCCCCATGGCCACCGGATTAAAAAAATGCAGTAGATGCTCCAAGAACATGTTGCTTACGGACACCCATGATTGCTGCCTGCCTTGTCTCGGGGCCGACCATGATCTGGAGCTCTGCTCGCTTTGTAAGAAAATGTCCTCCCAAGCCTTGCTCAGTTGTAAACAGAAGTCCAAAGACATTTTCAAGGTCGTCACCTCTGAATCCCTGGTGGCACCCTTTGTCTGTCCCCCAGTGGGATCCCCCACCTCAGCCCCACGCTCAAGGTGGCATTCCGACCAGGGGTTCCCTGAAGTGGAGCGGTGTAAAAAGGCCTCTTAAGTCGCTGTCGGGGGCCCCTGACAAGCACGAGCACTCTTGTACTCTGTCACTTAGCCCGTCAGCAGGGCCACTCTTTGTCTGACTTTTGGGAATGAAGGGTACCTCATACAGATACGGAGGCTTCTGGCAATGGTGCCCAGTCTCCTGAGGGCCATCCTGGTGAGGACCCCCTCTGCTCCTCAACGCCCGACCCAGTGACCCTGGTGTCGGCTTTGCAGGGCCCCACGCCCGTGTGGGAGTCTCACATACTGGTGCTAGAACACAGCATTTCTGCATTCATCACTTCCCAGCAGGCACTCACAGCCAGCTTCACTGGCCCGCACTAGAGACCGAGGTTCCCTCACGTGGGACACCAAAATCTTCCCAGGAAACCCCTGAGAGCCGTCTTCAGGGGTGAGATCCTCCAGGGCCTCCATCTCCCAGCAGACCTCGGTTGCAGGACGAGGCAACCAGCCAGGATCTGTATTCCTCATCAGACTTCTTGGACTGGAAGTCCGATGGGGATACCTCTCCAGAAACCTGTGCCCATCGGGACCTTCCGTCATAACCCTCCCCATCTGTTTTTCAGCAGCGCTCACCACCGGAGGACACCTCCTTCCTGGTGTTTTGTCTGGGATATGGCATGGGCTCTCAACCTGGCCACTCAGGCTAAGGAGGACCCTCGAGCTGAAGAGCTCGACATTCTTCAGTATGAGTCCCCCACCTTGGGAGTCTTATCCTGTCCAGGCTGCTACTCCGCATGTGGGGGGGGCACCTACCTCGGTTCCCATCATGAGTAAGCGCCTCAACGCCATATACAAGGTCCAGTGCAGCCCCAGGTTTAGAAAAACCAAGCTTCCTCACGCATCCGTGGTGGTGGAATCAGCCATGAGGAAACAAGAGCCCAAAGTCACATTCTTCGGTTCCTTCAAGCAGGGAGTAGAGTCCTCGATGCCCTAGGCCGCAAAGCCTACCAGGGGTCAATGCTGTCCTGCCATATTCAGGCATACCAGCTATATACGGGTATGTTCTTGCACAACCTGGCCAAAGAACTCGGGGGGGTTTCTCTGCAGGCCTTGAGGGCGAACCCCCTCATTAGATTCCAGACCCTGTTAGTCGCAGAGTGCTCAAAGTACATCTCCCATGCCACCTACGATGGCTTAGTCCATCTCGAGTGGCAGCTGCTGGCATCGGGGCCCGTTGCCAGGCATGGCTCCAATTTTTGGATTTGGAGCTATGGATACAAAAGAAGATCCTGGACATACCCTGCCTCGGTGAGCAGCTCTTTGGCAAACCAATGGAAGACAAAGCCGCTGTGATAAAGACAGTTAGTAACCCAACCTGTCTCTCACGCAAGACCTCCACTCTCCCTCGAAAAACAGCAAACTAAAAAGTCTGTCTTTCCAAAAAAAAAAGAGCCTGCCCTACTGGGGCTACCCGCCGTACCCACCCACCCCCACGCCGACAACTGCAGCACAAGAGAAGCCTGAGCCCCAGGGTCACTGTAAGCCAAAAGGGCTCAAGGCCCAAACCCCAGCACCGTCTCAACCCTCCACAGGGGTTTTGATGCCACCTGCGTAGCCTTTCATCCCCCGGAAACACAGCAGCCAGTGGGGGGACACCTGTCCTTTGCCCCTCAGTGGTCTTCCATAACCTCAGACACCTGGGTCCTCCGGGTAATCCGAGACTGCTGTCACCTCTGCTTGGGACAGGCTTCCCCCTCCCTTCTCCCCAGCGGAGCCTCCTCGGCTCCCGTGCATCAGGTCTTCTTTCAGTGGGAACTAGTCAACCTCCTCGCCCAACGGGCAGTCGAGAGGGTGCCGGCACACCTCCAGGGTCGGGGCTTTTATTCTCTGTACTTCCTCATCCTGAAAAAGATGGGAGGTCTGTAGCCCATCTCCAAAACCTAAACAAGCTCTTGGTGCTGTAAAAGTTCAAGATGTTATCCCTTAGCATTCTGCTGCCCTTCCTCCGGCAGGGCGACTGGCTATGCTCCTTAAATTTAAGACGCTTATGCCCACATTCTGATTCACTCCTAGCATATTCGGTACCTGCGATTTAGGGTGCAGGGGGAGTACTTCCAGTACAGGGTGCTCCCCTTTGGTCTTACGTCTGCCCTGCGGGTCTTCACGAAGTGCCTCTCCGCGGACGCCACCTCCCTCGGGCGACAGGGCGTAACGGTCTTCCCTTACCTCGACAACTGGCTCATCACAGGATTCTTGGTTGAGGAAACCCACCTGGCAGCATCACGCATGATCCTCCTGCTCGTGCATCTGGACTTCTTGGTCAACTATCCCAAGTCCCACCTCAAATCAGCACAGGCCCTAGAATTCATCGGCGTATGCCTCGACACTCTGCAGGCGACTGCTTTTCTGCCAGCAGATCGCACCGACTGCCTCCAAGCCCTGGCAGCCCAGGTCCAGAACACCCCCTTGGGTGATGGCCCGGACTATGCTGTGCCTCCTGGGGCACATGGCCTCTACCGTCCATGTGGTTCCCCACGCCCACCTGCACATGTGGGCAGCCCAGTGGTACCTCAGCACCCAGTGGAATCCATCCATCAGCCACCTCAGGAACCTCACCCGGGTCTCTCAACATTTGCCTGTCCCTGGACTGGTGGCAGAACCCCCGCAACCTTTTCTGGGGGTTGCCCTTCCAGGCACCGCAGCACAAGCTAGTGCTGACAACGGATGCCTCCCTGCTGGAGTGGGGAGCTCACTGCGGTGCATTGTGCACACAGGGACAATGGTCGCCCGAGGAGTCTCGATAGCAAATTTGCTTGAGCTCTGGGTGGTTCGGTGGGCCCAGACCGACAACCGAGTGGCGATGTTCTACATCAACAAGGAAGGGGGCACGATCATGCCCCCTCTGCTGGGAAGCGGTCCTCCTCTGCTCCTTCACCTTCCGTCAGGGGATGACCCTCAGTGTGGTCTACCTCCCAGGCTAGGAGAATGTCCTCACGGACAAACTCAGCAGGATCCTCTGCCCTCACGAATGGTGACTGGATCTGGGGGTGGTGGGCTGGCTGTTTCATCAGTGGGGAACTCCGACCATGGACCTATTTGCCAGCCCGTCAAACGCACAGCTTCCCTGCTTCTGCAGCCTAGTAAAGCACCCGAGCAGGGAAGGCCCGGATGTGTTCCTTCTGAGCTGGTCTTCCGGCCTGCTCTATGCATTCCCTCCCACTCCTCTTATTGTGAGGACCCTCCACAAAGCTCAGCGGGAAAGTGCATTGATCCTCGTAGTCCCCTTTTGGCTTCGATAGCTGTGGTTCCCACTCCTGCTCTGGCTGTCATCGGAGCTTCCAGTCCCCCCTGGGCTGTGCCCCGGGCCTGCTAACACAGGAGGAGGGACGGGTACTACACCCGAACCTGGCCTCGCTATCCCTCGCAGCCTGGCAGCTGAACGGGTCTCCCTAGCCCTGCTGGACCTTCCAGAGGAGGTCCTCCTCACGTCGAGGAAAACCTCGACTAGACAAGCTTACACCTTCAAGTGGCGACGCTTCTTGATCTGGTGCTCCGAGCTCCAGATAAACCCATTCTCCTGCCCCATGAGGTGGGTCCTTCAGTACCACCTCCATCTCTCCGAAGGAAGGCCTGAATTCAAATTCTGTCAGGATGCACCTGAGCACCATTTTGGCGAATCACTTCCCCGTTGAGGGGAAAACCCCTCTCGGGACAGGGTCTCCTTGCTCTCCAAGCCTCCCATCTGGCCTATTCCGGCAGACTGGGACCTGAATGTAGTGCTCATGCAGCTTACACGTTCGCCCTTCGAGCCGATGGCGATGTGTTCACTTCAGCACCTATCTTGGAAGGTGGTCTTCCTGATGGCTCTGACCTCAGCATGCTGAGTCAGTGAGCACCAGGCTCTCATGGCTGAAGCCCCTTCTACTAGATTCTTTAGAAATAGGGTGGTCCTCCATACCCACCCCAAATTCCTGCCAAAAGTTGTCTTGGATTTCCATCTCAATCAGGATATAGACTTACCGACCTTCTTCCTGAGACCCCATGCCAACAGGTGTCGGCAGCTTTGCATACGCTCGACTGCAAGAGGGCTCTTGCCCTTCTATCTGCAGCGCACCCAGGCTCATCACAAATCTGGCCAACTCTTTGGGACTTACGATCCCAATTGACTGGGGCAGGCCGTCACTAAACACACCCTCTCTATTTGGGTGGCGGACTGCATCGCTGTCACCCATATGAAAGCAGGTGCTCCTTTGGATCGACAAGTCACCGCACACTGTTTCTGAGCCAAGGCAACTTTGATGGCTTCGCTGCATTCGGTTCCCCTGCAGGACATCTGCCAGGCAGCGACCTGGTCTTCAGCTACACCTTCGCTGCACACTACTGCCTGGAGAGGGAGTCCCGTCAGGACAGCGCCTTTGGCCAGGCCATACTCTGTAATCTTTTCGGGGTATAAGCAACTCCTGCCCTCCGACCCTTCGTCATGGCTACCGAGGGCTTAGCCTCAAGGAATCAAGCTCCTGTGGGCTTCTGCTCACAACCTCACAGGCATTTTTTGGTTACAGGTTCAGTAGCCTGTAGCTGGGGAGTCCCATAAATGAGGACTGACTTCCTGCTTGTTCCTGGAGAATGCATAGTTACTTACCTGTAACAGGTGTTCTCCAGGGACAGCAGGAATCGGTCCTCACTACCCTCCCACCTCTTCTGATTTGCTGGATTTTTATCCTTCCCTTGCCATCTGCTTGGTAGGACTCGAGCTAAGGGACCTGTCTGAACAAGATGGCACCCTTGGGTCGGTAGAGGACATGCATGCATGGCAGCAATCCCAAAGGCTTTCTTTAAAAGCTGGGGACTTGCTCCGCGCGTGCTCCGTCAGTGCCGACATCACCCATAAGTGAGGACTGATTCCTGCTGTCCCTGGAGAACACCTTTACAGGTGAGTAACTGCGCTGTTTTATTAATGATAGAAAAATAAAAAATATACAGAACAGCACTAGAAAAATGAGGTGATAAGTTATTGCTACTACAGTGGTGTGTAAAAGTCTGGAATCGCTTGTGAGTTTTGTTTTTCATACTTTTCTAACGTGGTGTTTTTTAAATTTTGCATTAGCCTAGCATATTCATCTTTCTACCACGTTAAAAGGGATACTTCCTGATCGTCCCTCCAGTCTGGTCCCGGAATCTCTGGGTTGTCAACCTCCTCTAGCAGCTTTGGAGACTGAGAAACTTCACTTCTGTGATGTCATCGGTATATAAGGCCTGGCACCTCCTCCATTCACCAGTTGATCAGTCTCCAAAGCAGCTGGAAGGGTGGTGAGCCCAGAGATTTTGGGGCTCACTTGAAACGATTGAGTAGGGAGCAGGAATAGAGTGTTAGGATTTTCAATTAGACACCAATAAAAAAAAAAAAAAAAAAAGGGGGGGCGCATAGGAAAGCTAATTGGACATTTCCCTGCCTGCAGGGTGGGAGGGTGAGCTACTTTCCTCTGCCCTGAGGTCCTCTGCCTTCCTCCTTCTTTCCTGTTGGGGCTGTCAGCAAAGTCGGGGTTTTTTGTTTATGAACCGGGAGGAGAGAGGACCGGCATCCGGCTTACCTTCCCGCTGAGTGGGGACAGGATCCGGAGGGCCGCGGAGCTCAGCGCGTGCAGAAGCTTTGCCTGCCGGCGCTTAGAGCTGTGGTCTGCATTCGGCAGTGATTTCCCGGTCTTGGGCCTTGGGGTCTGCCTTGATTTGCAGAGTCTGCGGAGGTGCTAACAGGAGCAGTGGTAACTCCTGCCTTTCTGCTTCAACGCTCTCCTGAGGTAAGCAATCTTTTTCGGCGGGAATCGGCGGCTCTACGGGTGCAGGCCGGACCGCGTGTGTTTGAAGCAGGAAAATTGCCGTTTTAAAGTGCCGGGCTTTGTCGGCCCGTATCTTGCGTTCTGAGCCTCGTTTTGCGTTGGTTTCTTCGGGAATCGGCTGGGGGAGCGATTCTGAAGCAATTACAATTCAAAAGTAAAAACAAAAAAAAACAAAAAAAAATTTGGGGGGGGGGGCACTTGCTGCGTGCTTCTCCTTTTTTCAGTATGCCATCAAAACAGCTCTGCCTCTTATGTGGGGCTAAGAGGATTTCTGTCTCACAGGACGGCGTCTGTAGGGGCTGTGCTCCAGAATTGGAGGCCAGGGAGTTAGTCCCCGTCCCCGTAGGGGATGAGAAGAACAGGGGGGAGGAGGTGGTGTTGGCCCTTCTCCCCTCCCTGGTGGCTGTGGAGCCGGGGCCCAGTGCGGCTTCAGGGCCAGAGCTCCAGGTTGCTCAGCAGCCGGTGATGGGCAGTTTGGCGTCTATTTTTTCAACGGACTACATGGCTCTGCTCCAGAGATCTTTGGCGCGCTCTCAGGGAGTGCCTACGGCGAGTACATCCGGGGCTGGCCTGGGGCAGAAGAGACCCAGTTCCTCCTTAGGGGCGGAGGAGTCGGGCGTGTGTGCTAAGGCGCCTAGGTTGGAGAAGGATCTCCTGGATCCGTCTGTGGTGTCAAGACGTGCGGTCGGAAGTGGCGGATATGGACGGGGATCTAGAGGAAGATGAGATTAGAGAGCAGGAAGATCAGGCACGCGTAGTTCGGGTGTTCCAGAGGGAAGAACTACCGGTGCTTATTGCGGAGTCGCTCAAGGCGCTTAACATGCCTGAGTCGACGCCGGCAGAGGATGCTACCCTGGAGGATCCTCTGCTCCAGGCGGTTCGGAGGACTCAGGGCCTTCCCAGTGCACAGAGTATTTAAGGAGATGATTCAGGAGGAGTGGGATATGCCTGAAGCCGCCCTTAAGGGAGCTAGGGTTATGGCACGGCTGTACCCTCTGCTGGATCAGGATAGGGAATTATTTAAGGCCCCGAGAGTGGATGCGGCTGTGACTAAGAAAACTACTATCCCCGTTGAAGTGTCTGCGGCACTGAAAGATGTTCAAGACTGTAAATTGGAGACCTTGCTGAAGCAGGTCTTTGAGGCTAATGCCTTATCCTTACAGGCGGCTATTTGTGGGGCTTGGGTGGCTCGTGCCTGTTTGCGCTGGGCGCAGCGAGTCCAGAGTGACAACGCGGTCGAGGTGGCCAAGGAGGCGTCCCGATTGGAGTCTGGTGCGGCGTATCTCGCCGACGTTCATTATGATTTGATCCGTGGCTTATCGAAGAGTATGGCTTCTGTGGTCGCGGAGCGATGCTGCCTGTGGCTGCGCAACTGGGCGGCTGATGGGTCCTCCAAGGCGCGGTTGAGTAGGCTTCCGTTTCGGGGTAAGCTACTCTTTGGAGAGGATTTAGACAAGTTGGTGAAGGATTTAGGAGAATCTAAAGGTGGTAGGTTGCCCGAGGACAAGCAGAAGCAGGGCCGTTCGGCTCCTGGGCCTCGAGGGCAGCAGCGGGATTTTCGTCGCTTCAATCCTCCGCGTGCAGGGCAAACGCTAAGGGGACGTTTCTCTGCTCGGTCCCATAGCTTTCGGGGGTTTCGAGGAGCTTCCAGGGGATTTGCCCCTGCGTCCTTGTCCTCCACTTTCAAAAAGTCACAATGAAGTCAGGGGGGTCCAGGGGGAGTTGGTTCTCGTGGGGGGTCGGCTACGGGAGTTCTATCCTGCCTGGACCCAACTCACGTCTGATCAGTGGGTTTTGGAAGTGGTGCGAGAAGGTTATGCGTTGGAGCTGCTGCGTCTGGTGTCCGACTCTTTCGTGCGGTCGCCGTGCAACACTGTGGCAAAACGCAAGGCGGTGCAGGACACGGTACAGAGGCTCCTGCGTCTCAGGGCTATTGTCCTGGTTCCGGCCGACCAGTTAGGCTGCGGTCGATACTCCATCTATTTCATGGTCCCAAAAAAGGAGGGAACATGGCGGCCCATCCTGGATTTAAAAAGGGTGAACCGCTGTCTTCGCGTTTCTCATTTTCGGATGGAGACCCTCCGGTCCGTCATTTTTGCGGTGCGAAAGGGGGAGTTTCTGACGTCCCTGGACCTGTCGGAGGCGTATCTGCACATTCCGATCCGGAAAGAGCACCAGACATTCCTCAGGTTTGCGGTGCCGATGGGGCATTTCCAGTTCCAGGCACTTTCCTTTGGCCTGGCAACGGTGCCCCGCACCTTCACCAAGGTCATGGTGGTGGTGGCAGCGGCATTACGGAAGGACGGGGTCTTGGTACACCCGTATCTCGACGATTGGTTAATCCGAGCGAAGTCCCGAGAGGAGAGTGTCTCGGCTACGGCAAAAGTGATAGATCTGTTGCAGAGCCTCGGCTGGGTAGTCAATGTGGCAAAGAGCATGTTGGTCCCGTCTCAGAACCTGGAGTACCTCGGCGCGCGTTTCGATATGAGCGTGGGGCGCGTTTTTCTGTCTCGGCAAAGGATTCTCGGCCTCCGTCAGTTGGTAAGCCGTTTTCTCGGGCTACATTGCCCCACGGCCTGGGAGTATCTGCAGGTGTTGGACAATGGCGGCGACTTTGGAGCTGGTGCCATGGGCACGGGCTCACATGCGGCCGTTGCAAAGAGCTCTGAGAAGGTGGTCACATCAAAGAGATTCACTGGGGCAGAAGTTGCCCTGCCCTCCAAAGGTTCGTCTGGCTTTAGGTTGGTGGCTGCGGCCAGGGATTCTGGAAAAAGGGATGTCACTGGAAGCTCCGGCTTGGATTTCCCTGACGACCGATGCCAGTCTCTACAGCTGGGGTGCCCATTGCCAAGGTCACCTGGTTCAGGGCCAGTGGTCCGACCTGGAGAAGGCGTCGATCAACCGCTTGGAACTGCGGGCGGTAGCGCTGGCGCTGCGAGACTTGACCCCTTGGGTTCAGGGAGAAGCCATTCGGGTGTTCTCGGACAACGCCATGGCAGTGGCTTATGTAAATCGTCAAGGCGTTACCAGCAGTGTGGCGCTCGACGAAGCGGAGAGTTTGTTCGAGTGGGCGGAACAGCATCTCGAGGCCTTGTCGGCGGCACATGTTGCAGGGGTGGACAATGTGGAGGCCGATTTTCTGAGTCGCGTGAAAGTGGACCCGGGGGAATGGGTTCTTCATCCCGAGGTGTTTGCGTGGCTGGTGGAGCGCTGGGGTCTCCCGGTGATGGACCTCATGGCGACTTTTCAGTCGGCAAAAGTGGATCGGTTCTTCAGCAGGTGAAGGGAGCGGATGGCAGAAGGACTGGACGCCCTCGTTCAAAAGTGGCCGGAGGAGCAGCTGCTGTACATCTTTCCACCATGGGTGTTGATCGGTCGGGTGGTTCAGCGCATAGAACGACACAAAGGGCAAGTGATTTTGATTGCGCTGGATTGGCCGAGGAGGCCGTGGTACGCGGACTTGGTCAGGCTCCTGGTGGGACAGCCTTGGAGGCTTCCCTGTCGCAGGGATCTTCTCACTCAGGGTCCTCTTTGCATGCCTCAGGTGGATCGATTCTCGCTTACAGCCTGGCTCTTGAGCGGGCTAGGTTGAGGGCGCGAGGCTATTCGGGGGCGGTGATTGCTACTTTGCTGAAAGCACGGAGGCGATCTACCTCATTGGCATATGTCCGGGTGTTGCGAGTTTTCGAGGCTTGGTGCGCAGACAACAACTGCGTTCCCCTGCGGGCTTCGGTTCCGCAGGTGCTGGCCTTCTTGCAGGATGGGTTTCAGAAGGGCCTAGCTGCGGCGTCCTTGAAAGTGCAGTTGGCAGCGTTATCCTGCTATAGAGGCAAGGTGCGCGGTATCGCTCTGGGGGCTCATGCGGATGTGAAGCGTTTCTTGCGAGCGGTCGCTCTGCTTCGGCCGCCGCGCCGGCACTTGGTCCTGGCGTGGGATTTGCCGTTGGTCTTGGACACCTTGGCGAGGGTGCCGTTTGAGCCTTTATAGGATGCGTCCTTGAAGGACCTTACCCTGAAGGTGGTGGTCTTAGTGGCCGTGGCTTCGGCCCGACGGGTTTCCGAGTTGCAGGCGCTGTCTTCTAGGGAACCTTTTCTGTCTTTCAGTGATTCTAAGGTGGTGTTGCGGCCCGTTCCGTCGTTCCTGCCGAAGGTGGTGTTGGCCTTCCATTTGAATCAAGTGGTGTCCTTGCCGGTTTTTCGCAAAAAAGGTAAGGGTCAGGTAGTGGAGCGCCTTAATCGCTTAGATATTTGTAGGGCGTTGCGGAAGTATGTTTCGCGTACAGCGTCGTTCTGTAAGTCCGACAGGCTGTTTGTGCTGTTTGCAGGGGCTAGGAAAGGGGAGGCGGCTTCCAAGGGCTCGATTGCGCGATGGGTGAAAAACTTCGCTTCGGCATACCTCTTGCGGGGTCGCCCGTTTCCCGATGGGCTGCGAGCTCATTCCGCAAGAGCACAAGCGGCGTCTTGGGCGGAATGTAGTTTGGTGCCAGCAGTGGAAATCTGTAAGGCGGCAACGTGGTCGTCTCTGCATACCTTTGTGAAGCATTACCGTCTGGATGTTCAGGACACCTGTTTTGGCTCGGCAGTGCTTCAGGCTGGGCTGGCAGGTCCCTCCCGTTAATTGTGTTTACTGCTCTGGTACATCCCCAGAGATTCTGGGACCAGACTGGAGGGACGATCAGGAAGATTAAATTAGACTTACTGCTAATTGTAGTTCCTGGAGGAACTCCAGTCTGGTCCCGTATCCCGCCTGGGTTCTTTTCTGCGCTGTGGCCTGAAGCAGGAGCTGGTTTTACTGGTAAGCAGTACTTTCATTTTTTGGGAGGGGGCGGGGGTCAGGATGGCATGGGTTCTCCCCTGGAAAAGAGTAGTGTTCTGTGCCTTGTTGGCACGGGGGTGAAGGGGGGGAGCTCAAGGCATACGGAAAGTACTTAGTGGGTATCTTTCTGTTTAACCTTCTTGTTCATAGTTGGGCCGGCAGACCTTTATAGTTCAGTGCAGCGGTTATTTTGGTGCTGTATTTCCCTACTTACTTGTTGCTCCGGTGAGTCTGCTTTGTCAATAGGTAAACTGGTGAATGGAGGAGGTGCCAGGCCTTATATACCGATGACATCACAGGAGTGAAGTTTCTCAGTCTCCAAAGCTGCTAGAGAAGGTTGACAACCCAGAGATTCCGGGACCAGACTGGAGGTTCCTCCAGAAACTACAATTAGCAGGTAAGTCTAATTTAATCATTTGGCTATTAGAGTTGACCTTTTTTGCATTCCTTTCTTCCAATTTAAATACTTTACAGACATTGGGAGATAGCTACTGCAATTTTTGTGGATCCTGCGTCAAAACTAGATCGAGATTATCCAATATGCATACATTATTTCTGACCAATCAGGAGGCTGGTTTCACTAACCAATCACAATGCAGATATCTAGACAACAGTGCAGCTTTAAAAATGCGTGGAAGTTTTGAATTTCATACGCTTTCCGGATCGGCCACGAAGATGACTCGGACCCTGACTTTGGAGGAGCATGTTCGTGTGTCCTTTATGAGCGAGGAAGGATTTTCAAGCAGTCAGCCAGGAAAGCTGGCTGCAGTCAGAGCGCTGTTAAGATTGTACAGAAGAAAAAACGGGTTCAGTGGTGGACAAGCCTTGTTCAGGTCGTCCACGTGCATCAACATCCCACCAGGACCACGCATTATAACGCATTTCACTGACTAATCGCAAGTTGACCTCTCCTCAGCTACTTCGAGAGTGTTCAGACAAGAGTAAGGTCAGTGTCAGCTCATCAACAGTTCATCTCCGGGGCTGCAAAGCACAGAATAAGCCACTGATGACTGACATACAAAGGCACAACTGGATCATGTGGGCGAGAAGGCACTCAACCTGGTCGACTGAAATGTGGGAAAAGGTGCTATTCAGGGATGAAAGCACCTTCTGCCTGTTTGGTAACCAGGCCTACACCTATGTGAGGAGATTTCCTGGAGAGGAATTCAAGCCTGAGTGTCTCAACCTCGCTGTGAAGCATCCTTTGAAGGTTATGGTCTGGGGCTGCATGGCTGCCAGTGGCATTGGATGTCTTCACATCGTCGATGGCATGGTCAGCAGGGCAAAGTACATCACCGTACTGCAAAAGTGCATGTTGCCATCAGCACACCAGTTGTTTCCTGGCCAGTTCCTTTTCCAAGATGACAATGCACCCTGCCATCGCTCCAGACAGGTGATCAGCTGGAAGCAGCGGAACAACATCAAGTCAATGGACTGGCCTGCCCAGTCTCCAGATTTGAGAACCTGTGGCACAAGGTGGCCTTGGAGAGATATCCAAGAGGCATCCGACATCAAAGCGTAAACTGATTTGAGTCACTCATTGCAGCTTGGAACCACGTCACCAACGATCACCTTGTCAGACTGGTTCATTTAATGCCGACAAGGTGCAGTCAGATCAAGAACAAAGGGTGGCCCATCAAATACTGAGCCATCACTGGCACATAACAGCCTTTTTCAAGGCCGCACACATTAATTTGAAGGAAACCTGGCATGCGTCCATAATATTTTAAAGCATACTTACAATAATATATCGTTGGCCAACCATGTACATTATGCGATTTTCACAGAAAATCTATCAACAGGACAACTATGGGGAACAAACTCAGATTTGGCTATTAAGGGCCAAACCAATACTAAAAGTTGACCCTATTTTCTATCACTTATCATGAGATACCCAGAAAAAGCCACTGGGAGGAAAAAGAAATCAAGATATAAGGTCACAAAGTTGAAAAAAATGTCATTTACAAGTGATTCCCGATTTTTGCACACCATTGTACATACATATAGTGCTTCTACAACTCATTGGTTAGCAACTAGAGGTCACAGGCTCGCTCTGCACTTAGGAAAAATGCAGAAAAGAGCTACCTGACTAATTCCACTCCCGGATGAAAACATAAGACCAGTATCTTAGCTCTACCAGGTTGATGAATGCATTTGGGATCCAAGGCAATCTCTGGAACAGCACAGTTTTCAAAGGAGGCAGCTGGGCAAGCTACGGTGGCTTGAGCCATAAGAGGTGAGCCGCATGAGATCACAGAATCTTACAAGTGACTGTAGGAGTCTTAGTGTCACACAAGATTAGTGGAACAGTGTTTGAATGGCACAGTGTCTTTATGCTTAAAGAAGGAGCATGAAAAGAAAAGTCAAAACTGCTCCCAAATCTTCAGTGTATGCTGTATTCTTTGTGATGAGATCTCATCACCTTTTGGTGATTGGTTTGCATGAGACACTGCAAAGTATCTCAGTGAATCAAGAGGTAGTCGTCATGCGGTCATCTCTGTAGACAAAGGGTACATGGTGATAGACATAATGCAGAAGATGATTGTATACAGTTTCATACATTGTTGCAAATGTCCAAAGCCAGTAAATCAGTATGTGGATGAGAGGCCCAAGAAGCAGGTTCTCTTGCACGTAGGCATGACCAGGAACAATAGAGTTCTGTGTACACACACACACTTGGCAGGCAGTTGCTTGGAGGTCAGTAGATCTGAGGCTTGGTACATAGCAGAAGTTTCTGTAGCAGAAATCCATTTTGTTTCAGGCTTTTAGTTCAGAGAAGGCCACACACGGTACCAGTCCTACATTTGTCCTTGTGGCATTGGATTGGTCATGGAGGCTGTGGTTCACATACCTGATGTATCTCCTTTGGGAACCACCTCTGATTTTTTTCTACAGCTTGGAGGGGCTGTTGTGGCAGAGGCTGGTCCTTCTGGATGGCCCAGCTACATTCTTCGTTTTACAACTTGGCCCTTAAGAAGTGATGTGTAGCATGTAAGGGCTATTCTCCTCCTGTCCTGGTTTCCATGCTCTTAAAAGCAAGAAGTTCCATTAGCCTTGCCTACTTTTGCATCTGGTGCTTAATTTGAACATTGGTACCATGATTAAGTCCACCTTACTAGGACCAACCTAACTTTGTCTTTTTTCAAGTTGGCTGTGACATTGGCCTCTCCCTTAGTTCCCTGAAGGTTCCAGTAGCTACCTTGTCAATGCTTCTTGGATGCCAGTGGTGGGCATCCTATAGCCTCATACCCAGATATGGTGCATTTCCTTCAGGGGGTATGACACGTGCGTCCTTTCCTGTGTTCAGTCATTCCCTCTTGGGATCTCTGCTTAGTTCTTCTGGCCTTGATGCTGAAGCCCCTGAAGTGGGCCACACTTAAAGAGCTGTCCCTTAAGACTATCTTTAGTTGCAATCTGCTTGGCGAAGCAGGTCTCAGATCTACAAGCATTATCATGCAGGGGTTCTTACTTGTCTGTCTTGGAGGAGGTCACCTACTTTCAGCCCATCTCAACCCCCCCCCCCCCAACTCCTTGTCCAGGGTGGTGTCATCCTTTCATGTTAGCAGGTGATCTGTCTGCTATGCTTTTCTAAAGAGCAGTGGCAAAAGAAGAACAAGGACCTTCACCTAATGAATGTTAAGAGTGCTCCACTGGTATCTCAAGGTTACGAATTCTGTTCGCAAGTCAGAATGTTTGTGCTGTGTGCAGACCTGTGTAAGGGTGACGCGACCAAGATTACCCTGATGTGCTGGACCAGACACACCATTGTCTTGGGGTATCTGTTGTGAAACTGGCTGGTTCTGTAAGGTTTGAATGCACATTCCACTTAGGGCAGAGCACAACTTGGTTGCTCCTCAGACATTCATTGGGTGGTAACATGGGCATTTTACTGCTTGGATGTCTATGCCCGGGTGGATACAACCTTTGGCTTAGAGGTCTTGAAAACTGCTGTCTCTTCCTGCCCAGTGGAGTAGCCTTGAATTTGTTGAAGGTGTAAATGAGGTTTGTTGCAGGGATAGCCCCTGGAGTCCCATCAAAAATGTTTGTCGCTTCTTACGAGGCATGAAGCATGTGCAGCCCCCTGTGTGGGCAGTATTTCCTCTGTGGGACTTGAATCAGATGCTTTCTGTGTCAATCACAGCACCATTTGAAGCCTTATGGGATTCCTTTCAAGGATTTGACACTTAAGGTGATGTTCCTGGTGGCGATTTGCTCCACAAGGAGGATTTTAGGCCGGCAGGCTTTTTCAAGGTGATCTCAGAGGAGGAGAATGTAATTGTAAGACCAGTACCTTTGTTTCTACCTAAGGATTTCTCTAACTTCTATGTGACTCAGATGGTTACTCTTCCCATCTTTGGGCCAGAATATATCAGTGAGACATCCTATGCCTTTCATTGTTTGGTTATGCACAGGGCCTTGAAGTGTTATATGCAAAGAGCAAGGCTTTCCAAAGATTGGGTGTACTGTTTGTGCTGTTCAAGGGTTCTAAGAAGGGCAAAGGTTTCCATTGCCAGTTGAGTAAAGGAGGCTGTCGTTTGAGCCTACATTGTCTATGGATGCCCAGCCCTAGTGGGATTGCAAGCCCCTTTGACGAGAGTGCAGGCTTCTTCATAGGCAGAGTATAGCTTAGTTCCTTCTCAGGATATCTGAGCGTCCACTTAGTCTTATCTGCATTCCTTCTTGAAACACTGTTGCTTGGATTTGCAGGCTAGGCAAGAAGTAGCCTTTGAAACCTCCCACCCATCTGAACTGTGTAGTAATGTATAGTATAGTGGAAGTACTTTTATCCACTAAAGAAGAGTGGAACCTAGGAGTGATTGTGTCTGATCTTAAAGTAGCTAAAGAGGTACAAAAGGTGACAGCAAAAGCTAGAAGGATGCTTGGGTGCATATGGAGAGGAATGGCCAGCAGAAGAAGGGAGGTGATGGTGCCTGGTACAACCTCGTTTGGAGTATTGTGTGCAATTCTGGAGTCCGCACCTTCAAAAGGATATAAACAGGCTGGAGTCGGTACAAAGGGTGGCTACTAAAATGCTTAGTGGTCTTCATTGGTTAGTGGTCTTCATTGGTCTTCAATGCCTCGTTGGAGTCGGGAGTGGTGCCAAAGGACTGGAGAGAGGCTCATGTGGTGCCTTTACACAAAAGCGGAAGTAAGGATGTGGTTGAAAACTACAGGCCGGTTAGTTTAACTTCGGTGGTGAGTAAATTATTGGAAACGCTGCTGAAAGAGAAAATAGTGAGGTTTCTGGAGTCCGGCGGATTACAGGATCCGAGGCAGCATGGATTCACCAGAGGTAGGTCTTGTCAGACAAATCTGATTGATTTTTTTGACTGGGTGACCAGGGAGTTGGACCGAGGGAGAGCTCTAGATGTGGTGTATTTAGATTTCAGTAAAGCCTTTGACACTGTTCCTCACAGGCGACTTATAAACAAACTGAGCACCCTAGGGATGGACCCTAAAGTTACTGCTTGGGTTAGAAATTGGTTGGGTGGGAGGCGACAAAGAGTACAAGTAAATGGAGCTCACTCTGAGGAGAAGGATGTTACCAGTGGTGTGCCCCAGGGATCTGTCCTTGGTCCGATTCTTTTTAACATCTTTGTTAGTGATATAGCGGAAGGGCTGTCGGGTAAGGTTTGCCTCTTTGCGGATGATACCAAAATCTGCAATAGAGTAGACACCCAGGAAGGTGTAGATAACATGAGGAGGGATCTAGCTAAGCTTGAAGAATGGTCTAGAATTTGGCAGCTGGGATTTAATGTTAAAAAATGTAAGGTCATGCATTTGGGCTGCAGCAATCCAAGGGAGCAATACAGTATAGGAGGTGAAGTACTTTTGTCCACTAAAGAAGAGCGGGACCTAGGTGTGGTTGTGTCTGATATTTTTTTTTTTTTTTTTTTTTTTGACTTTTTTTTGACTTTTTTCAGTCATATACAATAACCAAATTAAATACAAGACATCTTACTGAACATAAAATTACAAGAAGTATCAATCCAGAAACATTAAACAGTACATGCAGTCCACATCATGGAAGCTGACTACAACCATCTTAACAAGGAAAATCTTACAAAAAGAAAACAAGCCAAAAAGGCCACATATCAGGAGGAACCTCTATCAATGCTATCTAACCCTGCTGAGCCCTGTCTGTCAATCAAAAATTTTTCCAGATGAGTTACATCCTGAAAAACAAATGAAGTACCCTCATAGCTGATTAGGCACTTACAAGGAAAACGTAAGAAAAACGTTGCACCCAGTGCTAAAACCTGAGACTTTAAAGATAGAAATTGCCTCCGTCGCATCTGGGTGTTACGTGACACATCTGGAAAAATGTTAACTTTTTGCCCACAAAATAAGGCGGACTTTACTTTGAAAAAAGCTTTCAGTATACGTTGTTTTACCACAATAGAAAATAAAGTAACCACCAGAGTGGACCGCACAGTAATATTATCAGAAGAGTCTTCCAGAAAAGCAGTAAGATTAGCTACACTAGGAACAATCTCATCAACTTCTGCATCAGCAACAGATGGCTTTTTAGTGCCAGAAGGAATATAATATATCTGTTTAACATCAATAATATCTGACAAGGCAAGGACTTCTTTCACATATTTGTCAAACAAAATCTTTGGTGAAAGCAAAGATGTATAGGGGAAATTCAAAATTCTCAAGTTACAAGCACGCATGGAATTCTCCAGGGCCTCCAACTTAGAATGCAAAATCATAGAATCTTTGATACCAATCACATTAATAGACTGCAAGGGAAGGACCTGGGATTCCAGCTTATCAACTGCCTTGTCAAGTAAAGATACCTTCTTATCAAGTTGCTGCATAGCCATTACAGCATCTTGTGAGAAGGACGCCAAAGAACTAAAAGTTGAGGACACTTTAGCGTCTATACACCGCAAAGCCCCCCCATAAATCCTTTAACGTTACCTCGGTATCAGAACACAGAACTGGTAGCTCCATAGAGCCCTCCAGTGCTGTCAACTGAACAGGACAAGGCAATTTAATTGCAGCCATATCCCTGCTAAACTGTGGGGAGACTCCTGAATTATCAGTAACAGGGTGGGGGGGAGGGCACCTCCCTCCCGGGCTCAGGGACACTCCCTCCGGTGAGGATTGTGCCAGAGGAACCGGAGCAAAATGTTTATCTAGTGGGCCGACTGGTTTTCCCCCACCAACTTCGGCCGCCTGGATCTTCCCCTGTGACTTCCCCTTTCTTTTCCCCATGTTAACAAACTCTATTAAACAGGAAAAAGTACGAGCGAAACTCACAGTATACAGATCAGGAAATACAAGTCCTCTGACTGTCCAGCGTCGCTGCAGCGTCGAAGGGGCGTCTAAGGGGCAGGACCTGCCCCTTTAGACACGCCCCTTCAAACACACCCCACGGCCGCGCTCCACGGTCGCGGAGAAAAATAAATCTCACTTTATATAGCAGAAGGACCCCTCGAGTAGCAGGCTGACTGAGGAGTGCCTGCAGTGGACCGGCAGCAGCTGCAAGGAAGTCCCCGCACTCCAGCAGCCCTCAGCAGGGCACGCACACTCCTCCCTCGCTCTCCGGTAACAGCTCCACTCCCAGATGGCAACAAGGAGGATTTTAAAGGCTCCGGAGGACCCTCCGTGGCATAAATGTTCAGGGAGAGAGCCTCTTTCAATTGAAAGCAAGTTCTGCTACGAGGGGACATGGGATGAGGGTGAAGGGAGATAGATTCAGGAGTGATATGCGGAAATATTTCTTTACGGAAAGAGTAGTGGATCCGTGGAATAGTCTCCCAGTGGAGGTGGTAGAGATGAGGACAGTAACTGAATTCAAAAAAGCATGGGACCAACACAGAGGATCTCTAAAGGTAAAAAGTGGACTGTTGTAGTTATGGAAGGACAGACTAGATGGGCCTTGTGGTCTTTTTCTGTCATCATGTTTCTATGTTACTTAGGGGCTTGTTTACAAAGCCGCGGTAGCGGTTTGCGATCGTAATCGGAGCCGCGGCCCCATTGATTTCAATGGGGCCGCGGCTGCGATCCACTACCGCGGCTTTGTAAACAAGCCCCTTAGTCTCTAATGGGATTGACTCTTGTATTAATGATTGCAGAGGTTATCCTTTGTGCTAGTTCTTGGTTTTTCCTCACATTCTTGTTGGGTGGGAGGGGGTGTTTATTTTTGTTCTGATTTGTTATAGAAATATTGGTTGACTGTGGGCTTCACATGATCCTATATAGGATAACATCAAACCATCTGTTGGTAGGAGAGTGAAAACCCCATATGTCTGGTCTAGTTTTGGAAGGACTTGAAAGAATATTAACAAGTAAGGTCTAATTTCTCTATTCTGTTGGTCTGGAAAGAATAAAATGAACAGTGTGGTGATTATATCAAACTATTATATGTCGCACTTAAAGCAATGGGTATTAGTTGGCAGTACACATAGAGGTGCTTTTGGAAGCTTTAATAGCAACTATCTCTGGTCTGCTTTAGTGATTTGAGATGTGTTTATTTCCTTTGTAAATTCTTCTGTGAAACTTATTGACTGAACTGTAAGCATTTGTACCAGCTAATACTCATTGATACAGCACATGGCATCCTGTGGCTATATTGTAAAAATACATCCTTTCAATTCTTTTGAGAGTGATATATAAAGGTTAGAAAATAAAAGGGAATCTTGGTTTAATTTTAAACTGATGTTTAGCATGTGCTATCTGCTGCCATGTCCCATTTTATTCTTGTAGGTATGGTTGTAGTGCATGCTAATTACCTGTAATATTTTTTTCCAAAACAAAGGGTTTGGAAATACTCCATTTAAAATGCTCCCTCCCCTCTTCCCTTTGGGTTAGAGACACAAATAGGCAACACATTTGCATGAGTACACAGAAGGTTTGGAAAAAAAATTCCATGAGCCATGCTATGCATGCTTTCCCCATTTGTTTGTAAGGAAATGTCCTGTGATTGCTTACTAAAGAGAGTAGCTTTGCCACAGCCTGCTTAAATGGACAATTTCTCTCCCACAGCTGTTATGTTTCAACCTCTTCTTCCTTGCAAGGACACGTCTGCTCTCCCCAAAACTTTTGTAGCTGGTGATAATGTATCTAAGGAGCTCAAGCTGTCCTCAACAGAGAGAATACAGATTGTGAGGACACCCGGCGCCATTATTACAAAAGGGTGGACTGATGAACAGGGCTCATACCTGAAGTTCCAAGTTGGCGAAATCCCCAGGCAAGGAAATCCAAGCTGTTATAAGAATACATTAGGCTCTCAAACATCCCCTAGCCTCTCTTCACTGCCATTAGTTAATTGGGAGTGTTGCATTTTTTGGCATGCCACACCCTTACTTTTCTATGCTCTTTGTGCTGCTTTGGTTTTATGCTTTGTTTAAATCTTTCAGAATTTTACCTGTGTTCTATGTCCTGGGGTTCGTTAATATTGCATGCACAGTACGGGTGACTGTTTAAATTCATGGTGCAGTGCAAATTAAGATCAATTTAGAGACTTGAAAAAGTGTGTGGGACTTTTTCAGTAGGCATTAGTAAGCTTCCCTCATTGTCATGCTGTATAGTAGAGAATATATGGAAAATGTAATAAGTTAGTACAGGGCTTGACAAATCCCAGGTGCCATGGTAGAACAGAAATTTACACCTGATGCCTGGGAATTCCCTGCCCCACCCCCTTCCTTGCAAAAAATGCAATGGAGGCAGAATATACCTTCTGTCTGCCCGTGGGGATTTGATCTCCCGCAGGCAGAACAGGAGGGGAAGAGATTGCATCTTGAAGGCAGCTGGCTGTCCGTGGGGATCTCATTCCTCATGGGCAGAGAATAGCTGTGATCCGATCAGGGCCTACAGAAAAAAGCAGGCTAGATGGGGGGAGGGAGGAAGAAGCGAGGCAGAAAAAATGTAAAGGGGCAATAGTTTTTAAAAAAATGGAGTTCGGGAGGGGTTGAAGGGGAGCGGGAAGAGTGCAAGGGTTGGCTGTTAAAGGGATGAATGCATGCGGTCAAAGGGACACAAACTGTATATGCCAAAAGGTTCATTCCTTCACCCCTAAACCTAAAACACACACAGGTATCCTACCTACACATGCGCGCACACACAAACGGTCATTCTCTGCATGATGGATGCACACACATAGGCAGCTTACCTCCACACCACACACCTGTTCTGCAGCATATACAGCCTTGTACCCCACCCACACAAAGGCACTATCAGATCAAGACACATGTGATCATCTCTCTTCAAGCTCTTCCACCCTCCTATGTTTGCAAATGGAATAATGTCAATGGAGAATGAAGACAATGGGGGGGAGGGGGCCACAGCCACTGGCTCCTAAATCCAAACAGAATTAGTCAAGGCCTGAGTTTTTAATATCTTTGATCTGTATTTAGTAGTTCAGTAGAGTTAGTCTGTCAAATAATAAAAAAAAAACACTTTCCTTGTCCCTGCAGACCCATGAGTTTATGCTCTTCTACCAGCAGGTTGAGATTGAGAACTACTGGTTTGATATCACCCTACATATAGGGTCCCTTTACTGTCCATATTTCTCAGTCTCTAGCAGATGATAGGCAAGTAGGCCTGTGCAGTCTGGATCTGGTAACCTTCATCCTCCCTGAGGACAAATGTTACTTTTGAAGTGAATTGGCCTTCTCCAGGAGCTAAAATTGGGGCTAGTTCATGTGGCTCAGGGGTGCAAACCCAGTGGTGCTGTGTCCCTCCCCCCACTGGGTCCCTCCCCCTATTTTAATTTGGGGGTTCTTGTAGGTGCAATATGTTTTTGTCCCCACCCCCTTCAGGGAGGGGGCCTGAGGGAAAAATTAGGGGAGAGCTGTTTGTGTGCCAGTTAATTTATATAGCAGGATCCTCCTCCTTCTCTTCTTTTTGGAAAAGGGCCTGAGTGGACAGTAGTAGAGAAAAATTGTGGTTCCCCATCTTCCTCCCTTGCTTTTAGGAGGGAGACGAGAACTTGCTGGAGTTCTGTTGCGTTGATTAGTTTTTTATTTGGGGACAGAGGGGAACAGACGAACCATAAAGGGAGGAAAAAGGCAGCCGAGGTGGTGATGAAATACCTACAGTACCTGATTGTAACTCCACCTTGAACTATTACTGGAAAGACATGATCTAAATGTTAATCAACTGAGGCTGTTGGAGTGTTGGCCAGAGGGCACGTGCGAATGGTTTAGTCACTAAACTTTAGTGGAGGCCTGATACAGAACTGGAAAGGTCCGGTGATCGCAGTCAGACACAGCAGGCATTGTGCAGCTGGCAGCAAAGGCAGCCTGAGTGTCAGGATTAGCAGCTGCCATGGCGCTTACAGGCTCTTGAACTCAGAATGTATTTTTCTTAGGCCATGGCAACACTGGGGCAACCATGCACTGTAGTGGGGCCCAGCGTAGCAGGAGCAGCGATATCACCTGGAGCGTGTTTGACAGTAGGTGCCTTTTTCCCAGGCTCTGTTATGAACACAATCCGGTGAAGGGATTGCCAGATTATGTCACCAGTACAAGCCCAGACTGGGGGTGGGTGGGGTGGGGGGGTGTCATCCCTTTCGGTACACGTCAGGATCATATGCTAAGGGCAAGAGTTTGTCCAGGTCATGCCTTCCAGGAGCTGGGCCACCTCTGTTAAGAAGGGAGCAATGACAGGGCCCTTGAGTTAAAAGGTCCTTCCTTAATTTGGCAGCCTAGGGAGGGTCCTTAGCTCATAAGGATGTGGGCCTCCAGAAGGAAATTTGATGTGGGTTCTAGGCACTTCTCACAGGTCTTGGGGGGGGGGGGGGCGCTCCTTCAAGAGGGCCTTTAGGAGGGATCCCCTTGGCAGTAGAAGAGATCTCTCGAGGGGAGTGCTACTGTAGCTGTCAGGGTTTTTTGTTTCTCCTCCTCTCCCCCCTCCCCTCCCAGTAAGGCTGCACTGGTATCTGCAAATTGCATTCCAGAAGTAGTACAAAATTCCATGAAGTGACAGGTTCTAAAGACCTATAGCAATGTCAGTCCCTTATTGTGTCTGTCAGGTGGAAATCTTGGCACACATGGTGGGTTAGACACTTTGGCATTCTAGGAATATCTGATGCAGTGGGTTCATTTAGTGATCCCTGGGGTCAGACATGAGGAAGGAGGATATATTCAAAGCATTTCATCCGGTTAGCTCCCTCTCAGCTGATGTTCAGACAGGTAGGTTGGGTTTCCTCTCACGATCAGTTCAGCCTGGTACTTAAGGCACTTCACCCTCTTGTAGCCAATCCTAGGAGAACTATTTCAGCCTTAAGTGCTGGCCAATAGTCTGGCAGGCACTTTCTTCAGGAACAAGCAGGAGTCGGTCCTGTCATATGGGTGACATCAGTGCCGACGGAGCCCTCGTGAAAGCATCTCCCCCAGCTTTCAAAGAAACCTTTGGTAGATGCACCACGCATGCGTGGTCCACTTCCCACCCAAGAGTTTCCATCTTGTCTGTCTCCTTTTTCTGCAGAGCCCATCGGACATTGTCCTCTTTTTCCCAGGAAAAGTCTGTGGGGGTTTTTTTTTTTTTTTTGATAGTTAACTTTTGCCCAGTTTGCGTACCAGTTCCTTCCTGCCTCAGCATCTCTCCTCTGGTTAGTCTATCCATTTTTCACTTTTTTCATCTAGGTTCCTTCGACTGGCGTTTGCACCCTTTCTCCAGTAACAAGCAGGAAGTCAGTCCTCACATATGGGTGACGTCAACCCTGACAAAGCCCTGCAAGGAGCATCTCCCCAGCTTCCAAAGAAAGCCGTTGGGAAATGCCACCACGCATGTGTGGTCCCTTTCCTGCCCAAGGGTGTCATCTTGCTCAGTCAGGTGCCATAGCTAGAGCCCAACCAAGAAGATGGCCAAAAAGTGCAGCAATTCCAAGGGGAGGAGGGAGGGTTGTGAAGATTGATTCCTGCTGTTCCTGGAGAACACCTGTTACAGGTGAGTAACTATGCTTTCTCCAGGAACAAGCAGGAAGTCACTCCTCACATGTGGGACTCCTAGCTCCACACTACCCAGGGCCAGTATAAAATGGGCACGGCATTAGGACTCCTCCAGGCAGTAGTGGGATGCAAAGGTGTGGACAGAGGACCAGGTGGCGGCCCGGCAGATGTCTGCCATAGGCACCGAACGGAGACTGGCAACAGATCACAATTGCCTGGACATTGTGTGCTATGACTCTGCTCCAGGAGGATACCGGCTCGACTTTGAGCAAAGGCGATGCAGTCTGCCACCCAGATGGATATTATCTGCTTGGTGACAGCTGGAGTCAAAAGAGATGAAAAGCTGCAAGACTTTATGGTGGCCTTGTGTCTGCTGCAAGTAGGACAGGATTTGCTTGCAGTCCAGGAGAATGGCCAATGCAGAGTTGGCGTGGGGCTGTGGGGGGAAAAAAGTAGGCAGCACTACCTCTTGATTCAGGTGGAAGTCAGAGACCACCTTTGGGAGAAACTTCGGGTGAGGTGCAAAGTACAACCCTGTTCTTGTAGAATCTGGTGTAGGATGGCTCGGCCACCAAGGCCTGAAGCACACTGACCCTACGGGTAGAGGTGAGTGCCACCAAGAAGGCCACATTCCAGGAAAGGTAGCGTAAGGGACAGGTAGCCAAGGGCTTGAAGGGTATCTGGTAAGCTGCACCAGAACTACATTGAGATCCCATTCTGTTGGGGGTGGCTGGACTGGAGGTTTGGAGAGCAATAAGCCCTGCATGAACCTGGTAATGAGGGGTTGCACCTACAGACATTTGCCCTCTCCCAGGTGGTGGTTGGTGGAGAGTGCACTCAGATGCACTTGGACGGAGTTGGACAAGTCCAGACCATGAGAGGTGGAGGAGATATTGAAGGACCGAAGGCACCAGGCAGAAAATAGGTTCAATTGGTGCTCCGTGCACCACATGAAGAATTGGTGCTACTTGAAGTCATAAGCCCGTCTCGTGGAGTCTTTACAAGAGGCTAGGATTTCCTCCACCTCCTTGGAGAGATTAAGGCAAGCTAAGGCGACCTCTTCAGCCACCATGTCGTGAGGGACAGACCCCCTCCTGCGTCAAGTCCTGTAGAACTGCAGAGAGGGACCGTGAGTTCCATCGAGAGGCGGAGCAACAAGGGGGGAACCAGGGCTGTCTGGGCCACCTTGGGACCACAAGGATCATTGATGCCTTGTCTTGTTGGGTCTTGAGGAGGGTCTGGGCTATCGAGGGTGTGGGAAGGAAGGCATACAGCAGGCCTCTAGACCACAAGATGAGGAAAGCGTCTGCCGCTACGCAGGAGGGATGGGGTTGGGGGCTGTAGAACCAGGGCAGCTGAGCATTAGAGGGGCTGGTGAAGAGGTCCAGGCTGGGGGAACCCCACAGGCAAAAAAGCCCAAGTGCTATCTCTGGGTCCAGGCGCCATTCATGCAGTTGGAGGACCCTGCTCAGCCTGTCCACCAAGACATTGTTCTGGCCCAGTAGGTAGACTGCTGGTGTTGCAGGTGGTGCTAGAAGGCCCTGAGCGCGAGGAAGACTGCTCTGAGCTCGAGCAGGTTATTTATTTAACAGGTTTTATATACCACTTTTATCATTTCAATCAAAGCGGTTTACATTGAAACTTAAACTTGGTAATGTACATTTAAAACAGGGACACTGATAACTTGGATTTTTTTGAGGCAATGGAGGGTTAAGTGACTTGCCTAAGGCCACAAGGGAAAGTGGGAATTGAACCCTAGTCTCTTGGTTCCCAAGCCAGTGTTCTTAACCATTAGGCTGCTACTCCACTCTGTTGCTGGCTCTCCTCGGAGGACCAGGCTCCCTCAGTGCAGAGCTCTCCACAATGGGCACACCAGCCCATCAAGGAGGCATCCATTGTGAGGACTCTCAGGGGGTTGAAAAGACATGCCCACTTGCAGTTGCTAAGCGTCCTACCACCAGGTAAGGGACTCCGTCAGTTGTCAAGACACTTGGTCACGGAGCTGGCTTGTGGCCTGAGAGCACTGGGACCAGAGGCACAACTGAGCAGCCCACATATGGAAGCGTGTGTTGGAAAGCACATGAACCGTGGCGACCATGTGGCCTAGGAGTCAAAGCAACATCTGGGCCAACACTACACAGCACCGCTGTACCTCGGCCATGAAGGCCGTGAGCCAATCCGCTCTGTCAAGGGGGAGGAAAGCCTTGGCCTGGACCGTGTTGACGTCGGCCCTGATGAACTCCAGTGCTAGAGTTGGGGTGAGCTGGGATTTCAAACAGTTTCACAAACCCCAGGTGCTGTAAGAGCTGAATGGTATGGCCAGTGGCTTGCTCAGCCTCCAAGGCTGTGTCCCCTTTTACCAGCCAATCATCGAGGTAGGGGAGGACGCAGGTCTGTTGGAGGCTGAGATAGGAAGCCACTGCCGCCAGAAACTTGGTGAAGATCCTTGGGACGGAGGTGAGGCTGAAGGGAAGAACACTATACTGGTAGTGGTCGCCCCTGACCACAAACCTCAGGTACCTTTCTGTGACTGGGGTGGATAAGGATGTGGGTGAAATCATGCTTGAAATCCAAGGAGCATAGCCAATCTCCCTGCTGGAGGTAGGGCAGCAGTGTTCCAAGGGGGAGAGCATCTTGAACTTCTCATGCACCAGGAACTTGTTGAGTTCCTTAGGTCCAGGATGCACCTCAAGCCCCCTGTCCTTCAGGACCAGGAAGTAGCTGGAGTAAAAACCCTTCCCTCTTGAGGGGAGAGGTACAGGCTCCACCATGCCATCCTTGAAGAGGCCCACGAGATTTTGCAGTAGCAGGGCCCGATGCAGGGGTGGTTCCCTGGGAAAGAAGGATAGTCTGTTCCAGATGCAAGAGGTAGCCCTCCTGGATGACCTGGAGAGCCCAGGCGTCTGTGGTAATGTGGGCCCACTGGTGGGCAAAGTGGACCAGGTGTCCCCCTGTGGGGTGCTGGTCCTTCAGAGGAAAAGGGGCAGTGCTGATGGCATCAAAACCCTGACCCAGGCTGTGCTGGGGTGGTGTCTGGATCTTCTGATCCTTGGGTTTGCACAGTTGCTGGCCTGTGCCTTTGCCCTGGTGACCTCGTTGGAGGGTCTGGGCAGCTGGGGTAGGCAGGGTAGCCCCAAAAGGGTTGATTCTTCCAGAGGAAAGGGGGCTGCTTTCCTGGTGGCCTCTTCTGGGGAAGAGTGGATATCTTCCTCAAGAGGCAAGTTCCAGTAACATACTGTCTCGATCTCTGCAGCCTTATCTTCCATTGGCTTGCCGAAGAGCTGTTCACCGAGGCACTGGATGTACAGGAGTTTCTCCTGCACCCATTGCTAGATATCTGATTGCAGCCAGGCCTGGTGTCTAGCGCCGATGCTGGCAGCGACCACTCTGGGACTGGATTCGAAGCAGTCGTATGTGGCTCAGGAGAGGTATTTGGAGCACTCCATGACAGACTTCGTTAGAGCCTGGGAATATCTGAGATGGTCTCCATCGAGACCAGCAGCATAGCCATCAAGCTCCTTGGCCAGGTCCCACAGGAACATGCCAATATAGAATTGGTAAGTTTGAATGCGGCTAGCCAGCATAGAGCCCTGGAAGCATTTGCGCCCCAGGGCATCAAGTGTAAAGAACTCCCTGCCCGGAGGCACTGAGGAGTGCGTTTTTGGGCTTTTTTTGCTGGCGCATGGCTAACTCAACCACCATGGAGTGGTGTGGGAGCTGCGCCTTGCGGAACCCCAGCCCCTGTTGGACCTCGTACATTGTGTCTGAGTCTGCTCACGATGGGGACCAAGGCTAGGGTCACCCACATCCGTAGGAGAAACCGGGTGAGAATGGGAGGCACAGGGGCCATCAGGATCTCTTTCGGCAATACCTCATACTATAGAGGATGTCTAATTCCTCCATACGCAGGTCCTCCTCCGACTCAGTCTTGAGGGAGAGAGCCCGTGCCATATCCCTGATGAACTTGAGGAAAGAGGTATCCTCAGGCAGGTAACAGCACCTGGCAGCTGGGGGAGACTGGTCCGAGGGGAGGTCTCGGTGGGCCTGAGACTCCGGGGACATCTCAACATTGGACTTCCAATCAGAGTAGTCTGAGGAGGACTAGAGATTCTCTGGCTGCAGGAGAGCCGGCAACTCCAGTCTTGGATGCTTTGGGGTGAGGGCATGACTGGATCCAGAGGCACTTGCCTGCAAAGATCTCTTGCCTGAGGATCGAGAACGAGATCCTCGCAAAGGATTCACCCAAGGCATCTGGCTCTTGGCAAACGCAGTGGTGGCCTGGGGAGTCCTCTCTCAAGGTCCCTGCAGTCTCGGCGGGGCCAGGTATCGGCACCCCCTGTGATGCGAGGAACACAAACGCTGTGCTCTAAGGCCAACATATGTACTTCCTACTCAGTGGTTGCAGCCATGGACACAAACAGTGGAGTGACTGGATCAGGCATCGAAGAAGAGAGGGGGTCCTCGACGGGACAGGCCTCGAGACCACAACCTCAGCCCTAGATACCTTCTGAGGGCATTCCGGTTCCTTGGGACCTCTGCTGGGACTAAGGGAACGGGCACGAGACTTCTCATGCTTGTCTACTTCCCCAGATAAGGTTCTCGGACTTCCTTTTCTTATGAGAACGCTCTGGCAACCCCTGCTCGGATTGTCGATGAGCCCACGGAGGGGCTATGGGGGCCTTACATGAGTCCAAGGATCCATGAGGTGCCTTCGGGCATGAGGTTACCAGGGAAATTGGGGTTGAGTCTGTCTTGTGGAAGATGTCATCCTGCTTAAGACTGTGTGTAAACAAAATATAATGGCCTCAAATTTTTGAACGAACACTGTGTGTCAATTGGTAAACTCATTCACTATTAACAATAGCTGGATTAGAGAAAATTACATGTTTCCTGAGGTCTCAGTTAGAAAAGAGCATTGCCATTAAGACTCAGGTCTTTATATAGCAAAAATGCTTTATCACATCAATGACCTCTTAGATAAAAAACAGAACTCTAATCTTAACAAAACTCTTCAATGGACAAAGTATGAACACGAACAAGCATGCAAATTCAACTTCCCAGATTAGATGTTTCTGTCATTCTTTTGATCCCTACGTCAATCCCCAGTACCACTGAGACGTTTCACAAAAGAAGTTTCCTCAGGGGATCTTATCAGCTTGCGGTTTCATTCTGCTTCCAATGCCATGAAAGCACCACCTGCCTCTATGAAAAAAACGTGCAATTGACACACATCCTGCTTAAGACTGCTTTGTATGGCCTTGGTGGACGTTTTCTTGCACAAAGAGCATTCCTCCGGGTCATTAATCTGCACCCAAACACCGAAGGCAACAGTCACTTGTATCGGTGAGTGACATGTTTCTGGAGCATTGATTGCATTTTTTAAAACCAGTGGCCATTGGGGCAAAAAGAACCCCAGCAAGGTCAGACCCTCGAGGCGGCCAGCAGTTAAAAAGGGCGTGAAAGTGCTGAGATGGAAAAAATCAAGACAAATATTTGTCGAGGCCCGGTATATTTGCAGCAGGTCTCGGGCAGGAAAGGAACCGGCGCAAGCCAGAAAGGTACAAAAATAGTATGAGAATATCAACCTTTTTCCAGGGGGATGAGACTAAGGTCTGTAGGGTTCCTTGGAAAAAGGGAGACTGAGCAAGATTGCTCCCTTGGGCAGGAAGGGGGGACCATGCATGTGTGGTGGCATCTCCCAAAGGCTTTCTTTGGAAGCTGGGGAGATGTTCCGCACAGGGCTCCGTCAGTCAACATCACCCATATGTGAGGACTGATTCCTGCTGTCTCTGGAGAACACCTGTTACAGGTGAGTAACTATGCTTTTTCAGCCAAAGGCTTTGGACCCCTGCCGGGAGGCTGGTCTCCACTTTTTCGAATGGCCTTAAGTGGTTTCAAAAAGTGTGATCGGTGTGACAAAGGCCATGTCACTTACTTACCCACGCGACTGCTGCCTTTGATGCCTTGGCCCGGAGCACAATGACTCAGACTGTGAACTTCGTAGAACAATCACTCCAAAGGCCCTACAGAGTCGCCATCAGCAGCAGGATTTTTTTTTCTTCATAGATCAGATTCTGCCCTGGAGTTACTGGTAACACCATGCTCCAGGGCCCCCTTTGATACCCTGGACTTGTGGGGCACAGTTATTTTTTGAGTCCCACGGCCACGGTTCCTCTGAGTGGAAGTACCTGGAGGTGGAACATAAGAAATCCTTGAAGACTACCTCTGAGGACAGATCAAGGAAGAAGGGGAATTTCACCCCAGGTCCTGCAGCCAGGTGCTAGTCTGAGTCGGGGCAGGAGCGGCCCTCCATGGTACCCCACCAAGAGTCATTGGCTCCTGCTGACCGGCCTCGGGCCCTCAGTCATCCTCGTCGAGGATTCTCCCTCGACAGTGCTGACGTTGGGCCCAAAGTCCTCGGTGCCTGCATTGAAGGCTGCAGAGCCAACTGGCATGGAGACCAGAATGGCAGCCGTAGGGAGCCATATATCTGCCCTAGTGGCCATTCAGTGGGGGGGTTGTCCGTCTCATCTGGTTCATCTGCCCCAACGATGGGACCCTTGACACCGAGGGCTTCCCCAGACATCAAGCCAGTCTTCGAGCGCCATCAGCTTCGAGAGAGGCCCCAGTCAAGGTCCCAGTCCTGTTCCTTGGAACACAGTCCTCCCCGGTGAGCACCCGTGGCTCAGACTGACAATCCTCCGGGACATCTGCACAATGAAGTGCGGCCCTCGAGCGATATTATCGTCCACCTTCAGACTTGTACTTCGAGTCTGAATGGGAGACAGAGGACAAAGATTTTCCAGACATGAGGCGACACCGTAATGTGTCCTCAGACCTAGCAACCCAAGGCTGCTCCCCACCCGAGGACATAGCATTCCTCGGTTTTGTGAAAGATATGGTCAAAGCTCTTGTGATTGTGATCGAGGCTTAGGAGAACCCGTGGACAGAGGAACTGGAGATACTCCAGTACAAGTCACCCCTGAAGGAAACTCTTACAATCCCAGCCCTTGATCCTTGACCGCCGCGTCCTTCGGATGTGGGAAACACCAGTGTTGGTACCAATGGTCAGCAGGTGCCCCACCGTGTACCAGGTACGCCAGAGCCCTGGGTTCTAAAAGACACAGCACCCCCACAACTTAATGGTCATGGAGTCTGCCCTGTGCCGGCATAAGAGCCAAAAAGACGCACTCGTCTGTACCACCTGGCAGGGAGGCCCAAACCTTCGATACCCTTGTCGAAAAGGCCTTTCAGGGCTCCATGCTAATGTGCAGAATTCACTCATATGAGCTGTATATTGGCATGTACCTGAAGGAACTGTTGAGGGAGCTTGAGGGATTCTTGGCAGGCCTCAATAGAGAAACCTTACAGAGGTTCAAAACCCTAACCTCTGCAGTAAAGGAATGTTCAAAGTTCCTGTCCCGAGTAGCCTATGATGACTTCAAGTCATTGGCTGGGATGGCTGCAGTCGTCCGACCTGGAACAATGGGTACAGGACAAATTGAGTGACGTCCCCTGCACAGGTGAAAACTTCTTCAGGAAACATACTTGACCTCTATTTCCTTTTGTATGCTATGTCACAAGAACCAGGCTCTCGAAGAAGACCTCTGTGCAACCCCAAAAGAAAACTCCAGGGGAAAAAGCCCTTCTTCCCGAGGAGGAAAGGGGGCTTCAAGTCTACTCTGTACTTCCAGGCCTTCTCAGGCCCTCAGCAGTTCCAACAGAAAGGCCAGGGATATGGTTCCAGAAAGCACCGAAGCCCCAGGCTCAGGCCCAGCCCGGGGGAGGCTTTTGACTACCTAGGCCTGACCTCCATACCCCAAGGGGTCCTCTGCCGCCCACAGGGGGATGCATAGCCCTGTTTGCCCATAGGTGGACAGCCATCACCACTGATATCTGGGCATTACAGATGGTCAAGGAGGGTTACCTCCTCCATCTGCATCAGGCACCGCCCCAGTTCTTCCCAGGGGAGCCCACCAGACCTCTCCTTCACCCAGACCTTGCTCCTCACCGAGCTAGCAGGACTAATCTGGGACAAGTCCCAAGCCAGTCCCAAGATACCTCTGGAGCACTGGCTTTTCTCCAGGTATTTCGTTCTTCCTAAGAGGACTGGGGACCTCAGTCCCATCCTGGATCTGTGAGTTCAACAGGTTTCTGGTCAGGGAGAAGTTCAAGATGCTCTCCCTTGGAACACTGCTGCCATTCCTCCAGCAGCAAGTCTGGCTTTGCTCCTTAGACCTAAAGGATGCGTACACTCAAATCCCAATCCACCCCAACCACAGCAATACCTCCGATTCATGGTGGAGAAACACTACCAATACAGGGTATTGCCATTCGGGCTAGCCTTATCTCCAAGGGTCTTTACAAAGTGCCTTGCGGTGTTCACAGCTCACCTCAGGCTTCAAGGGGCCTTTGTCTTCCCCTACCTGGACAACTGGCTCATAAAGGGAGCCACAGCTGCAGAGGCACAATGCGCCACTGGACACACCATAAACACACTGCAGCACCTGGTGTTTGTCATCAACTACCCCAAGTCCCACCTCACTCCCACTCAGAACCTAGAGTTCATAAGAGCGCAACTAGACTCCCTTCAGGCAAAGGCTTTCTCCCTCAGAGGTCAGTACACCTCTGGGAACTAGCCGCAGAAGTGCTACATTGCAGGACAATGCCTGCCTGGCTTCTCCTCCACCTACTCGGACACATGGCCTCCACGGTTCATGTGACTCCAGATGCCTGCCTACACATGAGAGCAGCACAGTGGTGCCTCTGCTCTCAGTGGACCCAAGCTATAGGAAGGCTCCGAGACAGAGTACATGTGACCCACAAGCTGGCGGACTCCCTCAGACAGTGGCAGAATCCAGGTCACCTTCAGGCCAGGATGCCCTTCCAGGCACCCACCCCTAAGAAAGTCCTCACCTCAGACACCCCCCTAATGGACTGGGGAGCACACTGAGTCTGCAGACACAAGGCTGCTGATCCCAGAGGGAATCCGAGATGCAGATCAATCAGGGCCATATTCCTGGCCCTCAAAGCTTTCAGCCACCATTTGCAGCACGACGCGGTGCTGTTCCAGACAGACAATCAGGTCGCAATGTTTTACGTGAACAAACTGGGGAACGGGGTGGTACCCCCTCTGCCAGGAGGCGGTAGCCCTTTGCTCTTATGCTGTATGCAGAGGGATGCTCCTGAGGGCAGTCTACCTCCCGGGCCAGGAAAATGTTTTGGTGAATAAGCTGAGCAGGGTACTCCAACCACACGAGTGGCTCCTGGACCCAACAGAAGCCTGTAAACGGGGGCGCTGGGTGAGAATGTCCACAGTCTTGGCAAAGGCAAATATTAATATGACTTGCAAAGGACTGTGGGAAATGTAGTCCATTTATACCAGACTCGGCCGTTCACAATAAATTAGTTGTGCTTGCTCGAATGTAAAGCAAAGAAGATATTTTATTTATAGGGTTATTTCTCCCAACACAGATATACTTGGTAGCACATAAAAAGGAATACTTGCTTTCAGTATTATACTTAGAAAAACAAATTAGGAAAACAGCTGAACTTGTTAAGCAATCAAATCAAAGCATAAAGACCTTGATGGAAACAGGTCTTTTCTGTAGGCTTCTGCTAATATCTTCTTAGCAGTGCTTCAAAGAACAAACAAAACCCCCAAAGTAGGAAAAAAACTGTTCTTTTTCAGGGATAACTTCTTGTATCTGCACACACACTCAGAAGTGTCCCTTCAGAGCTCACAGGCAATTAGGCAAGGCTCAATTGCTAACAATTACCAGCTGAAACATCTTGGCTGGTTTACTTTCTATTACGTGGCTCAAATCCTACTCAGAAGCTTTTCTGAGTAGATTAAAGAACAAGTTTATATTTCTTTGTGATGGTGGTTGTATTTTGTAACAGCATATTACCACAGAAGTTTAGACAGAGAGCAATCCATGTATTCAAAGTCCCCATTTATAACATCTTCCCCTTCTTCAATTATCATAGGTTCACTATCATGGATTGGCACAGAGGAATTTCTCAATGGAACACTCTCAGGACAATACTTGTTTCCCTGCTGTCTTCCCAGTGAAGAGCTAGGGCATAGATCAGTGTTCATACCTGAGCTTCCATTGCTGTTAGAGTTCCTCTCTAAATATCCTGGCCAGTATGTAGTCCAGTTCTTATGTCCGGCCTTCCAATCAAGATCCCTGGACACTGGATCTCTCTTCACATACCTTCTGGCACTGGTCTTAGGGTCCCTTCCAAGTGCAGCCGTCTCCCTCACAGGTGCCGTCCGGGGATTCCTGGCTCTGCAACCCCACTCCTCTGGCTTTCCCCAGTCCAATGGTGTATGCTTGCCTCTGGAATGCCTCCCAGTATACGTACTGCTATGGACTCCTTTAGACCTCCCAAATGCTTTTCTCTTCTTTCTTCCAAAGTGTTTCTTGCTCTCCCTGTCCGTCAGCTCTGGCTTCTGCTGATGATGATGATCCTCAGGCTGATCAAGATGCTTCTGATCAAGATGCTTCTGATGATTCTCTGTAGAATAAGCTTTTCTTTTATCCTGCTTAGATGAATACTCCACCCTAGCACAGCGCAGCTGTGCTGAATCAAGCCCTGCCCTTGGAGATGAGTGCTTGGGGATTACCTCATAGCCCTCCTGATTGAACACACGTTTCCCCACTTCAGCTCTTCTAATGGCTGTTGGAAACCTGGTGCATTCTGGGAATGGTAGTCTTTTATGGAAACATTCTGTTTTATTATTTCTACCAGAAAAGACAGGGTGCTTGTTCAGAGTCACTTCACCTCTATTATAGCTCCTTCCTGAACTATGATAAGCTTCCTTATCACAAGCCTCATGGCTTTTCCAACTCTGGGGCATCCCAGTGATGGACCTGTTCGCCAGCCCGGACAATGCATAGTTGACCCACTTCTGCTCCCGCCAGCCACACCAGTCTCGGGTAGCGGCAGATGCATTCCTCTTTCTGTGGTCGGAAGGCCTCTGGTATGCCTTCCCTCCAAAGTCACTGATTGCCAAGGTCCAGCATGACAGTGTGTTGCTAGTGACGATAGCTTCTTGGTGGCCCTGTTTCCCGCTGCTCCTCTTCCTGTCAGTGGTACCACTGATCCCTCTGGGCCAAGCCCTGGGGCTGGGCTCTCTCCTACACCCCATCCTGGAGTTCCTCTCGCTCATGGCTTGGCTGCTGAACGGGTAGCGTTAGCTCCCTTCAACATTCCATGGGATGTGGAAGACAGCCACCTGGCCTCTCAGAAGGCCTCAACGAGAAGGGCATATGCCTTCAAATAGTGATGTTTCTCACTGTGGTGCATGGAGAAGCAGACAAATTTCTCCTGCTCAATGGATGTAGTACTCCAGTACCTGCTCCACCTATCGCAGGCGGGACTGAAGTCTAACTCGGAGTACACCTGAGCGCCATCATGGCACATCACTGTGGAGGAGAAGCCTTTCTCAGCTCAGCCCTTCGTGCCTCGGTTTCTATGGGGCCTCATGTTGTCCAAACCCTTCCTCCGTCCCCAGGTGGTGTAATGCGACTTTAATGTGGTGCTCTCGCAACTCACTAAGCCTCCATTTGAGCCTTTAGCTACCTGCCACCTGTGTTACTTCTCTTGGAAAGTCGCCTTCCTGGTAGCACTCGCAGAATCAGCGACCTTCAGGCTCTGATGGAAGAGCCTCCCTAAACTAGGTTCTACAAGAAGCAGGGTGGTGCTCCAAATACGCTCTGTTTCTCCCGAAGGTGGTGGTCTTTCCACCTCCATCAGGAGGTAGTACTTCTCACCTTCTTTCCCAGGTGTCACGCAGGAAGGGCGGAGACCATTCTTCATCTCTGGATTGCAAGAGCACCCTGTCCTTCTACCTGCAATGGACTCGGGGCCACTGTAAAACGCAACACCTTTTTGTATCCTATATTATCCTTGCCTATGAGCAAGCAGGGATCCCACTGAACCAGTGTCACAGTACACCACATCAGGGCCATGGCTATTTCTGTGGCCAATCTGCATTCCGTCCCCATGACAAAAATTTGCTGGGCCTCTACCTGGTCTTCAGTTCATACCTTTGCAGCTCACTACTGCCTGAGAGGGAGTCCCAACGGGACAGCACCTTTGGCCAGACCATACTCCATAATCTTTTCAGGGTGTAGGCAGCTTCTGCCCACTGACCCTTCTGTGTTCAGGCTACAAGAGTGCTGGTTCTCTGCCAGACACCTGGGTCTTGCAAGAGTCACTCCTACAGATTTAACTGCTGCTGATAACTGCTCCTTTCCAGGTTGCTGTGACATTTTTGTACAGGTTCTCAGTAGCTGGGAAGTCCCCATATGTGAAGACTGACTTCTCGCTTGTTCCCAGAGAAAGTGTAGCTACTCATCTGTAACAGTGTTCTCCGGGGACAGCAGGAATCGGTCCTCAAAACCCTCCCTCCTCTCCTTGGAGTTGCTTCTTTACCATCTTTTATTTTTGCCGTCTTAACTGTCATTTAGATTGAGGCAAGATGGCGCCCTTTGGCGGGGAGTGGACCACACATGTGGTGTGCATCTCCCAAAGGCTTTTTGAAATCTGGGGAGATGCTTCCGTGAGGTATCCATCGGTGCCGACATCACCCATATATGAGGACTGATTCCAGCTGTCCCCGGACAACACTTGTTACAGATCACGGACTATGCTTTTTCTGTAGGAAGGCTTGGGATAGTGTTCTTAGCCGTCAAGCTGCTTGAATGAGGGGATCTACAATACTGCGCTTAGTTCTTACTGGGTGAATTGCAGTTTGCTCCAATGCAGTATCCTAGTGCTGAGGGGTTTGCAGGCCATGCAGCTGGGCAAGGGCACAGGTTTATCACTGGAGAGTATGTAGACTCCCTTTAACAGGAGTTTGGACATGGTATGCTGAGAAATTTTAGGGAATCGGGTTTTCTAAGTCTGTAACCTCTTCCAGTTTCTATTCCCTGAGAATGGGCTACCTTAACTCTTGAATTACCTAATCTTTTGACTAGGTTGTGGTTCTCATCTATTTTTTTAATGGTATATCAAGTCTAAATTCTTCAGCCGTTCTGTGGAATTTTCTGTGCGAGTGTCACTTCCCTCAGCAGCTGAGGCTAGCAGAGGGAGCACCCCTGGGATTACATGACACCAAATGGAAGCTATTCAGGGGAGCTAATGCCATCGTTTGCCTTGCGAGGGACCATAAACTCAGAATAGTAGATGTACTCATGTTGGAATTAGAGATGGTGAGTAAATCAGAAGCTGGTGTTGTCTGGGATAGCCTTGGCCAGATCCAGGTCTTGATTCCTACAGAGTTAGATTACATGGAACGTCAGTGCTCCAGGCTGTCGTCATAACAGGTTTGAGTCTATGGCAGCACCTTTCCTCGCCCTGTGGAAGCAGTTCTGGAAGGAGTTTAAGGTTTAATCATTTGATAAAAACCGCCTTTCTGTAACAATCAAGGCGGTGTACAATAATAAAATACATAATACATAAAATTTTGGCCAGAGCCAGAAAAGGAAAGGAAATATACAAATTTGTAAAGGACAGAAGACAAAAGTACAGGAGGTACAGGACAGGATACAAAAGGCAGATAAGTACACTAAGGGTAAACTCATACAAAAGGAGAAGGAACATTAAATGCTAGGGAGAAGAGATGGGTTTTGAGGTTTTGTTTGAAGATGGTATATTGTGATTCCAGGCGGAGAGAGGAGGGGAGAGAATTCCAATGAGCAGGACCGGCAAAGTAAAATGCAGAGAGACGGGTGAGCTGCAGTTCATGTTGGATTTGATTCATATGTTTCTCCAGGACCAAGCAGGAAGTCAGTCCTCACATATGGGTGACATCGACGTCGATGGAGCCCTTGCGGAGCATTTCCCCAGCTTTCCATGAAAGCCTTTGGGAATGCAGGCACGCATGCGCGGTTCCCTTCCCGCCTAAAGGTGCCATCTTGCTCAGTCTCTCTTTTTCCATGAAGCCTACCGGACGTGTGTCCTAGTCCTCCCGGAAAATAGTCAAATTTTTTTGGCAATCCTTCGCTATTTTTTTCTCCGGTTCGACGCCGGTTCCCCTCCTGTCGGGTTCGGTACACCGGTATCGAGCCTGATCTTCTTTTTTCGGTTTTTGCCCTTCGTGGCTGGCGGTCGGGCCCCCTTTTTCTTTTTCCCTGGAAGGCCGGTCCTTTGACCTCGCGGGGACTCTTCTTTTTTCCCCGATGGCTTCCAGTGGGTTTAAAAAGTGTAATCGGTGCAAGAAGCTGATGTCTCTCACCGACACACACGACTGCTGCCTTCGGTGCCTCGGTCCTGACCACGATCCTAAGATGTGTGGACCATGTGGAAAGATGTCTTCCAAGGCACTCCGAAGTCGTCAGCACCAAAAGGAAAGGCTTTTTTCTGACTCTGCCTCCGGCCGGGCCCGGACCTCGTCTGAGGCCTCGACATCTCGGGAATCGGATCCCGAGCACCGTCGGGGCTCCTCGGACAGGGGGTCCCCCGACCGGGCCGAAGAGGAAGAAGTGGCTCATGAAGGCGTCGTCGGAAGAGGGGTCTGGCTTCATGAGAGCTAGGTCTCAGACCCCAACTGTTGCCCCAGTTCCATGGAACAGGAGAAGCCTTCCAAAGTACCTCGAGTGGAGCTGGAATCTGCTGGACACGTAAGTCCTGTAGTCCTCGTGGACTCTCCTCCCAGAGAGCCGACGTCGGGCCTGGCGCCACCGGGTCCCGAGTTGGGGGCTGCTGGGTCTCAGGCTGATAGCCTTGGAGAGCAGACTGTCTGCCTTCATGGAACAGCAGCGGGCACTGATGGCCAGCCTGTCTGGCGCATCTGCCCCGACCACCAGGACATCGAAGTCGACCCCGGAGACCGAGCCAATACTCGAGACCATAAAGGCTCGAGGTCGACCTCGGTCATGGTCTCCCTCGACCTCCCGTTCGGGACCGAGGGTGTCGACACTGGTGCTCACAGGCCCCGTGCGGTCGGACCCCGATTCCTCATCGGATAGATCCGCCTGGGAGACGGAGGACGAGGAGTCCCCCGACACCTTCCGGACTTGGTGCGTCCCGTCAGACTCACTGCAGTCTGAGCCCCGGAGTAGATCCCCCTCCCCCTTCCCCCCGGAGGATACCCAGTTCTCAGAGTTCGTCCGGGATATGGCCACCGTGTTGGCTATCCCTGCGGACCACTGTTCCCTCTAAGCTGTGCACGTGTGCGCGCGCACACACCTCGTTGAGTGAGCGCACATACTTTACAACAGAGCGTACACAAATTACGGTTCTGATTCTGATAGAAAACAACACAAACGTTCTTAAAATTGAAAAGTTGTTGTGTATTTATAGTTTTCACAAGTTCTACAATATTTTCTAGTGCAATCAATGTGGTGTACATACTGTATTCTGACGTGTAGTCAAATTTTAAAGTATATAACTCCGAGTGTCGTTATGTGGCGCACAAAAATTTAGCCTTCCTTCAAAAGCTGCACAGCTGATATTTTATGCGCACACAGCCTACAGAAAATTAGAGGGAACATTGCTGCGGACCCCAAGGAGGAGCCTCAAGCCAAGGAGCTCGAGGCCCTACAGTACGATTCTCCTCCGAAGGAGGCTTTTACTGTTCCAGTTCCTCTGATGCTGGAACGGCTCCTCTTCTGCATGTGGGAGGCACCGGCCTCGGCGCCGGTTCTAAGCAAGCGGGTCGATTCGATCTATCAACTCCGGAAGAGTCCTGGCTTTCAAAAGGCGCAGCTACCACACCATTTCATGGTGGTGGAATCGACCATGCATCGCCTGAAAAGTCAGAAGATGCACTCCACGGTGCCCCCTGGCAGGGAGGCCTGTAACCTCGATGGTTTTGGTAGAAAGTGCTTCCAGGGCTCAATGCTTGCTTGCCGTGTCCAGTCTTACCAGCTGTACATGGGCATGCACTTGCGAGACCTGGCCACGGAGCTGGCCGGGTTCTCTGCTGGTCTCTCCGGGGAACCCTTGCAGAGGTTCAAGTCCTTGTCCTCGGGGATCCGGGAATGCTCCAAGTTTGTCCCGCACTGCCTACGATGGCTTCGAGGCTTCGGCCCGTGTTGCAGCAGCCGGCATCGTGGCTTGACGCCAGGCATGGCTGCAGTCATCGGACCTCGAGCCATGGGTTCAGGACAAGTTGGTCGATGTCCCTTGCCGATGTCCCTTGCCGAGGGGAGAACCTTTTTGGCAAGCCCATGACAGAGAAGGCCGCACAGCTCGAGACAGAGCACCTCACAAGGACTAGGCTGTCTAGGAAGACTTCTGCCCCTTCTCACAAAAAGAAGGGCTCGGGTAAAAAGCCTTTACCCAAGGAAGGGTGCTGCCTACAAACAGTACCCACAATACCAAGCTGCCCCTCAGGGTCAGCAATCCAAGGGGCAGGGTAATGGGCCCCATAGGCAGAGGACCCCCAAGCCTCCGGCCCCTGCTCCCACTCAGCAGGGTGGGGTTTTTTGACTCCTTAGGCATAGCCTCTCCGTCCCTGCTCTCCCAACCCTGCACAGGTCGTCGTCTCGCCCTATTTGCCCACCAGTGGCCACTCATCACTGGAGACAGTTGGGTGTTAAGCATAGTTCACAAGGGCTATGCACTACACTTCCAACTGCTGCCTCCTCCATACTTTCCAGGGGAGCCTCCAAGGCCTCCCCTGCACACAGATCTTCTCCTTCAGGAGCTCCAAGGTCTGTTGGTGGACAGGGCGGTGGAGCCTGTGCCTCCCCACTTGCAAGGTCAAGGGTTCTACTCCAGGTATTTCCTGGTACCAAAAAGAACCGGTGGCCTTCGGCCTATTCTAGACCTCGGAAATCTCAACAAATTCCTAGAGAAGGAAAAGTTCAAGATGCTTACTCTTGGAACACTTCTGCCCTACCTCCTGCAGGGAGATTGGCTATGCTCTTTAGATCTAAAGGATGCGTACTCACATCCTCATTCATCCAGACCACAAAGTACCTCAGGTTCATTGTGGGAGGAAGCCATTATCAGTACAGAGTGCTGCCTTTTGACCTCACCTCCGCTCCCAGGGTTTTCACCAAATACCTGGCAGTGGTGGCGGCCTACCTAAGAAATCAGGGAATCTTTGTCTTCCTTTATCTGGACGACTGGCTCATACAGGGCCAGACGTGCCAGGAGGCCCGACAGGCCACCCTCAGAACTATTGCCCTTCTTCAATGCTTGGGATTTGTAATAAACTTCGCAAAGTCCACTTTGCTCCCCTCCCAGAACTTGGAGTTCATAGGAGCAAGGTTGGACTCTGCTGGCAAAGGCATTCTTGCCAGAAGACAGAGCCCAAAGACTGGTGGACTTAGCAAACCAGTTTCTCAGCAGGTCACTGGTCTCTGCCAGACTCTGCCTGAGGCTTCTTGGCCACATGGCTTCGACAGTACATGTGACCCCCAATGCCAGGCTCCATATGAGGCCTGCACAGTGGTGCCTTCGGACTCAATGGTCACAGGCCACAGGCAGCCTCAGACAGGATAAGGGTGTCCAGACTATTTCTGAACTCCCTCAACTGGTGGTTGCACCCACCCAATCTGCTGCAAGGGGTATCTTTGCAGATTCCTCGGTTCACAGTGGTCTTGACTACGGACGCCTCCCTGCAGGGCTGGGGAGCACATTGTCTAGGCAGGTGCACCCAGGGCTTATGGTCTCCCTGGGAAGCTGCACAGCAGATCAATCTATTGGAACTCAGGGCTATTCGGTTAGCCCTCAAGACTTTCTCTCCTACCCTGGCTCATCAGTCTGTCCTGGTTCAGACAACCAGGTAGCCATGTTTTATGTGAACAAGCAGGGCGGAACTGGATCCAGGCTCCTTTGTCAGGAAGCACAGGACCTTTGCTTATTTGCTCTCAAGCACAACATGCTCCTCAAGGCTGTGTACCTACCTGGCTGACAGGTTGAGCAGGGTTCTGCAGCCCCACTAGTGGCAGCTCCATCCTTTTGTGGTTCAGAGGATTTTCCTGAGATGGGGACTTCCATCCATAGATCTGTTTGACAGTCCACTGAACAAACAGCTGCCAAAGTTCTGCTCCAGACATTCGCATCCTCTGCGGCTGGTGGCAGATACTTTTCTGATCCCCTGGTCTCAGGGCCTCCTGTATGCGTTTCCTTCCACGCCCTTGGTGGCCCAAACCCTGTTCAAGATTCTACAGGACAAGGCCTCGGTCCTGTTTGTAGCTCCCAGGTGTCCGAGACAGCCTTGGTTTCCACTTCTACTTCAGCTGGCGGTGGATCCCCCACTGCCTCTGGGGTTGCAACCAGACCTTCTCTCTCAGGATCAGGGTTCCCTTTTGCACCCCAATCTCAAAGCCCTTAATTTGATGGCCTGGAGGCTGCAAGGGTAGTTTTAGCTCCCTGGGGCCTACCTCCAGAAGTTGAAGAGGTTGTCCTAGCCTCTAGGAAACAGTCCACTAGGAAAACCTATGCTCTCAAATAGAAAAGGTTTTCTGTGTGGTGTCAGCTCCGTACAGAGGATCCCTTCTCCTGTACTGTACCAGTAGTGCTTCAGTACTTGCTGCACTTATCTAATTAGGGACTTAAGTCCAATTCTGTTCGGGTCCACCTCTCAGCTCTAGCAGCTCACCACTCACTAGTGGAAGGTCATTCTCTGTCAGTTCATCCCTTGGTGTCCCAGTTTCTCAGAGGCTTGCTATTGCTCAAGCCTCCAATCCGTCGTCCTGCTCCTGAGTGGGAGTTGAATGTGGTCTTGCAGCAACTGACTCGCCCACCTTTTGAGCCAATGGCTACTTGCCCTCTACGCTTCCTGTCCTGGAAGACACTCTTTTTGGTAGCCCTAACCTCGGCCAGGCGAGTGAGTGAGCTTCAGGCCCTGGTCTGTGACGGGCCTTACACCCGCTTCTATAGGAACAGGGTAGTCCTTAGGACTCATCCAAAGTTCCTCTCAAAAGTTGTCTCCTCCTTCCACCTTAACCAAGAGGTGGTTCTTCCAACATTCTTCCTTAGGCCTCATGCAAGCCAGGCTGAAGCAGTTCTGCATACCCTGGACTGTAGGAGGGCCTTATCCTTCTACCTTGACCGTATGCAGGGACATAGAAGGGCTACTCAGCTCTTCATATCTTTTGACCCTAATAATTTAGGGTTAGCTGTGTCCAAGCGTACCTTGTCCATCTGGGTGGCTGACTGTATCACCTGGGCTTACAGGGCGGCTGACCTTCCTTTGCAGGGTCGGGTCACGGCCCATCGTGTCAGGGCAATGGCTGCCTCAGTGGCTCATCTCTGCTCTGTACTGTTGGTAGACATCTGCAGGGCTGCAATTTGGTCCTCAAGCCAGACCTTTGCGGCCCATTACTGCCTGGAGAGGGAGTCCCGTAGGGGCAGTGCTTTTGACCAGGCAGTACTCCGAAATCTCTTTGAGGTTTAGGCACCTCCAGCCCTCCGTTGGGCTACCGGTGGAGGTTCTGTCAGTGAAAAGCCTTTCTTTGATGCTGGGACTAAAGGGAGTTCTCTTGTTCAGCCTGGATTCTTGGTAGCCCAGAGCTAGGGAGTCACCCATATGTGAGGACTGACTTCCTGCTTGGTCCTGGAGAAAGAGTAGTTACTCACCTGTAACAGGTATTCTCCAGGAGCAGCAGGAATCAGTCCTCACAACCCTCCCTCCTCCCCTTGGAGTTGCAGTTGTACATTGCTAAAAACAGCACACAAAAATGTAAAAATAAAACGGTCATTTGACTGAGCAAGATGGCACCTTTAGGCGGGAAGGGAACCACGCATGCGTGCCTGCATTCCCAAAGGCTTTCATGGAAAGCTGGGGAAATGCTCCGCAAGAGCTCCATCGATGTCGATGTCACCCATATGTGAGGACTGATTCCTGCTGCTCCTGGAGAGCACCTGTTACAGGTGAGTAACTACTTTCTCCAGTGTGGGGTGCTCCACGCAGTGTACCCATGTTCATCCTGGCAGAGATAGTCCAGTTAGGAAAGGATGAAGCTGTCTGTTTCTTGTTTTTGTTTTTTACCCTGAGAATTTGGTATTTCTGTTGCTCCCAGGTGGCTGAAGAGAACTCACTATGATGCCAATGCTGGACGATGTCTCTTGTGCTACTACTATTACTATTAAACATTTATAAAGTGCTACAAGGCATGCGCAACACTGTACAAAACCAGAGACAGTCCCTATTCATCAGAGCTTACAATCTAATCAAGACAGACAAAACAAAAGATAGGAATGGGATAGAATAGGGAAGGGTAAGGAGATGCAAAGGACTAAGGGATCAGAAGCCAAAAGCAGCCTCGGAGGTGATCCTTTAGCAGAGACTTCAAAAGGGGCAGAGACGAAGCCTGATGTACAGACTTTGGAAATTTGTTCCATGAATAAGGAGCAGCAAGATGAAAGGAACAAAGTCTGGAGTTAGCAGCGGAAGAAAAGGGCAGTGGAGCAAGCCAATACAAAAGCTCACGAAGAGGGGTATAGGGGGAGAGGAAAGATAGTGAGGAGCAGAAGAATGAGTATTTAAAGGTCAGAGAGGAGTTTGAATTGGATATGGAAATGGAAGGGAAGCCAGTGAAGTGACTTGAGAAGAGGGGTTATATGAGTATGTCGAGGCTGGCGAAAGATTAGTCACGCAGCAGATTGCTGAAAAGATTAAAGGAGAGAGAGATGACTCGGGGAGACAAGCAAGGAGGAGGTTGCAATAGTTGAGATGGGAACTAATTAGAGAGTGGACAAGTGTTTTAGTAGTGTGATCAGAGAGGAAGGGGTGAATTTTGCTAATGTTATAGAGAACTAAAACCTGTCATTTCTATCTGTTGGATATGTGAGGAGAAGGAAAGGGAGGAGTCAAATATGATGCCAAGGTTTTGGGCTGAGGAAACAGGAAGTAGAAGAGTGTTATTGACAGATAAAGAAAGGAGGAAGGGGAAAAGAACGTTTAGTTGGAAAAATAAGAAATTTGGTTTTGTCTGTTTAGTTTCAAATGGTGGTGAGACATCCAGGTAGCAATGTCAGTCAGGCAGAGACACCGGTCTGGAGTGTCTGAGAAATATCAGGTGTAAAAAGATAGATCTGAGAATCGTCAACATAAAAATGATACTGAAAGCCATGGGAGGAGATGAGAGCACCAAGGGACCAAGTGTAGAGAGAGAAAGGCGGCCCAGAACAGAACCTTTGGGTACACCAACTGAGAGTGGGATAGAAGTAGAAGAGGAACCACCAGAACAAACACAAAGAATGATGGGAGAGAGAAGAGAACCAGGACAGGACGGAGCCCCTGAAACCAAGTGAGGATAATGTGTCAAGGAGAAGATGGTGATCAACAGTATCAAAAGCAGTAGAACAGTCAAGAAGGATAAAGATAGAGTAGAGACCCTTCAAGTTTAGCCTGGAACAAGTCATTGGAGACTTTGGCAAGTGCTGTTTCAGTACAATGTAATGAGCAAAAGTCAGACTGAAAAGGATCTAGAAAGGCTTGAGAGGAAAGAAAATCAAGACAATGGTGGAGGACAGAACACTCAAGAAGCCTTACAAGGCCTTGCTTTTTGCTCTTGTGGATGTGCGTGTTGTGCTTCTGCTAGGTAATGAGCTGAGGATACAGGTGGCTCTAGCAGATGGGTTGATGGCTGCTTGCCGCAAGAAGGTTGGCCATTGAAGGTTTTATCTACTGAGTCCAGTTGCCACACAGACTGTTTTTCATCGGGTCATGGGTGACCACCACAGGACAGTGAAAATTTTAACAATGAGCCACTCGATGGCATTAGTTGCAGTTAACATCTGTTATCTCATTAGGCACATCTTTGTTTGAACTGTACTACAGATCAAGTTGCTGTAATCTTTGGGTGCAGGCTACTACAAGTATAAACTGCTCTTTTCTGCTTTCACTGCTGATTTCTGTTGGGTATCAGACTGTTCCTCAACCAGTCAAGCATCCTTGATAGAGTTCTTGATGCTATCCCTTGTCCCATATTTTTCAGGGCTGTAGGATACTATTACTTCTCGTAATTCACATGGAAGAAGTATCCCCCTTAGCTGTTCAGAGCATGGACAGCTTCAATAGCATAGTTTGGTATCATTAACTCAGTACTGGTCCATTTTAGTCTGTACTAGACTCTTGGTCTTTGAGCTTGATGGCCTGGATAGGGTCCTCACATTGGGCTTCTGGTGGGTCCAAATGGCAGTTTTGCATGGTTTGCCATTCTCTGAAGGGTGTTAAGCTACTTAGGTCTCCTCTGAGTTGTGTATAACGTAAACCTTGTTTGCATGTTTGGAGTAAGATTATTTTGGTGCATCCTTAAGCTCTTAGTTTGAGGATTCCTGCCCAGATTAAGGTATCATTGCACCTTTTCATAAGGCTTTCTAGTAGGACGTGACATGGTGAATGGTGTTCTAGGGGCTATGTAACGAGCTAGATTTCATGGCTTCAGGACCTTCTTGTTAATATGCCTCATGATGTTGGAAGTGAGAGTTGGGTATAGACTGATTTTCTTCCCTTTTACCTCACTATCTCATCCTTCATGTGTTACTGTCTCTTCCTTCTCGGCCACTCAGTTGGCAGACTAGACCATTGCCTCAGTGGGTTTCCATTGACTGGATGTGAGCCAGGGCTTGGAGTTTGTTGGTCACCTGCTAGTATAGCAAGTCTGAACATTGGTTCCCTTGTTTCATGGGGCTGGGTGGAAAGGATGAGGCAGCATTGAAGTCTTTAGTTGCCCACTGAGTTAAGGTGGTTGTGTAAATTCTGTGGGCATTCAGTGCTTGCAGAATTGAGCATTTGCTCTACATGGGCCTCAGTTTATTCCATGACAAGAGTCTAGCTTGGTTCCTCCTCAGACTGGAGTGGCCAGTTCATGGTATTAGTTTGTCATTGCAGACAGGAAGTTTAAGTGAGGCAGGACATGGTCTTTGGGACAAGCGCATTGGAGGCAGGCTTGTCTAGTGCCCTCCCTATTTGAGGACTGCTTTGGTACTTCCCAAGCTTTTGGACTGGTCTGGAGTGGTGATAAGGAAAAATTAGGTCTTTACTGCTAATTTTCTTTACTTGAGTCCCTTCTGATCATTTCAGAAACCCTCTGCAATTGGGCATCCTACAAGGTGATTTGTTAGAAGTTCTGGGTCACTGTCTTGGAGCTAACGTGGGTTGATTTCCGCTGGTCTCCAATCATTGATTTGATCAGTGTGTGTGCGTCTTTCTTTTCATTGGGCCTTTTTATAGAGTTCATATTATCTGGTTGGTGTTGCCCTTTTGTTTTGAAGGGGGCTCTGTTAACTTTGTTAGAAATAGTGGCTAGATGTGGACAGTGACGTCAAATCAATTGTTGGTCTCCATCTGCTGGTAGGAGAGCATAAACGCACACATCTGGACTGGTCTGGAGAGACTCCAAAGAAAATTTAGCAGGTGAGATCTGGTTTCCCCATTTTGGTTAGTCAGGAACTTGTTCTTGAGGGAAGATGCTGTTTCGAAAGAGCAAATGCCGAAAGATGGCAATTCTGTGGTTAAAACTTGATCCTCTGCTTTGTGTTTGCCCCAAACTACCATAGCCTAGCACAGCCTAATGGGAAAACGGGGAATTTACCATATGAATGTTAGTCTGGATACTGGTTGGGGGGGTTGGGAATGTGGCAGCAAATGAAAGTATTAGAAAATTGGATCTTTATCTAGTCAGGTTCTGCATTGTTCTTGGCTTAGCACATAGATTTGTAAAGGGCCCTTCTTTTTTCCTATGCATACAGATTAAAGGGAAAACCTGCCCTCCAGGACCTGAAGTTATTGACCCCAGTGCGACGTTCCGTACGAATTGAGCATTCTGTTTCACATTATCCAGATATCCTGCAGGAGCACGACACTGTTGTGGCCTCTCTGAACGAGCTGCTGGACATGGCAGAAACAAGCTCATTTGTATACCGTCAGAATGAGGCCCTGCCAAAAGAGATAGACACTCAAATCCTTGGACTGTAGTTTTTAAAGAAAATGTAGCATGTTTATGATCCCACAGCTGAGTTCCTTCAAATTCACAATACTGAATTTTGCTCAACAGTATTTAGGCAAGTTAAAACTCGCAAGATTACGGAGAAGGCGGTGATGTTACCACATTTTAGAGAAATAACTTTCTTCTGTTTTAACACCTGTTCACTTGTGCAGCACAAGCAGCAGAATACATTCCATGCTATGTACTGTAAGAACAAGGATTCAGAAGCATAACTTTAGAAAGAAAACTAAGCTTTCATTTATTACCGAAGAATGCAAAAATAAAAAAAAAAGCTTATAAATATTTCAACAATAAAGAATTGTTGCATCTATTCTTCCAAAAGCTTTTAATGTAAATGTGCCCTTATTCAAAATTTTAAACTGCTATATTATATATATGTACAGTGTCTTTATTGTTTATAATAAAATTGCTATATGTGGAATATTTTATGTAATGTAATTATTTACTTTCTTCCTTTCTGATTCTGAACGTTGTCTACACACCATAGAAAATCCCCCCCCCCCCCCACTGTAGCGGCAGAGCGCAAACAATCCAATAATACCAGGAGTCTGTTCAGAAGGTCCAAATCATTTATTTGTGCACAAGACTCAAGCAGAATCACATTCAAAATGGCTGAGCCATGGCTGTTAGTAAAACAACTTTTATACTGTTCTTTTCCATTCTAGACATAGGCAAACTTTCCATTGGTCCTGGTAACCCCTCTCGCTCCATCTATTGGTCCCGGTACCGTTATGTAGTTGTCCAATGAGGACCTTGGTCTGGGCTCAGCACCTGTTTCCCCCCCTTTACAGTCCTCATTACAATGGTTAGTTCTTAGACTCTTGATACAATTCTCCTCCAAGGTCACTGGCTAACCAAAACACATGGGAAAACAGGGCACTGTAACTTTTCTTTCAGCAGAGTTAATTAATTCCATAGAAGCTTCACACATCTTATCAGTTCCAATTAAAGTTGTTTTTCTATCTCCTCTAAGTTTCGTTTCTGCTTAGCTATGCTGGGTTATGCTTAGTTAAGTTTCGATTCTATGGAAGCAGTATGGGGGGGGGTTTCACTCCTCTGGGCCTAACCATATGCTTCATTTACAGGTCAAGCTGCTTCAGCCTGTCTGTTTAGTTCAAGCAGCATGGATCATAGGCCTTCGCCTACCACATTCCCCCCTTTGATTAATCTCACCCTATTGTTAATAAGGTGTGAGAGTTAAATCACTCAATTACACTGGAGTCGGATTACGACCATACATACTAGGATTAGGGTGCCATAGGGCCAATATCTTAGTGGCAGTCTTGCGTTCTACGGTATTTTCGATCACACTGTTAATAGAGCACATACAGCATGGGATTATACATGGTAACAGTAAAAACAAGACTACAAATACTAATATTATCATAATAAAAGTAGTAAGTCCCCCCCAGGCCAGAGAAGATAGATTCGAACCAGTTAGGTATCTTAAGACTATGCCAGGTCTGTACTGGCACATAAGCTTGTTTTCGCATGTTTTCAGCAATCTCTTCAACTACTTGACCCTTGTCATCTATCTTCAAACAACAATTGGTTAAATTCAACTTACCACATACTCCTCCTTCAGCTGCTAACAAATAATCTAGTGCCAAGGGATTCTGATATATGGCAGTACGCATTTGTGTGCTTTGTCTAGCTAGAAGTGTAAGTGCTTGACTGGTCTCATTAGTAATTAGTTCAACCACAGCTTGTAAACGTATGATACGGTTTATCATATACACAGGGGTCCGGTATCCCCAAGTGCCATCTTGCTCCCAAGTGGCTGGTCCATAATAGGCAATAATTCTCTCAGGTGGCCAGTCTTCCCCTTCCCATCTCTCCCATTTGCCTATCTTCAAAGCTGCTCTTTTCTGTCTCTTGGTATAGACTGGGTAACCTAATTGTTCTCCATGTTTTGTGGGTAACAGAAAGAAAGAAGGTCGGATGGTTCCCAAGACACATGCCCCTCCCCAGTGAATAGGGAGTCGAGCGTATGCTCGGGTTCCACAGATCCAATACAAGCCAGGTGGGGCTTGCCAGGCATGAGGCTGGGCAAGGTTAGTCCATAAATCAGCAAGCTCAGGGAATTGTGATAATGGGTTGGTGGGTTCAGATGCATTAACTCCTGACCACCAGGATGTCTGTTTTGTGGTGTCATTATAAAACTTCTGGCTAAGACAGACAAGCTGTCCTACCTTCAAGGTGAATTGGGGTCCAGTCCGAGCATAACACAGACGTCCAACTATTGGGTGTGCTAATACCCATTCACTGGTGGTCTTGTGCAGCTCTGTATGATTGTAGGCTATGGAGTAATTCAGTTCTTGTGCCTCCCAAGGCCACTGATCACCCATCCTAGTTCCTCCGCAGAAGTAGCAGTCTGAAATGTGGAGACTAGATACGACTGCTCCAGCTAACTCTAAGAACAAATTTTGTGAAGGATGGGGAATGTTGATCTTGTTTACATGCATAGTTTCATAGAAAGTATTATGTATATGATACCGTGATGAACGATGGGCCTGGGTATTCAGTCTTATATATACAATGGTTCCGGGATCTGTCCCAGAGCCTGCAATGCGCAGTCCAAATTTGTACCCTTGCTTCCAAGCACTGGGGTTTATTATGTATAACTAATGGGTTACAGGCACCCTTCTTACATTTTTCTGGATTCTTTAGAGAGGGCTTAAGTAGGGCTGCCATTCGATTATCCCTGGTATTCTCTACCATACCAGTTTTCCATGTAGCATAGAACACACATTCCCATTTTGGACAATAGTAGTCTTTTACTGGTGCTGTGCTATATTCATTTGCTAAAACTCGTTTACCTGTACATGCCCCCTACCTGGTGGTTCCTTCTGGACACACATACTTATGATCATAATATGCTTTTTCCCAGTTAGTACAATGAGACCAACCATCTCTATTTATAGCATCGCAAGCATCAAAATACAAAACAGCACTCTTGGTAGGGTTAGTGAGTGGGGGTGTGGCATTAAGTAAGGCTCCATCTGCATCATCCCATCGTATTTCTAGAGTATAATAGGATGGGTTCTGATGTGGGCTATAACAAACTTTAGTATTTCCCTTAGTACAAACGTTCAGTTCAGTGGTGTATATACACCGGCTCACTGTACCAGTACAGGTATAGTAAGAATGATAAAGCAAAGTCTGAGTTACTTTCATTCCAGTTCGAGTGGAAGTAATGCAGGCAGTGCATGGGGGTAAAGCAAGGACAAGTTCAAATTTCCCCAGGCAGGCAACCAGGACAAAGTAGAAACAAAGATGCATGTTGATTGTAGTCCTTCTGAGTCTCCGCTGGAAAATCTTGACCTCGACGTTCACTGTCTTTTTGGCACAATGCCGACCCATTTGCTAATGAAGCAATTCAACGGGTGTCAATGTTGATTGAAGATCCTCAAGATTCCGCTGTATGCCCACTTACCAACCGTAGTTGGCCTGAAGAAAGTCTGTGAGTACAAAGTTATTCAATGAAGAAACAAGTGTTTTTGCTGTGTTGGAAACAGCAATCCTCTTCGAAAGACTTGTCAACTGTAGAACACTGCAGTTCTCAGGCGGCCCAGAGGAGCTCTAGGCCGCCGGTTGCCGCCTCAGGGTGAGCCGCAAAGGAATATCAGGATGTTGCACTGCTGTCCACTGATCTGGCTCTGGAACTGCTGCTGGCTTGACTTTGCTGTGATGGATCCAAGATTCGATTTCTGCGACCTTGACAGCTGTTGGTGTAGACAGGATGACGGTATACGGTCCCTTCCAATGCGGTTCCAGCAGTGTCTTCTTCCAATCTTTGATCCACACCGAGGTACCAGGCTTGTAGGGATGCAAGGATTCCGTCAAGTTGATGGGTAACTGGTCCTGTATCCACGCATGAAGAGTCTGCAGAACAGAACTAAGAGCTAGAAGTTCTTGTCTGGTTATCTCTGAACCAATTTGTGTCAAGCTCCCTTTGACCCCCTGTACTATTGGTGGGGGCCTACCATATATGACTTCAAAGGGAGAAAATCCTGATTTCACAGGGGCTGAGCATATTCTAAGTAAAGCTATTGGGAGAACTTGGGGCCACTTCAGGTGGGTCTCCTGGCATAGCTTAGACAACTGAGATTTTAGTGTGCGATTCATTCGCTTAACTTTCCCTGAACTCTGGGGTCTATATGCAGTGTGTAACTTCCATTGTATCTGTAGGGCACTCGCTAACTGTTGGGTAATCTGAGATACGAATGAGGGCCCATTATCTGATCCTATTACTGCAGGGATTCCATATCGGGGGATGATTTCCCTCAGCAATACTTTGGTAACTTCTCTGGCTTTTTCAGTCCTGGTGGGGAAAGCTTCCACCCACCCAGAGAAGGTGCAAATTAAAACTAACAAATAGCAATATCCACTGACTTTTGGCATTTCAGTAAAGTCTATTTGCAAGTTGTGCGTAGGAGTTACACCACCTGATTGGGCTCGGGGTGGTGGTGTAGGACCTTGCTTGGCATTGTTCTTCGTACAAGTTACGCACTGGCGGGCTACTGAGGCTGACACGGCTCCCAACAGTGCAATGCAGAAATGGGGACTGAGTGCCTTTTCCATTGCGCTTTTCCCATAATGTGTAGCTTGATGAAAGGCCTTTACAAAGGCTGGTCCCAATGATTCAGGGATCACTATTCGTCCTGGAGATTGGTTGCCCTCGGCTGGTGGCAGCTCAATCCATCCGTCCTTCAGTACCCCCTTTTCTGTAGTGCAATAATAGTCTAGTTCCCTTGTGGTATATCGTGGCGTCCACAAGTTGAGGGGTACTGGAAACAATGCTGCTTGTACTGGTGTTACCTGTGGTGAAATCTGGCCTGTCATGGCTGCTTTGCGCGCTGAGGCATCAGCAAATCTGTTTCCTTGGGCAACTTCTCCTTTTCCTGTTTGGTGTCCTCGGCAATGCATAACAGCAACTTGTGCTGGGGCCCATACTGCATCTAGTAACATCAATATTTCTGGGCCGTACTTAATTGATTTGCCTCCCGAGGTAATAAGTCCTCGTTCTTTATACAGAGCTCCATGAGCATGCAAAGTTGTGAAAGCGTACTTTGAGTCTGTAGACACATTCAACTGGAGTCCGGCACCTAATACTAGTGCCCTTGTTAGCGCTATCAATTCTGCTTTCTGCGCTAATGTTCCTGAGGCAAGAGCTGATGATTCAATGACTTTCTCCCGGGTGACTACTGCATACCCGGCACAACGTCGTCCATTGATGATGAGGCTGCTTCCATCCACGAAGTAAGTCTGGTCAGGGTTTGCTATAGGTACATCAGTTAGGTCAGGTCGACTTGAAAACACAGTGTCCATGACTTCCATACAGTCATGTTCTGGTGGGTCCTTGCTGATTGGTATCAAGGTGGCTGGGTTTAAGGCATGGCTCACTTCCAATTGTATCTGAGGATTTTCGCATAACATGCTCTGGTACTTCAGCATTCGGGAATTAGTGAACCAGTGGTTTCCTTTCTGCTCCATGAGGACAAGCACAGCGTGTGGTACTGGAACGCGCAGGTTCTGCCCTAAGGTGAGTTTGTCTGCTTCACTCACTAACAATGCTGTGGCTGCCATAGCTCTCAAACATGGTGGCCATCCTTTGGCTACAGTGTCCAACTGTTTTGATAAGTATGCTACGGGCCGCTCCCATTGTCTGAGTCAACATTCCCAGAGTGTTCCCCTGCATTTCATGTACAAATAAATGAAAAGGCTTCTGGACATCTGGTAGTCCAAGTGCTGGTGATGACATTAACGCTTCCTTCAAGACTTTAAAAGCTTCATCTTGGTCAGGTCCCCACTCTAGTGGTGATTTCTCTTCTCCTTTGGTGGCTTCATATAGTGGTTTAGCAATTTGAGCAAAGTTGGGTATCCATATTCGGCAGTATCCTGCTGCTCCCAAGAAGGCTCTGACTTGTCTCCTGGTAGTTGGGGTTTGGATACTGCACACAGCTTCTTTTCTTTCTGGTCCCAGTCGTCGGCTTCCTTTGGTCAGCCGGAAACCCAGATACTTTACTTCCGTTTGGCATAGCTGCGCTTTGGCTCTGGAAACTTTATATCCTGCTTCATCTAATAGTTGTAAAAGGTCATTTGTGGCTTGTACACATTCACTCTCTGAGGTGGCAGCTATCAACAAGTCATCCACATACTGAAGAAGCACTCTTTCCCCAGGGGTTACAGGATAACTTGAAAGATCTTGGTTCAGTGCTGCACTGAAAATGGTGGGTGAGTTCTTGAATCCTTGAGGCAATTGTGTCCAGGTGAGTTGGCCCCATCTGCCTGAGACAGGGTCCTGCCATTCAAAGGCAAACAACAATTGACTAATCGGAGCTAATCGTATGCAGAAAAAGGCATCTTTCAGATCCAGGACAGTAAAGTGGGTAGCTTCAGCAGGTATCAATCCTAAGAGTGTATAGGGATTTGGCACAACTGGATGTATGGTCTCAACAGCTTCGTTCACTCTGCTCAAATCTTGTACTGGGCGGTAATCACCTGTCCCAGGTTTCTTAACTGGCAGGAGAGGTGTATTCCAAGGTAATTGACATACCTGGAGAAGGCCATGCTTCAGTAATCTTAAGTGGTGATGGATGCCCTCAATGGCTGGTCTCTGGAGTGGGTATTGCTTAACATGCACTGGTGCTGCTCCAGGCTTGAGGTTCACGATTACTGGGGCTATGTGCTTGGCTAGGCCTGGTGGGTTATCTTCTGCCCATACTCCAGGAGGAGCCGTAATGCTTGCTGGTATGTTAAGATTGGTATCAAGAACTGGTTCAGTACTGTAATATCTCCACTCTTCTTCTCGGGGAACAGTAAGCACCATTAGCCCTGCAGGTTTTGGATTTACAGTCATTTGCATTTCTCCTTTCTCAGTGAAGGATATTTGGGCCTGCAGCTTGGCTAGCATATCTCGTCCCAGTAGCGGCACGTGGCATTCAGGCATATAAAGGAATTGGTGTGCTATTTGCTGTCCCCCTAATTCACATACTCAGTCTTTCAGGAAAGACTTGGTGGCTTTTGTGCCAGTTGCTCCCATAATAGTGACTGCTCTTGTGGACAAAGGGGCTATTTGCTTATCTATTACAGAATGTTCTGCTCCAGTATCAACCATAAAGTCCATGAATTGGTTCCCTATTTTTAAACAGACCATAGGCTCCTGGGAACCTAAAACGAATTCGGAGCCCGGTCTGTCCTAATCTGTTTCATCGAGATCATAGTCCGTGGCGGCTACAACTGCCTCTACGGCCTCTTCTCTTTTCCGTTGGAAATGTACTCGAGTCGTTCCTCTGCGATTCTGCGATCGGCCTCTTTCCCTCTCTCGCCGAGGGGCGTTCTCTTCTTCGTGTGAGGCATCTTTGAGTTGCGGGCATGCATTCCTCCAATGTCCTTCTTCCTTGTAATAAGCGCATTGATTCGCGCCTAGCGTGGGCCGGCTATCTCCTCGGCCCCGTCCTCTACCTCTGCTCCTTCGGTTAGGGAAACCTCCCCGTTTCTGTTCAACTAAAGCGGCAGCCAAAAAATCTGCCTCCTTCATTTTATGGTCACTTTCTCTCTGTCTTTCATTATCACGATTCACAAACACTCTATGGGTGACATCCAGTAGCCGAGTTGCATTCATGCCCGCAAACCCTTCTAATTTCTGTAATTTTCGTCTAATATCTGGTTGAGACTGGCTGACAAAAGCAGCATTCACCATACATAGGCTTCCTGGTGCAGCTGGGTCATAGGGAGTGTACATTCTGTATGCTTCAGTCTCTCATAAAACACTGCCAGGCTTTCATCTACGCCCTGGATAACTTCAGCTGTCTTTGTGAGATTCATGGCTTTCTGACCCCCCTTTCGCAGACCTTGTAAAAGGCCTTGGCGAAATCGTGCTAGAGCTCTAGATCCTATATCGGTGTTTGGATCCCACTGAGGATCTTCATTCGGAAATTCTCTCTTGGCTGCTTTGCGATTATCTATTCCTCCTTGTCCCTCTGCTAGGGGATTATCTGCTAGCCAATTAACGGCTGCTCGTATGATTCTCGTCCGCTCCTCAGTAGTAAATAAAGTAGACAGGAGCTGACGGCAGTCTGACCAAGTGGGTTGGTGAGTCTGCATAATTGTATTCATTAATTCTGTCAACTCTTGAGGCTTGTCAGTATAGGAGGCATAATGCAATTTCCAATTCAACAAATCAGTGGTGGAGAATGGCACATAAACTTAACTTGTGGGTCCCGGTACTATCTGGTGGTCCTCGTTTCTTACGGGTATTCCCGGGACTTGCTGCAGTGGCATTACTTTCTTAGTAGAAGCTTTCTGCATCTTGATAGAAAGCCCCAGCCCAGATGCAGAAAGCTCCTGTCTTAAGATAAGCTTAGTCTGGGAAGCCTCACTCGTAACAGATGAACTTGCACTAGCAACTGATTTTTCGCTTTCTGTCTCACCCTGTGAAGACGTTTCCTCTCCCTCTTCTAGTTCTTGTTCTGATTCAAGATTTCCCTCAGTCTCGGGCTGATCGGCCTCGTCAGAGGGCGGATCTTCTGGCTGCAGGTTGGGGGGTGGACTTCGCCGGTCCCGGGGTGCTGCTGTGGGACGCGGTGGTACTTTTACGGGGCACTGAGCTTGGGGCTATCTAATTACAACCTCCGGGGACTCAGGATCAACATGGACAGGTTTCTTTTCTTTCCCTGCCTTCTGTGTTTGTTCTGACATCGCTACCATTATTCTGCACTGTTCTTCATAACAGCGCTGTGCCCAAGGGGGCGGGTTCTCACAAATACCTAACCAGGAGTCTATATAAGGATACTGGTCGGGGTGCGCTGCTCGCACCTTCCGATGAACTGACTTAATAATTCCTATGTTAAATGTTCCATCTCGGGGCCACATGGGGTCTAAGGTGGACCACTCCCTAGTACACAAGAGTTGTAATCGTGACGCAGTCAATTTTACTCCATAATCTCCTCAATATCCTTTATTAAAATACTTAATCATACATTCTAATGGAGTGTGCCTAGTAGACCCTGCCCCTCCCATTTCGATGTGTGCGCGCAACAACAAACAGAAGGAGAAAGGAGGGTGGACCGTGGGTAAGGGGTCCTCACTGTCCTAGAAACACTCAAGGGAAACACAAAACAAGTCAAGATGACAGTCGCTTCCTCCTTTTTACGACCTGGACCTGGATGCGGTCGCCCGGCCAGGAAATGCGTTACTCAGGAGTCCAACTTCGCTTGGTCTTTATTACAAGACCTCTCAACCACACTTCATGCACACAATCATGCTAGCAACGTATCCCAAAAACCCAGTCCTGTCTCTTCTGACTAGGCTATACCAAATTCAAAATCAGTCAAAATCAAGAAGACGATGGCTTCACCCCGTGGATACACTATGCAGGGTTAATCGGACCGTCTTGAGAGCTCTTACCAAAATTCCAAACTGTTACAAGTGGCCAGTTACTAGTTCCAAGTTACAAGCTGCAGTTCTGACTCATCTGTCTAGACATACCAAAAACTATACTCACCGGATCCGGTCCCTGTTCCCGAGCAAGCGCATGAGTTGGACCTCGGACTCCCCTCATGGGTTCGAGGTGTTGGCTCCGTCCAGGTCCGGCACTTGCCGAGGCCTGGCCTAGCTCCCTCTGATGCAACTGGACCGGTGGCGCCCAGGAGCCGAGCCCACGTCAGGAGGGCATGAGCCTGGCAGGACCAAACCTATAGAGGCGGAAAGTCGTGGTATATCAGCCTGTATACCCTCTACAAACCACACCTTCCCGGCCAACGCACCAAGAATATGTAGCGGCAGAGCGCAAACAATCCAATAATACCAGGAGTCTGTTCAGAAGGTCCAAATCATTTATTTGTGCATAAGACTCAAGCAGAATCCCATTCAAAATGGCTGAGCCATGGCTGTTAGTAAAACAACAACTTTTATACTGTTCTTTTCCATTCTAGACATAGGCAAACTTTCCATTGGTCCCGGTAACCCCTCTCGCTCCATCTGTTAGTCCCGGTACCGTTACGTAGTTGTCCAATGAGGACCTTGGTCTTGGCTCAGCACCTGTTTCCCCCCCTTTACAGTCCTCATTACAGTGGTTAGTTCTTAGACTCTTGATACAATTCTCCTCCAAGGTCACTGGCTAACCAAAACATGGGAAAACAGGGCACTGTAACTTTTCTTTCAGCAGAGTTAATTCCATAGAAGCTTCACACATCTTATCAGTTCCAATTAAAGTTGTTTTTCTATCTCCTCTAAGTTTCGTTTCTGCTTAGCTATGCTGGGTTATGCTTAGTTAAGTTTCGATTCTATGGAAGTAGTATGGGGGGGGGTTTCACTCCTCTGGGCCTAACCATATGCTTCATTTACAGGTCAAGCTGCTTCAGCCTGTCTGTTTAGTTCAAGCAGCATGGATCATAGGCCTTCGCCTACCACACCACCACCACCAAAAAATAGGCAAAGCCAATGTTGAGTGGATGTTTCCACACGCCAAAGAAAAGGGGCTACAGGCTAACCAACTCCCTACTAAGTATTTCTGGTATCTCCAGGAACAAGCAGGAATGAGTCTTCACATATGGGTATCGTTGGTACCGACAGAGCCTGTGCGGGAACGCTCCCCAGCGTCCAGAAAGAAAGCTTTTGGGAGCATCCCACAGCGCCTGCGTGCTGCCTTCCCGCCTTTTCCAACCGCCTCTCTCCAGTTCTTTTCCGTGGAGCCAGCAGGTCGTGTTCCTGTCACCGCTGAAGAAGTTCTTTATTTTCTTTTATTTCTTTGGTCGTGCGTCTGCCGCCTTCGATGTCGGACCGGTACCGCCAGTCTGTCTTTCTTCAAAAAAAACCCTACCGTTTCCCACTTCTGTGCATTTTTTTCTTCTTTGTGCCTTAGGCCTAGGAAAAATTTCCTCATGGAAAAGCCCGCTTCCGGGTTTAAAAAGTGCACGAAGTGCAGCGGCACTATTTCTGTCACCGACACCCATGATTGGTGTCTAAAATGTTTGGGTCCTGACCACTCCATCACGGATTGTGAGTCCTGTTCCATGATGTCTGAAAGAGGTCGACAGAATCGAGCGGTCAAGCTCAGTACCCTGTTTCCCTCTGATGCAGCTTCGGTGGCATTGATGTCTTCCAGGGCTGCTTCTTCCTCCCATGGATCTGAGATAACCAAACATAAGTCCAGCCGGTCCTTGAAGGGTAGATCTCCCTCTAAGTATCGAGATGCCTCCGGGCTTGCTCTCGAGGATTCCGCACCGGCAAAATTACCCCGGCGGGAAGCTCCGGTTTCCAAAGCTTTATCTATGGGGTCACAGGTTGACATCGATGGTTCAGCCTTGACCGATTACCTGTTGCCATGTTCTGGGGTACCGGTGGTTTCCACTGGTACCGACATCCAGACATTGGTGTCGTCGATGGATCAGAATATTCTGACCATGCAGCATGCCATTACGGCATTCATACAAGCTGTGACGCCTCCGGTACCGCAACAAGCTCCGTTGTTGTTACCGGTTCCGGCACCGATATCAGTTCTGGTGCCGGTACCGATTGCATTTACATCGGCTTCGGTGTCGACTGCAGCAGTACCCTGTTCTGTGATGCCCATCGGTACCGATCACTCCCGATGTCGATACCACTCAGTACGCGTATCGGGCTCTGCAGGAGCATCCAGACAGGCGATACTTCGATTCCTCTGAAGACTCTGATGAATCAGAGGCTTCTGTCGACGCATCGGTACTCCTTCCTCAGGAGCCCTCTTCTCCAAAAAGAAGAATGTCTCCTCCAGGAGACTTGTCTTTTCAAGACTTCATTAGGGAAGTGGCCAGGGGCCTCTCCATTTTAGTGGCCCCTGAGGCAGAGCCTAGAGCCAAAAAATTGGATATTTTACAATATCCTAAGGCTCCTAAAGAGGCAGCTACTTTACCAATTCATGAGATCCTTTATGATCACATGTTGGGCATATGGGAGACTCCTTTCACCACCTCCCCTCATTCTTGTAGGTTGGACACCATGTACAGTGTTCCTCCTTGTCCTGGCTTTCATAAGACTCAGCTTCCTCACCACTCTATTGTGGTGGAGTCTGCTATAAAGAAGAGAGTGCAAAAAGGCACTCCTCTAATCCTCCACGAAGAGAATGCAGAACCTTAGATGCTTTTGGCTGGAGAATTTTCCAGGCCAATATGCTTGCTGCCAGAATCAACTCCTATAGTCTCTCTATATGGGGATGTTTCTAAAAGAAGTTACAAATCACCTGCAGACTTTAGCCCCTTTTATTTCAGAAGATAAAAGGGAGGAGTTTCTCACCTGGCTTAAACATGCCCAGGATGTGTCCAAATTTTCCCACCATGCAGCCTTTGACTCTTTTGAGTGTGCCAGCAGAGCTTTGGCTATTGCCATAGGTGCACGCAGAGTTGCTTGGTTACAAGCTTCTGATTTGGAACCTTGGGTCCAAGATGGATTAGGAAATCTTCTTTGTACAGGTGAAAACCTTTTTGGAAAGGATTGGCAAGCAAAGGTCAATCAGATGGATGCTGAAAATTCTGCTTTAGATAGACTTTCAAAGTCTACTTCTGCTCCTGTTAAGAAAAGGTTGTTCAAAAAGGGTTTTTTTCCCAAAAAGGGGAGATATCCTCTGTATGGTCAGCAGGCATCTTGTGCAGGTCGTTTTGCTGCAAAGCGACAACGACAACAACCTAAACAGGCCAAGCCTAAGGTTGCAAGGACTGCTATGGCCCAACAGCCTCAGCCTCCTCAGGGCCTTTGACTTACAACTAGAGAACTTAGCCTTTCTGGCTCTAAAAGAACCAGAGCCTCTCACCATTCCAGGAAGGTTAGCTCACTTTGCTCTGTTGTGATTTGTTCCCATCTGGGAGCAATGGACCCTCTCCATCATAAGGGAGGGGTACAAGCTTCATTTCCTAAACCTTCCTCCTCACACCATGGTGAGACAGTTCAATTCTCCAACATCTCTCCTCGTCCTTCTGGGTCAGGAGATTGCTACCCTTCTTGCCCAAGGGGCAATAGAAGAAGTACCCCTTCTTCAACAGGGCTCAGGGTTCTACTCCCCTTATTTTCTTATCCCAAAGAAAACAGAGGGCTACAGACCCATATTAGATCTCAGAGAATTGAACAAGTTTCTATGCAAGAAGAAATTCAAGATGATTGCTCTCGGTGCTCTCCTTCCATACCTTCAGAGTCAGGATTGGCTTTGCTCTCTAGACCTCAAGGATGCGTACACCCATGTCCTCATCCATCCAACACACAGAAGGATCCTTCGGTTCCTTTATCAAGGGAAGCACTACCAATACAGAGTGCTTCCTTTCGGTCTGGCCTCTGCACCAAGAGTGTTCACAAAATGCATGGCAGTAGTAGCTGCATTTCTACGCACTCTAGGGATATTTGTATTCCCATATCTGGACGACTGGCTCATCGGAGCTCCATCCCAGTCAGAGGCCCAGACTTCCCTGGCCTACACAAGGCGTGTTCTTCAGTATCTGGGACTTGTAATAAACAACCCAAAATCCAATCTCACCCCTACTCAGTCATTAGAGTTCATAGATAGGCCCTTGCAGTTGTGGTATCTTTCCCAGGCCCATTGCCTACGCTTGGTGCAGTTAGCCTCACAAATTCAGTTAAAGTCCCATTTAACTGCTCGAGAGATGTTATAACTGTTAGGCCACATGGCATCCACCGTGCATGTGGTTCCTTACGCTCGCCTTCACATGAGGGCAGCTCAATGAACTCTGTCCACCCAATGGACCCAGGCATCAGGGTGCCTGTCAGACAAAATAGCAACCTCCAGTCGCCTCTTTTGGTCTCTCCAGTGGTGGAAGTTCACTCAAAATCTGTTGCTGGGGTCCCTGTTCAACAGTTGTTACCCCAAGCAACCCTTACAACAGATGCCTCTCCAAGGGGTTGGGGAGCTCATCTACAAGATCTCTCCACCCAGGGCATCTGGTCTCCACAGGAAATTTCTCTACATATCAACCTCTTGGAGCTCAGAGCAATTTTTCTAGCTCTGAGTCTTCCACACCCTGCTCAGCTACAAGACAGTCCTCTTCCACACGGACAACCAAGTAGCCATGTTCTACGTGAACAAGCAGGGCGGGACTGGCTCTGTCACTTTGCAACGAAGCTTTGAGATTGTGGGCCTTCGCCAGAGAGCATCAAATTCATCTCATGGCAGTGTATCTTCCAGGGGTTCAAAACTCTTGGGCAGACAGACTCAGTCGAGTTCTGCTTCTACACGAATGGTCCCTCCATGGGGACCAGATAGCCAGGATTGTTTGAATTTGGGGAACCCTGGACATAGACCTGTTTGCAAGTCCGTGGAATGCTAAACTTCCCCGGTTATTAGAAAAGGTTCAGAGAAGAGCCACCAAAATGGTAAAGGGGATGGAAGGATACTCCTATGAAGAAAGGCTAAAAAGGTTAGGGCTCTTTAACCTGGAAAAGAGACAGCTGAGGGGAGATATGATAGAAGTCTATAAATTAATGAACGGAGTGGAACGGGTAAACGTAGATCGATTGTTTACGTTATCAGAATATAGACAGACTAGGGGACATGCAATGAAGCTACAGCGTAAACTATTTAAGACTAATAAAAGAAAATATTTTTTCACTCAACGTGTAATCAAATGCTGGAATTTGTTACCGGAGGATGTAGTAAAGGCTGTTAGTGTAGCTGGGTTTAAAAAAGGTTTGGACAAGTTCCTGGAGGAAAAGTCCATAAACCATTATTAAGAAGGGACCCAGGATATCAATGCTTGACCCAGTACAAGCATTGTGGAACCTGTGTCTTTTGGGGAAACTGCTAGGTACGTATGACCTAGATTGGCCACTGTTGGAAACAGGATACTGGGCTTGATGAACCTTGGTCTGACCCAGTATGGCATATCTTATGTTCTTATGTTCTGTTCCAGGATTCCGTGTCAGGGAGTTCAGGCCAGGGATGCCTTCTTCCTTCAGTGGGGGCAAGACCTCCTCTATGCCTTTCCACCCATTCCCAAGACACTGTTCAGGCTTCAGAGAGACAAGGGGTCTATGATCCTCATAGCACCACATTGGCCACCCCAAGTGTGGTACCCTCTACTTCTGCATCTCTCTCAAGCTCACTCCCTGGACTTGGGATTTGCTCCAGACCACCTGTCCCAGGAGGAGGGAACGTTGTGGCACCCAAATCTCCAGTCTCTTCATCTCAGGGCCTGGTTGCTGAAGGCCTAGACCTTCAAGATTTGCATATTTCTCAGCAGGTGAAGGATATCCTTCATGCTTCCAGAAAGCCTTCCACTAGACATTCCTATGCTTTTAAATTGAAAAGGTTTACCATTTGGTGTGAAGAGAAGTGTCTTAACCCTCTTGCAATACCTCTGAATTCTTTACTAGAGTATTTGCTGCATTTATCCCATGCAGGCCTTAAAACGAATTCAGTAAGAGTCCATTTGAGTGCTATTGCAGCATCCCTTAAGCCTCTCAATGGACAGCCTATTTCCTCTCATCCTCTTATTGCAAGATTCATGAGGCCTTCTTTTAACTAAACCTTCCATTAGACCACCTCCAGTGGCATGGGACTTGAATTTGGTTCTTGGCCAGCTTATGAAGCCACCCTTTGAACCCTTAGCCACTACCTCCTTGAAATTCCTTTCTTGGAAGGTTATTTTTCTCATTGCAGTCACTTCAGCTTGCTGCATCAGTGAGCTGCAAGCCTTGGTGGCTAATCCTCTTTATACAAGGTTCCATCATGACAAGGTAGTCCTCAGGACTAATCCACACTTTATGCCTAAAGTGGTCTCACCTTTTCATCTGAACCAGAAGGTGTATTTACCTATCTTTTTTTCCAGGACCTCATGCATCAAGTGCAGAGAGGAATCTCCATACCCTGGATTGTAAGAGCGCTCGCTTTTTACTTACAAAGGACACAGCAACATAGAAAGTCCTCTCAACTCTTTGTTGCTTTTGATCCCTCTCAATTAGGACTTCCAGTCTCTAAGAGAACTCTGTCCAATTGGATTGCTCAGTGTGTTTCTTTTGCCTACCAGAGTAAGAACCTTTCTCTGGAGGGCCATGTCACAGCTCAATGTGAGGGCCATGGCAGCCTCTATGGCTCATCTAAACTCTGTGTCCATCGACCAAATCTGTTGAGCGGCCACCTGGGCCTCGGTTCATACCTTTACAGCCCATTACTGCTTGGACAAGGACTCCCGCTGGGATGCCTTGTTTGGTCAGGCTGTTCTCAAACACCTGTTCCATACCTAATCAACTCTTACCCCCATCCCTGGTTGGATGCCCAAGATCCATGGGGGGGAGGTAGAGCCCTTCTCAGGGACTCACAACCTTGGGGATCTCCCTGGCATCTCCAGCTGGGGCGTCCCCATATGTGAAGACTCATTCCTGCTTGTTCCTGGAGATAGCACAGTTACTTACTTGTAACAGGTGATCTCTGGGAACAGCAGGAATAAGTCTTCACAACCCCCCCACCTCCCAAAGGAGTTGTGTCTCTCTATCTTTCCTTTCCTCTCTGTCTCAGCTCAAACCGTGAACTGGAGAGAGGTGGTTGGGAAAGGCGGGAAGGCAGCGCGCAGGTGCTGTGGGATGCTCCCAAAAGCTTTCTTTCTAGATGCTGGGGAGCGTTCCTGCACAGGCTCTGTCGGTACCGACAATATCCATATGTGAAGACTTATTCCTGCTGTTCCCAGAGATCACCTGTTACAGGTAAGTAACTGTTCTTTTTCTTAACCTACAGAGTAAATGATGGCAGATGGATGAATTGTCCCTGCCCATATTATTCTAACTGGTTTAATTTTAATGTGTTATTGTAATTTAAGTAGTACAATACAAAATGATCATGTTTGATGTAATAAATGGAGGAAGGACAGTAAGGAAATCCACAGTACTACCATTTAACTTTCAAAAGGGAGACTGTTAAGATGAGGAAAATAGTTAAGAAAAAAACTAAAAGGAGCAGTTGCAAAGATTTAAAGATTTACATCAAGTATGGGTATTTAAAAGTACTATCTTGGAAGCTCAAACTAGCTGTATTTCATGCTTTAAGGAAAGTGGAAGGAAATCCAGATAACTGCCAGCATGGTTTAAAGATGAGGTCCGGAGGTGGCTGTTGCCAAAAAAGTATCTTTCAGGAAATGTTAAAAGGAGCCAAATGATGAAAACTGGAAACGTGTACTGGCAAGTTAGGTGCAAAGCATTGATAAGGCAGGCAAAGAGAATTTGAGAAGAAGCTTGCTGTGGAAGCAAAAATGTGTAATAGACTTTTTCAAGTGCATTCTTAAAAAAAAAACCTGTGATTTAGTTGGGCCATTAGATGATAGAGGGGTAAAAAAGGGCACTAAGAGGGGACAAGGCCATAGCAGAGAGATGGAATGGATTCTTTGCTTTGGTCTTTAATGAGGAAGATGTAGGGATGTTATCCATGACTGGAATGATATTTAAAGATGCTGCAGAAGAATGGAAAGAAATATCGATGCACTGGGAAGATGTATTGCAACTATTTGAACTGAAGAGTAGCAAATCACCTAGACCGGATGTTATAAATCCAAGGGTGTTGAAAGAACTAAATATGAGATTGCAGACCTATTAGTAATCTGTGAACTTCATTAAAATCATCTGTAATACCTGATGACTGGGGGATGGCCAATGTAATGCTGATTTTTTAAAAAAGGGTTCAGTGGTGATCCAGGAAACTACAGACCGGTGAGCCTGACATCAGTCCCAGAAAAAACTGTAGCAGCCATTAAAAATTACTGAACATGTAGATAGTCATGGTTTAATGGGAGACAGCTAACATGGCTTTAGCCAAGGAAGATCTTGTTTTACAAATCTATTATGGGGTGGGTTGTTTTTTTGAAGGTGTGAATAAACAGGTAAACAAAGGTGAGTCAGTTGATATAGTGTATCTGGATTTTCATAAAGCCTTTGACAAGGTCCCTCATGAGACTTGGCAAAATTAAAAAGTCATGGGATAGGAGGCAGTATACTATTGTGGATCAGGAACTGGTTAAAAGATAGAAAGCAGAGGGTAGAGCTAAATCGGCAATTTTCCCAATGGAGAAAGGTGAATAGTGGAGTACCCAGGGATCTCTGTTCGGTCCACAGCTTTTTAACATATAAATGACGTGGAAATGGAAATAACAAATGAGGTAATAAAATTTGCAGGTGACACAATTATTCAAAGTTGTTAAAAACCCATGAGGATTGTGAAAAAATGCAAGAGGACCTTGATAAATTAGAAGCTTGGGCATCCAAATGGCAGATGAAATGTAATGTGGACAAGTGCAAAGTTGGTGGCAAGGAGGCCTATCCGGAGTCTGGGGGAGGACAAAGACAGGGAATTCACCCTAGTAAAGGGCCCCCTTTTACCAAGACAGGGTAGGAAAGCCATAAACACCTCCAGGGATCAGAAAACCTCCATGTGGAAAACATTTCAGGCTCCCCCTAGTGGAATGAAGGGGAGAGGATACAAGGCTCAGAATCCTTTAGGCAGTGAATGCTTCAAGCACTCGGGTGCCTGGAGTCAGGCTGATTGCCGTCACCTGAGTAGGGTGGGATTGGAGCTAGAGCCCTGGAAGTATAAACCCAGAGCAGAGTATGATTTAGAAAAGGAAAGGAAGAGAGGAGAAGCAAGAAGCCAGGCTGAGCAGAGCAGAGGAACGGAGCTTCCAGCTGGAGAGAGTGCTATTTGGCACGTAGCATGGCTGCAGGACAGTTTGCAGCCAGGAACAGGAGAGACTCCAAAATCCCCCGGGAGGCTGTTAGCTGAGCAGGATGGGGAAACAGAGCCTATGCAGCTGGGAGAGCCTGAGGTGAAGCTGATTGAGGACACTCCCATGGACTGTTCCTTGTGCCAAGCTAGAAACCTGGGGAACATAGAAAAAGCAAGCCAGTCCTGAAAGAAGGTCTCCCAAGAAAAAGGTACCCTTATACCACAAGCAGGGTGGCTGAGAACCTCATGTGTTTATAAAGGGGAAGTTTACCACAGACTTTAAATGTGTGTTTTTTTTCTGTTTGGTGCTTTAGCCAGCAAAGCTAAGAAGGGAATACAATTAGGCTTGCTGGTAAAGACTGGATCCTGCAATAGAGAGAACCTTTAAAACTGCATTTTGTGGTTGGAAATGTTTTGGACAATTTTTGCTTCCAGAGTCCTGAACCAACAATCCTATGTGTGGTATGATCGAACCATTGTGTATATAAAAATAATACATTTCTGTCATTTGCCTTACCTACTTGAGCCTGACTACAGCTTTCTGCATGGTGCACTCATACAGCTGAATAAGGACTACATTTCCCAGAGGGCATTGCAGGGAAATAGTTTTAAAAAAGCTGAAACAGCATACAGCAGAAAGTTCCTTCAATAATCCACGCCCCTCTAACCTAGGGGCGAGTGGTGGTGGCGGCGTGACAAGTTATGCACCTAGGAAAAAGCAACCCAAACTATGGCTACACAATGCAAAGTTCCACATCAGGAACTACCATTCAAGAAAAAGATTTAGGTGTCAAAGTAGATAAAATGTTGAAACCCTCTTCCCAGTGTGCAGCGGCAGCTAAGAGAGCAAATAGAATGCTAAGTATCATAAGGAAAGGAATGGAGAATAAAACAAAGGGTATTATAATGCCTCTGTATTGTTCCTTGGTGCAAGTGCACCTTGAATATTGTGTGCAATTCTGGTTGCCATTTCTTAAAAAGGATATAACGTTATTAGAAAAGCTACAGAGAAGAGCCACCAAAATGGTAAAGGGGATGGAAGGATACCCCTATGAAGAGAGGCTAAAACGATTAGGGCTCTTCAACCTAGAAAAGAGATGGCTGAGGGGAGATATGATAGAGGTCTATAAACTAATGAATGGAGTGAAATGGGTAAATGTAGATCGGTTGTTCATGCCATCAAAATATAGAAAGACTAGGACATTCAATGAAGCTACAGGGTAACCTTTTTAAGACTAATAAGAATTTTTTTTCACTCAATGTGTAACCAAACTCTGGAATTCGTTACAGGAGAATGTAATAAAAGCTGTTAGTGTAGCCTCATCATGCCAATATTACCTCTCTTCTCAAGTCATTTCATTGGCTCCCTATCTGTTTCCGCATCCAGGTCAAACTTCTCCTGCTGACCTATAAGTGCATTCACTGCAGCTCCTCACTACCTTTCTTCTCTTATCTCTCCTTACACCCCACCTCGGGAACTCCACTCTTCTAGCAAATTGCTTCTATCTGTGCCCTTCTATTTCTAACTCCAGACTTCACTCCTTTCACCTTGCTGCACCTTACGCCTGGAACAAACTACCTGTGCCTGTAGCCATGCACCGTCTCTGACCCTTTTCAATTCCAGGCTGAAAAATCACCTCTTCGCTGCTGCTTGTGGATCTTGACTCGCCTGATCTCCTTGTTTCTTTACCATTCCCCCTTGTTTTATCCCAGTCTACAACCTTCTGTGTTGATTGTCTTGACTAGATTGTAAGCTCTGATGACCAGGGACTCTCTTACATGTCTGTGCAGCGCTGCGTATGTCTTGTAGCACTATACAAATGCTCAGTAGTAATAGGTTTAAAAAAAAAAAGTTTGGACAAGTTCCTGGAGGAAAGGTCCATAAACCATTATTAAAAAGGGACACAGAATATCCACTGTTTGCCCCAATACAGGCATTGTGGAACCTATGTCTTTTAGGGAAATGCTAGGTAGTTGTGACCTAGATCGACCACTGTTGGAAACAGGGATACTGTGCTTGATGGACCTTGGTCTGACCCAGTATGACATATCTTATGTTCTTAAGTACAAAGTGTTCTCAAATATGGGTGATGTCAGCACTGACGGAGCCCTCATGGAAGCGTCTTCCCAGCTTTCAAAGAAAGCCTTTGGGAGATGCCACCATGCATGCATTGTGCCCTTCCCACCCAAGGGTGCTATTTTGCTCAGTCTCCTTTTCTTTCCACAGAGCCCTTCAGACATCTGTCTGTTTTCCCCCAGATAAAGTTGATTATCCTGTACCTGAGTTTCATACTCTCCTCCAGTTGTGCACCAGTACTCTTCCTGCCACCCTAGCCCACTGCTCCAGCATAGTCTTGGGTCCATATACTTTTTTTTCCTTCTTGGTGCCTCTGCGCCTTTTTTTCTAACTGGCAGCACTGTGTGTCTTCGACCTTACTGGGGTACTTTTTTCCCCCCATGGCTACCACTGGCTTTAAGAATTGTGATTGGTGTACTAAAATCATCTCCCTCACCGATACACATGACTGCTGCCTTACTCTGTCTAGGGCTGGACCATGACCGTGCAGCCTGCGATCTTTGTAAAAAGTTGTCTTCCAAGGCCTTCAAGAGCCGCTGGCAGCAACAAAAGTCCCTGGTGCCTCCGCTCCATCTGAAGCCTTGGACTCTTGGGGTGCCCTTGCGTATCCTGATCAACACTGTGGGCCTTCAGAGAGGGGGGTGGTCTCCCTCGATGGAACACAAGAAGAAACAACCCTCAAAGGCAGTATCCCTGGATGGTTCTGGCAGGTCGGGTAAACCCCAAGCCAGCTCCCGCAGTCCCTCTTGCTCGTCAGATGGCTTGGAGTGGGAGCGGTCCACCAGTGTCGCCTGGAAGAAATTGCTCAAAGATCGGCCTTGGATGCCAGAGTCCACCCTTGGTGAGGACTTCCCCTCGGGAGAACTGGCACCAGGCCCAAGTTCCTCTGTACCTGTGCCGATAGCTACAGAGCCTTCTGAACTGGAAACCAGAATGGCTGTGCTGCAGCACAGCTAATCTGCCTTCATGGACCAGCAGCGGGAATTGTCCAGTACGACTAGTTCCTTTGCCCAGACCACTGGGCCCTCGATGTCGAGGACATCCGTGGAGGCTGAGCCGATCCTCAAGACCATACGGCCTTGAGTCTATCCTCTGTAGAGGTCTAGATCTGGGTCCCATTCAACGGGACTTAGATCTTCCCTAGCTAGCATGCATGCCACCAGCTGCAAGGCCTCTGAGGGACATGGGGAGGTCTCAGACCTTGAGCCTGCGAGCCACCCTTCCCTCAAGTCTTCAACCGATTACTCGGAATGGGAGACGGAGGATGAGGAGTATCTGGATGCCTTTCCCCACCGCAACGTCCCCTCTGACTCGCCACCTTCTGAGCCCTGACGCCTATCCTTGCCCAAGGATATGGCATACCTAGACTTCATGCGGGATATGTCAAAGGCCCTAACATTCCCAATGGAATCAGAGGAGGATCCTCAGAGGAACTGAAAATCTTCTAATACGAGGCTCCGCCGAGGGAATTGCTCACAGTACCCATTCCACCCATCCTGACATGGCTAATGCTCTGTATGTGGGGAAACACTGGCATTGGTGCCTGTCATGAGCAAGTGGCTTGACTCAATGTATCGGGTCTATGGGAGCCCTGGCTTCCAGAAGGCACAACTCTGCATAACTCCATGGTGGTGGAGTCGGCCATGCGTCAGCTGAACAGCCAGAAGAAGCACTCCTTGGTGCCCCCCCTGCAGGGAGGCCTGCACCTTGGATGCCCTTGGCAGAAAGTGCTACCAGGGCTCGATGTTCCTCGTCTGGATCCAGGCCTTCCAGCTGTATATAGGCATGTACTTAGACCTGGTGAAGGAACTCGCCAGATTCTCGGCTGGTCTCTCCGAGGAACCCCTGCAGCGGTTCAAGAATCTGGCCAAAGTTGTCCGTGAGTGCTCCAAATTCATGACTCGAGCAGCCTGACTGCTTTGAGTCAGTGACTAGAGGCAGTGAGCATCGGTGCCCCGATATGAGGCTTGGCTACAGTCTTCTGACCTCGAGCAATGGGTTTAGGACAAACTGGTCAATGTCCCATGCCAGGGGGAGAACCTCTTTGAAAAACCCAAGATGGAAAAGGTGGCTGGATTTGTGAGGACCAGGCTCTCTAAAAAGACCACTGGCCCTCCCCAAGGAAAGGGGCTGCTTACAAAAACTACCCACAATTTCAGGCCTCCCCAGCAGGGTCAGTAGGCCAAGGGATGTGGATAAGGCCCTCTTAAGCAGAAGGTTCCCAAGCCCCAGGTGTCTGCTCTGGCCCAACCTGGGGGAGCTTTTGACTCCTTGGGCATAGTCTCTCTACCCCAAGGAGGACAGTAGTCCACAGGGGGATGTCTGATCCATTATGCTCACAGGTGGTCAGCCATCACCACTTATTCCTGGGCTCTTCAGGTAGTCAAGGAGGGCTACCTCCTTCACCTGGCACAAACGCCACTCCCTGTCTTCCCGGGAGAGCTCCCCAGGTCTCCCCTTCACTGGGACCTTCTACTGCAGGAGCTTGCAGGCCTTCTCGAGGACAAGATGGTGGAACCAGTATCCCAACATCTCAGGGGGAAAGGGTTCTACTCCAGGTATTTCCTCATGCCAAAAAGGACAGGGGGCCTAAGCAATGTTCCCTCTAATTTTCTGTAGGCTGTGTGTGCATAAATTATCAGCTCTGCAGCTTTTGAAGGAAGGTTAAATTTTTGTGCGCCACATAATGACACTCGGAGTTATATACTTTAAAATTTGACTACACCTCAGAATACAGTATGTACACCATACTGATTTTAATCAAATTAAATGAAAATAGACGATTACTAAATGAAGCAGAAAATTTCTAGTAATTACAATCACAACTTTTAAATTTTAAGACGTCTGTGTTTTCTATCAGAATCAGAGCCGTAATTTTTGTGCGCTCTGTTGTAAAGTATGTGCGCTCGCTCGGCGAGGTGTGTGCGCGCACACAGCTTAGAGGGAACAGTGGGCCTAAGGCCTATCCTGGACCTTCGGAATCTGAACAAGTTCCTGGTGAGGGAGAAGTTGAAGATGCTCTCCCTTAGAACATTGCTGCCTTACCTTCAGCAGGGAGATTGGCTATGCCCCTTGGATCTGAAGGATGCCTACATCCACATCCTCATTCACCCCAGCCACAGGCAGTACCTGCACTTCATGGATGGGGCAGCAACTACAGTACAGGGTACTAACCTTTTTGCCTGGTATCCATGCCCAGGGTCTTCACCAAATGTCTGGCAGTTGTGTCTGCCTACCTCCGTCTCCAGGGGCTATTTGTGTTCCCCTACCTGGACAACTAGCTCATAAAATGAGGCACGACTACAGGTGTGCAGCAAGCCACAGCGCACACAATCCACATCCTGCAACATCTGGGGTTTGTGATAAACCATCCCAAATCCCATCTCCTCCTGACACAATGGCATTCATAGGGAAAAGCTGGATACTGTTCAGGGAAAGGCCTTCCTCTCCCTGGACCGGGCAGACCATCTTGGGACACTGGCCACAGATGTACAACATTGTTCCTCTGTGCCTACTGAAAGAACTTCGCACCCAGGGCAGCTGGTCACAAGCCAAGGGCAGCCAGCAGATCAACCTCGTGGAGCTTTGGGTAATATATCTAGCCCTCCAAGCATTTTATTTATTTTTTATACCGTGCTCTTTAGAATCGGTGCGGTTTACATGTATACTAACGGGTACTTTTTATTCCCTTGTCCCCGAAGGGCTCACAATCTAAGTGTACCTGAGGCAATGGAGGGTTAACTGGCTTGCCCAAGGCCACAAGGAGTGGCTGTGGGACTAGAGACCCCAGTCCTTCTAGCCTGAGGTTGCTTGTCCCCCATGTGGGAATTAAACCCCCGGCCTTCCGGTCTGAGGTAACCTGTCCAAACCACTGAGCCACTCCTCCCTTTTGCCATCGACTGAGGCACCAGTCTGTGCTGATCCAGACAATCAGGTGGCAATGTTCTTTGTGAACAAGCAGGGGAGCTCTGGGTTTTCGAACCCTCTGCCGCAAGGCGATGACACTCTGTTCCTACACAATTCATCAGGAATACTCCTGTGGGCTGTATATCTACCAGGTCAGGACAACACCCTGGCGGACAAGCTAAGCAGGGTCCTTCAGCTGCACCCCAGAGTAGCCACCTGGCTCTTCCAACTGGGGGACTCTTTGGGTGGACCTTTTTGCCAGCCTGGAGAACTACCAGTTGCCCTGCTTCTGCTTCCGGCCACCCCACTCATCCTGGGTGGCAGCAGATGCATTTCTTGTTCTGTGGTTGGAAGGCCTCATGTACTCTGTCCCATCCATGCCATTGATTGTCAGGACCCTCTTCAAAGTTCTTTGTGATAAAGTGTCACTGATCCTGGTGGCCCAGGCAACCCCCCACTGCTCCTCTGATTGTTGGTGGAGGCTCCAAGCTCCCTGGAGCGCCCCCTGGGGCTGTTGTCTCAGGAGGAGGGCTTTCTCCTGCACACCAACCTGGGGTCCCTAACAGTGTGGCTGCTGAAAGGGTAACCTTTAGCCCCTTTCAACCTCTTAGAAGTGGAAAAGATCCTGCTGGCCTCCCGTAAGACCTCCACCATGAGAGCTTATGCCTTCCAATGGTGCAAATTCTTGGTGTGGTGTGTGGAGTAATGGGTCAACCCATTTTCCTGCCCGGTACTTTCTTCATCTTTCACAATCCAGGCTCAAATCAAACTGTCAAGGTACACCTTTTAGTGCCCTAACGGTGCACCATCATCCTGTCTATGGCAAGTCTCTCAGTCCAGCCTCTGGTGACCCGCTTCCTGAGAGGACTTATGCTTCCAAACCCCCGTCTGCCCTCTGGCAACAGAGTGGGACCTCAACGTAGTGTTAGCACAGCTGCCCCGCCTGCCATTTAAGCCTCTGGCTACCTGCCACTTGAGGTACCTCTCGTGGAAGGTAGTGTTCCTGGTGGTACTCACCTCTGCTTCCAGGGCAAAGGCACCATATACCAGATTCTACAAGAACAGGGTCATGTTATGTATGCACCCCAAATTCCTTCTGAAGGTGGTATCTGCCTTTCACCTCAATCAGGAGGTGGTATTTGCCACCACCTTTCCAAGGCCTCGCTCCAGCAGAGTGGAAACAGTCCTTCTCCAGGACCGAGCAGGAAGTCAGTCCTCATATATGGGTGACGTCGGCGCCGACGGAGCCCTGTGCGGAGCATTTCCCCAGCTTTCAAAGAAAGCCTTTGGGAATTGCAGCGCGCATACGCGGTCCCCTTCCCGCCCAAGGGTGCCATCTTGCTCAGTCTTCTTTTTTCCGCGGAGCCCGACAGACGTAGTTCGTTTTTCGCCGAGGAAAAAGTTGATTTTCCCTGTTTTTTTTCTTCTTCTTCGGTTCGACGCCGGATCCTTTTCCCGCCTGGGCCCGATAGGCCGGTATCGAGCCCACTCTCTATTTTTCAGTTTTTGTCCTTAGTGACTAGCGTTCGCGCCATTTTTCTTTTTTCACTGGCAGCCCTGTCTTTTGACCTCGCAGGGGCCCTTTTTCCCCCGATGGCTGCCAGCGGGTTTAAAAAGTGTGATCAGTGTAAGAAACTTATGTCTCTTACCGACACACATGACTGCTGCCTTCGCTGCCTCGGACCCGATCATGACCCGATGATCTGTGGTCCATGTGGTAAAATGTCCTCGAAGGCGTTGAGGAGTCGGCAGCACCAGAAGGATCGAATCTTCTCTGACTCCGCATCCGGACGGGCCCGGACCTCGTCAGTGGCCTCGACGTCTCGGGACTCCGGCCCCGAGCAGCGTCGAGGTTCCTCTGAGCGGGGGTCTCCTTCGCGGGAGCAGCGCAGGAAGAAGAAACCCGCGAGGGCGGTGTCGGTGGACGTTCCTGGTTCCTCGAGGGCCAGGTCGCATAGCCCCGACTGCCGTCCCGGGTCTTCGGAGTCGGAGAGGCCTTCCAAGCAACTTCGTCTCGAGATGGAGTCTCTTGGACACGTGAGTGCTGTAGTCCTTGTGGACTCTCCTCCAGGGGAGCCGATATCGGGCCCGACGCCGTCGGGGCCCGAGTCGGGGGCTGCTGGGTCTCCTGAGCTTGGACTCAGGTTGACGGCCTTGGAGAGCAGCTTCGCTGCCTTCATGGAACAGCACCGGGCATTGATCGCCGGTCTCACCGGTGCATCTGCCCCGACCACCGGGACATCGACGTCCAAGTTGACCCCGGAGGCCGAGCCGATCCTCGAGTCCATGCGAGCTCGAGTCGATCCTCGGCCAAGGTCCCCCTCGGCCTCCCGTTCGGGACCGAGGTCGTCGACGCCGGTTCCCTTGGCGTCAGGGCGGAGGGCATCGGTGCCCGCCCGATCGGAGCAGCTCGATTCCTCCTCCGAGGAATCGGGCAGGGAAACGGAGGACGAAGAGTCACCCGACACCTATCGGACTCGGTGTGTCCCATCGGACTCACCGGAGTCCGAGCCTCGGAGACGATCCCCATCGGAGGATACCCGGTTCTCGGACTTCGTGCGGGATATGGCCAAAGCATTAGCATTCCCCGCGGATCCCGAGGAGGAGCCTCGAGCCGAGGAGCTCGAGGCCCTCCAGTATGAGTCTCCCCCGAAGGAGGCCTTTACTGTACCGGTTCCTCCGATGCTGGAGCGGCTGCTCTTCCGCATTTGGGAGACCCCGGCCTCGACGCCGGTGTTAAGCAAGCGGGTCGATTCCATATATCGAGTTCGCAAGAGCCCCGGGTTCCAAAAGGCACAATTACCGCACCACTCCATGGTTGTGGAATCGGCCATGCATCGACTGAAAAGTCAGAAGATGCACTCCTCGGTGCCTCCTGGCCGGGAGGCCCGGAACCTGGATGCCCTCAGTAAGAAGTGCTTCCAGGGCTCTATGCTTGCTTGCCGTGTCCAGACATACCAGCTCTACATGGGCATGTACCTCCGAGACCTGGCAAAGGAGATTGCCAGGTTCTCTGCTGGTCTCTCCGAGGAACCTTTGCAGAGGTTCCAGGCCTTGTCCACTGGGATTCGAGAGTGCTTGAAGTTTATCTCTCGAGCAGCCTACGATGGCTTCGAGGCTTCGGCCCGAGTAGCCAGGGCCAGCATCGGTGCCCGCCGATAGGCTTGGCTACAGTCATCCGACCTCGAGCCATGGGTACAGGACAAGTTGGTCGATGTCCCCTGCTGAGGTGAAAACCTCTTTGGCAAGCCCATGGCTGAAAAGGCTGCAGAACTCGAGACCGAGACTCTGACCCGGACTAGGCTGTCCAGGAAAACCTCTGCCCCTTCTCAGAAAAAGAAGGGCTCGGGAAAAAAGACCTTTTACCCGAGGAAGTCATCTGCCTATAAACAATACCCTCATTATCAGGCCTCTGCAGCTCCCCAGCAGGATCAGCAGGCCAAGGGGCAGGGTCATGGGCCCCGTAGGCAGAAGGCCACCAACACCGGCCCTTGCTCAGCAGGGTGGGGGTTTTGACTCAGAAAGCATAGCCTCTTCTCCTCAGCTGCCTCATATCAGCACAGGTGGCCGGCTGGCCCATTTTGCCCACAGGTGGTCAGCCGTCACATCAGATACCTGGGTGCTCCATATAGTCCAGAAGGGCTATCTTCTCCATTTTCACCAGGTACCTCCCTCCTATTTTCCAGGGGAGCCTCCAAGACTCCCTCTGCACAGGGACCTGCTCCTTCAGGAGTTAGCAAGTCTGCTAAAGGAACAGGCTGTGGAACCGGTGCCCCACCACCTGAGAGGTCACGGCTTTTATTCCAGGTACTTTCTGGTACCAAAAAAAACAGGGGGCCTCATACCCATCCTAGACTTGCGCAACCTCAACAAGTTCCTGGAGAGGGAAAAGTTCAAGATGCTTATCCTTGGAATCCTGCTGCCCTACCTCCAGCAGGGAGATTGGCTGGCTCTGCTCCTTGGATCTAAAGGATGCTTATACTCACATCCTTATCAATCCAGACCACAGACAATATCTCAGATTTGTTGTGGGAGGAAACCACTACCAGTACAGAGTACTGCCCTTTGGCCTAACCTCCGCTCCCAGGGTCTTCACCAAGTGTCTGGCGGTGGTGGCGGCCTACCTGAGGCTTCAAGGTCTTTTTGTGTTTCCATACCTGGACGACTGGCTCATAAGGGGCCAGACTTCCCAGGAGGCCAGTCAAGCCACTCTTTGCACGGTGGCTCTGCTTCAGCACTTGGGTTTTGTCATAAACTTCGCAAAGTCCACTTTGCTCCCGTCCCAGGACTTGGAATTCATAGGAGCAAGGCTAGACACTCTTCAGGCGAAGGCTTTTCTGCCAGTGGACAGAGCCCACAGGTTAATGGATCTAGCCAGACAGTTTCACAGCAATTCCCTGGTCTCCGCCAGGCAGTTTCTGAGACTTCTCGGCCATATGACTTCCACGGTTCATGTAACCCCCAATGCCCGTCTGCATATGCGGCCTGTTCAGTGGAGCCTTCGAACTCAGTGGCATCAGGCCACAGGGAGTCTTGCAGACTCAGTAAGGATTTTCACCCTGCTTGTCTCCTCTCTGCAATGGTGGCTTCATCTTCCGAATCTGCTGCTCGGAGTGGTTTTTCAATCCCCTCTGCCTTCTCAAGTGCTGACAACAGATGCTTCTCTTCAAGGTTGGGGAGCACATTGCCAAGGGACATGTACTCAGGGTCTCTGGACCCCTTCGGAGGCCGCTCAACAGATAAACTTCCTGGAGCTACGGGCGATACGCCTAGCTCTGTGGGTCTTCTCCCACCTCACCTCTCACCAGTTTGTACTGGTCCAGACGGACAATCAAGTTGCCATGTTTTACGTGAACAAGCAAGGAGGCACAGGTTCCTTCCTTCTCTGTCAGGAGGCACAACGGCTGTGCTCCTGGGCCGTCAATCACGGCATCCTCCTCAAGGCAGTCTACCTCCCAGGTCAAGAAAATTACCTGGTGGACAGACTGAGCAGGATCCTGCAACCACACGAATGGAGATTGAATCTGTTGGTGGTTCAGCAGATCTTTCTCAGGTGGGGCCTCCCCACCATCGATCTTTTCGCCAGTCCTCTGAACCGGCAACTCCCGAGATTCTGTTCCAGACAACCGCATCCTCTCAGAGTAGCAGCAGATGCGTTTCTGATTCCGTGGTCCAAAGGCCTCCTGTATGCGTTTCCTCCCATGCCACTAGTGTCCCGAACGCTTTTCAAAGTCCTCAAGGACGGGGCCTCCATGATACTGATAGCCCCCAAGTGGCCGAGGCAACCGTGGTTCCCACTTCTGCTGCAACTGGCGGTGGACACTCCTATGCCTCTGGGGATTCAACACGATCTCCTGTCTCAGGAACAGGGATCTCTCTTGCACCCCAACCTCCAGTCCCTTCATCAGATGGCCTGGCTGCTGAAAGGGTAGTCCTGGCTCCCCTACTACTGCCTAGAGCGGTGGAAGACGTAGTCTTCGCCTCTCGACGGCAATCCACCAGGAAATCCTATGCTCTTAAATGGCGTAGATTCTCCACATGGTGTGCTCAGCACAGCGAGAATCCTTTTTCGTGCTTGGTAGCGGTAGTATTGCAATATTTGCTTTACCTCTCCAATCTAGGCCTTAAGTCCAACTCTGTCAGGGTTCACCTCAGTGCTCTCTCAGCGCACCACTCGGCGGTGGACGGGAGGTCTCTTTCCAACCACCCTTTGGTGGCTCGTTTTCTCAGAGGCCTCCTCCTGCTTAAGCCTCCTTTATGTCCACCAGCCCCTGAGTGGGATCTGAATGTGGTCTTACAGCGGATTACTTGTCTGCTATTTGAACCTATGGCTACCTGCCCTCTCCGTTTTCTCTCCTGGAAAACCTTGTTTCTGGTAGCTCTTACCTCTGCTAGGCGAGTGAGTGAACTTCAGGCACTAGTGTCTGATCCTCCTTACACTAGGTTCTACAGGAATAGGGTAGTCTTAAGGACTCACCCGAAGTTTCTCCCTAAGGTTGTCTCCCCTTTTCACCTCAATCAGGAGGTGGTTCTTCCGACCTTCTTTCCCAGGCCACATGCCAACCAGGCTGAGATGGTCCTGCATACCCTGGACTGTAGGAGGGCGTTGTTCTTCTACCTTGACCGTACGTGGGAGCATCAGAGGGCTGCTCAGCTCTTCATTTCTTTTGACCCCAATAAGTTGGGGTTACCCGTCTCCAAGCGTACTTTGTCCATATGGGTCGCTGGCTGTATCACCTGGGCTTATGGGGCAGCCGGCCTCTCGTTGGAGGGTCGAGTCACGGCTCATTGTGTCAGGGCGAAGGCTGCGTCAGTGGCTCATCTCTGCTCTGTTCCGTTGGCAGACATCTGCCGGGCCGCTACTTGGTCTTCAAGCCAGACTTTTGTGGCCCATTACTGCCTTGAGAGGGAGTCCCGCAGGGACAGTGCTTTCGGACAGGCAGTACTCCATAATCTCTTTGGGGTTTAGGCAACTCCTACCCTTCGGCCCTGCTGTTGGGCTACCGGCCTTGGGCGTTATCAGAGAAGATTCCTTCCTTACTTGCTGACGAGCTAGAGGGAGCTCATTTTTTCGGCTTGAGGTCTCCGGTAGCCTTAAGCTAGGGAGTCCCATATGTGAGGACTGACTTCCTGCTTGGTCCTGGAGAAAGAGTAGTTACTCACTTGTAACAGGTGTTCTCCAGGAGCAGCAGGAATCAGTCCTCGCAACCCTCCCTCCTCCCCTTGGAGTTGCAGTCATATGATTTATTTTTGCTAACTTTTTTGCTGTCTTTTAGCTATGTCATCAGACTGAGCAAGATGGCACCCTTGGGTGGGAAGGGAACCGCGCATGCGCGCTGCAGTTTTCAAAGGCTTTCTTTGAAAGCTGGGGAAATGCTCCGCACGGGACTCCGTTGGTGCCGACGTCACCCATATGTGAGGACTGATTCCTGCTGCTCCTGGAGAACACCTGTTACAGGTGAGTAACTACTCTTTCACACCTTGGACTGTAAGAGGGGCACTGTTCTTCTACATTCAACTTAAGTAGGACTACTGTAAAGCTTCTCAGCCTTTTGTTTCCTACAACCCTAGTTGGCTGGGGGAAGCAGTGACCAAGTAAACACTGTCCACTTGGGTGGCAGACCGCATCGTCCTCACCTATGTGTGGGCTGGGCTCATGCTGGATGGCCTGGTCACAGCAGACAATGTCAGGGCCATGGCAGCCTCTGTGGCAAACCTGTACTACGTCCCAATGCTGGACATCTGCCAAGCTGCCACCTGGTCTTCAATCCATACCTTTGCAGCTCACTACTGCCTGGAGAGTGAGTCCTAGTGGGCCATTCCCTTTGGCCAGGCTATGCTCTGTAATCTTTTTGGGCTCTAGTCATCTCCTATCCTCCAACGTTTCTGTGTTCAGGCTATCAGAACATTGCTTTCTCAGAAACATGGGTCCTATTGCAGTCTGTATCTGCGGACTCAATTGCTGCTGCTCACGACTCCCCTTGAGGGTGACTTTTTCTCTATGGGCTTTGGGTAGCCTGTAGTTAAGGAGTCCTATATGTGAGAACTGACTTCCTGCTTATTCCTGGAGAAAGTGTATTTATTCATCTGTAACAGGTATTCCCTGGTGACGGTAGGAATCGGTCCTCACAACCCTCCCACTTGGCGGTGCTTTTTACCAATTTCTTTTTTTGCTGCCTTTGAGCTCTCTCATCTGACTGAGTAAGATGGCACCCTTGGGTGGGAAGGGCCCCATACATGTGTGGTGGCATCTCTCAAAGGCTTTCTTTGAAAGCTGGGGAGATGCTTCCGTGAGGGCTCTGTTGGTGCTGATGTCATCCATTTGTGAGGACTGCTTCCTGCTGTCCCTGGAGAAACACAGACTACTCCTGTACCTCCTCCCTGTTTACTTATCTGAAGCCATCCTGCTGTTGCTGAAATAATCTTCCAATTAGCTGCTTCTGGCAACTAACACTGCTGTTTCACAGTTCACACGCTATTAGTCACCTTCACCAGTAGCAAACCACCACTGGAAAATAAACACTGCTGAAATAAATTAGCTCCACGCCTGACTAACTGGTTTCCTTTTTTAATTTTATTTATGCAATTTTTACAAATCAATCAAGGTGGTTTACATAAACCATTCTTGCAGAAACAGAGCAGACAAAATGAAAAGTACTAAAAAAAAATAAACTCCAGAATCCATCAACAAGGTAATATTCCTGAAGCATTACCAACTGGCAAATACTAAATGCCTGCTCTCTAGCCCACAAAAAATGGGAGGAAGTTTCCTATTTCAATCAACACAACACAACGTAAAGAAAACAAAGCAAACAGTCATCATTCGGCACTATATCCATATGAGCCTAAGGGGGATCAATAGAGGACTCCAGTCATCTGGCATTAATGAAAGCTAACAACTGGGAGGGCTCATAAAATATATAAGAAACTGACTGATACTTCACCAAGCACTTGCATCGATGTTTAAGAAAAAAGAGACCTCCCAATTGTAACTCCAGGATGGAGCAGAGGAAATGCTCTGCGCCGCCTCTGGGTATCTCTCTTGCTAAATCAGGATATATATGTACAGATAGACCTCAAAATAAAAGTTTCTGTTTCTGAAAGAATAATTTTAACAACCATTCTTTATCAGGTAACAATGCAAAAGTTATTAGGAGTGTAGAAGGAACCTGAGATTCATACCCTGAGTTTTCTAACAAATCTGTAACATTCAAGATATCCTCCTGAGGATGATCACCCCCCCCCCCCCCCCGATTGACCCAAGGCTGGAGCAGGCTTCGTCTTAGGTAGATAGTAAATTTTAACGAGGGGTTGGATTAACTCAGGAGATACTCCCTAATACCTCCACTAAATATTGTTTAAACATGTCTCTCGCTGAGACTGTGGACAACCTTGGAAAGTTAATAATTCTCAAATTATTAGCTCTAGCTAAATTATCCAAGTGTTCCAATTTAACTTGAAATGACAAAAAGTTCTTTTTGTAAATATCAGAATGTTCCTCAAGACTCACAACCTTATTACGTGTTGCTTCACACTCCTTTGCATAGCAGAAACTTTTTCTTCCAACTTACACACTGCAACCGTAGAAGAATTCACCTTGGTAGCCAGGGAAGATACCTGAGGCAAAAGAACTTCTCCCAGCGATACAATAGCATTCTAAATAGACTCCAAGGTAAAGTTCACAGGCCGCTGTAGAGAAAATGTCGCTTCTGATTTAGCTGCAGATGACACTGGCTCCATAAGCGCCGCTGACTCCTCTCCACACATAGCTGGAATTTCTTTCCAGCACGCACCTCTCCAGATGCCGCTGAAGTTATTATCGATCGAGGCTCTCCTAGGACAGCACTCTCAAACTCCACTGGCACAGCCTGTCCTGGCCCTCTTGAGAGACTCACTCCCCCAAACAATGGAGGAGAAGCTAACTCCAGGAAGCCTTCTGGCAAGGGTTGGCTGCAGAGCAATTTCAGCGGCGGGCTCAATGCGGGGGAGAATGCTGATGCCGAAGCAGAGGCCAAACACACCGACTCCGGCGAAACTGCTGGCTGGCTTATTCCACCAGCTCCTTCCAATGCTCTGGCTGTGCCTAAGAATGGGTCAAGAGGACCAACCACCAAGTTAGAAACTGGCATAGAGGTACAAGAGGGCTGTGAGGGCAATAGCCCTGATTTCCCCTTACACTTCTTCCCCATGTAGTGTGGTTACCTGAGACTGACTGCTGCTGCTGCCACCATCTTGGAAACGCCCCCAAAGTCACTGGTTTCCTTTTTTAATGTAAATTTATCCTAACAAAGATCTTTGTTTCGCCAAACTAGGCTTCCTCAGGGTCAAAAATAATAGAATAACTCCATTCTCCAGGACCAAGCAGGAAGTCAGTCCTCACTTATGGGTGACGTCGGCGCCGACGGAGCCCTCGCGGAGCAATTTTCCCCAGCTTTCAAAGAAAGCCTTTGGGAATTGCAGCGCGCATGCGCGGTCGTCTTCCCGCCCGAGGGTGCCATCTTAGCCAGTCTTCTTGTTTCCGCGGAGCCCTACAGACGTCCCCGTCTTGTCCCCGCGAAAAAGTCGATTTTATTCATTATTTTATCCTTTTTTCCTTCGGTTCGACGCCGATTGTTTTCCCGCTCGGACTCGCGACGCCGGTCACGAGTCCTCGTACTTTTTTTGGTTTTTCTGACTTTGTCAGCTTTCGTTTTCGATTTTTCCCTGGCAGCCCGGTCCTTTGACCTCGCAGGGGCCCTTTTTCCCCCGATGGCTGCCAGTGGATTTAAGCGGTGTGGTCGGTGTGACCGAAATATGTCACTAACCGACACACACGACTTTTACCTCCGCTGCCTGGGCCCGGATCATGAAGAACTGATCTGTGGGCCCTGCAGCAAATTGTCCTCAAAGGCGTTGAGAAGTCGGCGGCATCAGCGTGAGAGAATCTTCGCTGACCCCAGCCGTACCCGGACCTCGTCGGAGGCCTCCGCGTCGAAAGGCTCCAGCTCGGACCGTCGCCGGAGTTCCTCCGACCGGGGTTCTCCCTCCGGGGACCATCGTCGGAAGGTGAAACCCGCGAGGGCGGCGTCGGTGGACGCTCCTGGTTCCGCGAGGGCCAGGTCGCATAGCCCCGACAGCCGCCCCGGGTCCTTGGAGAAGGAACACATCCCGAAGCGACCTCGCCTGGAGTCGGAGATGCCTGCCCGGGTAAGTCCTGTGGTCCTTCTGGACTCGCCTCCGCGACAACCGACGTCGGGCCCGACGCCGTCGGGGCCCGAGTCGGGGGCTGCTGGGTCACCTGAGCTCGGACTCAGGTTGACGGCCTTGGAGAGCAGACTGTCTGCCTTCATGGACCAGCAGAGGGCACTGCTCGCTGGCTTCGCTGGCACCGCTGCCCCGACCGCCGGGACGTCGACGTCCAAGTCGACCCCGGAGACCGAGCCGATCCTCGAGTCGATGAGAACTCGAGTCGATCCTCGGTCGAGGTCGCCCTCGGCCTCCCGTTCGGGACCGAGGTCGCCGACGCCGACTCCCTCGGCGTCGGGGCGGCTGGCGCCGCACCCTGCCCGGGCCGACCCCACCGAGTCCTCGTCGGAGTCGGTCTGGGAGTCTGAGGAGGAAGAGTCACCTGATTCTTTCCGGACTCGGTGTGTCCCTTCGGACTCACCGGAGTCCGAGCCTCGGAAGCAGTCCCCCCCGGAGGATGCCGGTTCTCGGACTTCGTTAGGGATATGGCCAAGGCTTTGGCCTTCCCTGCGGATCCCGAGGAGGAGCCTCGAGCCGAAGAGCTCGACGCCCTCCAGTATGACTCTCCCGCGAGGGAACACTTTACTGTACCGGTTCCTCCTATGCTGGAACGACTACTCTTCCGCATGTGGGAGAGTCCGGCCTCCTCGCCGGTTCTGAGCAAGCGGGTCGATTCTATCTATCGGATCCGCAAGAGCCCTGGCTTTCAAAAGGCACAGCTGCCACACCATTCCATGGTAGTGGAATCGGCCATGCATCGTCTTAAGAGCCAGAAGATGCACTCCTCGGTGCCTCCTGGAAGGCCTTGGCAAGAAGTGCTTCCAGGGCTCTATGCTCGCATGTCGTGTCCAGACTTACCAGCTATACATGGGCATGTATCTCCGGGATCTGGCTAAAGAGCTAGCCGGATTCTCCGCTGGTCTCTCCGAGGAGCCCTTGCGGAGGTTCCTAGCCTTGTCCACTGGCATTCGGGAATGCTCAAAGTTCATGTCCCGAGCAGCCTATGATGGCTTTGAAGCCTCGGCTCGAGTGGCCGCAGCCGGCATCGGTGCCCGCCGGCAGGCTTGGCTTCAGTCGTCAGACCTTGAGCCCTGGGTGCAGGACAAGTTGGTCGATGTCCCCTGCCGAGGCGAAAACCTCTTTGGCAAGCCCATGGCGGAAAAGGCTGCGCAAATTGAGACTGAGACTCTCACCCGGACCAGGCTTTCTAGGAAGACCTCCGCCCCTTCCCAGAGAAAGAAGGGCTCGGGGAAAAAGTCCTTTTACCCGAGGAAGGCGGCTGCCTACAAACAATACCCCCATTATCAGGCCCCTGCAGCTCCCCAACAGGGCCAGCAGGCCAAGGGACGGGGTAACGGGTCCCGTAGGCAGCAAGCCCCCAAGCCTGCACCACCAGCCCCTGCTCAGCAGGGTGGGGGCTTTTGACTCGCTAAGCATAGCCTCTCCACCCCCGCTGGTTCCTCCCAGCACCGGAGGCCGGCTGGTTCACTTCGCCCACAGGTGGTCCAGCATCACCGCAGATGCCTGGGTGCTTCAGGTCGTGCGAGAAGGCTATCTTCTCCACTTCCATCAGGTCCCTCCCTCCTATTTTCCGGGAGAACCTCCGCGCCCCCCTCTGCACAGGGAGTTGCTCCTTCAGGAGTTAGCAGGTCTTCTGCAGGAACAGGCGGTGGAACCGGTGCCACACCACCTGAGAGGTCAAGGCTTTTATTCAAGGTATTTTCTGATACCAAAGAGAACAGGGGGCCTCAGACCCATCCTGGACTTGCGCAACCTCAACAAGTTCCTTGTGCGGGAGAAGTTCAAAATGCTTACCCTTGGAATCCTTCTGCCCTACCTCCAGCAGGGAGATTGGCTATGCTCCTTGGATCTAAAGGATGCCTACACGCACATCCTCATCCACCCCAGCCACCGCCAATACCTAAGGTTTGTGGTGGCAGGAAATCATTACCAGTACAGAGTACTGCCCTTTGGCCTGTCCTCCGCACCGCGAGTCTTCACAAAATGTCTCGCGGTCGTGGCGGCCCATCTCCGGCTTCACGGCCTCTATGTCTTTCCGTACCTCGACGACTGGCTCATCAGAGCAGCGTCCGCTCAGGAGGTCACCAACGCCACGTGCCGCACGGGGACTCTGCTGCAGCACTTGGGCTTTGTTATAAACTTCGCAAAGTCCACTTTGCTCCCCTCACAGGATCTCGAGTTCATCGGCGCAAGGCTGCACACTCCTCAGGCGCGAGCATACCTACCGCTCGACAGGGCTCAACGGCTCATGGACCTAGCCGGCCGCTTTCGCAGCCAGCCCCTGGTCTCCGCCAGGCGCTTCCTGAGACTACTCGGCCATATGGCTTCCACCGTCCATGTGACCCCCAATGCCCGCCTGAATATGCGGTCTGCTCAATGGTGTCTCCGCCAGCAGTGGCGTCAAGCCACAGGCGGCCTAGCAGACCTAGTGCGCGTCTCCGAGCCGCTGATCTCGTCTCTCCGGTGGTGGCTCCGGCAGCCGAACCTCATATTCGGAATGCCTTTCCAGTCACCTCAGCCGACCCGGGTGCTGACCACCGATGCATCCCTCCTGGGCTGGGGAGCACATTGCCAAGAGGCACGTACTCAGGGCCTCTGGACCACGTGGGAGTCTGCTCAGCAGATCAACTTCCTGGAGCTCAGGGCGATCCGCCTAGCTCTCAAGGCCTTCTCCCACCTGACTTCCCACCAGTCCGTCCTTGTCCAGACGGACAATCAAGTTGCCATGTTCTACGTGAACAAGCAGGGGGGCACGGGCTCCTTCCTCCTCTGCCGGGAGGCACAGAAGCTCTGCTCTTGGGCCGTCAGTCACGGCATTCTCCTCAAGGCAGTTTATCTCCCGGGCCAAGAAAATTGCCTTGCGGACAAACTCAGCAGGGTCCTCCAGCCGCACGAGTGGCGTCTGGATCCCTTGGTAGTTCAGAAGCTCTTCCTCAAGTGGGGCCTCCCCACGGTGGATCTCTTTGCCAGTCCTCACAACCGGCAGCTTCCTCGCTTCTGCTCTCGTCAGCCACACCCCCTTCGGGTTGCGGCGGACGCTTTTCTGATCTCATGGTCGGGGAGCCTTCTGTACGCTTTCCCTCCCATCCCGCTAGTCTCTCGAACTCTTTTCAAGGTTCTCCGAGACAAAGCCTTCATGATCCTGGTGGCCCCTCGCTGGCCCAGGCAGCCGTGGTTTCCGCTCCTACTGCAACTGGCGGTGGAGGATCCAATCCCTCTGGGGGTACAACCGGATCTCCTCACTCAGGATCAGGGGTCTCTACTACACCCCAACCTCAGGTCTCTCAACCTCATGGCCTGGCTGCTGAGAGGGTAGTCCTTGCTCCCCTTCTCCTGCCGGCGGAGGTGGAGGAGGTTGTCTTGGCTTCGCAACGGCCTTCTACCCGCAAATGCTACGCCCTTAAATGGCGTCGCTTTGCAGTCTGGTGTACCCAACAGTCTCAGGATCCCTTCTCCTGCCCGGTGTCGGTGATCTTGCAGTACTTGCTACACCTCTCTAATCTGGGACTTAAGTCCAACTCCGTCAAAGTTCACCTCAGTGCTCTTTTGGCACATCATGTGCCGGTGGACGGTAGACCTCTCTCCAGCGACCCTCTCGTAGCGAGGTTTCTCCGAGGTCTCCTTCTACTTAAACCACCTCTGCGCCCGCCAGCGCCTGACTGGGACCTGAATGTGGTTTTGCAGCGGATCACCTGTCCGCCTTTTGAACCTATGGCTACCTGTTCTCTCCGTTTTCTGTCTTGGAAAACACTGTTCTTGATAGCCCTCACTTCCGCTAGACGCGTAAGTGAATTGCAGGCCCTCGTGTCTGATCCCCCTTACACTCGGTTCTACAAGAATAGGGTAGTCCTACGGACTCACCCAAAATTTCTGCCTAAAGTGGTCTCCCCTTTTCACATCAATCAGGAGGTGGTACTTCCAACCTTCTTTCCCAGACCACACTCCAGCCGAGCTGAAACGGTCCTCCATACCCTGGACTGTAGAAGGGCATTGAACTTCTACCTTGACCGTACGCGGGAGCACCGTAAAGCTGCTCAGCTTTTTGTGTCTTTTGACCCCAATAAATTGGGGCTCCCGGTCTCCAAGCGTACTCTGTCCATCTGGGTTGCGGACTGTATCTCTTGGGCTTATGGGGCAGCCGGACTCTCCTTAGAAAGTCGAGTCACGGCTCATTGCGTTCGGGCAAAGGCTACGTCAGTGGCTTACCTCCGCTCTGTTCCGCTGGCAGACATCTGCCGGGCCGCTACTTGGTCTTCGAGCCAGACTTTTGCGGTCCATTACTGTCTCGAGAGGGAGTCCCGTAGGGACAGTGCTTTCGGACAGGCAGTCCTCCGTAATCTCTTTGAGGTCTGAGCAACTCCTACCCTCCATCCCGGATGTGGGCTACCGGTGGGTGATAATTCAGCGAAGATTCTATCCTTCTGTGCTGCTGAGCTAGAGGGAGCTCTTTTTTGTGCTTAGGGTCTCCGGTAGCCTTGAGCTTGGGAGTCCCATAAGTGAGGACTGACTTCCTGCTTGGTCCTGGAGAAAGCGTAGTTACTCACCTGTAACAGGTGTTCTCCAGGAGCAGCAGGAATCAGTCCTCACTACCCTCCCTCCTCCCCTTGGAGTTGCAATCGTCTGCTTATGTTCTTTTTGCAAATTTTTATGCTGTCTTTTTAGCTATGTCATCTGACTGGCTAAGATGGCACCCTCGGGCGGGAAGACGACCGCGCATGCGCGCTGCAATTCCCAAAGGCTTTCTTTGAAAGCTGGGGAAAATTGCTCCGCGAGGGCTCCGTCGGCGCCGACGTCACCCATAAGTGAGGACTGATTCCTGCTGCTCCTGGAGAACACCTGTTACAGGTGAGTAACTACGCTTTATTAACACCACCTAATATGAGAAAAAGCAGGGTAGTGGGTTCATCTCCATAAGATAGCACGGGGACGTCTCAGACAATTCAGCATGAAACAAAGACACAATGTATCTATCAGTGCCCCGATAGCATCAATGACAGTCCACCGGCCCTAATAGTCTCTATTTATCGTTTTTTGTTATTTTTCTTCAAATACACTCACCACCTATAGCATAATGTTAATAGGTCAATTTCACTTAACTTCACTTAGTGTTCCCCGCGTTTCACTCAATAACTTTGAGTTTCTTCAGGGGGATTTATCACTGAAAAGAAGTAAAACGTTAAGTAAAAAATGAGTAGATCACCATTTTCCTTATGTCCCTCATATTCGTGCATCATAAAAAGTTATCACACTTTACAAACGTCTCTAAAAACCCCATACCTGAGACTTTAACTGATGCTGCCCACGTTTGAAATCAGAGAAGTGCGTCTTGCAAAGTTCAAGAGCTCAAAAAACGCCGCGCATGCAGACCAGCTCCCACAGGTGCTGTTTAAAGGGCTTAATGGCACAATATTCATTCCGAGGCTGGCACATAATTTCCTCAGGGTCAAAACAACTAGCCTGAAAAACTTCTGTGCAAAAAGAAAGCATCTGATGACACCAATATTTAACCAGGAACGCAGCCAATTAGAGACGAGTATAAACTTCATTTGAGCAGACCCAAAAAATTATGGGCTTTTTAAAGTAAAAGGGGTATACTTGGAACCCGCACCAATGCATATTGAAAATTAGAGGACCACCCCCGCCCCCAATTGATCCTGATATTAAGACCCGTAGGCCCCAGGGCATTAAGGTTAAAAATCCAGCGCTGCTCAAGCTGCATTAGAAGTTCTCCTCAGTCATCCCTCTGTGGGTTAGCAGGAACAAAATCAATAACCCTACGATGGAGATCTGGAAAATCATGACAATATTGAAGGTAGTGTTGAACTAATGGTGTTTCTTCACTAGCCTTCAAAACATCATTTTTATGGTGAAACAAATGGATCTGTAATTGCCGCACTGTCTTGCTGACATAGCATTTATTGCAAGGACACCGAAGCAGGTAAACCACATACATTGACATACAAGAGGTCAGCATGATGGTGAAAAACAAAATAATCAATAGATATCAGGTACATTAATGGAGGTGACTTTTGCACCATCACTAGCTAATCTAAATGTGCATACTTTTGAAGATCATTGGCTATGCTTCTCTATTTATGCCAGCTATATTATAGAATGGTGTTGCTATATAGATGAGGGGTTTTTTTGCTGTGGAGCGTTACATAACGCTCAATTACAGGATTTTTTGGGGTTATCTGAATGCTTGCAATCCTATAATAACCTTTGAAATGCAATATCATTGATCTGAGATTCACTTCCTGGATGTGGACTATAGTGAAACATGATGATGCCTTTGTGACTACAATGTATACTAAACCTACAGATAGGAACACCTTGTTACAATATCAAAGTTTTCATCCATACCCTTTGAAAAAATAGCCTTCCCTTTTCTTAGCTGTTACTTTGTCGCCATATCTGTTCCATAGATTCTGAATTCCAACACCAAGTGCATGTTTTGATCATTAAATTTAAAGTTCTTTGGGAACAAACAGGAAGTCAGTCCTCTCATATGGATGTGGTTGGTGCCGACAGCCCACATGGAAGCATCTCCCCATCTTTCAGAGAAAGCCTTTGGGAGATGTACAATTCATGCATGGTCCACTTCCCGCCCAAGGATGCCATCTTGCCTCAGTCTCCTTTTTTCCACTGAGCCCTTCAGACGCTGTCCAATTTTCCCTGGAAAAAGTCAGATTTTATTGTCAAGTTTTGTCCGGTTTGCATAACTGTTCCTTCCTGCGCTTCAGCCAGCTCAGCTCAGCGTCTCTCCTTGGGTTCGTCTAAGTTTTTCATCCTGGTTTTCCTCAACTGGCGTTCGTGCCTTTTTTCAGATGAGGGCCTCAGACCCAGGCTGGGAGGCTGGGACTCCCTTTTTCCAATGGTCTCCAGTGGTTTCAAAAAGTGTGACTGGTGTGGCAAAATGATGTCATTCACTGACCCACACGTCTGCTGCCTTTGCTTTAGTCCAGAGCACAACAACTCACAATGCGAGCTCTGCAGAACCATGACTACAAAGGCCTTAAAGAGCTGTCGTCAGAATTTTGACTGCACCCCGGTGACGCTGTGCTCCAGAGCCCCCTTGGTGCCCTGCGAAGCCAGAGTTTCTTCTGCGTCTTGCAGCTATGGTTTCTCCAAGCGGAAGTCCTTGGAGGTGGTGCATAAGAAGAAAAAAGTCCTCTAAGACCACCTTGGTGGACAGATCTGGGAAGAAGGTGAAATCCCACCCCAGGTGCCGCAGCCCCAGGTGTGAGTCCAAGGAGTGGGACAAGAGCAGCCCTCTAAGATGCCCTGCAAGGAGTTGTCTTCTGAAGACCAGCCTTGGACCTCCGAGGCCACCCACATTGAGGACTCTCCTTCAACAGTACAGATGTCGAGCCTGAAGTCCTCTGTGCCTATGTTGAAGGTTGCAGAGCCAACTGGCATAGAGACCAGAATGGCAGCCCTAGAGAGCAGTATATCTTCCCTAGTGGCCATGCAGTGGGCATTTATGTCCAGTTCATTTGTCCCAATGACAGGACCCTCAACATTGAGGGCTTTCCCGGCCGTTGAGCCAGTCCTTGAGTGCTGCTGGTCCTCGAATGCCACCAGCCTCATGAGAGACCCTGGTCCTATTCCTTGGGACACCGGTTCTCCTTGGTAAGCACCTGCAGCTTGGACAGACTATCCTCCGGAGGTCATGAACTGTACAAAGTGATCCTGTACTGAGATGATTATGCAAAGTCTGACTCCTACTTGGACTTCGACTCTGAATGGGAGACAGAGGACAAGGAGTCCCTGGACATGAGGCAACACCATGACGTGCCCTTGGCCCCATCTCCCCTCGTGCCCCGATGCCATTTCCCACCCGAGGACGTTGTGTTCCTCAATTTTGTGAGGGATATGGCCAAGGCTCTCACGAGCAAGACTGAGGCCAAGGAGGACTCGTGAATCATGGAATTGGAGATACTCTAATACGAGGCACCCCCAAAGAGGACCCTTACGGTTCCAGTGCCCCGATCCCCAACCACCGCCTCCTCCGAATGTGGGAAACAATGGTATCGGTACCAATCGTTAGCAAGTGCCTCAACACCATGTACCAGGAAGGCCAAAGCAGCACAAAGGAGCAGGAGAGTCACGCAACTGGAGGAAAGGCGCTTTGTCTAACCAGGTCTGCCCAACACGTGTTTCAGCCAAAGTCACCTTCAGGGGATTGTGAACATATACATAAAAGTATAAGACCATAAATAATAATACTGATAAAACTTCAAAATGGACATAAATTAGATAATAATAATTAAAAGGTAAAATTAATATTGATCAAATATGTAACCAGGAAAGCCTATCATAAAAAACATATTATTACTAAATATAAAACAAATAAAAGCATATCCTAAATAATCAAGGCGATAAATAGTATTAAAAAGCTATAAAAAGAAGCCATAACTAGGTGATGAAAAAGAAAAAGCTTATAAACTAACCAAAAGGAGAGAAGCATGAGGAAAAATGTGTCAAGTGACATGAAAATGGTAAACTCACCACTTGAAAGATAACTCAGATCCTACTAGACTATCCAATGGATGCTGTAACGAAGAAAAATCACAAAAGACACAGAGGAAGTCATCCACTATTATATCTTAAATGTCTTGCAGGGATACCAAAGGGGGAAGATACAGACTAACCACTCGAAAGCTGATGTCAAGAGGGAGCATTCTTATACCGCATGAAATTTCTATGGTATTTAAATCCATATGCATCACATTGTACATACGCAAGCCCTATGAGGGGCATGCAGAAAAAATAATAGATTTATTTTATCTCCTCATTTTAGATGGACATATGAGAGAGACTATATCCACACCCAAGAGAGGGAAACCAAAAGACTCCAGCTCTGTTACTTTTGCTTTCCATGTTGAATTAATAATCAAAGTACCAGCAGCCACCAAATATCCATGACTGAACAGTACTTGTGAGTCATTTCTGATCTCAGACTCAATATTGCAAATAAAATGGTATAGTTATTCTTCTGTCGTACCACTTTTTAAAGAGGGAAGTGGGAGACATCAAAACTGAAAAAGTCGAATGATATACAGGTTGTCAGACGGCTGCCTGGGTGAGAATCTTCACAGTCTTGACAAGTGCATATCTCTATATGATTTGCAAGGTATTGTGGACAATGTAGTTCATTCACACCAGACACAGCTGCTGACAATAATTTAGTTGTGCTCTTGGGTAAAGCCAATAAGATATTTATTTATGGGGTTATTTCTCCCAACACAGATATGCTTGGTAGCACATAAATTAGGTTACTTGCTTTCAGTGTTAACTTGGAAAAACAAAGTTAAAATCAGGAAAACAACAAATGAAAAGTCACAAAGCAAGAAACAAACTGTTCTTTTCAGGTTAACTTCTGATTACTTCCCACATAGATACAGAAGAGATTCTCTCCTAGCTCACAAGCAATTAGGTAAGGCTTAATTGCTAGCAGTTACCAGCTGAAACCCCTTAGCTGGCTTGCCTTCCACTGTGTGGGTCAAATCCTGCTTCAGGAGCTTTTCTGAGTAGATTAAAGAACAAATTTGTATTTCTTTGTGATGGTTGCTGTACTTTATAACAGAAAGTTACCAACGGAGTTTAGATAGAGAGCAGTCCATATAAACAGGATCCTCATCTGCTATTATTCCCCCTTGTTCAACAAGCATGGGTTCAATATCATGGATTGGCACAGATGAATCTCTCAATGGAGCATTTTCAGGAGAATACTTGTTTCCCTGCTGTCTTTCAAGGTTATAGCTAGGGCATAGATCAGTGTTCATACCTGAGCTTCCATTGCTGCTAGAGTTCCTCTCTATATAGCCTGGCCAGTATGTAGTCCAGTTCTTATGTCCAGCCTTCCAATCCAGATCCCTGGACACTGGATCTCTCTTCACATACCTTCTGGCACAGGTCTTAGGGTCCCTTCCACGTGCAGCCGTCTCCCTCACAGGTAGCCTCTGGTGATTCCTAGCTCTGCAGCACCATTCCTCTGGCTTTCCCCAGTCCAATGGTGTATGCTGGCCCTTGGAATACCTCCCAGTATACGTACTGCTTTGGACTCTTCTAGACCTCTCAAAGGCTTTTCTCTTCCTTCTTCCAAAGGGTCTCTTTCCCTCTCTGTCCGTCCGGTTTGGCTTCTGCTTCTGATGATCCTTCAGATGAAACTGATGATCAAACTCAAGCTGATTCTCAGGATACTGAGGACAATTCTCTGGATATCCAAGGTGATCATGAAGATGGTCATCTGTAGAATAAACTCTACTCTTATTCTGCTTAGATGAGTGCTCCTCCCTAACACAGCGCAGCTGTGCTGAATCAGGCCCTGCCCTTTGAGATGAGTGCTTAGGGATTACCTCATAGCCCTCCTGATTGAAAACACGTTTCCCCACTTCAGCTCCTCTAATGGCTGTTGGAAACCTGGTGCATTCTGGGACTGGTAGTCTTTTATGGGAAAATTCTGTTTTCTTATTTCTACCAGAACTGACAGGTTGCTTGTTCAGAGTCACTTCACCTTTTCTATAGCTCCTTCCTGAGCTATGATAAGCTTCCTTATCACAAGGTTCAAAAGCTCGTAGTGTATGATTTAAAACTCCAAATGGTCATTATTGTGAATGTAATACCATCGTTTATACAACTTTTTAAGGGAACCTTGAATGTAGAAAATGTACCAAAGGAAGCATGAAAATTAATCTTACAGGTAACTAAAGAAACACTGCTGGTACATTGAAGCAAAAAGAGCAGTAGTATATATCAAATCAAGTACAAATCCTTCATCGGCCAAAAAAACAAAACAAACACCAAAGGCACACAATTTTTCATTGGAAGACTGGGCATCCAAATGGCAGATGAAATTCAATGTGGACAAGTGCAAAGTTATGCACCTAGGAAAGAACAACCCACACTATAGTTACACAATGCAAGGTTCCACATTGGGAACCACCACCCAGGAAAACAATTTAGGAGTCATCGTGGATAACATGTTAAAACTCTCTGACCAGTGTGCAGCGGCAGCCAAGAAAGCAAATAGAATGCTAGGTATCATAAAGAAAGGGATGGAAAATAAAACAAAGGATATTATAATGCCTCTGTATCGTTCCATGGTACGACCACACCTTGAATATTGTGTGCAGTTCTGGTCACTGTATCTTAAAAAGGACATAGCATTATTAGAAAAAGTACAGAGAAGAGCCACCAAAATGGTGAAGGGGATGGAGGCTACTCCTACGAAGAGAGGCTACAAAGGTTGGGGCTCTTCAACCTTGAAAAGAGACAGCTGAGGGGAGATATCATAGAGGTCTATAAATTAATGAATGGAGTGGAGCGGGTAAACGTGGATCAATTGTTTACGCTATCAGAATATAGAAAGACTAGGGGACATGCAATGAAGCTACAGGGTAAACTATTTAAGACAAATCAGAGAAAATATTTTTTCACTCAACGTGTAATCAAACTCTGGAATTTGTTACCAGAGGATGTAGTAAGGGTTGTTAGTGTAGCTGGGTTTAAAAAAGGTTTGGACAAGTTCCTGGAGGAAAGGTCCATAAACCACTATTAAAAAGGGACCCAGGATCTGAATAGCCTGTCCACAAAAAAGGGCAAGCCGATGTTTAAAATAAGCTCTCAAAACACGCAATTTGGCAGATTCAGAAACAAACTGAACTACCAAAGTATTGCGTTTTGAAATAAGATCCAAAGAATCTTCCAAAAATGCTGTTAATGCTGTCACAGGTCGTAGCTCTAGGGGCGACTTTCTTTCTTAAGTTTCCCTGTCGATGTGTGATTACTCTTGGGGGACAAACTTTTGTGTATAATGATGTTAATGCTTTGAAAAGTTTTCTAAAAAAGCAGAGGGTGGTTCTTAGGTGGAGGAATGATATTGGGGGGGGGGGGTTTCGGCTCCCTAATGTGGGGTTTCTGGAACCTCTTATTTCTTATCTTAGGATGGTATATTTTTATGTTGTTTAGGGTGATTTCTCTCCTTGATGTTTTCTTTTTATGTGGAGAATTTTTTTTTCTGCATTGATGTTTCTTGCATTATAAGTTTATTTGCAATTTCTTGATGTATTTGGAAAATCCTTAAATAAAAATTTAAAAAAAAAAAGGGACCCAGGATAATCAATGCTTGACCCAGTACAAGCATTGTGGAACATGTGTCTTTTGGGGATATTGTTAGGTACATATGACCTAGATTGGCCACTGTTGGAAACAGGATACTGGGCTTGATGGACCTCGGTCTGACCCAGTATGGCATATCTTATGTTCTTATGTTCATAATGCTAGCCCCACATTTTCTATATTAATCATGTAGCCAGACCTCTTTCAGTTTATTTAAAAGAAGGGGCGAAACCAATTTTGGCGGGAAACAAGAAAAGAAAAGTCAACACCAATAAGATGGCTACTTTATCAAATCCTGCTAGATAACATAATAGAATATAAATTATTCTAAAGAAGCATTGCTAAAAGAAAACCAAAATCAAAGCCACCCACTATGGAAAAAGTGCTATGGAAAAAGCACTCAGACCACATTTCTGCATTACCATGTTAGCAGCCCTATCAGCTTCAGTGGCACGTCAGTGTCTAATTTGTGCCAAAAATAATGCCAAGCAAGGTCCCACACCACCACCCCGAGTTCAGTCAGGAGGTGTAATCCCCATGCACCACCTGCAAATTGATTTTACTGAAATGCCAAAAGCCAATGGATATCACTACCTATTAGTATTAGTTTGTACTTTCTCTGGGTGGGTAGAAGCCTTCCCAACCAGAACTGAGAAAGCCCGAGAAGTCACCAAAGTTTTACTGAGAGAGATTGTCCCTAGATTTGGAATTCCAGCAGTAATAGGGTCAGACAATGGGCCCTCATTTGTTTCTCAGATTACTCAACAGTTAGCAAAAGCCTTGCAGATACAATGGAAGCTTCACACTGCATACAGACCCCAGAGTTCAGGGAAAGTTGAGCGAATGAATTGTACCTTAAAAGCCCAAATGTCTAAGCTTTGTCAGGAGACACCCCTGAAGTGGCCCCAAGTGCTCCCAATAGCTTTACTCAGAATACGCTCAGCTCCTGTGAAGTCAACAGGATTTTCCCCTTTTGAAGTTCTGTATGGTAAACCCCCACCAATAGTGCAGGGAATTAAAGGAAGTCTAGCCCAAATTGGTTCAGAAATAACCAGGCAAGAACTCCTAGCTCTTAGTTTTGTTCTGCAGACTCTCCATGCGTGGATCCAAGACCAGTTGCCTATCAACTTGACGGAACCCTTGCATCCCTACCAGCCTGGTACCTCGGTGTGGATCAAAGATTGGAAGAAGACACCGCTGGAACCCCATTGGAAGGGACCATACACCGTCATCCTGTCTACCCCAACTGCAGTAAAGGTAGCAGAAATCGATTCCTGGATCCACCACAGCAGAGTCAAGCCCGCAGCTGATCCAGAACCACAGCAGAGCAGCATCCTGACGCACCTTTGCGAGTTACTCTGAGACGGCAACCAGCAGCTTAGACACTTTATCACAGTGCCCTGCAGTAGCCAAGTCTTTCGAAGAGGATTGCTGTTTTCCATACAGCAAGAGTTTGTTTCAACGAACCTCATGTGTGTGATTTTACACACTACATTGATTAACAATATTTAGAACCAACTAAAGTTGATAAGTTGGTTAATGTGTGATGAACAACTTGAGGATCTTCAATCAACACTCAGCACCCGTTGAATTGCTTCATTAGCAAACGGGACGAAGAAAAGAACGTCGTGGTCAAGATTTTCAAGCTGAGGATTCAGAATAACTCCAATCAACATGTATCTTTATCTTTGCTTTGCCCTGGTTGCCTGTTTTGGAGGCTTTGAACTGACTCATGCCTTGCCTCCATGCACTGCTTGCATTACTTCTACTTGGACTGGACTGAAAGTAACTCAGACTTTGATTTATCACTCTTACTATTCCTGCACTGGTAAAGTGACTTGGTGTATTTATAACACCACTGAACTGAATGTTTGTACCAAGGGTAAATCTAAAGTATGCTTTAATCCGCATCAGAATCCATCCTATTACACCTTGGAAATGAGATGGAAAGATGCAAATGGACCTTTGATCAATGCCACACGCCCACTCACAAATCCTAGTGAATCTGCTGTTTTGTTTTTTGATGCTTGTGAAGTAATCAACAGAGATAGTCGTTCTAAGTGTGGTAATTGGGAAAAATCATACACATGGAATGACAAATATATGTGTCCAGAAGGGACCACTGGATGGGGAGCATGTACAGGGAAGAAAGTCTCAGCCGATGTATATAGTACAGCCCCAGAATCAGATTACTTTTGCCCAAGATGGGAATGTGTCTTCTATGCCACCTGGAGTGGTATGGTAGAGAATACCAACAAAGATAATCGAATGGCTGCATTGCGGAGGCCATATGTCAAAGACAAATGCAAGAAAAATGCTTGCAATCCCTTAGAGTTGGTTGTTCTGAGACCTGAAAATTGGAAACGAGGATCCCGATTTGGTATACGAATTGCAGGGACTGGATCAGATCCAGGAACCATAATATATATAAAATTAAATACCCAAGCCCATAAATCATCTAAGTACCATATCCACTACACATTCTATGAAGCTATGCATGTAAATAAGTTTGAAATTCCCCATCCCTCCCAGAACTTATTTTTAGAATTAGCTGGAGCAGTAGTATCCAGTCTAAAAATCTCAGATTGTTACTTTTGTGGGGGGGACACAAATGGGTGACCAATGGCCATGGGAAGCCCAAGAATTGAATTACTCTATGACTTACAATCAAACTGAACTACATAAGACTACCAGCGAATGGGTGTTAGCGCACTCAATAGTTGGACGTCTTTGCTATGCACGAACTGGACCCCAGTTCAAGCAACAGGTAGGACAGCTGGTCTGTCTTAGCCAAAAGTTCTATAATGACACCACCAAAAAGACGTCTTGGTGGTCAGGAATTAAAGAACCTGAACCCCCTAACCCATTAGCCAGATTCCCTGAGCTTTCTCATTTATGGACTAATCTTGCCAAGCCTCATGCCTGGCAAGCCTCACCTGGCCTATATTGGATCTGTGGAAACCGAGCATATGCCCGACTCCCTACATACTGGGGAGGGGCGTGTGTTTTAGGGACCATCAGACCTTCTTTCTTTCTTCTAAACACGGAACATGGAGAACAATTAGGATACCCAGTGTACACAACTAATCACAGACATAAAAGAGCACTGAGACAGAAGAGAGCACCCCTCCAGGTAGGCAAGTGGGAAAAGTGGAAGGGTGATGATTGGCCACCAGAAAGAATCATTGAATATTATGTGCCTGCCACCTGGAATGATGATGGTATGTGGGGCTATCGAACCCCAGTCTATATGATTAATTGTATTATCCGCTTACAAGCAGTAGTTGAAATAATAACCAATGAGACTAGCCAAGCTCTTACACTTTTAGCTAGACAGAGTACCCAAATGCGCACTGCTATATATCAAAACCGCTTAGCGCTTGATTATTTGTTAGCAGCTGAAGGAGGAGTATGTGGTAAGCTGAATTTAACTAATTGTTGTTTGAAAATAGATGATAAAGGTCAAGTAGTTGAAGAAATTGCTGAAACTATGCGAAAACAAGCTTATGTGCCAGTACAAACTTGGCATTCACTACAGTTTCCTAACTGGTTTGCTAATCTTTTCTCATGGCTAGGAGGACGTAAAACTTTCCTTATACTAGTACTAATAATCATTGCTGTCATTTTACTGTTACCATGTATAATCCCATGTTGTATGCGTTCTATTCATAGTGCTATTGAAAGTACAGTAGAGCGGAAGACCGCAACTAAGATTATGGCCTTATACCAACCTAAACCTCCTGCATATAGTCGGAATCCTCTGACTATGATATAACTATTTTTAAGTGATTTAATTCTCACACCTTATTAAGTAATAGGGTGAGATTAATCAAAGGGGGGAATGTGGCAGGTGAAGGCCTGTGATCCACAGTGTCTGACATAAACAGACAGGCCTAACTAGCTTGACCTGTAAATGAAGCCTGTGAAGAGGCCCATAGGAATTGCACATCCCCCAACATGCTGCTATTGTAGAATTAGAACTCAGTAAAAGTATTGGATTAGCTTAGACAAGCAGAACTGAAAGTTGGAAAAATACAGAAAAATATGTTTGAAAGCCACTGATAAGAGAATACAGCTGTAAGGGATTTAATTAAAACTGCTGACAGAAAGGTTACAGAGCCCTGCTTCCCCGCACGTACTAACTAGCCCAATGGCCTTGGAAGTAGGAAAGTAACAAGTTGGTGAACTGGCCATTGTAATTGGGACTAGAAGGGGGGTGAGCAGGTGCTGAGCCCACTCCAAGTACATAATTGGATAATCATATCAGTACCGGGACCAATAGAAGGGGTACGGGAGGTACGGGAGGTTACCGGGACCAATGAAATGTTTTTCTATACCTAGAATGGAGCAAAAGTCTATAAAAGTTGTTGTTTTGCCAGAGAACATTGCTCAGCCATTTTGAATTTGATTCTGCTTGAGACTTGTGCACAAATAAATGATTTGGACCTTCTGAACAGACTCCTGGTATCATTGGTTTGTCTGCGCTCTGCTGCTACAGTAATGTTATAAGGAGCTTGTAAGGAAAGCTGACCATAAGGCAAAGTGGTTTTTAAGACTACCTCAAGAGTGATGTCATAATGACATGGATTCCTTATGCAAATCAGATATCATGGCATCCCTCATTACCCGTAAAGATTGAAAGATACAGGACTAGGGATATTGGTCAGCTACATATCGCACCATTATAAAAAATATCATAAAGCATCTTGAGATGGAGTATTAATTACAAGGTTATTCAAATAAAATGTGCTAATCAACTGATAAATCACTGTAATGTGAAAATGTTCTGTCCACTTGGGTAGAAAAGGCAAATGAGTTATGTTTAAAATCCTAAAACCTATACATAGTCCTCTGATATAAAAAAAAAATGATGCAACAAGATGAACGTGTGTAAATAAAAATTACCAATAAAGGGAATTGGTATATGCATGAGTAAAAAGTGTGCCTAAAAATAAATAAACATGCTCCTATAAAAAATGAATGCGAGCAGGAACACAGTTAAATAGAAATACCTGTAAAGATCAACCATGTAATAAGAACGAAACTCATAAAAAAGGGGGACCAAATAAAATAAAACAAATTCCATAGCAAATGGCAATAAAACCCCCCATAAAAATACTGTATGGCAAAAACATCTGACCAGGCCATATCTAAAACACAAGATCAAACAATAATAACCCCTATGAAAAAAATGTTGTATGTAAGACCATAAGTATCTGAATAGCGAGGAGGCCAAGGAATTAAAGGGATGGACACCCAATATAGAGACTCAATAGGGTATGATGGGTAGCCATGGGTCACAGGTATCGGAAGAAGCATAAATGTGAATGCCCAATTCAATTTCCAAAAGAAAAAATGGATGATGATAAAGATTTTAAAAAGTAATAAAGAGGGAGGGTGAGGGGAAAGGGGAGAAGGAAAAAGATGTATAACCACACATCACCCATAAAAAGTAAAAAATAAATAAAAAGTGTTGTTATAAATATACAAAACAAAATATAAAAAACATCCAAAGACAAACCTCATGGGCAAGTTAAAACCTAAGGATAGTCATAAAAAAACAGAAAGGTCAAATTCCTGATTGAGGCCTTTGGGATGTAAAGTAAATGTAAATAGTTCACAAGTTCTATGTAAAAAGTTCTTGACTGTTCTATGTAACTGAATAAGTACGCGTTCCATTCTGTACTGTTCATTCTTTTGTTCTCTGTAAACCACACTTGATACATGGGAAAGCGCGGTATAAAAATGTTAAATAAATAAAGTATCCATCTGAAAAATATTGTGGTGTTCCAACCTAAGCAGAGTTGTGTTTAGAGCACCTCTCCTCCAGTGGGGATGTGCTTGTTTGTAGACTAGGTATTAAGGTCAGAAATCCTGTCTTGTGCCTTAATCCATTGGTTCCTGAGTGACACTCCATTTCAAGCACCTTCTGTGTTCCATAATGCGTGTTTTAACACTCCTATTCGTTTTTCCCACATATAAGGTTACATGGACATATAATGTAAATTACATTATCCATATTGCAGTTCATGAACTTGTCCAAGGAGGTATGCAGAAAGACTGTACCCTTCAGAACATGTATAGGCAGTATACTTTAGAGCTAAGAATTCTAGACGTATTGACCTTTTGGAGAAAAAAGTGAAACGACATGGACAAAATGGTTTGCCCTATGTATAAGAACATAAGAACATAAGATATGCCATACTGGGTCAGACCAAGGTCCATCAAGCCCGGTATTCTGTTTCCAACAGTGGCCAATCTAGGTCATATGTACCTAGCAGTTTCCCCAAGAGACACAAGTTCCACAATGCTTGTACTGGGTCAAGCATTGATATCTTCGGTCACTTCTTAATAATGGTTTATGGACCTTTCCTCCAGGAACTTGTCCAAACCTTTTTTAAACCCAGCTACACTAACAGCCTTTACTACATCCTCCGGTAACAAATTCCAGAGTTTGATTACACGTTGAGTGAAAAAATATTTTCTTTTATTAGTCTTAAATAGTTTACCCTGTAGCTTCATTGCATGTCCCCTAGTCTTTCTATATTCTGCTAAGGTAAACAATCGATCTACGTTTACCCGTTCCACTCCGTTCATTAATTTATAGACTTCTATCATATCTCCCCTCAGCCGTCTCTTTTCCAGGTTAAAGAGCCCTAACCTTTTTAGCCTTTTTTCATAGGAGTATCCTTCCATCCCCTTTACCATTTTGGTGGCTCTTCTCTGTACCTTTTCTAAAATCGCTATATCCTTTTTAAGATACAGCGACCAGAATTTTTTCCTATCGCTCCAAAAAGATTGCCAATATTCATCGTGAGTCACACATCATTCAAACTATTCCTGCATTTTCTGGACAAGAATTACTTATCACATATAAGAGGAACACTAATTTATCTAATAATCTTGTTCCCAAGACAGGACAAGGAAAAGTACTACAATGACGCATGCAAGGAAATAGAAGCAGAAACTATTAGAGGAAGAACAAGATCGGCTTTCCTAAAGCTACGAGAGTTAAAGAAAAAGTTCCAGCCTCGAATTGGAATGTTACAAAATGCTCATGGTTCTATGTTGAATGATGCTGAGAAGATCAAGAAAAGGTAGAAGGAATATACAGAGTTTTTATATGATAAAGATCAAGTGGACCAACAGCTGTTTCAACCTGTACCTTATGTTCGGGAACCATTGGTGATAAAAGAAGAAGTTAAAGCAGCATTGAAAGCCTTATCAAAGAACAAAGCACCAGGCATTGATAGCATTCCCATAGAAGTATTACAGCAATCTGATGCAGCTGTTACCGTACTTACAAGGCTCTGCCAAGAAATATGGAAGACAACATCATGGCCAACTGACTGGAAAAGATCTGTGTTTATACCAATACTAAAGAAAGGTGATCCAACTGACTGTGGAAATTATCGCACAATCGCTCTGATCCCACATGCCAGCAAGATTCTACTGAAGATTATTCAAAAGAGACTACAACCATACCTGGAACAAGAACTACCTGAAGTGCAAGCAGGGGTTCAGAAAAGGGCGAGGAACGAGAGACATCATTGCGGATGTGAGATGGATCCTTGAAAAGACTAAAGAATACCAAAAGGATATCTATTTGTGCTTTATCGACTATAGCAAGGCTTTTGACTGTGTAAACCATGAGAAACTCTGGGCCACATTAAGAAGCATGGGTATACCAGAACACCTGATCGTACTCTTGCACAATCTGTACATTGATCAAGAAGCAACAGTTCGAACGGATCAAGGAGAAACAGAATGGTTTAAAATAAGCAAAGGTGTAAGACAAGGCTGCATACTTTCCCCCTACATGTTTAATTTATATGCAAACAAATTATCAGAGAAGCAGGATTGTATGAAGACAACAGAGGGGTGAAGATTGGTGGAAGACTTATCAACAACCTTCGCTATGCTGATGATACCACATTACTGGCTGAAAGTAAAGATGATTTGAAACATTTGCTTCTCACAATCAAAGAACATAGTCTCAAAATGGGCCTGCACCTTAATGTAAAGAAGACAAAGATCATGACTACTGGCATAATCAACAGGTTCATCATTGAAGGAGAAGAAATTGAAATCGTGAACAACTTTATCCTACTTGGATCAACTATCAATAAAGAAGCAACAAGCAGTCAAGAAATCAGACGACGCATTGCTCTTGGCAGAATGGCTATGAAAGACCTAGATAAGATTCTCAAGAGCAGAGATGTCTCTCTCCATACAAAGATTCGACTTGTTCAAGCCATGGTATTTTCAATAACATCATATGGATGTGAAAGCTGGACAGTGAAAAAGATAGACAGGAAGAAAATTGATGCCTTTGAATTATGGTGCTGGCAGCGAATACTGTGTATACCATGGACTGCCCGAAGAACAAACCAGTCGGTACTAGAGGAGATCAAACCTAAGCTTTCTTTAGAAGCTCAGATGACAAGACTTTGACTTTCATACTTTGGACACATCATGCGAAGAGAGAGATCATTAGAGAAAGACATCATGCTTGGCAAGATAGGTCAATGCAAAAGAGGAAGGCCAGCAATGAGATGGATCGATACAATAACAGCAGCTACGGGTACCAGTCTGTCAACAATGAGCTGCCTGACTCAAGACTGAACACAATTTAGGATAGCTATCCAGAGGGTCGCCAAGAGTCGACTCTGACTCGATGGCACTTAACAACAACAACAACAACTTGTTCCCTTGGCCCTGCCAGTTCCTCAACGCAGTGCTCCCATCAAGGGACACTTTCGATGTAGATCCTGCTCTGCTTGTAATCATGTTTTGACCTGTAGAGGAGTTTTTCAACATCCTGTCATGGCTAAATGGTATCCCTTGGACAAATTCACAAACTGCAATATGGATAATGTCATTTACATTATCATATGTCCATGCAACCTCTTATATGTGGGAAAAACTAATAGGAGGGTTAAAACACGCATTATGAAACACAGAAGTTGCTTGAAACGGAGTGTCACTCAGAAACCATTGGTTGACCATTGGATTAAAACACAGCACAGGATTTTGACCTTAAACACATAGGGGTATGTTTACTTAACTGCGGTAGTGTCATTTGCGTTAGGATCTGCAGTAGAGGCAGAAATACCCAAATAAGGACATGGGCGGTACATCGTTACCGATAACGCGTGTTACAAGGTGCCATAAATTAACGAGTGTTACATGATAGAGGGAGCCATGGCACGTTACCGCATGTTAATCTTAAGAAGGCGAGCAGATATGCAAACACAGAAACAGAGCTGTAGCACAATGGTTACTACACTGACTGATGGTACAGGGGTCATGGGTTTGATCCCCCAGTGTGCCTAATGAATAAGGCTGGCTGAGGCATTATGTTTAAGTATTGGGTTGTGAGGAATTTTAGTTTTACTTTAATTAGTGCTGCCAGCAAACACACCCTCACAGTGGCGTAACCTAAGGTGCCGCATACGGCACCCTAAAAGGCACTCCATAGGGCACATTATAAAGTGCGCTGTCTGCCAAGCCACCCTATAATGTCCCCTATAGGACACCTTATAAGGCGCTTTATAGGGCACCTTATAAGGTGCTTTATAGGGCACCGTATAAGGCACCTTATAAGGCGCTTCATAGGGAGCTGTATAAGGAGCCTTATAGGGTGCCTTATGAGGCACCCTAAGGTGACAGTACTCTGAGGGTGTTTCTGCTGGCAGCACTAATGTACATTAAAAATAGACAATGCCTCAGACAGCCCTATCAATGAACCCCACTGTGGGTTTTGAGCCCATGACCTCTGGTTCCATGGGCAGTGAAGTAACCAGTGGACTACAGCTGCTAACAAACCCCTGGCTGGCTACAGGAGGACTGCATGGCACCACACAAACATTCTGCTGTGGTTACCAGGATAGGGTCAACCCACCCGTACCCAGGATGCACAGCACATGCAAACCAGCAGTCTACAGATGATCACAAGATGGGGTATGCACCCCACAGCACCTCAGCCTGGTAGGGGGTGCCGACGGTGTGTGTTAGTGGCACAGAGTAGCTACAGACTGTCACAGTGTGCGGGTCCTGTGCTCACCCTGAGGGTGAGGTGGGGTGCCCAGCACCATTTTCGCAGCACCTGGCTTTGCTGAGATAGGCTATGCTGCAGGTCCCCATCAGTGCCAATGTGTGATAGGTAGTCCTTGCAAACACCCCTAGGATATGCCTGTGTCCATCTGTATTTCACATCTAGCCCTTGTGAACTATGATGCACCCAGAAAAGTGCATACCCTGTGTGGGTGCCATGGTCACATGATTTAAGTGAAGGGGGGTGTTTGGACCCACAGGCGGATTATGTACCACCACTCAACCCACCCTCTGTGGCTCAGGGTGGGGGACAGGATCTCCCACCAACAGATCCACATTCTACCCCCCCTGCAATGGTGACAGTAGAGGGGACCATCAACCCCAGTCCTGCTGGGGAATAGACACCCTACAGGGCAGACAATGCAGATCTGTACGCATCCATAAATAAGGCAATGGCAGACAGACAGTAGGCCTGGAAATGCACAGCTGCCCCCTACCACCATCTGACATTCTCCAGAAGCAAGCACAGTGAGTCACCAGCCGCTGCACCCTGCAAGGTGTTCCAGCCACACACATACAAACTGCAGACAGTCTGCTAGCTAGACCATAGTGCATGTTCCTGGAGGAGATGTGTTTACCCAAACCTGGGATGTGAGCACACCCACCAAGCAGATAAGTCAGTGATTGGGCCCCAGAAAACAGAACCCATATATATCACGTAAAAGAAACACTGTATAGCACTATGGGGGAACCCGGCCATGCCGTGGTCACTGCACAGTCAGGGTGAGAGTGACCTCCCAGCAGGACATGCTGTGGCCACCCTGTCCGTGCAGGTGGTGGCCGGGCACTACAATGTCCCAGCCATTGCCCTATGCCCTGTGCAGATGCATCCAGGCCAGGCCACCCTGTCCAGGCTATACCAACAGTACTGTGCTCCTCATTATGCACATTGGCAGGCTAACACTGGCACCAGTGCAAGCAGTGTGGGCTGAGGAAGGTGTTAGCAGCCACCACACACTGGATAGACAGACACACACTCCCACACCTATGCCAGCATTGTGCAACTATAGAGACTTTTGGCAGCCCTGGCCTCCGCACCAGTCCTGGGCACAGTGCAGGCATGGCTATGGTATGCAGTACTGTTGGGGTCACTCTCCAGGGTGGTGGACACTGTCAGATACCAGACCTGACACACACTCCACAGACACCAGAGAGGTTGCTATGATACAGCTCACTGAGCAGATTGTGCTAAACTTAGGAATTGCTATGTGCCAGTAATCATAGCAATCTTTTGATATCTGTGTACCGTATTCCTGGGTTTAGGGCGGCATTGCTAAGGTATGCAAGTGCTAGTATTGGGAGATGCATGCAGGGCCCAACATCCTACCTGTCCAGGAGGCTGTGGATAATGGGGCCTGTGGGAGCGGGTGTTTCTGCCCCTGTTGGCCGCTGCTCTAGGGCAGGGGTTCCCAACTCCGGTCCAGGTGGGCCAAACACTGTTCGGGTTTTCATGCTGTCCCTAATGAATATGCATTAGATACATCTGCATACCATGGGGGCGGTGCATAGAAATGCAGCACAGCCACATTTATTAGAGGCAGCATGGATCCTGAATGGTGTTTGGACCTCCAGGACTGCATTTGGGAGACTCTGCTCTAGGTAATGTGCATGTTTATGGTGTCTGTGCTCTGTAGGGTAAAATGTAGGTGTTTTGGGCATGTCTACGTCATCTGCACTAAAGGTTCTGTCTGTATTAGCACGTTTTAGTAGTGGGTAAAACATGTGGGCTGGGTTGGCAGGAACCACAGCTGGGACTTGAACCTGTGACCTTCTGCTCCTGAGCACACTGGCTGTGTATACTGCACCACACTGTTGCCACAGGGACAGTTCATTCCCTGGAGATACCATGACTGTTTGTCAGATGGAGCCTGTCTGTTGCAGTGCATGGCACCCACCTAAACGGGGCTAGGCCATGGTCTGCTGCGGCCAGATGCCGCTGCCTCCTCTGCCACCAGCACCCGTCCGCCACCATGCTGCCATGCCCTTCTGCTGGTGGTGCTGGTGGTGCGCAGTCTCAGGCCATCCAGTGTGCGGGTAGACGGCTGCCTATGGTGCGGGTTCTGGGGTAGGGGTGCCTGCATTTACGTCCACGCTTCCCCCCAGCACCGCCTGCCACTGTTCTGTGCCCTTGGGGGTAGCTGCTGGGTACTATCCCCTGTGACACTGTGGGAAACACAGTCGTGCCCATGTTGGGCCTTCATTATTTGCTGTCTGGCTGCTCTGCTGTTTCAGCATTTGTATGGGCCACCTAGGCATCACCCTAGTCCGCACTGTGGCCTAGCTGCACCACAGCATGTGCCGCCTGCGGCCCTCTGTATCCCCTTTTCCGGCATCTGTCCAGTTGCCCGTTCCGACATGCCCACCCTGCTGTTGCGGGAGATGTGCATGCCATAGGACACCTGTCCAATAACAAGGGAAAGCCCTGATCAGCGTTATTTCACTGTGGGATCATTCACCTTGTCGGGGGACAGAGCATAGACCCTTCCACGCTTAATATCTTTTTTTGGGAGCTTTCTCGGTAATGTTTTTTGCTGTTTCACAATATTATCACTATTGGCCAGCTTGGTTAGGTTTTTTTCGAGTTTGTTGAGGTCATTTTCAGTGTTTATGTGCCCTTTTGTTCTGTGCACGTGTATCACACATCACTTTTTGTAGGTTTCCCTGCCTATGCTGTACATTGCTGACACTTAAATGGTTTCTCTCCCCTGCAAATGTGCATCTAACGGCAGGTTTTCAATCGCGTTAGGATTCAGCTCTTCAGATCAGCGCATTAGTGTGAATGGAGCCTCTCCCCGCCCATACTCCACCCATTGATCCCTTCTCTTCGCCCTCTCTCCACCTTCTGCGGTGTTTTACCGCGCCACGGAACGTCTAACGATCGTTAACGTTACATAACGCGCGTTATGTAACGTTACCACAGTTTAGTAAACATACCCCATAGTCTACAAACAAGTACATCATCACTGGAGGGGAGGTGATCTAACTGCGACTCTGCTTAGGTTCGAACAATGCACTATTTTTCAGATTGATGCCTTTGGGATATAAAGTATCCATCAGGAATTTGACCTTTCTGTTTTTTTGAGTATCCTTAGGTTTTACCTTTCCAACGTGGTTTGTCTTTGGATGTTTTTATATTTTGTTTTCTATATTTATAATATCATCACTTTTTTATTAATTCATTTATTAATTTTTCACTTTTTATTGTGGTTTATGCATCTTTTTTCCTTCCCCCTTTTTTCCCCTCCCCTTCCCCCCACTCCCTTTTTATTACCTCTTTATTACTTTTTAAATCTTTTTTTTTTATGATCCATTTATTATTACCATTTATTTGGGTATGTATTATGCACATTTTAGTGTGTATGTATGTGTATATTTATATATATAATTTTCTTTTTTAAACCGAACTGGTCATTCACATTTATGCTACTTCCGATACCTGTGACCCATGGCTACCTCTCATACCCTATTGAGCCTCTATGGGGTATGTTTACTAAACCCTCTTAACGTGCGCGCCGCGTTAGTGTGCAGGATGCCATATAAGGAGTGGGCGTTTCAGTTTCAAGTAATAAAACGGGATTAGTGCGCACGATCTTGTGCGATGCGCACATTAGCGCATGAGTAACGCGTGCGGGAAGCATAAGCAGGCATGCTGATGTGCAAACAGAGGAACAGGGCTGCAGTACAATGGTGAAGACACTGACAGATGTGCAGAGGTCATGGGTTCAATCCCCCACTGTGCCCAATGAATAAGGCTGGCTGAGGCACTACCATTTATGTGTAATATTGCATTATGAGGCATTTAAATTTTATTTTAATTACTGCTGCTAGCAAACGCACTCTCAAAGCGCTGTAACTTAAGGTGCTGCATAAGGCACCCCATAAGGTACCCCAGAGGGCACACTTTAAAGTGCACTGTCCGCCACAGCACCCTACAATGTTGCTTAAAGGGTGGCCTATAGGGCGCCATATAGGGTGCCCTATGAGGCACGGCAAGGTCATAGCACTGTTTTTGATGGCAGCACTGTGCATTTAAACGCATGGAAATCTTAAGTAGGTGCGCTGACATGCAAGGAGGAACAGCAGTGTAGCACAATGGTTAAGGCACTGACTGATGATACAGGGGTCATGAGTTTGATCCCCAGTGTGCCTAATATGTAAGGCTGGCTGAGGCATCAGCTTTGACATGTAAGTATTGTTTCCTGCGGCACTTTATTTGTATTTTATTAATTGCTGCCAGCAAACACACCCTCATGTGCCATAACCTAAGGTGCCGCATAAGGCACCCTATAAGGCACTCCATAGGGCACATTATAAAGTGCACTATCCGCCACGGCACCCTATAATGTCCCCTATAGGGCACCCTATCAGTCACTCCATAGGATACTGTATAGTGCACCTTATATGGATGGTAACCATAAGGTGCCCTATAGGGCGCCCTCTGAGGCACCTTATGGGTACAGTACGCTGAGGGTGTTTTTGCTGGCAGCACTAATGTACATTAAAAATGGATAATGCTTTGGACAGCCCTATCAAATAATCCCACTGTGGGTTTGAACCCATGACTTCTGGCTCCACTGGCAGTGAAGTAACCAGTGGGCTACAGCTCTATAGCTGCTAGCAAGCCCCTGGCTGGCTGCAGAAGGACTGCAAGTCACCACACAAACAGTCTGCTGTGGTCAACAGGATAGGGTTAACCCACCCATACCCATGATGCACTGCACATGCAAATCAGCAGTCTACAGATGATCACAAGATGGGGTATGCACCCCCACAGAACCTCGGCCTGGTAGGGGGAACTGACCGTGTGTGGTACTGGCACAGAGTAGCTACACACCATCACATTGTGCAGGTACTGCACTCACCCTGAGGGTGAGGTGGGGCGCCCAGCACCAGGTCCACAGCAGAGATAGGCCATGCTGCAGGTCCCCAGCAGTGCTAATGTGTGAGATAGGTAGTTTCTGCAGACACACCTTGGATATATCTGTATGTCTCAGTCAGGTGTAGCCCCTATGGACCCCTAGGAGGATTATGTACCACCACCCTCCTCCTCCTCCAGGGCTGAGGGTGGTAAACAGGGTCTCCCACAGGGCCGGATTTACCTTGCGTGAGGCCCTACGCCAACAAAAATTGTGGGCCCCCAGAAAAGATAAAAACGAGCATGCCGGATCAGCTGCGCGCTGTTGGCCCTGATGTCATAATTAAACTGGGAATCCCGAAAGCCAAACTTGGAATGTACAACACTGTAGAAACAAAACTATACATTAATTTGCTCTTGTACTAAACAAAGTGCAGACGTTAATGATGCACATTTACCAGAGCTGACATATTCCAATTAATAAATTCAAAATAAAGAGATATTTTTCTACCTTTTGTGCATTTTTTTTTCAGCTGCAATTGCTCCAGCCACTTTCTTCTGGTTTCTTCGTGTCAGCCCAACTCCAGTCTTAACCCCCCCAGCCCATTTCCAGTCCCAGCCCCCCCCCCCATCGGCTCAAGTAAACTTTAATAAAAAAAAAAAAAATTTCCCATCTGCCCCTGCGGGCTTAACAGAGACGCGAGGGAGACACTCTCCCTTCGCGCCTCTCAAAGCCGGCACGGAGGGGCTCAGCCGGGCAGAGGTGGCCCCGCGGGACAGTCCATGCTGCCGCGGCAGCAGAGGGGGCCCCGCGGGACAGTCCATGCTGCCGCGGCAGCAGCCAGCTTTTTTTTTTTTAATTTAATTTTAAAAAAGCTAACAATTTGTTCAATTTTTGTGGGCCCTTGCCAGCTGTGGGTCCTACGCCACGGCGTAGTTGGCATATAGGTAAATCAGGCCCTGGTCTCCCACCAACAGATCCACATTCTACCTCCCTGCAATGGTGGCAGTAGAGGGGACCATCAACCCCAGTCCTGCTGGGGAACAGACACCCTACAGGGCAGTCAATGCAGCTCTGTACACATCCATAACACAATAGGAGACAGACATTAGGCCTGGATATGCTAAGCTGTACCCCACCACTATCTGATATTCTCCTGCAGCAAGCCTTCAGCCACTGCACCCTGCAAGGCGCTCCATGAAGACAGATACCAGCTGCAGACAGTCTGCTAGCTAGTCCATAGTGCATGTTCCTGGTGGAAATGCGTGTACCCAGAACTGGGATGTCAGCATACACACCAAGCAGATAAGTCAGTGACTGGGCCCCAAAAAAACCCCATAAATATTTTATTTATTTATTTAACAATCATTTATATACCGCATCTTCCATAGATCAGTTGCGGTTCACAATAAACAACAATCAACAAAGCAGAGTTTGTTTTACATGTAACATCATATAACCAAAAGCAATAAAATAAGTAAACAGCAAATGTTAAAACTGAACAGCACAGAACAGTGCAAACTATATACATTTTATACAGATACACATTATGTAGGGCTTAAGCATTGTGCAAAGTACAGTTTCAGCTGTATAGAATTGTTTGTTTAGGTCATTGGGACATCTCAGACAAAAACTGGTTAGCCTTTATCTAAAGCTATTGAGGGATGATCTGTATTGTTGTAATGCGTAGTAAATAGATAGGTTTTCAATTTTTTACGAAATTCAATGATCTCGGTTAACATTCTTAGATCATCTGGGAGGGAATTCCAGATTGTTGGAGCTGCATGTGAAAAAGCTCTGTTGTTTGTTAGTTTATTTGCTTTTATGAAGTCTTTGGGAGTTTTTAGTTTATTTAATTGTCCTTTTCTTTGAGTAGATTTTGAATGTTCTTTACTGATTAAGTTACTTAGGGGTCTGTTTACTAAACATTCCTAACGTGCGGGGCCGTGCTAGTGTGCCTGTGCCATATAAGGAGTGGGCGGTTCAGGCAGAAAATAGAAAAAAAACGGTAGTAAGCAACCGGATGTGTGTGCGTCGCGCTAATGTGCGGGGGTCGACATTAGCGCGTGGAAAGGCAAAGTGGCACGCTGCTGAGTATACAAAACAACAGAGCCGTGGTACAACGGTGAAGACACTGACCAATGGTGCAGGGGCCATGGGTTCAATCCCCCAGTGTGCGCAACAACAAAGGTCAGCTGAGGCAGTAATTGTAATGATTAACATTGTTTTAGGAGGCAAATTAATTTGGAACGGCATAAGGCGGCGCACAGTTATTTTTGGGCGGCAGAGGCGGCGCACAGTTAGTTTTGGGCGGCATAAGGCGGCGCACAGTTAGTTTTGGGCGGCATAAGGCGGCGCACAGTTATTTTTGGGCGGCAGAAGGCGGCGCACAGTTATGTTTGGGCAGCAGAAGGCGGCGCACTGGTCCCCTTGGGCGGCAGAAGGCGGCGCGCTGATAGGCACAAGGCGGCGCGCTGATGCACGAGCACAGGAACAGAGCCACAGCACAATGGTTACAACACTGACCAATGGTGCAGGGATCAGGGGTTCAACACCTCACAATGCCCAGTGAAAAATGCCTGCTGAGGCAGTATGTATTATGCTGTAGGAGGCTGTATAAATTTATTTTGTTATCACTACTAGCAAACGCACTCTCCCAGCATGTTAACATACGGCGGCCCATAAGGCACATGTTACAGTGCACTGTTCGCCAAGGCACCCTTGAATGACCCCTATGGGGCAGCATGTATGTTGCGACACAGGATAATGTATAGTGCACCCTATAGGGATGGCAACCATAAGGTGGCCTACAGGGCGCCCTATGAAGCACCCTCAGAGGCACCTAATGGGTATAGTAAGCTGAGGGTGGTCTTGCCGGCATAGACATATGTACAGTAAATAAAAATAAAGCTGTGGACAGCCCTACCAAAGGGCCCCACTGTGGGTTTGAACCCATGACCTCTGGCTGCACAGGCAGTGATGTAACCATTGCGCTACAGCTCCATAGCTGTAAGCAGGCCCCTGGCTGGCTGCAGATAGCCTACACGTCACCTCACAGACAGTCTGCTGGTGTCAACAGGATAGGGTTAGGCCACCCGTACCCATGATGCACTGCACATGCAAATTAGCTGTCCGCAGATGGACACAAGATGGGGAATGCACCCCCACAGCACCTCGGCCCTGTTGGGGGAAGTGACCGGGTGCACCCACACAGCACCTTGGCCTAGTAGGGGGCACTGACCGGGTGTTTTACTGGCACAGAGTAGCCACACACCGTTACATCGTGCGGGTACTGTGCTCACCCTGAGTGTGCAATGAGGTGGCCAGGACCAGGTCAACAACACCTGCCATGGCTGATGGAGGCCAAGCGGGTGTTCCAAAGCAGTGTTAATGTGTACGATAGCTAGTTGCTGCACAAACACCATGGATATCCCTGTCTGCCGCCATCAGGCACCCCCCCCAGTGGCAAACATGGTCCCCATCAAGGGATCCACACTCTACCTCCCTGCAAAGGTGGCAGTAGAGGGCAACATCAACCCCAGTCCTGCTGAGGAACACCACCACCACCACCACCACCCCCCCCAGGCAGGCAGCTCCATACACAGCCATAACACAATAGCAGACAGACATAAGCCCAGGGTATGGTAAGCTGCACACCACCACCAGATATTCCCCTGCAGCAAGCCAACAGCCACTGCACCCTGGAAGCCATTATAGCAAGACATTTACCAGCTACAGTCTGCTGGTTAGTCCATAGTGCATGTTCCCAATGGAGATGCATGCACCCAGAACTGGGCTGTCTGCATACACAGCAAGCAGATAGATCAGTGACTGGGCCCCAAAGAGAAACCCATATCTATCACATGAGAGAACTACTATACAGCACTATGGGGGGGCCTAGCCATGCTGTGGTCACTGCACAGTCAGGGTGAGCGTGATCCCCCAGAAGGACATGCTTTGGCCACCCTGTCTGTGTAGGTGGTGGCCGGACACTACAATATCCCAGCCAATGTCCCTGCCAGGGCCCTATGCCCAGTGCAGATGCATCCTGGCCACGCCACCCTGCCCTGGCTATACCCATGGTACCTTGCACCTCATTATGCACATTGACTGGCCAATACTGGCAACAGTGCTGGCAGTGCGGGCTGTTGAAGGGGCTTGCAGCCAACACCCACTGTATAGACAGACACACACTTCCACACCTCTGCCATCATGGTGCTACGATTGAGGGGGTAAGTAGCCTTGCCCACCAAACCGGTCCTGAGCACGGCAAGGCATGGATATGGTACGCAGTACAGCTGGTGGTCACTCCCCAGGGTGGTAAGCACCATCAGAGGCCAGGCCTGGAGCATGCCCCGCAAACACCTAACAGATTGTTTGGATGGGGTCAACTAGCAGTATGTACGTAACGTATGGATAACTGCCTGCCTGTGCTCCTAGCAAACGTCTCCGAGCTGTGTACCGTATACCTCAGGTGTAGGGTGACATTGGTAAGTTATGCAAGTGCTCGTTTTGGGTGCTGCATGCACGGTCCAATGTTCTGCCTTTCCAGGAGACATTGGCCAATGGGGCCTGTGGGTGTGGGTGTGTCTGCCCTTGATGGCTGCTGCTTCTTTACGGCACAGATTCCCAACTCCAGTCCAGGTTTGCATCACACTGTTCGGGTTTTCCTGCTATCCCTCATGAATATGCATGGACTACATCTACATGCCATGGGGGTGGTGCATAGATATACAGCACAGGCATATGTATGAGTGTCAGCATGGAACTTGACTGGTGTGTGGCCCACCAGGACTGCATTTGGGTGATTCTGCTCTAGGTACTGCCCCTGTTCATGGTGTCTGTGCTCAGTGGGGTAAAAGATAGATGTCTTACCATTGCATATGTCCCCGCCATGAAAGGTGTGTCCTTACTATCACTGTTTAGTTGTGGGAAAAATATGTGGGCAGGATTGGCAGTAGCCCCAGCTGGGCTTTGAACCTGTGACCTTCTGTTCATGTATGCACTGTCTGTGTGCACTGCACCACTGTGTAGCCACAGATTGGTTGGATTCCCTGGACTGGCCATGACTGTGGATCCGGCAGGACCTGTCTGTTGCAGTGGACTGTGCCAGCCTGCACATGGCTAGGCCTCTGTCTTCTGTGGTTAGCAGCCACTGCCCCCTGCACCACATGTGCTTGTCCGCCAACATGCTGGCATGAACTTCTCTCAGAAAAAAGCAGTTGACCTGATTGCAATGTGGCAGTATGGGACTGCATTTGGGGGACTTGGCTGTAGGTAATGCCCATTGTTGTGGTGTGTGTGCGGTGTTGGGTAAAATATGGGTGTTTTTCCCCATGCATACAGGGGTGTCTGCGCTATCTTTATTTAGTGGTGGGTAAAATATAGGGACTGGGCTGGCAGGTGCCCCAGCTGGGTTTTGAACCTCTGCCCTCTGGTCCTAGAGGTAATGACTCTGTCCGCTGTACTACACTTTGGCCACAGAGACAGTGCAGCCCCTGGAGGCAGTAAGCCTGGCAGGATGGAGTCACAAACCCTGCTCAACGCAATTCTACTGTGGGCATATGCACCCTGTCTGGTGACAAACGTGCACATAAACCCCGGAAATGACCACGGAAAATGTGGGACAAACTATCACCACGCTGGGCAACAGTGATATTAATGGGCAACCATAGCAAACACTCCCAGGAAAGCTCCAATACGTGGCAATGTTTTTTGGATGAGTCTCCTCTCAGTAGACCCTTCCAAACGTCATTTCTTTTTTCTGAAGCTTTGCTGGGTGTGATTTCTGTATTTGCCCATCACTATAACTGTTCCCCAGCTGAATTACTATTTTTAATAGTTCTGTTGTGGTCATTTTCTATTGTTATTTTCACTTTTGTGCTGTGCACATATATCACACTGCTCACGTTTTGCTGGTTTCCCCGGTTTTCCTGTACATTGCTGACGGAAATGGTTTCTCTTCCCTTTAAATGCTTTCTAGTTTTTACCTGCAAATTCGGGCCCGATACTGTGCGGGGAGCCTCTCCCCTCCCACTCTCCACCCATTGACCCCGTCCCTCCGCCCCTCGGGGACCTTCCTCCGCCCTCCGTTCGCCGTTACACGCCTCTTTCGGACATTTGCGGGCCCGTATTTGTGCGGGGCCCGTTAGTGTGTCGCGCACATTCACGGGGGTTCCTCGCACCTGTGCGGGGCGTTTAGGAGCGTTTGTCAGCGTTTAAGTGGCGCGTTGCCGTGCGCTGATTTGCGGCGCGCAAATTCCCGGACTTTAGTAAACATACCCCTTAGAGTGACTGGGGCCATATCATTTAGAGTTTTAAATGAAGTTATTAATGTTTTGTATACTATCCTGCTTTGTATTGGCAGCCAGTGAAGGGATGCTAGTATTGGTGTTATATGTTGATGTGAGTGTACTTTCATTATTATCCTAGCTGCTGCATTCTGTGCAAGTTGAATTCTTTTAATGTTTTGTTTTGTTGTACCTAATAAAATTAGATTAGCGAAGTCAAAGTAGGGGGTTATGGTAGCTTGAATTATACTGATGAAATCTTGTATGTATACAAGGGGTCTTAGTTGTTTAAGGATTTTAAGCTTGAAATAGATTTTCTTTGTGGTATTTCAAATATGGGTATCCATTGTAAGATGTTTATCTAGAATAACTCCTAAATACTTACTTCATTTTTTATTTTAATTTCTTGGTTTTGAAGCGTTATGTGTGTTGGGGGAGTATAAGATTGATTTTTAGTAACAATTGGTTTATTTGGAGATTATGGGCATTTAGCCAGGATGTGATTTCATTGAAGCAATCTGACAGAAGTTGCATCGGTAAGTGAGGGATCGTGAACGGGATGTACATCATGATATCATCTGCATATAGATGATAGAGTACACCAAATTTTTTAAAGATATTGCAGACTGATTTTATGTATATGTTAAATAGAAGTGCTGATAGCGCTGAACCTTGTGGTAAACCCGTTTCAAGTTTGTATGAAGCAGAGGTTTGATTGCCTATTCTTACATTTTGGGTTCTATTATTTAGATAAGAGGAGAACCATTTATGAACTGTGGCATTTATTCCTATTTGTCTCAGGTTGTTAAGCATTATGGTATGGTGAACACTATCAAAAGCTGCTGAAATATCAATAAATAAGAGGATGAATGCTTGTTTGTGGTTGTCAATTCCTCTTAATAGAGCATTTGTTAAAACTGTGAGAAGTGTTTCCACTCCATGTTTGGGACGAAATCCATATTGCTGTTCATCAAGAGGGTAGGATGAATCTAGGTACTCCTGTATCTGTATTTGTACCGTTTTTTCTATTACTTTTGCTAAAAGTAATAGATCAATAAATATCACATGAGAAAAATACTATATAGCACTATGGGGGTGCCTAGCCATGCTGTGATCACTGCACAGTCAGGGTGAGAGTGATCTCCCAGCAGGACATGCTGTGGCCACCCTGTCTGTGCAGGTGGTGGCCGGGCACTACAATGTCCCAGCCAGTGCCCTATGCCCTGTGCAGATGCATCCTGGCCAGGCCACCCTGTCCGGGCTATACCCATGGTACCTTGTTCCTCATTATGCACATTGGCAGGCCAATACTGGCAACAGTGCTGGCAGTGTGGGCTGTGGAGGGTGTTTGCAGCCACCACACACTGGATAGACAGACACACACTCCCACACCTATGCCAGCATTGTGCTACTATAGAGGAGTTTAGCAGCCCTGGCCACCACATCAGTCCTCGGCACAGTGCAGGCATGGATATGGTACGCAATACTGTTGGAGGTCACACCCCAGGGTGGTAAACACTGTCAGAGACCAGACCTGAAGCACACTCCACAGACATCAGAAAGGTTGCTATGATGGAGCTCAATCAGCAAACTGTGCTTAACGTAGGAATTGCTATCTGCCAGTAAACATAGCCAACCTTTGATAGCTGTGTACTGTATTCCCAGGTGTAGGGTGGCATTGCTAAGGTATGCAAGTGCTAGTATTGGGAGATGCACGCAGGGCCCAATGTCCTGCCTCTCCAGGAGGTATTGGCTAATGGAACCTGTGGGTGTGGGTGTGTCTGCCCCTGTTGGCTGCTGCTTTACGGCAGAGGTTCCCAACTCCAGTCCTGGTGTGCCAAACACTGTTCGGGTTTTCATGCTGTCCCTCATGAATATGCATGAGATACATCTGCATACCATGGGGGTGGTGCATAGATATGCAGCACAGGCATCTTTATTAGAGGCAGCATGGAACCTGAATGGTGTTTGGCCCTCCAGGACTGCATTTGGGAGACTCTGCTCTAGGTAATGCGCCTGTTTATGGTGTCTTTGCTCTGTAGGGTAAAATGTAGGTGTTTTGGGCATGTTTACGTCATCTGCAATAAACGTTCTGTCTGTATTAGCACGTTGTAGTAGTGGGTAAAATATGGGGACTGGGTTGGCAGGCACCATAGCTTGGACTTGAACCTGTGACCTTCTGCCTCCAAACACACTGGTTGTGTGCACTGCACCACCGTGTTGCCACAGAGACAGTGCATTCCCTGGTGATACCATGACTGTTTGTCCAGCAGGGCCTGTCTGTTGCAGTGCATGGCACCCACACCTACACAGGGCTAGGCCATGGTCTGCTCTGGGCAGCTGCCACTGCCCCCCTCCACCACCAGTACCCCTCTGCCACCATGCTGACATGCCTTTCTGCTGGTGGTGCTGGTGATGTGCAGTCTCAAGCCATCCAGTGTGCAGGTAGGCGGCTGCCTATGGTGCGTGTTCTGGGGTAGGGGTGCCTGCATAGGCGTCCATGCTTCCCCCCAACACCGCCTGCCAATGTTCTGTGCCCTTGGGGGTACCTGCTGGGTACTATCCCCTGTGACACTGTGATAAACACTCTTGTGCCCATGTTGGGCCCTCATCAGTTGCTGTCTGGCTGCTGTTCAGTTTCAGCATTCCTAAGTGCCACCTAGGCATCTGCCTAGTCCGCACTGTGCCCCAGCTGCACCACAGCATGTGCCGCCTGCAGCCCTCTGTATCCCCTTTCCCAGCATCTGTCCAGTTGCCCATTCCGACATGCCCGCCCTGCTGTTGTTGAACATGTGCATGCCATAGGTAACCTGTCCAATGGAGAGGGAAACCCTGATCAGTGCTATTTCACTGTGGGATCATTCACCTTGTATGGGGACGGAGCGTAGACCCTTCCAAAATTCCTATTTATTTTTTGGGGCTTTCTTGGGAGTGTTTTTTGATGTTTCCCAATACTATCACTATTGCACAGCTTGATTATGATTTTTGTCTATTTTGTTTGGGTCCTTTTCAATGTTTATTTGCACTTTTGTTCCGTGCAGATATATCACACTTATCACTGTTTTGTAGGTTTCCCTAGTTTTGCTGTACATTGCTGACAGAAATGGTTTCTTTTCCCTTTAAATCAGCTCTAACGCGAGGTTTTCACTTGCGTTAGTTTTGGCCTAGAATTTCACATCATTAGTGTGCGGGGAGCCTCTCCCCTCCCACTCTCCACCCATTGACCCCTTCTCTCCGCCCCTGGGGAGCCTTTCCCCGCCTTCAGCGCTCGTTTGCGCTGCTGCACACATGAGCGCGCACTACAGCGCATTTTTGCCCCGTAAAGCGTCATTAGCGTGCGCTAAGGTACCTTAGCGTGCGCTAATTGTGCAGCGCGCACGTTAAGAAGGTTTAGTAAACATACCCCTATATTGGGTGTCCACCCCTTTAAGTCCTTGGTCTCCTTACTATTCAGATATTTATGGCCTTATATACAAAAAACAATTCATATTCATATGGGGTTATTATTGTTTGATCTTGTGTTTTAGATACGGCCTGGTCAGATGTTTTTACAGTACACTTTTTTATGGGATTTTTTGGTTGCTATTTGCTGGGGAATTTGTTTTTTTAATTTATTTGGTCCCCTTTTTATGAGCTTCATTTCTTATCACATGGCTGACTTTTACAGGTATTTCTATTTAACTATGTTCCTGCTCACATTCAGTTTTTATAGAAGCATGTTTATTTTTAGGCACACTTTTTGCTCAATTATATACTGATTCCCTTTAATTATTGGTAATTTTTATTTATACATGTTGTCACGGAGACCCTGGGTAGAGCCTCTGTGGACCCAATAGGCCATTGCCTAGGGTATTGTGGTTTTAATAAACTGCTTCTCTCCTTTATACAGAGTCAGTCAGTCAAGTGATTAAAGCAAAAATTAGGGTTTTATTCCCTTTCCCGGACAGAAAACATTCTTTGAAAAAGCACACAGGACAAAAACTGCAACTGAACGAAAATAGCTAGAACATCTCTTCTTCTTTCCTTGTTCACGTCACAAGGTCACATTGGCTGAAGTTAACACAAAGAGGTTATGTCATCTGATAGACAAATCGTGCAGTCCATTGGCTCAGGGTCTGTACAAGTGTTAACTCTCTCCCACTGCATTAAGCATGGACCACTCCCAATATTCTCCGTATCACATTCCTTACATGTGCAGGAGCCTGGCTTATTCTCTTGTGGCTGATAAACCCCTTTTCTTTCAAGGTACTTATCAAAGTCAGGGTTATAGAAACCTGGTACAGATAATGTCTCTTTCTGGTTTGCCTCTCTTGGCTCTCTTAGTAGGAAGTCTGAGTATCTTTCTGAGTTAAAACCCTGCTCAGGGCTGTGCCCATTAAAACTTCCAGCCTCTTCTCTATAAAAATAAGGCTTCAAGCTTGTTACCTTACTGCAGGCTTTGAAGTCAGCCTTGGGCCTTCTTTCCCCTGGCACAGTTTCTCCAGCTTGAGCTAGGTTCCTCTGTGGCTCATGCAATCCCTCAGAGACACTGCCCTACTTCCTGCTCGTGTGGGAATCCTCCCTAGGGCTGTCGTTCCAGAGACCAGCTACTCTACTGCTTCCTTGGTCTCTCCTGGAACTTCCTCTGAGAGCTTTGGGTCCTCCCAGACCTCCCCTGGAACTGGAACTTCCTCTGGGACTCTCAGCTCTTCTCCAAGTCTTTCTCTTGTACTCCTTGCTCTTGCTGCTCTGACCCCTTCCTGGTTCTGACCAGGACCTTATATACCTCCTCTCTCTGCACGTTATGTCAGATTCTGAGGCCAGGTGATCCTGATGAGTTTCTCTAATTCTACCTGCATCACTACTAGAGAAGGGAAACTTCATTTTAAACCCTTTCTGCTTTACTTGTGCTGACGGCACTGGCTGCTCAGCTGTTTTTACCCACGCTGAGTCTTCCTGTCCAGCCAAGTTTGAGGTAAGCTCTTCCCTCTCACTAACCTCCATAGGTTCCACTGCATCACATATCTCCCCCCTTAAGATATTCCGGGCTGGGAAACTATCATTCTCACAGCCCGGAATCTCCGCAAGGATCTTCCCCTTCCTGCCGGACCTGCTGTTTACTACTGTATTCCTTTGCCAGGGTTCCTTCCGGCCCGCCCCCATTGCTCTACTCTTGCTTGTTATCCAAGAGCAGCTAGCTGCGGCCGTTCTCTCCTGCCAGGGTTTCAATACATTTATATGGTAGGTCTGACGACGGCCCCTGTCGTTCTCTATCACATATGTCACTGGACCTTTACACTCCACCACTGTATAAGGACCCTTCCACTGGGCCTCGAACTTTGGCCCAGGGTCAGCGACCATCACTACCACTTTATCACCAATGGCCAATTGCCGTGCCTTCTTGCCCCTATCATAGTATTTCTTCTGGCTTAGCTGACTGCCTTGCAAATGCCCTTCTGCGACTCGCGAAGCCCTCTGTAGGCGACTCCGGAGCCCACATAGAAATTGGGGAACCCCCATTTCCTCCCCTTCTGGCTCGACCCACTGGTCCCTTAGAATGTCTAGGACTCCCCGTGGCGCTCGCCCGAACATTAGCTCGTAAGAGGATGCTCCCAGTGAAGCTTGGATACGCTCCCTACTGGCATACATGGCAAATGGGAGCATAACATCCCAGTCAGCCATCTGTCCATCCAACGCTCTTCTTAAGAGCTGTTTAAGGGTCTGGTTGAACCGCTCGACCAGACCATTGGTCTGTGGATGGTATGCGGAGGTTTTTATATGATGGATGCCGAAAGCATCCCATACCTGAGCTAGGTATCTGGAAACAAAATTGCTCCCCCTATCGGTCAGCATCTCCCTTGGGAACCCCACCTCGCAGAACAGTTTAACCAATTCTGCTGCTATGAACCTGGCTGATATGTTCCTTAAAGGTATCGCCCAAGGGAATCTAGTGGCGCAGTCCGTTACTACGAGGATATACTGAAATCCTCTGGGGGGTTTTATTAGTGGACCTACAATGTCCATTGCCATCCGGCGAACTGGCTCCGTTATCGTCGGGGTCTGGACTAGGGGAACTCCTACCGGCTTGACAGCACTTACTCGCTGACATGAAGGACACGCTTCGCAGAACTGTTTTGTTTCCCTAAAGACCCCCGGCCAATAGAAACGCTCTAGGATCTGGTCAAGAGTGCCCTGAATTCCCTTATGTCCCCCAACAGGGTGGTCATGGGCCAGTCTTAACACTACAGCCTTAAAGGTAGTGGCGACCACTAGCTGCTTCCTAATGGCCCCGGTATGGGGGTTGCTGCTCTCCCTATATAGAATGTCCTCTTCTATCAGGAACCTGGGGAGCACATCCCTACCTGTCTGGGCAAACTCAAAGGCATGCTTTAGCACTGGGTCCGCCTTTTGTTCCTCTGGAAAGGATGGGAATTTCCTGGCGTTTTTCGCCTTTACTTTTCTTTTCTTCTTTAGAGGGAGTGCCTATTAACTCCTCATGATGGGGAAGTTCACTTAGGTCCTCTTCCTGAACCCTATCTTCCTCCCCTAAAGGCTCTTCCTCTGCCCCTGTGTGATCAGGATTCTCTTCTGGAGGCTCACCCTGTGCTTCTACAGCCTTTGCTTGAGACCGGGTGGACACCATTCCTCCCCTTATGTGTGTATCTTCCCCAATCCCTACCTAGTACGATATCGTACGGTAACTTCGGGATTATCGCTACCCGGATTTCTCTCTGGGTTCCTAAACCCTTAACTTTTATCCTGTAAAGGGGATACTGGCTTGTCGCTCCATGCACACATTTTATGCTAGCTTTGCCATCTTGCTGACTCGGGGGAGAATCATTTCGGGCCTGTATGATTTCCCAAAACTTGCGGGAGACCATACTTTGATCGGCCCCCGAGTCCAGTAAGGCTATGGCGGGGACTCCTTGCACCTCTACCTCAATGCGGAATCCCTGCTGTACACGCTCATTACCTTTCGTTATTAGGACCGTGCGATCTAGGCAATCCTTCTTCATATGCCCTATCTTTCCGCACTTAAAGCATTTCACAAAAACACTTTTATCATTTCTCTTAGGTAAACATTCCTTTATGCATCGCGTGTCTATTTGAGGCCCTTTATTTAACTTTACAGGACTGATTAACCCCAGCCTCCACTCAGCGCTTCCTGGTGTCTTTTTGGCCATCTCGGCTTCAAGAAACCGTTCCGTCAATTGCGCTGCCTTTATGGAGGTTGTGCAGTCTTGTAATGTTAAAAAGGTTTTTACCTCTAATGGAACTGCCTCAAAATACTGTTCCAGGACAATCATGTCAATCAGGCTATCCACAGTTTTACCCTCAGGTTCCAGCCACTTTAAAACTAAACTGCGCACCCTATGGCACAGTGCTTTCGGTGTTTCACCTGCCTGTAATTTAGTGGACCTGAGCATTCTTCTGTATACAGCCGGTGTCAGGCCTAGCCTGTCCCGCACTGCTCTTTTGATCTCCTCATATTCAGCTGCCAAAGCGGCAGGCATTGCTCGGTATGCCGATAGAGCTTCTCCTGTTAAGGAGGCGGCGAGTCTAACCGCCCACTGCCCCTTAGGCCAGTGCGCGTGGAGAGCTACCCTCTCGAACGACTCTACAAAGTCATCAAAATTGTCTTTATCGGTCATTTGACCAAATGTCCATATCCCACACTGTTGTGGGCCTACCCTACTGAAGTCTTCTGGTGTTGTCCTCTTCCGTGGTTCTTCCAACAGTGTCTGCACCAAGTCCATCAAGGGTTTTTGCTGCGCTTGCAGGGCAGCCATGGTCTGCTCCTGACTCTGCTGGGCCAGCTCCCGTTGCTTATCAAATTGGAGGCTCATCCAGCGTAGAACCTCCTGGACGTCCATCTTGCGGCTTTCAGACTCTGTAAAACAAACCACAAACAACCACCAAGTGCGGTACCCCTGGAAAAAACTTTTCCTTTTTTTTTTTTTCAAAAGCAACTCCTTCTCACTTTGAATCTTCCCCAGCCTGTGCCCATATACCCTTTTACCTGAGCCAGGTGGAGGGTCTCGCTTTGAGAAGGTGCTTGTTTTTTCTGTAGTCCACTCCGGTTCCTTCTGGATCCTTCTGGGCATGGCAACGTCCGCTCCTTCCGTTGAGCTGTGCAACGTCCTGGTGAACTTGCTTCTGGAATAAAAATCCGCCCCAACTACGCCATTTGTCACGGAGACCCTGGGTAGAGCCTCTGTGGACCCAATAGGCCAATGCCTAGGGTATTGTGGTTTTAATAAACTGCTTCTCTCCTTTATACAGAGTCAGTCAGTCAAGTGATTAAAGCAAAAATTAGGGTTTTATTCCCTTTCCCGGACAGAAAACATTCTTTGAAAAAGCACACAGGACAAAAACTGCAACTGAACGAAAATAGCTAGAACATCTCTTCTTCTTTCCTTGTTCACGTCACAAGGTCACATTGGCTGAAGTTAACACAAAGAGGTTATGTCATCTGATAGACAAATCGTGCAGTCCATTGGCTCAGGGTCTGTACAACTGTTAACACTCTCCCACTGCATTAAGCCTGGACCACTCCCAATATTCTCCGTATCACATTCCTTACATGTGCAGGAGCCTGGCTTATTCTCTTGTGGCTGATAAACCCCTTTTCTTCCAAGGTACTTATCAAAGTCAGGGTTATAGAAACCTGGTACAGATAATGTCTCTTTCTGGTTTGCCTCTCTTGGCTCTCTTAGTAGGAAGTCTGAGTATCTTTCTGAATTAAAACCCTGCTCAGGGCTGTGCCCATTAAATCTTCCAGCCTCTTCTCTATAAAAATAAGGCTTCAAGCTTGTTACCTTACTGCAGGCTTTGAAGTCAGCCTTGGGCCTTCTTTCCCCTGGCACAGTTTCTCCAGCTTGAGCTAGGTTCCTCCGTGGCTCATGCAATCCCTCAGAGACACTGCCCCACTTCCTGCTCGTGTGGGAATCCTCCCTAGGGCTGTCGTTCCAGAGACCAGCTACTCTACTGCTTCCTTGGTCTCTCCTGGAACTTCCTCTGAGAGCTTTGGGTCCTCCCAGACGTCCAAGACCTCCCCTGGAACTGGAACTTCCTCTGGGACTCTCAGCTCTTCTCCAAGTCTTTCTCTCGTACTCCTTGCTCTTGCTGCTCTGACCCCTTCCTGGTTCTGACCAGGAACTTATATACCTCCTCTCTCTGCACGTTATGTCAGATTCTGAGGCCAGGTGATCCTGATGAGTTTCTCTAATTCTACCTGCGTCACTACTAGAGAAGGGAAACTTCATTTTAAACCCTTTCTGCTTTACTTGTGCTGATGGCACTGGCTGCTCAGCTGTTTTTACCCATGCTGAGTCTTCCTGTCCAGCCAAGTTTGAGGTAAGCTCTTCCCTCTCACTAACCTCCATAGGTTCCACTGCATCACAATGTTCATCTTTTTGCATCATTTATTTGATACTGGAGAACTATGTATAGGTTTTAGGATTTTAAACATGACTCATTTGCCTTTTATACCTGAGTGGACAGAACATTTTCACAATACAGTGATTTATCTGTTGGCTAGTACATTTTATTTGAATAACCTTGTAATTATTACTCCATCTCAGGATGCTTTCTGATATTTTTATAATGGTATGATATGTAGCTGACCCATATCCCTAGTCTCATATTTTTCCGTCTTTATGGGCAATGAGGGATGTCATGATATCTGATTTGCATAAGGAGGCCATGTCTTTATGACATCACTCTCGATTTAGTCATAAATACCACTTTGCCTTATGGCCAGCTTTCCTTATGAGCTTCTGATATATTACGAGAAGCATTTCATTTTGTTTTTCTTTTAGCAATGTTGCTTTAGAATGATTTATATTCTATTATGTTATCTAGCAGGTTCTCCAGGTACAAGCAGGAAGTCAGTCCTCACTTATGGGTGACGTCAGCACTGACGGAGCCCGCGCAGAGCAATTCCCCCGCTTTCAAAGAAAGCCTTTGGGATTGCAGCCACACATGCACGTGGTCCTCTTCCCGCCCAAGGGTGCCTTCTTGCTCAGCCTTCCTTTTTCTGCAGAGCCCTCCAGACACACGTTCTCATCCCTCGGGAAAAATGTTTAGTTTTTTGACTATAAGCCTACTACTTTTCCGCTTGCACTGGCCCTCTACCCGTCCTTCCCCTGCTCTATCTTTTTTGAGCACTTAGGGGACGTTTTTTCCTAGCATTTTTTGCTTAATGGGCTCATCACGGGATTCTCGGTCAAGGAAACCCACCTGGCGGTGGCGTGGACAATCCTCCTGCTCGAGCGCCTGGGGTTCTTGGTCAACTATCCCAAGTCCCACCTCGAACCAGTGCAGGCCTTAAAATTCACCAGTGCGTACCTCGACACGCGGCAGGCGACCGCTTTCCTGCCAGAGGATTGCGCCTCCCGCCTCCGAGCCTGGCAACCCAGGTCCAGAGCACCCCTTGGATGACAGCCCAGACTATGCTGTACCTCCTGGGCACATGGCCTCCATCGTCTATGTGGTTCCCCACGCCCGCCTGCACATGCGGACAGCCCAGTGGTGCCTCAGCACCCAGTGGAGCACATCCATTGGCCACCTCAGGGACCCCATCTGGCTCTCTCGCAACCTTCGCCTGTCCCTGGACTGCTAGCAGGACCCCCACAACATTCTCCATGGGTTGTCCTATCAGGCACCGCAGCACAAGCTAGTGCTGACAACGGATGCCTCCCTGCTAGGGTGGGGAACTCACTGCAGTGCATTGTGCACGCAGGGACAATGGTCACCCGAGGAGTCTCAACAGCAAATAAATTTGCTCGAGCTCCGTGTGGTTTGGTGGGCCCTGAGGGCCTTCGAGGATCACCTCAGGTGGAAGTCGGTGCTCGTGCAGACCGACAACCGAGTGATGATGTTCTACATCAACAAGGAAGGGGGCACAGGATCACTCCCCCTCTGCTGGGAAGCTGTCCTCCTCTGTTCCTTCGCCTTCTATCGGGGGATGACACTCAGAATGGTCTAACTCCCAGGCCAGGAGAATGTCCTTGTGGACAAATTCAGCAGGATCCTCCGCCCTCACGAGTGGCGGCTGGATCTGTGGATGGTTAGCTGGCTATTCCATTGGTGGGGAACTCTGACCATGGACCTATTTGCCAGCCCATCAAACGCACAGCTTCCCAGCTTCTGCGGCCCAGTATCACACCCGAGCAGGGAAGGCCCGGATGCGTTCCTTCTGAGCTGGTCTTCTGGCCTCCTCTATGTGTTCCCTCCCACTCCTCTCATTGTGAGGACCCTCCACAAAGCTCAGCGGGAACGGGCACCGATGATTCTTGTAGCCCCCTCGTGGTCTCGACAGCCATGGTTCCCGCTCCTGCTTCGGCTGTCGTTGAAGCTTCCAGTTCCCCTGGACTGTGCCCCTGGCCTGATAACACAGGAGGAGAGATGGGTACTACACACGAACTTGGCCTCATTATCCCTCATAACCTGGAGGCTGGACGGGTTTCCCTTGCCTCGCTGGACCTTCCAGAGGAGGTCCTCCTTGCGTCGAGGAAAACCTCAACTAGACAAGCTTATGCCTTCAAGTGGCGACGCTTCTCGGTATGGTGCTCCGAGCTCCTGATCAACCCATTCTCCTGCTCCACTCGGTGGGTCCTTCAGTACCTCCTCCATCTCTCGAAGGAAGGCCAGAAGTCGAACTCTATCAGGGTGCACCTGAGCGCCATCTTGGCGAATCACCTCCCCGTCGAGGGAAAACCCCTCTCAGGGCAGCCCTTGGTCTCCTGCTTTATGCGGGGTCTCTTGCTTTCCAAGCCTCCCATCCAACCTCCCCTGTCGGAATGGGACCTGAACGTAGTGCTCGTGCAGCTTACGTGTTTACCCTTCGAGCCGATGGCGACATGCTCGCTTTGGCACATATCGTGGAAAGTGGTCTTCCTGGTGGCTTTGACCTCGGCCCGCCGAGTCAGTGAGCTCCAGGCTCTCATGGCTGAAGCCCCTTATACTAGATTCTATAGGAATAGGGTGGTCCTCTGTACTCACCCCAAGTTTCTGCCGAAAGTTGTCTTGGATTTCCATCTCAACCAGGAGATAGTCTTACCGACTTTCTTCCCGAGACACCATGCCAACCAGGCATCGGCGGCTTTACATACACTCGACAGCAAGAGGGCTCTTGCCTTCTATCTGCAGTGCACCCAGGTTCATTGCAGATTTGGCTGACTCTGTGACTTACAATCCCAATCGACTGGGGCAGGCAGTCACTAAACGCACCCTCTCCATTTGGGTGGCGACTGCATCGCCTTTGCCCATGCGAAAGCGGGTGCCCTGTTGGATCGACGAGTCACCGCACACGGTGTCCGAGCCAAGGCAGCCCTGGTGGCCTCGCTGCGTTCAGTGCCCTGCAAGATATCTGCCGGGCGGTTACCTAGTCTTCAGCAAACACCTTGCTGTACACTACTGCCTGGAGAGGGTGTCCCATTGGGACAGCGCCTTCGGCCAGGCCATACTCCGTAATCTGTTTGGGGTATAAGCAACTCCTGCCCTCCGACCCTTCTTCATGGCTACCGAGGGCTTTGCCTCAAGGGCACGAGGAATCGGGCTCCTTCGGGCATCGGCTTCTGCTCAAGACCTCGCGGAGGCGTTTTTTGGTTACAGGTTTGGTAGCCTGTAGCTGGGGAGTCCCATAAGTGAGGACTGACTTCCTGCTTGTTCTTAAAGAAAGCATAGTTACTCACCTGTAACAGGTGTTCTCCAGGGACAGCGGGAAGCAGTCCTCACTACCTTCCCACCTCCCCTGATGAGTTGCTGGATTTTTATCCTTCCCTTGCCATCTGCTTGGTAGGGCTCGAGCTAAGGGAACTGACTGAGGAAGATGGCACCCTTGGGCAGGAAGAGGACCACACATGCGTGGCAGCAATCCCAAAGGCTCCATCAGTGCTGATGTCACCATAAGTGATGACTGATTCCTGCTGTCCCTGGAGAATACCTGTTACAGGTGAGTAACTACGCTTTTTGTAAAGTAGCCATCTTATTAGTGTTTTCTTTTCTTGTTTCCTGCCAAAATTGGTTTCACCCCTTCTTTTAAATTCCTGAAAGAGGTCTGGCTACATGATTAATATCCAAAATGTGCGGATAGCATTATGAAGAATTGTGCGCCTATTTTGTTTGGGAGGTTTTTTGGCCGATGAAGGATTTGTACTTGATTTGATATATACCCCTGCTCTTTTTGCTCCAATGTACGAGCAGTGTTTATTTATTTACCTGTAAGATTAATTTTCATGCTTCCTTTGGTACATTTTCTACATTCCAAGTTCCCCTAAAAAGTTATATAAATGCTGGTATTACAGTCATGATGATGATCATTTGGAGTTTTAAATCATACACTATGAGCTTTTGAACCTGTATATCATTCTTCTTTTTTGGTTTTGATGTTTTCCTCCTTCCCTCTTTAAATAGTGGTATGACCAGGGCCGGCCTGTCCATTGAGCAAGAATGTTCTCTGCACAGGGCCCCGCGTTTCAGGGGGCCCCGCGCAAAGAACATTCTGCTTTTTTTTTTTTAAATTATATTAAAAAAAAGCTGGCTCTGGCTGCTGCCGCGGCCTTCGCGGCAAAATGGAGTGTCCTGCGGGGCCCCCTCTCCTCGCTGAGCCTCTCTGCAAGGGCTTTCAGATTCGCGAAGGGAGTGTCTCCCTCGCGTCTCTGTTAAGCCCGCAGGGGCTAATGGGAAATTTTCCATCTGCCCCTTTAGATGCAGGTCTGGTCCCTCCCTCCTCCAATGCAATGTCAGAGTAGGGAGGAACAGATCTGCTTAAAGTGTCGGCACCTTTCAGATTGGGCACATGCCCTCCTCCTCCCCATACCTCCGTCCAACGCTGCCTGCTCTTTCCCTGTTGCCGGCGCCACCATGAAAAAAACAGAGGGCGGCAGCAGCAGGGAAAGAGCAGGCAGCACTGGACGGAGGTATGGGGGAGAGGGGGGCGTGTGCCCGAGTTGCAAGCTGCACAGGGTGCGATTGCAGCTCGATACGGCCCTGTGTGCAAAGATCTTGCATTTCCTCCATATAATCTAATCGGCTTTTTGGTTTGGTTCAGTCTCTGATTAGATTTCTGAAAAGCCCCGCCCCTCGAAGGTGGGGGGGGGGTGGCATCATTTCATACTTTGCCTCAGGCAGCAGATTGCCTTGAGCCGCCCCTGGCTGTGGTTACTTGCAAAACTATCATTCCCATTGAAGGGGCACAGCCTTAACAGACTCTCAGGATAGATGCATCAAGCGCCTCCTGAAGCAGTTCTTTACTTCCTCCTGTAAACTGTGTAAATGCTGCTGAACAGGATATTCAATGACACTAACACGGTTAGTGCTGCTGAATATTCCCAATTATCTCCCCTACATGTCCCGATGCTAACCGCTTAGCATCGAGGCGTGTCGTGGGTGATCTGGGATGGAGCAGAGGCGGTGACAGTTGTTAACCAGGTAACAATGATATTGCATCGCTACCTGGTTAGCAACCTGCGAGTAAAACTAGGCGAAGCAAAAGCTGGCCTAGTTTTACCTGTGGGAGCTAACTGGGTAGCGGTGCAATATCTCCACTACCCAGTTCCTTCTGTGGCTCCGGGGCATGTGCGGCAATCCTGGATATTCAAAGCCAGGGCCGCATATGACCCTGCCATTGAATATCTGGGGTTAGAAGTTGGCAGGGACACCTATGTGCTGTAGTAGCACATAGCTGGCTCAATTCAACATCAGGCCCATAATTACTGAGCTGGGGCATTGATGTTGACTTAATTTTGACTAAAGGGGTTGTGACATCCAAAATGTCATGCAACTGAAATGTCTTTTTTTCATGCTCATATGCAGCTCACTTGAAACCTGATCAGTCTGCATAGACGGGGCAGAGAGGGACCTGTATCTGGGGCTTGTACAGTTATTTGTGGGGTTCCAGTTGGTGTCTAAAATTTTCAAGTAGGACATGGAGCTATAGCTTATTCAAAAATGTTCTATTTTCCTCTTCATCCACTCCAACCAGTCCACATGCAGGGGTTGTCTTAAACTTTCTTAATAACTGACACTAAGGGCAGAAAAAGTAAAAAAAAATATGAAAGTGCCTACCTTGCATCCACCAGAATAGTTTCTATAAGCCAGAATGGCTAGAGTCCAGAACTTCTCATATTTTCTCTTGGTGCTCTACAGCCAATTGAGCTTTCTGTATCATCACAGTGAATTTGTCTAATAGGATCTTAAAAGCATCCTGCCCCTTCCTAATAGTCTAAGGGGCTCATCTCCTAAAAGCCACTAACCAATTAATGTGCATTTTAGTGTGTGGTGGCTGGCATCTGAGAACAGGAATACTAATGTGCATGCATACCAGCAACTGGCTCCTAAAATACAAGTTCTCTGGCCATTGTGTGCTAGGGTGGAATGTGGGCTGGAGGACACATTGGCAATTGTCATACGCACAGTGGTGGTTAGTGTGAGTACACATAATGATACCTCTATGCCCATTGTTAGTGCACCCATGTTAATTGCACTGTGCATTCTGGTAAGTGAACCTGTGCTAACTGCTGGGTACGTCCCTGCCAGCCCACAAGAGCTGTACCTAATGCCCATTAGTTTTACTGCTAATTGTGTGGTAAATGCACATCTTTAATAAAAAGGGCCTGTAGGATCTCCACACAGATGATGTCAGAATGAAAGGGAGTAGTAGTGTGTTTCAGAAGTTCCTGGTTTTCTTATTCTAGCTGCCCTTTGGGGCAAGTGACTCCAACTCAGGGTTGTCCTTTCCAGGCTTTCAAGAGAGGGAATGACCTAAGATTTCAGGAAGATCCTGAAAGGGAGAGAATGAAGTGGTGGTCCTGTGTAAAATGAGTTAGCTCAATATTTTATTTATTTGAAATATTTATATTCCACTCTTCCAATTACAATTATTCACAAATAAAACGCACGAGACATAAAATACATAACACTTCATTAAAAACTCACAAAAATAAAAAGGCCTTTACTTTTTAACCAGGTCTTTCTCCACCCAAATTTCAGAAGGCAATAAATTGCAGTGACAGGTGCAGGTAGTGAAAAGGCCCCCTCTCAAGTTATTACTTGCTTTACAAATTTAATAGCAAGGACAGGAAGAAGAACAGATCCAGAAAAATGCAATGCATGAGCACATGCCTGAGGAGCAATTAATTCTTTCAAATAAAATAGGCCCCCACCATGAAAACATTTCAAAATTAACACTGACATTTTAAATCTCATCCTCCATCCCACTAGCAGCCAATGCAAGGCCTATAACGTAGTATGTTCATATCAACTACAACCAATCAGCATATGGGCACCTGCACTCTGAATCATCTCTAAAACTATATCAAATGTAAGGAAGTCCCCACATAGAAAGAATTACAATAATCTATGTGGGGGAGGATCACTGCTTCCCAAACTGTCCTAAAATCACTGTATCCTCTGTCCCATATCCTTTTCTGTGCTGAGCATTGCCTTGAGTATGCTAAGTATGTTACCGGAGGATGTAGTAAAGGCTGTTAGTGTAGCTGGGTTTAAAAAAGGATTGGACAAGTTCCTGGAGGAAAGGTCCATAAACCATTATTAAGAAGTGACCGAAGATATCAATGCTTGACCCAGTACAAGCATTGTGGAACTTGTGTCTCTTGGGGAAACTGCTAGGTACATATGACCTAGATTGGCCACTGTTGGAAACAGAATACTGGGCTTGATGGACCTTGGTCTGACCCAGTATGGCATATCTTATGTTCTTATGTTCTTAAGAAGTGGATTTATATCTAGAGGACTGCCAACCTGAGAATCTGCTACAGTATTGCTACTGAAAGGAAGTCGGCAGATGCTCTTCTGTACTCCAGTTATACTAGAGAGAGAAATCTGCACATATTTATCAGCTACTAATACAAGGAAAGTACTCTAAAGAGAGTACACAGCCATTAAACTAGGCAGAATTATTTTGTACTGCTGATTCTGTAACTAAATTATTGATGTGTCTTGGCTTTTGGTTTGTTCTGGATATAAAGCAAAATAACACTCTTTGTTTGGTCAACAAACATAACTCATCTAATGTTTTATTGAACTAAAGTAACCAATTCAGAGTATCTGAAAAGGGAAGAAAAAATGGAAGATATACATTTTCAGTGAATTTTCATAGAAAAATTTATTTACATAGCAGATTATTAAACCCAGATCCTAAAGCCACTGGGCCAGCTTATAAAAGATCAGCCTGGGTCTATGCAGAATCCCACAACTCACCCTCTGGTAAGCATCCCTGCCTAGTAGAATAGTTAGGAAAAAGCATGCATTCACTGATGTGCAGGGGAGTGGCAATGTGCAGAGTGTTTATCCTGATCAGGGATCTCTGGCTGCAATACTGCATTTGGTGATGATAATAACGCTTTAATTCACAGCTTGCACAGTGCGGCGGTTTAATAAGCACGCAGGGAAGGATGGGTGCAGGGCCGGATTTACCTTGAGTGAGGCCCTACGCCAACAAAAATTGTGGGCCCCCAGCAGGGGCGGCCCAAGGGGGGTGCGGGGCCTCATTTGCATAAATATTTGCATAATGTTACCATATACTAACTTTTAGTAAACGTGCCTCTTAATGAGTGTATAGATAAAGAAAGACTAAAAGATTTCTACATTACTATAATCCAGTGCCAACTGCCAGACACATTAGGAACTACTACAAACACTGCCCATTTAGAACCCATAGCAAACCTGCCGTATCCTAACAGCACTACCAGGACTCACAAAGCACCATACTCTACCAATCAAAAGGCAACACTGCAAATATTAAACCAATACATTTCAGAGAACAACAATACATGACCTACTGGGGAAAGAGAACAAGTGGCAATGTCAAATAGGAATTATATAAACAGAACACCTCAGCTCAGTTACACATGCAGAACATAGACCATCACCAAACAAGGAATCACAATTTAGAAACAGGAAGACAATAATTAAATTGGGAATCCCAAAAGCCAAACTTGGAATGTACAACACTGTAGAAATAAAACTATACATTAATTTGCTCTTGTACTAAACAAAGCACAGACGTTAATGATGCACATTTACCAGAGCTGACATATTCCAATTAATAAATTCAAAATAAAGAGATATTTTTCTACCTTTTGTGCATTTTTTTTCAGCTGCAATTGCTCCAGCCACTTTCTTCTGGTTTCTTTGTGTCTTCTGCTAACTCTCCATTGTCTGCTGTCCATTTGTCCTTTCTTCTCTCTTCTAGTTTTTTTCCATTCTCTCTCTACATCTGCTTTAACATACTAATCTTTCTCCTTTTGCTCTTTCCTCATTCCTATTTCATCCACTCAAATTTTACCCCTCCATCCTCAATCCCCACTTACTCTCCCAATACCCGGCCAATTGTAGATTTTTTTATCCCTCCCACACAAAATATTTTTCCCTTCTCCATTTTACTCTTCCAGCCCCATCCCATTCTAATCCTCCCCCAACATCAGCTCCCTTCTAGTTCCAGCCTCACCCAGCATCCATTCCCTTCTAGTCCCTGCATCAGCCCATTTCCAGTCCTAGCCCCCCATCAGCCCATTTCCAGTCCTAGCAACTCCCCAACCCAATACCAGTCATAGCCCCCCATCAACCCACTTCCAGTCCTAACCCCCCATCAGCCCACTTCCAGTCCTAACCCCCCATCAGCCCATTTCCAGTCCTACCCCCCCCCCCCCCAATCGGCTCAAGAAAAAGGAAATTTTAAAAAAACAAAACCGCTGGCTGCTACCAAGGCCGTGGCAGCATGGACGGTCCCGCGGGGCCCCCTCTGCCCTGCCGAATCCCTCCCTCCCAGAGCAACAATGGGGATGGGGAGTGGAGATTAGTAGGCTGTTCTGTTATATAGAGAGCAATATTGGATATTTATATTGCCGAGCGTTAAACCACATGGACTAAATGATGCTATTGAGTGGAATAATATAATTTAAATTTAAATTTGATTTTGTTTGTGCCTTCAATAAAGTGTAGTTGAAGTCTCTGCTGACATCACCACATTTCTAGCACCGTTGGCACAGTGTGAAAGTATTTAATGGCTTCAGACGTTACAAGATTTTATTGCTGCATGATAGGCATTGAAATGTGAATAGTAGCTGCTGGTGTATTTTCTCTTCAGCAGACCTGCCTAACCTCTGGCGCAAATGGCAAAACCTGCAAGCAGAACAGGTGAAAACGGTAGTTTGGACATCCAAAGAAACTCTGTGGTTGCTAGTGATAGAAGTGTCTCTGACAACAGATAAATCACGATTAACACTGTTGAGCAGTGTTGATTCTATTTATTATTGGAAATGAGCAGCATTTACTTTACTGAAAGTTGAAATGTAATCCGATGATTATAAATAAAATAAGTTTTAAAATACCTGGGGCTTTGGGGTGTTGGGGAGTCATCAGGGAGCCACGATCGGCCTCCTCTTGGATCCCATGGCTACGGAGGAGGAGGGCTGAAAGGGCAGCCAAGCCAGCAGCAGTGGGTTTTTTTTTCAAAGGAAGGTCTTCGCAGCTCCAGTGAGCTGCAGAGGTTCTGCTCCATAGTTCAGGGTTGCTGGGGAATGTCTGCAGGCTGGATCGTAGCTGTTCCCGATCTCAGCCTTGTGCTGCTGGAGGCCACAGGGAGAGGCCCTATGATCATCGCGGCTGCTCCTGGTGATGGCTTGCAGTGCTATTACATCTCCCAAGTGCTAGAGCTCCATGGCATTTGTAGGGCCGGCATCCAGGAAGCTGAAGTGCAGTTGGACGGTTGAAGAAGCATCTGGATTTGGGGTGCTGACTAAAAGTGAGGCAGCACTGGAATTTGGGCCACACTGTTGCTCCTTAGGCCTGTTAAGACCTTTAGAAGGAGGCAGAGCTGGCCTTAATGGGCCTGATGCCTTTAAAATGGCCAAAATCGGCCATGTGAATGGGGGACGTTTAATGGCATTGAAAGGGTCCCTGGGGTCCCAGAGAGGTGAGCTTAGGAAACCCTAAGAAGTATTTTTATAAAATTTAAAAGCTGTTTTTTGCTACGATTTGTGGCGTTTGTAAGATTGGGGGCTGACTTCCCGAGGCTCGGGGGGGGGTGTCACCAGAACTTCAGTTTTGTTTTAAAAAAAACAATTGAATGTTGATTGTGAAGCTCTAAGGAGCTTATATTAATTGTAAAATGTAAAAAGTTTTGTTACCAGAAAATACAGGTTTCTCTTCTGGGAGCTCTGTAGCAATGTGGTTCTGGCACAAGAAAAAGGAAATTAAAAAAAAAACAAAACCGCTGGCTGCTACCAAGGCCGCGGCAGCATGGACGGTCCCGCGGGGCCCCCTCTGCCCTGCCGAATCCCTCCCTCGCGACGGCTTTGAGAGGCGCGAAGGGAGACGCGCCTCTCAAAGCCGGCACGGAAGGGCTCAGCCGGGGATTCAGCAGGGCAGAGGGGGCCCCGTGGGAACGTCCATGCTGCCGCGGCAGCTTTTTGTGGGCCCTTGCCAGCTGTGGGCCCTACGCCATGGCGTACATGGCGTATAGGTAAATCCGGCCCTGGATGGGTGCACAGTTTCCATTTTGCTGGCAGGGGCAGTGGGGGAAGCCAGGCTCCTGAGTGGAAAAGTGGAATGGTCCAGCTCAAATCTGGACACCCTTCAGTAAACTGTTTAATTTTGAAACAAGATTCTGGCATGGATGCAGAATTTTTCCTTTTTGTTTGTTGTCTGCTTCCTAATCCTATGAGTCCCAAAACTCCTGCTCTCCACTGAAAAATACCAGGGGCTGCAGCAACTAGCTAATACCCTGCAGTACCCAAATGTGCCTCTTCACAGTAGGCAAGAAAGATAAGGGATTACATATAAGATATATTTGAATGAAATGGACACCCAATACAATCAAATTATTTTTAAAGACTTTTAGATCCCCCTTCATTAGCTACCGTAGAGTATATTCATTATTGCTATTCTGAAAACTCAAGCAGCTGTAAGAGCACCAGGACGGGTTTGGGAAGTCTTGATGTATTCTGCTTCTGTGGTATTATATCACTTCCATAAAAGAACTTAAATGTGAACTTGAATCACAAATCTGTAACTAAAGCAGTTCCAGTCAACTCCTCAGTGAATAATTTTCTTTGTGATAGGGCTGTCCTAAGGTAGGCATAACCTTACTAGGTTGTGTGGCATCACAACACCGATGTAAGAATGGTCCTACAGCATAAGCTGGAAACATGAGGAGAGAGTCAGTCAGGTATGCAGCCCCCCTGCATCCTACCTCAGCTCTCTCCCAAAGCAAGAAAAAATGAGGGGGCCATTCATGGGTCCAGCTACTAAGACAGCATAGTGGCTGCAGGATGGAGCCTATAAAAAGCCCCATCCTTAATTACTACATCAGAACCTGCCCCAGCCATCTTGCTCAGTCTCCTTTTTTACGCGGAGCCCTTCAGACGTTCATCTGGCTTGTCCCTGGAAAAGTTGATTTTTCTCTCCGAGTTTCATACTCTCTGGTATCGCGCCGGTACGCTTCCTGCCTACTGACCTTGTTGCCTCGGCACAGAGTTCAGTCTATTTTTTGTATTTTTCGTTCTTTTCTTTTCCTGGCATTTTCGTGCCTTTTTTCTTCCACTGGCAGCCCGGAGAGTCTTTGACCTCACAGGGGTACTTTTTTCCTCATGGCTACCAGTGGCTTTAAAAGTGTGATTGGTGCTCCAAAATGATGTCTTTGACCGACACACACAACAGATGTCTCAGGCCAGACTACGACCCGGCAGCCTGCAGTCTCTGCAAGAGGATGTCCAGTAAGGCCCTCAAGAGCCGCCAGCAGCAGCACGATCAAGTTTATCCCTGAGTCCCCGGTGCCTCCGAAGGCCAGGGCCTCATCTGAGGCCCCGACATCTCGGGCTGAGCCTTCTGAACCAAGCCTCGTCGTGGGTCCTCAGAAAGGGGATCTCCCTCGAGGGAACCCAGGAAGAAGAAGAAACCCTCAAAGGCGGCGTCCTTGGATGGTTCCGACCGGCCGGGTGCTCCCCGGGCCTGGTTCCACAGTCCGAGACATTCATCCGAGGCATCAGAGAAGGAGCGACCTGCGAAGGTCCCCCGAAAGGATCTGACCATGGACCAACCTCTGTCCCCTGACAATATCCTCATCGAGGACTCCCCTTCAGAGAAGCAGGCATCAGGCCCAAGTGCCTCGGTGCCCGCGCAGAAGGCTGCAGAGCCTTCTGGTCTGGAGTCCAGAATGGTGGCCCTGGAGCGCAGTTTCTGTGCCTTCATGGACCAGCAGCAGGCGCTGTTGTCTGGCACGACTGGTTCATCCACCTGGCCACCGGGCCCTCGACGTTCAAGACATCCACGGAGGCTGAGCCGTTCCTCAAGGTCTTTAGGCCTTGAGTCGATCCTTGGCCGAGGTCATGATCCAAGTCCTGCTCGACGGGACCGTGGTCATCCCCGGCAAGTTTATCGGGCACAGGCCACAGGGCATCGGGGGCCCCGAGGCCCATGAAGCAGCCCTCCTACAAGTCCTCGATGGACTATTCCTCGACATCTCATCTGACTCTCCCATCGCAGAGCCTCAACAGCGGTCCCCACCCAAGGATATCGGTTTCCTTGACTTTGTCAAGGACATGTCTAAGGCCCTGGCATTCCCGACCGAGTTTGAGGAGGACCCTTGGCGGATGAGTTGCAAATCCTCCAATATGAGGCCCCTCTGCAGGAATCGCTCACGATGCCGATCCCTCCCATCCTGGAATGGCTGATGCTCAGAATGTGGGAGACACCGGCCTCGGTGCCGGTGGTGAGCAAGTGGCTTGATTCGACATATCGAGTCCGCCGGAGCCCGGGCTTCCAAAGGTCACAGCTGCCACATAACTCCATGGTGGTGGAGTCAGCCATGCATCGGCTGAAAAGCTAGAAGATGCACTCCTCGGTGCCCCCCGGCAGGGAGGTCTGCACCCTGGATACCTTGGCAGAAGATGCTACCAAGGCTCAATGCTCATTGGCTGCATCCAGGCCTACGAGCTGTACATGGCAATGTACCTGAGAGACCTGGCGAAGGAACCCGCTGGGTTCCCGACTGGTCTCTCTGAGGAACCTTTGCAGCGGTTCAAGAACCTGGCCAAAGCAATCCGTGAATGCTCCAAGTTCATGTCTCAGGAAGCCTATGACGGGTTCGAGTTGGTGGCTCAAGTAATGGTGGCTGGCATTGGTGCACGCCACCAAGCTTAGCTACAGTTGTCTGACCTCGAGCAGTGGGTTCAGGATAAATTGGTCAATGTCCCCTGCCAAGGAGAGAATCTTTTTGGCAAACCCATGACGGACAAGGCTGCAGAGTTGGAGACTGAATTCATGACGAGGACCAGGCTCTCTAAAAAGACCACTGTCCCTCCCCGACGGAAGGGCTTGGGTAAAAAACTCTTCTACCTGAGAAAGGAAGCTGCTTACAGAAACTACCCATCTTATCAGGCCTCCCCAGCTCCCCAACAGGATCAGCAGGTCAAGGGATATGGGCTTGGCCCGTGTAAGCAGAAGGCTCCAAAACTCCAAGCACCAGCTCCGGCCCAGCCAGGAGGGAGTTTTTGGCTCCTTAAGCATAGCCTCTCTACCCCAAGGAGCTCAGCAGCCCACAGGGGGATGTCTGGCCCTTTGTGCCAAGAGGTGGGTGACTATCACCCCGATTCCTGGGCACTAAAGATAGTCAGGGAGGGTTACCTCCTCCACCTGACTCAGACACCACCTCCTTATTTCCCAGGAGAGCCCCTCAGGTCTCCCCTCCACTGGGACCTTCTTCTGAAGGAGTTGACAGGTCTTCTGGAGGACAAAGCGGTGGAACCGGTGCCCCGCCACCTCAAGGACAAGGGGTTCTACTCCAGGTACTTCTCATGCCAAAGAGGACAGGGGGGCCTAAGCCCCATCCTTGATCTGTGCAACCTCAACATATTCCTGGTGAGGGATAAATTCAAAATGCTCTCCCTTGGAACATTGCTGCAAAACCTCCAGCAGGGAGACTGGCTAAGCTCCTTAGACCTCAAGGATGCTTATACTCACATCCTCATCCACAGGCAGTACCTGCGGTTCATAGTGGGGAGCAGGTACTTTCAATACAGGTTGCAACCCTTCAGCCTAGCCTCTGCCCCAAGAGTCTTCACAAAATGCCTGGCAGTCGTGGCCACCTTTCTCTGGCTTCGAGGGTCTTTGTCTTTCCTACCTGGACAACAGGCTCATAAAGGGAGGCATAGTCTCAGAGGTGCAGCAGGCCACCGCACGCACCATCCAGGTTCTGCAGCACTTGGGCTTTGTCACAAACCACCCCAAGTCTCACCTCCTCAAGACACAGTGCCTGGAGTTCATTGGGGCAAAGATCGACACTCTCCAGTCAAAGGCTTTCTTGCCCAGGGACCGAGCCGATCGTCTCAGGTCTCTAGCTTGTGATGTACAGTACCATCTCTTGGTGCCTGCCTGGCTTCTCCTGCGTCTCCTCAGGCACATGGCCTCCACGGTCCACATCACCCCACATGCTCATCGCCACATGAGGGCAGTGCAGTGGTGTCTCCAGGACCGTGGTCTCAGGCTACAGGTCACCTCCGAGACAGTTTCAGTGACCTGCCAATTGGCGAACTTCCTGGTCTGGTGGCAGTCGCCCCAGCATCTCGAGGCGGGCATGCCCTTTCAAGACCCAAGCCACTCCAGGGTCCTCACCATGGATGCCTCCCTGCTTGGCTGGGGAACCCACTGTGGAGATCTCCACACTCAGGGCAACTGGTCGCCAGATGAGAGCACCCAACAGATCAACCTCCTGGAGCTCCGAGCCATATACCTAGCCCTGAGAGTCTTCTGTCACCACCTGTGTCACCAGCCGGTGCTGGTCCAGATGGACAACCAAGTGGCGATGTTCTACGTGAACAAACAGGGGGGGCACGGGGTCTCATACCCTTTGTCAGGAGGCACTGGTCCTCTGCTCGTATGCAATCCAACAGGGTATCCTCCTTTGGGCAGTGTACCTGCCAGGCCAGGACAATCTGCTGGCTGACAGACTCAACAGAGTTATCCAGCCGCACGAGTGCCAGCTGGACCCCAGGGTAGCCAGTTGGCTTTTCTGGCTCTGGGGGGAATCCGTGATGGACCTGTTCGCCAGCCCAGACAACTTTAGTTGCCCCGCTTCTGCTCCCGGCAGGCCCACCCCTCCAGGGTGGCAGCGGATACGTTCCTAGTCTCATGGTCGGAAGGCCTCATGTATGCCTTTCCTCCGACATCACTGATTGCCAAGACCTTATTCAAGACCCTCCACGACAGAGCCTCGCTCATCTTGATAGCTCCTCGGTGGCCCAAGAAGCCATGGTTCCCGCTGCTTCTACAGTTGACAGTGGAGGTCCCCAGCCCCTTGAGGACTGCCCCGGGACTCCTATCTCAAGAGGGGGGCTCTCTCCTGCACCCCAACCTGGGGTTCCTGTTGCTGACAGCGTGGCTGCTGAGAGGGTGACTCTGGCCCCTTTCAACCTTCCGGTCGAGGTGGAGGACATTCTGCTGGCCTCTCGCAAGGCCTCTACTAGTAAGGCTTACGCCCTCAAATGGCACAGGTTCTCTGCTTGGTGTATTGAACACGGGGTTGATCCTTTTTCCTGCCCAGTGGCTCTGGTGTTACAGTACCTTTCCACCTCTCTCAGTCCGGCTCCAGTCTAACTCCGTCCGAGTGCCCCTGAGTGCCCTGGCGGCACACCACCATCCGTTGGATGGTAAGCCCCTTTCAGTTCAACCGTTGATGACCCGTTTCCTTCGGGGCCTGCTCTTATCAAAGCCCCCGGTTTGCCCTCCGGCAACTGAATAGGACCTCAACGTAGTGTTCGGGCAGCTCATTCGCCCACCCTTCGAGCCTCTGGCTACCTGCCTCCTTCACTACCTCTCTTGGAAGGTGGCTTTTCTGGTGGTGCTCACCTCCGCTCACAGAGTTATTTATTTATTTATTAACATTTTTTATATACCGCACTATTCATTATCAGCGCAGTTTACATGGAACAAGAAAACTTCAGACAAGTTACATTTATCTGGTTATTACATAAAACAGGAAAATTAACTTGGATAACAGGAGCAACTATTTACAACAAAATGACAACAAGAGCAGCTATTTACATACAAGTGTCATATTGTCTGAAAAGTGTACTATTAATCTGATAAAGTAGTGTAATGTGTTGTTGAGTCAGGGAAGATTATGTGGTCGGAATAATTATTGCTATTTGGGTGTAACTGTATTTCTTTGTTCTCTGGGAAGTATTTGAGGAAAAGGTGATGTTTCAGGGCCTTCTTGAACTGGATGAGATCAGAGATGGCCCTAATGTGTGCTGGAAGGGTGTTCAAAGTTTTGGAGCACATAAACTGAAGGCTCGGCTTGCTGTTGTAAAGTTGTATCTTAAAATTTCCTTTGGTACAATTAGCATATTTAGTTCCGCGGTTCTTCTTAGTCTATTGGGTGTGATTGGTTGGATCATCTCCGATAATGAGGTGGGGGCGAGACCTTTGTATGCTTTAAAGGCCAGGAGCAGAGTCTTGAAAGTGATTCTCGCTTGAATAGGAAGCCAATGTAGTTGTTTTAGAAGGGGTGTTACATGTTCTCTTTTGGGTACTCCAAAAAGCACTCTTGCTGCACTGTTCAAGGCGAGTTGAAGAGGGTTTAAGGTAGATTGAGGAAGCCCTTGTAGTATGGAGTTTGAGTAGTCAAAATGGGGAATGATTAGAGCCTGGTAAGCAGTACGGAAATCATCCGGATCAGTCAGTTGCCGGAGATGTCTGAGGGAGCGGATCTTGAAATAAACTGCCCTTACTGTGTTGGATATGTGAGTCTTCATATCCAGATTTGGATCCAGAGTCACTCCTAGGTATCGGATATGGGATTTTACTTGAAGCTTGGCATCTTGAACATCCAGGAATGTAGGTGGTATGAAATTTGTGTTCCTTGAGATAAAGAGAACTTCCGTTTTTTTATGTTGGATTCTGAGATTTTGAGTCAGTAGCCAATTTGATATGGAATTAAAACAGTTGGTTAAGGTGGTGAGGTCCATCTTATCTATGCAGAACGGCATGTATAATAACACGTCATCAGCATATATCATACAGTTGACATTAAAAGATCTGATGATGTTACATATAGGTTGCATATATATGTTAAATAGTAATGATGATAGAGAGGATCCTTGCGGGACTCCTTGTCCTTGATGAAACAGATCTGATGTTTCCCCATTTGATCGCACATGCTGCCATCTACCTGACAGGTATGAGTTACACCATTCGAGTGCGTTTCCACAGAGGCCCTTCTCTTTTAGGCGGATAATAAGAAGCTCGTGACAAACCGAATCAAAAGCAGACGCAATATCCAAAAAGATGAGAACAAAACCCTGTCGGATGTTGTCAATACCAGAGTTTAGGCTATTGAGGAGGGTGGTAAGGAGCGTCTCGATCCCATGAGATTCTCTGAATCCATGTTGACAAGTATCCAACGGCGCTTCAGCGTCAATGTGGTCTTGCAGCTGCCTGTAGACTATTTTTTCAATTATTTTTGCAAGCGTAGGTATGCTGGAAATGGGTCTGTATGAGTCTGTTTTTTGTGGATCTAACTTGAGGTTTTTCAGTAATGGTCTGATGGATGTCTGTTTGAGAGCAGTAGGGAATGAGCCGGTGTCAAATGATAGCTTTATAATCTTGGATATTATTGGAGCGAGATCTTTGCGAAGATCCTTTATCCAGAAGGCTGGGCAAGGATCAGTGTGTGCTGTGGACAAGTTGAGAGATGAGATAATGTCTTCAATCAGCTTCAAAGAGGGAGTAGTGAATGATACTAAAGGAGTTGGGTGCCCTTGAATAATTGGGGCAGAGGGTATTGCAATTTTATTTGTGCGGCACATCTTAGATTGTATGTAAGTAGCGTATTCTTGCGGGTTGATTTCACACTGGTGCTCAGGTGACGGTTCCTTGGCTAGTTTCTTGACTAAACAGGTTGTGGGGTTTATTTAGAGCACGTCTCAGGGTGTCTGTGTGGTACTGTTTCATTTTTTCTGAAATGGATTTGCAGTGAGCGTCAAGATGTTGCATGTATGCAGTCTGGTTGCTGTTGGTGTGTGACCTCCTCCATCTCTTCTCAAGCTTTCGTAGTAATTTTAGAGATTCTTTCAGCTCTAATGTGAACCATGGGGTTGTCGCTTTTTTCCTTGAGGACCTATTCTTAGGTGGGCGCGAGGCAATGAAGTTGAGTCTGTTGTTCCAACAGGTGATAATCTCTTCCAAGTTTAGGGTGGTGTCTTTGAAGAGTGCATCAGTTTCGGCCAGGATACGTTCCCTATTAAAAGGTTGGAAGAATCTGGCTGTAGTGTTTGTGTGTTTGTTTAGGTCCGTGTCGCTTGAATGTTGTTTGTTTTGAGTGGGAATCTGGAACATAATGAGCTTATGGTCTGACCATGGGACCGCTGTAATTGATAACAGTATGTTTTGAAGTTGATTATGAACTGATTGTGGGACAAATATGAGGTCAAGAATATTGTCTTTTATGTGCGTGGATTGTTGTACTACTTGCTTGTATCCTAGGATTTCCAGGGCATCTATAAAGGTGTATGATTGGTTGTCTTGTAGGGATGGTAAGTTAATGTCTCCTAGAATCCAGTTGGGTCTATTTGGGTTTAGTGTGTTGGAGGCGAGGTTTATAATAGCTGACAATTCGTCTGGGGAGGATGATGGAGCTCTGTATAGTAAGTTTATAGAACAGAGGTTATTAGAGAGAGAGACGGTTTCCAGGTGGTTGTTGCTAGTAGAGTTGTCCATTTTGAACTGGAGTTCTGTCTTGGCGAGGATTAGTACCTCTCCTCCTCTTCTATTTTGTCTGCTGCTGGTGAAAACTATGAAGTTATTGGGGAGGAGCTGATTGAGAATTATATTATCTTCAGGAGACAACCATGTTTCGGTGACCATAAGGATGTCTAGGTTGTGAGATGTTATTATGTCAGTGACAACTGGCCATTTTTTACGAAGAGAGCGAGCATTAATGAGGGCACATTTTAGAGTGCGGGGTTGATTGTGGTTTTCTAAATTTAAATTTGTAGTGTGTTGAAGAGGTATATGTAATAGATAATGGTGATGAGATCGGTGGGCCCAGTTTATATTGTGGTGACTTGTGCCTGACCATTTTCTCCAGTTGTTATGTAGGATGGGTATATAATTGTGTGAAGAGATTAGAGCTAGAATATTTGGTAGCAGACCTATGAGAAAGAGGTATAGGCCTAATGTTATCTTGATGTGGAGGGCCATTCTCGGCCTATATTGAGGAGAAGAATACTGCTAGGGAGGGGGGAATTTATAGCAGGAAATTGGAGAGTTGCTTGTAAAACGCGAGCTCCAGACCCTTGTGGTGGAGGCGCCTTATACCAGGTTCTACAGGAACAGAGTGGTGCTTCGCACGCACCCCAAATTCCTGCCGAAGGTAGTGTCGCCCTTCCATCTCATCCAGGAAGTGGTGCTTCCTACCTTCTTTCCAGTCGGGTGGAGATGGTCCTTTACTTCTTGGACTGTAAGAGGGCCTTGTCCTTCTATATCCAATGCACTCAGGGCCACTGCAAAGCTTCTCAGCTTTTCATTTCCTAGGACCCCAGTAGGCTGGGGGAGGTGGTGACCAAGCATACGCTGTCCACATAGATGGTGGACTGTATCGCCCTCACTTATGAGTAGGTGAGGCTCCTGCTGGAAGGCCACGTCACGGTGCACCATGTCAGGGCCCTGGTGGCCTCAGTGGCAAACTTGCCCTCTGTCCCAATGGTGGACATCTGCCGGGCCGCCACCTGGTCTTCACCCAATACTTTTGCAGCCCATTACTGCCCGGAAAGAGAGTCTTGATGGGACAGTGCCTTCGGCCAGGCTGTGCTCCATAACCTTTTTGAGGTTTAGGCAACTCCTACCCTCTGACCCTTCTGTGTTCAGGCTACCAGAGTGCTGGTTCATCGGATACAGGGGTCCTACTTTGGTTTGTGTACACTGACTAAATTGCTGCTGCTTGCGACTCCCCATGAGGGAGCCCCTATTTTTGCTATGGGCTTTCGGTAGCTTGTAGCTGAGGCATCCCATATGTGAGGACTGACTTCCTGCTTGTTCCCGGAGAAAGCATAGTTACTCACCTTTAACAGGTGTTCTCCGGGGACAGCAGGAATCAGTCCTCACAACCCTCCCTCCTCCCCTTGGAGTTGCTCCTTTACCATCTTTTATTTTTGCCATCTTTTAGTTATGTCATCTGACTGTGCAAGATGGCACCCTTGGGTAGGAAGGGGACCACGCATGCGTGGTGGCATCTCCCAAAGGCTTTCTTTGAAAGCTGGTGCAATGCTTCCGCGAGGGCTTCGTCGGTGCTGATGTCACCCATAGATGAGGACTGATTCTTGATGTCCGCAGAGAACACCTGTTACAGGTGAATAACTAAGCTATACTTGAAAGCCTAAAAGTTTGTGAAGTGGTCTTTGCTCTGACCTACCATGCGACAGCTTCTCTAAGCACAATCCCTCTTTCCACAGTGTGGAAAGGCAATGGCATGATTAAGATCAGATCCAGGTGTGTCAATAGAGGATACCATGGCCACTGGTGCTAAAATAATAGTTTTTAAAAAATCTAACTTACATATGAGACTTTTACATAATGTAAACACAGCAAAGTACAGGCCTCTGCTAAAAATCCACAAAATTATTCCCCAGAATTAACAGTACTACCTTAAAACACAGCACAAATGATTCATAGCCTGCAAGTCTTCAACTGGTTGTGTTTTTTTTTTACATACTTCTCATGTATGGTCTTGCTGTCCATTTCTGTAATACAAGATAATCTTTCTGACATCTTTCTCTGGCACTTGGTAGCTTCTGTTAGTGTCACCTGCCCTCAGGAACTGGTGTTGTGAATGGCAGGAGGCCTGATGTGAGCTCAGTCTCACTCTATCTTATAGTTGAATTATTTCTGTCTTAGTACCTTTGTAAAGTGATTCATGTTACAATTTTTTTCTTGGGGAGGGGGCCTGATATCTGTCTGCACTACCCCTTTGGGTGAGTTCTCTGTGAGAGTTTGTGGCTACCAGAAGTGATAAAATTCTTTTCCCTGGGAGACCACCTCCATCATGGATGGTCCTGCAGAATGGAGAGGCTCCAGCTGTTTTGAGTCCAGTGTGACCTCAGTTGCCAGTGCTCAGTCATCGTCCCTTTCACCTTCATTCTCTTCCTGAAGTATTGTTTTCAGTTTCTGAGGAAACAAGGCATGAACACATGGTAAGCAATGGTCAGAGGCTGTCCCATGTTTTATCCTGCTCCTTGAGGACTACAAATAGATCCCCTGCTGCCTCCTCTCCCTCCCTCCTTCCTGAATCTTGGAGATTTCAGCCTGCAGCCTGTCTTGGGAGTCCTTCCCTCTCTGCTGACATCCACTGCTCCTCTGCTGGTTCTAGAAATAAGGTGAATGGCACCTGCTTCTGAAGCTCAGGATTGCTGAAGGTGAATCCACCCAACCGTCTCGGAGCCACATGACTGAAGCTCACCTCCTGCTCACACCTGTTACAGGTTGGGTACAATCGCTACAGAGGGAGAGAGAGGGGGAGAGTTGCTTCAGGGCTGCAGGACCAGTTAGTGGGGGACTATTCTTTTTTGATGATGCAGAATCGGGGGTGGGGGGTGGAGGGGGGGGGGTTCATGTGCATTCTGCTCTTGGTGATACTGTTGAGGATGCCAGGTTAGAGAAGGAAGGTAAGGGGAGTGAATCAAAATGGAAGGTAAAGAGGGGTGAAAAGGGAAGAGGAGGGATAGAGTTAAAGTGTGGAGACAGGAAAAAGGGAGAGGACTGAGCATATCAACAGAATTTAAGTGCATATTCCTTCCCTTCTCTACCCTCCACTAATCTCTCTCACCAAGAGGCAGATGCTGTGGAAAGAGGAAAGCAGGAAGTACGATTATCTGCCACACGCCTCAGAATCCTCCCTTCTTCCTTCCCCAGTATTTGAAATCACAAAAAGCTACTGTTTATCCTAGGAGGCTATTTTTATGATTTTTACATGTATTGGATATTATGATTATTTATTTATTTAATATCTTTTCTATACCGCGCTCTTTAAAATCAGTGAGGTTTACAGGCAAACAATAACCTGTACAGTGCGGTGGAAACCTGCACTGTACATTACAAAGAACAAGTGGTGTAACTTGGGACTAACATGGGTAACCATATACAGATATATACAGGTAACTATATACAGATTAATGTGTTAATCTCCTTTTCTTCAGTACTTTGCATGCCATTTCTGTTCTTTTTGCCTATGGACTTTTGTTTAAATTTTTTTATAAATATTACATTTATAAAAGAAATCACCGAAAGCACCTCCATGGTTCTCCCATTGCTTCCCATTCTGCAAATTCTCCTCTGAGGGAGACCCCAGTCTACTCAGTGATTTGAAAATGTCCTTTCTCCGGGAACAAGCAGGAAGTCAGTCCTCACAATATGGGTGCTGATGAAGCCCTCGCAAAAGTATCTCCCCAGCTTTCAGGAAAGCCTTTGGGAGGTGCTACCACGCATGCATGGTACCCTTCCCACCCAAGGGGTGCCATCTTGCTCAGACTCCCTTTTTCTGCGGAGCCCTTCAGACGTCTGTCTGCTTTCCTCCGGAAAAAGTTGTTTTTTTCTCGACTTGAATTTCAAACTCTCTCCGGTATGTGCACCAGTACCCTTCCCACCACCCGAACGTGCTGCCCTGGCATCGAGTGTATGGGTCTCTTTGTTTTTCCCTTCCTTATGGCACATTCGCGCCCTTTTGTCTCTAACTGGCAGCACTGCGGGTCTTTGACTTTACTGGAGTACTTTTTTCCCCCATGGCTACTAGTGACTTTAAGAAGTGTGATCAGTGTGCCAAGATAATGTCTCTCGCTGACACACATGACTGCTGCCTAGGGTTTGATCATGACTCCATGGCTTGCAATCTGTGCAAAAAGATGTCCACCAAGGCCCTCAAGAGCCGTCAGCAGCAGCACAAGTTCTTCCCGGAGTCCCCAGCTCTGAAGGCCAAAGCCCCCACTGAAGCCACGGAATCCCATGACAACACTGCAGACTCCAGTCTATGCTGGGGCTCTTCAGAAAGAGGGTCTCCCTCGAGGGAACACAAGAAGAAGAAACCCTTGAAGGCAGCATCTCTGGATGGCTCCGACGGGTCGGGTAAACCCGGGCCTGGTCCCTCATTCCACAACAGCTGTCGGAGGGATTGGAGCAGGAGCGGCCTACCAAAATCACCCGAAAGGAGTCGACTGTAGATCAGTCTCGGTCTCCAGAACCTATTTTCATTGAGGACTCCCCTTCAGGGGAACTGGCGCTGGGCCTGAGTTTCTCAGTGCCCACGCCGACAGCTGCGGAGCCTTCTGGACTTGAATCCAGGATGGCGGCCCTGGAGTGCAGTCTGACTGCCTTCATGGACCAGCAGCGGGCGTTGCGGTCCAGTGCTACTGGCTCCTCCGCCCAGACCTACCGGGCCCTCGTCATCGAGGACTTCCCCGGAGGCCAATCCAATCCTCAAGACCATACAGCCCTAAGTCGATCCTTGGCCTAGGGCTCACTCCGGGTCCCGTTCAATGAGACTGAGATCTTCCCTGGGTAGCATTCATGGCACCAGCTATGGGATCTCTGTGGGATGCGGGCAGGGTGCCAGCTCTGAGCCCACGAGCCATCCTACCCTCGAGTCTTCCTCCGACTACTCGGAGTGTGAGACTAAGGACGAGAAGTTCCCAGACACACGACGCTACCACGATGTCCCTTCGGACTTGCCACCCTCGGAGCCCCGGCGTCAGTCCCTATCCGAGGACATGGCATTCCTCAACTTTGTTGGAATATGCCCTCATGTTCCCGACGGAATCGAAGGAAGAACCTCGGATGGAAGAATTAGAAATCCTCCAGTACGAGGCCCCGCCAAGGGAATCGCTCACATACGGCTGATGTTCCATATACAGAAGTCACTGGCATCTGTGCTGGTGGTGAGCAAGCGACTCAACTTGATGTATTGGGTTCGCCGGAGCCAGGGCTTCCAGAAGTCACAGTTGCTGCATAATTCCATGGTGGTGGAGTCAACCATGTGTCGACTCAAGAGCCAGAAGACGCATCCCTCGGTGCCCCCAGGTAGAGAGGGCCCGCACCTTGGATGCCTTCGGCAGAAAGTGCTACAAGGGCTCGATGCTCATCGACCGGATCCAGACTTACCAGCTGTACATGGGCATGTACCTGAGAGACCTGGCGAAGGAACTCACCGGGTTCTCGTCTGGGCTCTCCAAGGAACCCTTGCAATGGTTCAGGAAGTCTGTTTTTATCCAAGAGCACAATAGGAGAGAGAAAAGGACTCTTATTGTACGGATTGTGAACAGAGATAAAGGTATAAACCAGAGATCTTCATGGCTGCATCCAATGTGATGTCTCATGTCTCACATGTGTTTAGAAGTACAGCACAGTAAGAATTTGGTGATTTTCAAAACTACTGCTCTTTCTCTATAACATCTATCGCTATAGATATATATATATGTGTGTGTGTGTGTGTGTGTGTGTTTGAGGACAGTGATGTTTGTCAGAGCTGGTATTATCAGCACTGCATCAACACACTTTGCAAAATACCTGAGTGGGCAAGCATAGCCACATGTCCGGGGGGGGGGGGGGGGGGGGGGTTATGCAAGAAAGATAACGCCCAGGCATTCAGATGTAGGAATGAAGACAAATTTAATGTAAAGGGGACAGGTGGGGCATGTTTGGCTGGGAGCAAGGAAGAGGGTGCTGAGTCTAGACTGGAGAAGGGAAGAGTGCTGGGGTTGATGCTGCCTCCTCTGTTCAATCTGCTTTTAGATTTTAGATTTTATGTGCCTTTTCAAGCCCAAGTATAAGGCAAATTAAAACAGGTACAGTATGTACATCCCAACCCTAGAGGCCGCTGGGCCACCAGGTATATTTTTAGTTGGGTGGGGGGATTTGGGGCCGCTGGACCACCAGGGATTCATTTTCTTTCGGGGGCATCAGCCTCCAAGAGTATTTTGATGGCATCAGGGACTTTCCCTGATGCCTGGATAATCTTTGACATTTCTCTTCAGATGATCTAGGCATCAGGGAAAGCACCTGATGCCATCAAAATACTGTTGGGGCACATGCTTGATGTTTGTCACCTCAGAACCAGGAATAGAGATACTGGCACTAAGGCTGATTGCAAAATCCTCTACACCTGTCTCTGTATCGGGCACAACTAGTATTAGCATACAATCTTATTATGTGCAGTGCATTTGCCTATAATTTAAATATATTTAAATACTCTTGGCATTAATTGTGCGCTAGTTTTTCCTTTTGTGCTTACACCTGCGTCTATCTGTTTTCTGCATTTGGCGGTAGCAGTAATTGTGCTTAAAAGTGGCATTATCTGAGCTTAAAGGCCATGCTAGTTTTCTACATCAGCCTGTAAGTTTGTATCTGAGGCAATAGAGGGAGGGTAAGGTGATTTATCCAAGGTCACAAGAGGAGCAGCAGGAATTGAGCCCTGCCTGCCATAATTTTCCTGTTGCTCTAACCACTAGATCACATTCCAGTTTTCAATGGGTTTCCCGTATTTCAGTAACAAACCACTGGCATAATTCATCTAGGAGCAGAGGTCCCTGACTTCAGTGGCAAGCATATGCATTCTTTACGCTTAGCCATTCTAAGAAATTTCTGTCTTGTCCTACAAACAAGTTGTAGATGATACTGTGTCCTTTAAAGTGTCTGGGGCGGGATCCTTAGAATCTCCTGTTTCTCTATATTCATTCTCTACTCTTGGTGCACCTTAGCCTTAATTATTGGGTCTAGGACATTGTTTAAAGTCTGTGTTTTCACCCTGTTGCTGTAAATGCTAATGCATGAGGTTGTGGAAGGTGCTGTACAAAATCAAGGTAACCTGATTATGGTAAATAGTATGTTTAAACCAGCATTTCAGGCAGCTTTATAGGGAATTAGTGGGAACTTCAGTGATCTTTTTTAGATAAGAATTTGACTTCTGGGAGGTCTGTGAGCAGTTAGAAACTCAGTGGTCCAGCAGTTTAAAAGATAGCAGAGCCGTGGGAACAGAGAAATGTTCCCACGGCTGCTTTCTTTTCTGAAGGATGAATCAGTGAGGGAAGGAAGGGAAGGAAAAAGGCCAGAAGGGAGCTGACAGGGGGCTGGAAGGGAGCTGACAATTGGGGATGGGGCTAGAAGGTGGCAGAGTAACAGGAGGGGGGTTGGAAGACAGCTAATGGGGGGAAGGTGGCAGCTGGAAGGAAGTTGACATGGGGGGATGGAAGGGAGTGGAAAAGAGGGGAAGGAGGTGGCTGAAGGGAGCTGATACCTGGGGATGAGACTGGAAGGGAGCTGACAATTGGGGATGGCACTGGAAGACGAATGGACAGAAGAAAGGGTGACAGGAAGGAAACTGACATGGGAGAGGGCACTGGGACTGGAAGTTCACTTATATGTGGGATGATATTTGGACTAGAATGGGCTGGACAGTGGGGACTGGAAGGGAATAGACACCAGTAGCGGTGCTAGGAATGCAAGGAAGTTGACACTGGAAGGTACTGGGAGGGGAGGCTGTAAAGGAGGCTGATACTAAGGAGGGTTACTGGGACTGGAAAAAGGCTGATGGAACAAAATGAAGAAAGAAAAAGGAGAGACAAGAAATGGCAGATGGAATATAGACCATAGAAAGAGAGCTAAGAGAAGACAGGGGAAAACAGAAACCTCAGATTGGGACCAGCATGATCAAAAATCATCAGACAACAAAGGTAGAAAAAATAATTTTATTTTCAATTTAGTGATTGGATTTTGCTCTATCTTTATATTTCACACAGTATGGGGAACTGCATCTCTTATCTGGTGTGGTTCTGCATGCGGAGTCTGGCTTCTTGGGGTTTCACTTTAATTTTTGTCTATATATCTTTCTTTTTACTTTAGATTGTGGTCACTTATTCTGTCTTTGGTGAGGGTCTGTGTTCTGAGTGTGTGATCAAGGCCAGGTGTTCTGTTAACATGGAGTTTGTACGTAGGGATCTCCCCACTCATAACAAAGGAAACGCCCTGTACCTAATCTTTAACCCCACCCACCCTATCCACACCAGTCCCACCTTCCTAAAAACACATCCACTACCCTGGTCAGATCATAGCCTCATCACCTTCTCCATACCTCTAAAATCACCAATATCAATAACAGATCACCAACAAGCAGCACGATGATTCAAGAGCTTCAACAAGGATGCCTTCTTAAACAACACTCTACCATATCTAACCTCGGACTCAACAGACACGACAATACTGACAGACAATTGGAATAAAGTGATCGGATCTGCAGCAAAACTACCAGCAAAGCAACAAAACCCCACCAAAAAACATCACATCCACACAACTCCCTGGTATATCCATACCCTCTGAAAACTAAAAACAGTACTAAGACGAACTGAGCAAAAATGGCAGAAAACCACTTCGGATGAAGACTGGAACAACTACCTCATACTTCTACAAAACTATCACACCATCAAGATAAAGCCAAGAAAGAATATCACTCAAAAATCATCAATACTGCAATAAATCACCCAAGAGAACTAGTCGACCTAGTAAGACGACTCACCGGACCCCCTACAAACCCCAACCAAACAATTAATGTCACCCACCAACAACTAGCTGCACACTACAAACAACTATACCTAGATGCAATCCACAACATCCCCCTGCACACTGATACAACTCCCAACAAGATCTGCTGGCTTACATTCCAAACAATCAATAGTAAAAAAAAATAGAGAACATTCTAACCAAGCTAAACACCACCACCTCACCGCTAGATCCTTGTCCCCCTAACTGGATCAAATCAACAAGTACTGAATTCAGCCCAATTCTAGCCAAGATAGTGAACAAAGCACTCCAACAAGGAATAATGCCTAACAGTCTAAAGCTCTCCTCCATCCACCCTACACTGAAGAAACCAAACCTGGACCCATCAGACCCAGCATCATAACAACCCATCGCCAGCCTCCCATTCCTGACTAAAATGATTGAGAAAACTCTATGTTTCCAGTTTCAAAACCATATTAACAAAAAACAGCTACTTGATCCTCAACAACATGGATTCTGCCCACTGCATGTTGTAGAAACCCTCATGACCTGCCTCATCACCACCATAACCAAGGGAATCCAAGAACATACACAAACCTACCTTTCGACACAGTTAACCACAACATCTTACTAGAGACTACACCTACACCTATTTGGAATTCAGCATACTGTATTCAAATGGTTCAAATCATATCTCACAGAGTGACAACAACAAATAAAAATTGACCCAAACATCTCCAAACCCTACCAACAGACTCAAGGAGTGCCACAAGATTCCACTCTATCCGCACCCCTCTTTAACCTATACCTTCAACCCCTATGCACAGTCATCAAAAAATACAACATCCATTATCACATATACGCTGACGATATTATGCCCACTCCTCTCCAATCAACTTGACTGCACACAAATTCAAAACTGTTTCACAGAAGTCACGCACTGGTTCTCATTTAACAATCTATCTATCAACTTTAAGAAGACTGAGGTATGTTCATTACAAAAGATACCTCCTTCATACCCCCACCTACTATAAAATTAAACAACATACCAATAAATGTAAAAACTGAGTTGAAATGCCTCAGCATCACTATTGACCAGCAACTATCCTTCAAAACCCAAATAAAAACGACAGCAAGGACAATCTACTTCAAAACAAAGACCATGCAGCGACTCCATCCCCTTCTTGAACCAACAGATTTCAGATCTGCACTGCAAGCTCTCACCCTCCCCCATGCAGACTACTGTAACAATATCTACAAAGGTCTACCCCAATCAACACTCCTCCCCCTACAAACTGCATTACAGACCACTGCATGTACCATACAGGGTGCAAATAAATACAATCACATCACAGCCATCTTAAAACAATTACACTGGCTGCCCCTTATCAATAGAATAAAATACAAATGCATCCACCTCACACACAAAGCACTTCATTCTCAACAGGAAATCTGCCTCAAATCCCTACTACAGAAACCAAAACCTTCCAGCTCATGAAGACAGACTACAATCAACAAACTCAATATATCACAAGTACAATCACCAAACATGCCTCAAAGCATTTGAGCACTACGCTCCCTGCCTATGGAACTCCCTCCCTTACACACTGAGAAATATTACCACTTTCCGCAAACACCTGATAACCCATCTATTCACTGAACACTTTGGTCCCTCCATCTAACCAACTCCATCAACATAACTCATCCATAACAGATTCACAATTATAAATAGTTGTTTATATCATTTAAAATGTTCTATTAACAAAATGTTGAATTATGTCAAATGTTAACTGTTACCCTGTTACTTGTACAAGATATGTTCACTGTAAAATGTTCTTTTCTCTGGAAACTGCTTTGACCTGGTGACAAGCGGTATATAAACCTACCTAAATAAATAAATAAATACTGTAGTACTATGACTTGTACAGCTTTTCAAATAGGTGTATGGATGTTTTAGGGCCCATTGCAATATTTAAAGTGCTGCTTTTTCTGGGTAGGCCCCTTATTGTATGATTTTTGGAAGTTTATGCTGGTATGGTCTGTAAATTTGGCCTTATAGATCTTTAATGATTTTTGTAGTGTTTTATACTATTCACAATATGCCTGGCACTGGAGAATGTTTATGTTGTTGTTAATGAGATGACCAGAATCAGATTTGATTTGATTTTTATTTTTTTGGACTATTACAGCCTGTTTGTATGATGCTAAGTATTTACTGCTAAGTATTTTTATTTTGTCTATGCATTTGCTCTTTCACTGCAATTTTCTTACAACACTGGATTTGAAGGAGAAATACTAATATTGCTTGAAAAGAGTTAAAAAAGCAGTTTTGAGAAAAAGGAGGGTAGGGTGTAGCCAACGTTAATAATAATGAGGGAGGGGTGCCAATTTATAGATTACAGGGGGGGCACTAGAAATCCTAGCACCGGCCCTGCAAAGGGAAACACATTACGGTGCAGATTCCTTCCCTAGACTACAAAAAAATAAAAATTACTAGGATATCTTTTTCCATCCATAAACTTAAATAGTTTTGGGTTGTCTCTTTCTTTCTTTCTTTTTTGCAAAAGCTGTAAATGTGACTGTTTCCATGATGCTGCATGTCCCCTGGTGGACATTGGGGATCAAGTTTCTAAACCATTTTTCCAGCTCAATTTGTTTGTAGCTGGAGCTGAGTTGGAGGGGGACAAAAAAATCTACGAAAAAATATTGGGAATCACCATTCCCCAGTTTAGGTCCGAAAAATCTGAGGATCGGAGCTTTTTAAAATTGTGGCTGAACTCGGGTTGTATCAGTAGTGCAAGCCTCTAAGCAGGTCATTCCAAGCAGCGTTTAGTAGGGATGGATGTCCGGTTTGGACATACATCTCCTACCAAACGCTTGGGCCCGATGCTGATCCTAAAGCTCCCTCGAGTACAGAGGAGATGTGTGGGAAGCTCTGGACGGGGGAGGGGGGGCAGGAGGGCATGGATCAGAGGAGGAGATTGGGCAGGGCAGAGGAAGGCCCATGACCCTGGACGTACAGGGCCGATTCTGATCACAGCCGTGTATATTCAGGATTGAGGAGATAGATAGCAGTCTTATTCCACCTCGGAGGTAGAATACGCCCTCCCGACGTCGGTGGCATTCGTAGCAGGACCCCCCCCCCCCGACCAGGTGAAAAGGGCAAGAGGATCTCTGCAGCCCAATCCCAGCGTTGGCAGGCCCCTCCAGGTCTCGGGCAGCAGGGAACAGCTGTTCTGTAGCTGTGTGGGGCAGCAGGGCTCCTGCATGGCATCCAGGTGCCATGGTGACGGGATGTCATGGCACTGAGGCCCCGTGCAGGAGCATTGGGCGGGTTAGATGGGATGGGAGCTGTACGTCTAGCATGACAGAATCGGGTTACAACAGAATCAGGGCATGTCTGGCCCATCCAAACCCTTTGCCCTAATTCTGCTCCCACAGGGGCAGAATCGGGTGTAAATCTGGCCCATCCAGATTTTGGACGTCTGAACGGGCCCTGATCAGAATGGGCCTCCAAGGGTTTATTTAAACTTTGATGACTGAACTAGTGGGAGACTCCTTCCTCACAGGAAGAAAAGGAGAAGGGGCCCTTGGTGTAGCTTGCCATGGTTCCTGGTGTTTCTTTTGCATTCAAGGCCTCACAAGGGAGAGCTACACATAAAGCAGGAGTCAGGACATGTTCTGCTGCAGCCTGGGCCTAAAGATGACTCTTTAAATCGGTATTCGGCCAATCTCACCTGGTGTCTGTAGAGGCTTAGCTGGTGCATGTGGTGCCCCAAAAGGAGGTTGGATTCACTCGTTTCCAAGCGGATGTTCTCCACTGTGGATTCATGTGGCATCTACAAGGGTAGAAGTATTGGGCCAATATGTTAGCTCAGGTCTAATTTTACCTGCCTATCATCCTGCTTCTTTTTTCTGCTCCTTTGGGCTTCCAGCTCAATCAGAGCTAGTTCATACTGGTGCTCCAGCCTTTATTCACAGCTGCAGGGAGGAGGTTTCCTCATTCTCCTCCCTCCCCCCCCCCCCCCACCTGATTTTCTAGCCCAGTCATTTCAGTAACAATTCCCCAGAGAAGAGACATGAAAAGCCTTTTCCTTGGAAATCTGGCACACATCTGCGCTTCATCAACCACTGGGAGTCACCAATGTGCAACAGTTACACTTCCCTTCCTCCTAGTGGCTGTGAAGGAACCAAAGATTATGAAGCCAGACAAGGCCCAGCTAGTCTGCCCAATTTGCTTCCTGTTGCACTGCCACAAAGCCCAGTTGATCTCTGGTTTCTCCTTCACTTCTTTGCAAATAAGAATCCTCTGTGCTTATCCCAGGCTTTCTTGTATCCTGTTACTAGTTTTGCTTTTATCACCTTTCCTGGGAGGCCAACTACCATCCTTTCCATTAAAAAATGCTTTCTGTTCTCTAGGGTCTGCCATCCTCTTTTGAGCCTCTTGGCGAGATCTCTTGTTCTAGAACTTTACACTGAAAATAAACTTGGCTTGTGTGCATTATTTCTATTTTGAGGTACTTGAATTTCGCTATTATATTTCCCCTCTCTTCTCTATTACAGCAATGTTCCCAAGCCGTGTCCATCCAAAAGAGCCAGAAACAACATCCAAGAACTAAACCCACATCTCCTGCAGAGCAGCATGAGAAACCAGTGCAAGGACCATTAGGCTGACCCCCTATTTTCCTGCATTCAAAGGAAAATTGTATTGCAGGCATGCAGTACAATGCACACATTAAATGCACATGTCAAGAAATAACATTTCTTCCAGCAGCACAAGCACTATACATGTTGGCTTCACCCAATGGATTGTACAAAAATCAAATTGACTACATCTGTGGAAGACAATGATGGAAAAGCTCCATAACATCAACAAAGACAAACTCTGGAGCTGACTGTGGTACAGATCACCAACTACTAGTATGCAAACTCAAGCTAAAGTTGAAAAAGAGCAAGCCACTTATGATTGTAGCAAAATATAACCTTGAGAATATACCACTGGAATTTAAAGACTGCCCGCAGGGGCGGCTCTATAATGAGGCAAAGTGAGGCGGCTGCCTCAGGCGGCAAAGTCTTGAGGGCGGCAAAAAATGCCCCCAAAACAGCTGCCTCACTTCGCCTTCAAAAGTTTAAAAAAATCCCAAAAAAGAAGTGCACAAGTTGCTGCCGAGTCTGCTTCTCGGCAGCGGCAAACTCACCCTCCTTTTCCAGGCAGCCGTGGCTCCCTGCCTCTTAGAGAACCGCGGCTGTGCTGTGATTGCAGCTTTAAATAGAAACAAAACCAGTGCGGAGCCTTCTCACCTCCGTGAAGAACCCCGTGCAGCTTTGTCCCGCCCCCAAAGGAAATTACATGTAACTTCCTTTGCGGGCGGGACAAAGCTGCACGGGGTCTTTCACAGACGCGGGAAGGCTCCGCACCGGTTTCATTTTTGTTTAAAACTGCATTCACAGCACAGCCGCGGTTCTCTACGAGACAGGGAGCCGTGGCTGCCTGGAAAAGGAGGGTGAGCTTGCCGCTGCCGGCCATAAAAAAAAAAATACAACAACAAAAAAAACCCGAGGAGAGGAGCCACTGCCGCTGCAGCAGGAAGTGCCCTGCGGCTGCCCCGGTAGAGCCCTCCTGTCTTCCTCAGCGCGGCTTTACATAGCCGTGAAGGGAGATGGGAAACTCTCCCTTCATGGCCCTGTAAGCCACGCTGAGGGAGACAGGAGGGCTCTGCCAGGGTGGCCCCAGAGCACTTCCTGCTGCCACCGCGGCAGTAGCTTCAACAGCCAGGTTCTATTTTTTTTTAATTCCCGGGGGGGGGGGGAGGGTAGGACTTGTAATGGGCTGATGGGGAGGGTTAGGATTGGTAATGGGCTATGGGGGTTTTTAGGACTGGAAATGGGCTAATGGGGAGGGGGGTTAGGACTGGAGGTGGGCTGATAGGGGGGGTTATGACTGGCAAGGGGTTATGGGGGGGCTAGGACTGGAAATGGGCTGATGGGGGGTTAGGACTGGTAATGGGCTATGGGGGGGCTAGAAATGGAAATGGGCAGATGGGGGGCTAGGACTGGAAGTGGGCTGATGGGGGGGTTTAGAACTGGTAATGGGCTATGGAGGGCTAGGACTGGAAATGGGCTGATGGGGGGTTAGGACTGGTAATGGGCTATGGGGGGGCTAGGACTGGAAGTGGGCTGATGGGGGGGATAGGACTGGAAATGGGCTAATGGGGGAGGGGAGGAGAATGCTGCTGGCCTGGAAGAAAACTAGGGGCTAGGGCTACAAATTAGCTGATGCGGGAGGATGGTAGAATGGGACTGGAAGGGAGCAGATAATGGGAGGGTCTGCCAGGGGAAGGAGGGGGCATGAAGGGAGCTGACACGGGGGAAGGAGGGGGCTGGAAGGGAGCCGACACCTGGGATGTACTGAAGGGGGACTGGAAGGGAGCTGACACTTGGGGATGGGAGTGGTAGGTGGTTGGGTAATGGGGAGAAGGCTGGAAGGGAGCTGACATGCAAATGGCACTGGAAGCGGGATGAACAGAGGGTAGGGTGACTGGAAGGGAGCTGACCTGGAGGGTGGCACTGAGAGCGGACATGAGCTAATATCCGGGATAGTATTTGGACTAGAAGGGGCTGGACAGTGGGGAAGGAGGGGGACTGGAAGGGAATGAACACCAGTTGTAGTCGTGGGAATGCAAGGCAGTTGACATTGGAAGGTACTGGGAGGGAAGGACTGGAAAGGGGGCTGACACTGGGGAGGGTTACTGGAACTGGAAATGGGCTGATGGAAGGAAGTGAAGAAAACAAAAGAAGAGATAAGAAAAGGCAGATGGACCATAGACCACAGAAAGAGAGCTAAGAGAAGAGAGGAAAGCAGAAGCCTCAGATCGGGACCAGCATGATCAGAGAATAAAATGGTCAGACAACAAAGGTAAAAAAAATAATTTTATTTAATTTTAGTGATTGGACTTTGTGCTATTTTTTATATTTTACACAGTATTGGGGAACTGCATCTCTTATTTATCTGATGTTGCACTGCATGTGGACTCTGGCTTGTTGGGGTTTCAATTTAAATTTATTCTACATATTATTATTTTTACTTTAGATTGTGGTTACTTATTCTGTACTTGGTGAGGGTCGATGTTGTGAGTGTGTGACTGAGTTCAGGTGTTCTGTTAACATGGAGTTTGTACATAAAGATCTATACTGTACTGTAGTAATTTGACTTGTTCAGCTTTTCAAATAGGTGTATGGATGTTCCAGGGCCCACTGTAGTATTTACAGCGATGCTTTTTTGGATGGGCTCCTTATGTGAGTTTTGGAAGTTTGTGCTGATATGGTATGGTATGGTATGGTAGGTTTGTTCTTTGTTGTAGGGTTTTGTATTAGTTCACAATATGCCTGGTACTGGAGAATAGTGGTTGTTGTTGTTGTTAGTGAGATGATCAGAATCAGATTATTTTTTAAAATATTGAGTTGGGTGAATGTCCTGGTTCTGCTCTGCACCTACTGTGGATGCCAAAATATATGTTGAAAAAGAAAAAGCAAGAATCATAATGCAGTTTATAACAAAATAAAAATGAGTTATAATTTAGTTTTATAATCTGTGCTGTTAGTTCTTGCTGTCTTTTAGTTCCTTGGTGTGCAAATGGGACCATACCTAGCCCTGGCAGGACAATAGCAGGCAGCCGAAATGCGCTCCCCAAGCATTTTCGCAGCATTTTAAGCAGGTCTGGTCCCTCTCTCCTCCGACTCGATGTCAAGGAGGGACAGATCTCCTTAAAGTGCCGGTGCCTTTCAGATCGGGCGCATGCCCCCCTTCTCCTTCCCATACCTCCATCCAGCGCTGCACGAAGGTATGGGGGGAGAGGGGGCGTGCACTCAAGCTGCAAGTCTCACAGGGTGTGATTGCAGCTCGATACGGCCCTGTGTGCAGACATCTTGCATTTCCTCCACATAATCTAATCGGCTTTTTGGTTTGGTTCAGTCTCTGATTGGATTTCTGAAAAAGCCCCGCCCCCTCTAAGGTGGGGGGGGGGGGCGCCTTTTCATACTTCGCCTCAGGCAGCAGATAGCCTTGAGCCGCCCCTGACTGCCCGCAAAATCAAATTGCTGCTTTAGATACAGATGACAGAGTTCCAGAAGAGTTACAGGATGACATCAAGAAGGCTGTGTAAAGAAGTCTCTACAAAAGGTGAAAAAGCAAAAAAGGCCAAGATGGATGATGGAAGAAACTCTGAAAATTGTCCAGAAACGCAGAGTAGCTAAAGCCAGAGGAGAAAGAGAGGCAGTCACAGAATTCAAGAGAGATTTCCAATGTGCAGCAAGACAAGACAAGGAGAAGTACTACAATGACTCATGCAAGGAAATAGAATCAGAAACTATTAGAGGAAGAACAAGATCGGCTTTCCTAAAGCTACGAGAGTTAAAGAATGATGCTGAGAAGATCAAGAAAAGTTGGAAAGAATATACAGAGTCATTATACTATAAAGATCAAGCAAACCAACAGTCCTTTCGACCTGTACCTTATGATCAGGAACCATTGGTGATGAAAGAGGAAGTCAAAAAAGCATTGAAAGCCTTATCAAAGAACAAAGCACTAGGCATTGATGGCATTCTAGTATTACAGCAATCAGATGAAGCTGTTACCATACTTACAAGGCTCTGCCAGGAAATTTGGAAGACAAATTCATGGCAGATTGACTGGAAAAGATCTATGTTACTAATATCGAAGAAAGGTGATCTGAATGACTACAGAAATTATCACACAATTGCTCTGATACCACATGCCAGCAAGATTCTACTCAAGATTATTCAGCAGAGGCTACAACCATACCTGGAACGAGAACGGTCTCAAATGCAAGCAGGGCTCAGGAAAGGGTGAGGAATGAGAGACATCATCACAGATGTGAGATGGAGCTTTGAAAAGACTAAAGAATACCAAAAGGATATCCATATGTGTTTTATTGACTACAGCAAGACTTTTGACTGTGTAAACCATGAGAAACTCTGGGCCACATTAAGAAGCATGGATATACCAGATAGATCTCTTGCACAACCTTTACATTGATCAAGAAGCAACAGTTCAAACAGAACTAGGAGAAAAAGAATGGTTTAAAATCAGCAAAGGTGCATGACAAGGCTCCCCCTACCTCTTTAATTTATATGCAGAACAAATCATCAGAGAAGGACCATATGAAGACAACTGAGGTGTGAAGAATGGTGGAAGACTCATCAACAACCTTCGCTATGCTGATGATACCACTTTACTGGCTCAAAGTGAAGACGATCTGAAACATTTTGCTTCTCAAGATCAAGGAATATAGTCTTAAAATGGGCCTGCACCTTAAAGGTAAGACAACAAAGATCCTGATAACTGGCAAAATCAATAGGTTTGTCATTTATGGAGAAGAAATTGAAATAGTTGACAATTTTAACCTTCTTGGATCAACAACACAGGTACACTACCAAAAAACTGCCTCCAGTTTTGCAACTGATTCCTATAGATTTTGGGGTGCTGAATCCAGGAAAAATAGCCAAAATGTTCCATCACGTCACGTTTTCTTGCAAAATTAGATTTCTTACCCATATAAGGAATGTTCACATAATTTCTTTTTAGCCGACTGCAGTTTATTTTCTTGGCCCAAAATAGAGGTTGTAATGGTTAACTAACTAGAAACACTCCCTCATGATATTTTAGAGTGTTTTGTATTCATTTTATACATTAACAGGACAATTGGGAGGCGGGGAGCTAAATCCAGTACTCGCGCTGGCGCATGTTCTTTCCTGTTCGCCTCGCCTCGCCTCGTTCGCGCTCGCTCAAACACGGTGGTTGCGACATGAACGTTCCTGTCAAATTTCAGTTTCTTGCAAGTTCATTATTACCTTTTGTTTGCTCAGTCGTAATCCAGCTTTAGTCCGAAGTGGTTCACTACAGTTGTAGTTTGCAGTGCTGTGTATTTGTGATGGCTCACAGAGCCAGAGGTTGCGTCAACTCTCCGGACAGTTTTTGTTTTATTTGTGGGGAATATACCGTGAAAAAGCGGCAGAGGAACATATCTGCATTTATTAAAAAAGTATATTTCGCCTATTTCGGTTTGAAGTTAGGCGATCAAGACAAACCGTGGGCTCCTCACAAAGTGTGCAAGACATGTGAGGAAGATCTACGCTTATGGATGAAAGGTAAAAAACAAGCATTTCGTTTCGGAATACCTATGATGTGACGTGAACAAAGAGACCACAGCAGTGACTGCTATTTTTGCTCTTGCATTGTGAAGGGATACAACTTAAAAAATAAGAACGTAATAAGTTACCCCAACCTTCCCTCAGCAATTAGGCCTATGCCTCATAGCAACGAAGTACCTGTGCCTGAACCACCAAAATCTTTGGATCATATTAGTGTGGACGGTTCTGATCATGATGAGACTCATCAGATGGCTTTTCCCGATGAGTCCAGTACTTCCGAGTTTGAAACTGAACCAGATCCGAAACCTGAACTTTTCTCTCAAGCTGAATTGAATGATTTAGTCCGGGATTTAGGACTCCCAAAAGATGCTGCCCAACTGCTAGGTTCTCGGCTTAAACAGAAAAATCTATTGTCACCAGGAACAACTTTTTATTGGTACCGCAACCGCGAGACACAATTTTTGAAGTATTTCAGCAAAGAGGAAGATTTGGTATTTTGCAACGATATATACGGAGTGATGGAAAAGTTTAAACTCAAGTATGATCCTGCTGAATGGTGGCTGTTCATTGATTCGTCAAAAGACAGCATAAAAGGTGTTCTTCTTCATAATGGCAACACATTCGCTTCAGTTCCTATTGCTCACTCTGTTATTCTCCAAGAAAAATACGAGAATTTGGCCCTGATTCTTCAGAAGATTCGTTATGATGAGCATAAGTGGATGATTTGTGGAGACTTTAAAATTCTATCCATGCTATTAGGGCAGAAATCCGGTTTCATCAAATATCCCTGCTTCCTTTGCTTGTGGGATAGCCGGGCCCGCGACCTACACTGGGGGAAAAAAGACTGGCCAATTCGGAAGTATTTGAGACCCGGTGAGAAAAATGTTCTTCATGAGAGCTTGGTACCTCGTGATAAAATTCTATTACCACCTCTCCACATTAAGTTGGGTCTCATTAAGCAATTCATCAAGTCCCTTCCAAAAGATGGTGAGTGCTTTCGGTACCTTTGCTCAAAGTTCCCCCGACTTTCTGAAGCAAAGCTAAAGGAAGGAGTGTTTGTTGGCCCTGATATAAGGAAACTCATTTCAGATGGAGCATTCGCTGAAACGATGTCTGAGAAGGAAAAAGAAGCCTGGGATTCCTTCAAGGATGTTGTTCTCAAATTCTTGGGGAACAGGCGGGATGAGAACTATAAGGATATTGTTGCCAGGATGCTCAATGCCTTCAAAGAACAAGGCTGTAACATGAGCCTGAAAGTCCATTTCTTGCACGCCCATGTGAACTACTTTCCCGAAAACATGGGGGCGTACAGTGAAGAACAAGGTGAAAGGTTTCACCAGGACATCAAGGACGCAGAGAGAAGGTACCAAGGAAGATGGAACACCACTATGATGGCTGATTTCTGCTGGTTGCTGCTGCGGGAAACCCCAGATGAAAAATATGCCAAGCAGCGCACCAAGAGAAGCATTCGGGGGAAGAAGAAACGGGCCCACCAGGAGATTGATTGACCCAAGAATGACTTTAAAATCTAAACTGTGTTGACAAATATCGTGTTTTTACTAAACTTTGAAATAAAAATTTGCTAGTTATTACCACAGTGTCGGATCTCATTTATTAGAATTTTATTTTCACACCATCGGGTGTTTGTCTTCATGTATTGCAATGGTGCGGTTTGCGTTTTCTATTCTTACATACATACCTGTACAACATTTTTTGCACATTTCTTTGCTTTGCTTTGTGTCTAACCTCGCTCTTATATGCTCAATGTTTGTGCACATGTATTTGGCTGTTTTAAGTACAGACAATTTTGCTACCATCACAGTGTATTTTGTTGACATTACTCTATTCTTATGTGCTGCCTTGTTACAATTTTCTTTATTCTTATTTGAATAACTACTAAACAATTAGTATAAAGAATTCATCCAAGAAACTTTTATCTCGATCGCACTCAATCTGAAACGTTCACCTCAAACTGCTAACCCAATGTAGCAAAAAATCTGTACGTGATGGAGCAAATTGGTTACCAGATTTGGATTCAGCGCACCAAAAAACGTAAAAATCAATCGAAACATTAGAGGCAGTTTAAAAAAAAATTTTTTTAGTGTACCTGTGCAATCAATAAAGAAAGGACAAGCAGTCAAGAAATCCGACGACGCATTGCTCTTGGCAGAATGGCTATGAAGGACCTAGACAAGATTCTCAAGAGTAGAGATGTCTCTCTCCATACAAAAATTTGATTTGAGAGGTATATCAAAAACTCAATAAAGATAAAGATGGTATTTTCAATAACATCATATGGATGTAAATGTTGGACAGTGAAAAAGATAGGCAGGAAGAAAATTGATGCCTTTGAATTATGGTGCTGGCAACAAATACTGTGTATATCATGGACTGCCCAAAGAACAAACCAATCAATACTAGAGGAGATCAAACCTAAGCTTTCCTTAGAAACTCAGATGACAAGACTTCAACTTTCATTCTTTGGACACATCATACAAAGACAGAGATCGTTAGAGAAAGACATTATGCTTGGCAAAGTAGAAGGTCAACGCAAGACAGGAAGGCCAGCAATGAGATGGATTGATACAATAACAGCAGCTATGGGTGCCACTCTATCAACAATGAGCCGCCTGACTGAAGACCGAACACAGTTTGGGTCGACTATCAAGAGGGTTGCCATGGGTCGACACTGACTCCACAGCACTTAACAACAACAGCACTGATGACATCTAGGACTTGTATCTAACATCAGTTCAGAAGGCTACAAGTAAATATTCCTTTTCATGCATTCACATTCAAGATAATTCTGATTTGTAACCCATTATTGCTACCTTCTTAGGGACTATTGTCCTGACAAAGTGACACCTACTTCCAGATCCTCCGAAAGTTTCCTACCCATTCCTTGCTCTGCATCAAATGTTCTTCTTCTGTCCCTCCACACTGAAAAGCTGAGTGTGGTCCCTGCATGTACTTACCAGCACTGGAGGGGCTCGGAAGAGGTAGCTGAATGGGTAATACAGGAGGTTGATGAAGGAAGCAGCATAGAGGTCAGCATACCGCATCAGCTGGCTGGCAAAGAGCGTCTGGCGGGAGCCACAGCGGAAGAGGCTTCCCATCTTTCCATAGCACATGTCCATCTCATGGATGACTCTCTGAACAAAAAATGAGAATGAGGTGATAACTTTCTATTGGACTAACCCAATACATTTTTGGTTAGCTTTCAAAAGTTAAAAACTTCTCTGGTCAGGACAGTATGAGCAAAATATGACAATACCAAAATATATGTGAATCACAAAATCATTCTGGTGAAAGTCTCAAAGGAAAAGGGTGTAGTGGGGGGGGGAGGGGGGAAGAATGAGAGAAATGGATGAGCAGATCAGAATGTGACAAAGCAATAAACATTTATGGTTTATAATATGATAGGAAACAGATCTTTAAGTCCTTTGTATTCTGGAGCTGTCTTATTTTAATTTCAAAATATTATTTTCCTGGATTGTTTTGAAATTTACTCTTGGGATTTTGACGATAACATCATTGATGCAGTGTTTGGGCCCTGAAAAATGTTTCCCCACAGCGATGTCACCTTGGTCAGCCTTGTAGTGTCTGATATTGGGTCTGTGTGGATTGATTCTTGTCTTTAACATTTGGCCTGTCTTCCCCAGCATGGCACCCTTGTGCATTGAATAGTAAATCTACCTTAAAGGAGGGGCATGTTTAGGATCCATTTATGTTTAATGTTCTTCCCATGTAGGTATGGGAATGTGCTGGCACAATTTTCAGCCTGGTATATTGCAGGGACTGAGCCATTCTCTTCTTTTGGGACTTCTTTTGGCAGCTTGCTTTTCACTAATTTTTGCTTCATACTGGATGGCTGTCAGAAGGTCAACACTGGTGGAGCAGGGAATATCTCTTTGCACAAAAGAAGCATCAGGGGTAAGGTAAGGTAAGGTAAGCTGTGAAACACCAGCAAACCTCAACAATGAGAGACATCCTCACCAGCTGAGACTGTGAACTGGTCTTTTAGCTCATGGGCTAGGCCCCAAGAGACTTGTTAAAGAGGATGTGACTGCTGTCAGATTCTGCACAAGAATTATTTGGAGGGGACTAAGATGCCCTGACATTCAGAGCAACCAAAATGTGCAAATTTAACCTGGTTCTTAGACCAAATTCAAGAAAGCATTAGAAGCTCATGAATATTCATTGTAGATACAGCCTGAAAACTCAATATGGTAGCCTCAGGGACTGCATTTGAGAACCACTGGGATAAAGACCATTTTGAGGTGGCAGGTCCTCTTTATCATATAGGTCCTGAAGCAAACACTGTGTAGCTAGTTACTGTGTGTGTTTTGTAGCTGGTGACTCTATCCGACAGCAGCTCAAAAGTAATGGGAAGGAAAGACACTCGCGCCTTGAGGGTAGTGGCCAATAGAGGGCATCATTTGAGCCTCACTCACAGGGCTCTTCCTTCCCAGATATGAGCCAACAGGGATCTCTCTCTTGCCTCTGTGGGGAAGAACATTCAGAGTGACCAAAGGGGAAGATACGAGATGGCTCCAGCAGCAGTGCCGCTATGTGAGGTTTCCAGGTATGATTTCCAGGCACAGCGGGCGCTTGCAATAGCATGAAAGCAATGTCTACAACTTCTAGAAGAGAGTCCCACCAAAAAAGCACAGTTGTGAACCACGGGCTGTGCTGCTCAACCAGAGAAGTATCGTCACTTTAATTACTGAACCAGATGGGAAAGAAAGATAAAATGAAGGGTAAACCCTAGTGAGCTGTCAATGAGACTTGGTGATATTGTTGTCTCAACTGTGGCAGGGTCTGATTGAGCTGGAAGCACTGAGGAGTGGGAGGAAACAGATGGGCCAAAGAGAAGTGGCATGTCAGGGTGGGAGCAGAGCACTCACCACCATTAGAGTGGAGTGGAGTGGAGTGGAGTGGAGGAATGGCCTAGTGGTTGGGGCAAGGTACTTCAGGCTGGAAGGTCAGGGGTTCGAATCCCACTAGAGGACAGCAACCTTGGGCCGGAAGGACTGGGGTTTCTAGTCTCACAGGTGCTCCTTGTGGTCTTGGGCAAGCCACTTAACCCTCCATAGCCCATGTTCCCTGTAAAATAGTTATCTCCAAGTTATAATGCCCTGTTCAATGTAATTTCAGTTTGTTCAATGTAAACCGCACTGATGCAGAATAGTGCGGTATATAAAAGAATGTAAATAAAATAAATTAGGCGAACTAGGCAGTCGCTTAGAGCACCAATGGTCCAAAGGTGGCCCATTGCTGCCTCCTCTCTCCAGGACCTGCAGCAGCGGTAATGCCTTTAAACAGCACCACAGCACTTACTGAAACCTGTGGTGCTATGGTGCTGTTTGTGCTTCTGCCCCCTCCGACACAGACTTCCTGTTTGTATGGGGGGTGGAAGTAGCTGGATCAACTGCTTCCACTCTCATGAAAAAGGAAGTGGAATTGGAGGTGGTTGAAGCAGGGACAGCACTGCATCACCAGAGGTTCTAGTAAGTGCTGCAGTGCTGTTTTAAAAGCATTGTCACGCTGCAAGTCCTGGAGAGTGGAGGCCGCAGTGGCAATGGGGGCAGGAGGGGGCGCCAGGATTGAGGTTCTATCCAGCTCATATCCTTGCACTGGCCTTGGGTGCAAGGAAAAGCAGCACACTGTGCAGTAAGAATGTCATTCCCCCACCTGGATCTGCTTCTGGATGGAGGTAATATCTGGTCGTTCACTGCTACCACTATCCATGTTTCTGACAAAAAAAAAGCATACTTTTATTTATTCAATGATGGTGCTTATGTTTATTTCATCGCACAATTAAGCTGCAGAATTTTTTGCCAGAGGATATAGTAAAGGCTGGTAGCATAGCTGAATTTAAGAAAGATTTGAATACGTGTATGGAGAGAACAGGTCCATTAGCAATTAGACTTGGGGATCACCACTTCTTACTTCAGGGAGTTACAGGGGTGTTAAGTGCTTCTGAGTGGCTTCGCTTGATGGACCATTGCTTTGAGTCAGCATAGCACTAGCATCTCTTATTTGCTGAGTGCAACATTTCAGCAAAATCTCTCCATTCTTCCTTAATGAGATTTTTCTCCTTATTTCTGTCTTTTCTCACCTTCCCCATCCTCTTTCTTCTACCAAGTTTTCTTCTCCTTCGTCTCCTGTTTTTCTGTGCTCTCCTCTCCACAATGTTCAGATCCTATCCTCTCTCTCCTGGCTGCCTCTCTTTTTCCTTAAGTTGTGCCTCATTCCACCATCTACCTCGATATCGAGGCCTGCTAGATGTGATGAGGGATGATATAAGTCAGAAGAAATGTGATACTCACTGATACAGCTCAGCCAGGAAAATGTCCAAATTCTTCAGTTCCTCAAAAAGCTCTGCAAAAAACATACACAAGTAGGTGGAACTGTGATTCAGCTGCAGATACAAGTTCAAGGGTTGGAAAATAAGTCTGAGCTTCAGTTTAGGTTCAGACTCACTTATCCTGCCTGCTCTGATCTGTGTGAGTGGCTGAGTGATGTACTGCTCTTCTCTGTAAGAAATGTTCAGCCTCTGAAATGCCTAATCATTTGCAGCTCAGGTTTCTCTTGCTAAATTGATGGTGGACTCTGTTTTGGAGAAGACCTCCCAAATCCCATCTCCAAAGAAGGAAGAGTGTTACTGTCAGAACTTGGAGGATCAAACTGGGTGTCATCCCATGAAATAAAAGCTAAATCTTCAAACACAGGAACCTCTCCCCCTTACCCACCTAAACGATGCTGCTTTCTATGGTGCTATGGAATGTGCACAGTGGTAGGTTTTTGAGTACAATATTCCCTTCAATGAATAGCTGACAATCTAAGTGGTACCCTAAGGCAACGGGAGATAAAATGACTTGCCAATGAAAAAGCAGGATTTGAACACTAACTTCCCTGTTTTTTAACCCATCTGCTGTAACCACTAGGCCACTTCCTATCCTTCCAACCAGTTGATATGGCAGGTAGTGCTTCCTTAAAACAAACAAAAAAAAAAGTAAAGTCCTCAGGATTTATTTATTTAACATCTCTTCTATACCACTTTTCATGGTATCAAAGTGTTTTACATCAAACTCAACAATTGTATACACTGTATATTGTATACACTGAACAAGCATATATGGTTACATGAAACATTTACATTGTGGGTTATAGGTTTCGATCACGGTAATGGGTGGGGGGAATAACTTATTTCCATGCAGAGATAGAAAGATACACAATGTATGGGTACAGAGCTGGGGAGAAGGGTCTACATAACGGATCCGAAAGATGCTGGAAGATTGGCTGAAAGGAAAATTCTCTGGGAACAAGCAGGAAGTCAGCTCTCATATATGGCTGATGTCAGAGCCCATGCGGTACCTCTCTCCAGCTTTCAAAGAAAGCCTTTGGAAGAGCACCATGTATGCGTGGTCCTCTTCCCGCCTAAGGGTGCCATCTCAGTCTCCTTTTTTCCATAGAGCCCATCGGATATGTGTCTGTTCCCCCCGAAAAAGTTGATTTATTTTTGTCTTTTCATTCTTTCTTCAGTCGTGTACTGGTCCCTTCTTACCCCCGAGTCCACTTGCCTTGGAGTTACATTCTCGGGTTCTCTTAATTTTTCTTCAGCGCCTTTTTGTGCCTTTTTCCTGGCCAGACCAAGTGAGTTTGACCTCGAGGGGGCAGTCTTCCCCGCCATGGCCACAGATTCAAGCACACAGACTGCACTACTGCTGCTTCAATGCCTCAGGCCAGACCATGATGCCTTGGTCTGCATTCTCTGCCAGCAGATGACTCCCAAGACCCGCAAGAGCTGTCAGCAGCAGCATGAGCTCTCTTCCAGAAGACCAACTCAGTTCCCGAGTCATTTGTGAGACCACACTCAAAGGTCTCCTCCAAGACCTAGGATCCTCACGGAGACCGAGCCGCCTCGGGGGCCCAGAGGCCACAGAGCCTCGAGCCAGAGTTCCCTTGAGGAGGGACACTCCATCAAAGACCTCGTCGGGTGATGAGTATGGGAAAATGGGTAAATCCCACAGGCCCAGACCTGCAGCCCTCGACACAAGGCCGAGGGCAACGGCCGGGATAAGCCTACCAAGTTCCCCTGTTGGGAACCATCCTCATCGAGGATTCCCCTTCGGCAGAGGTGGCACCGGGCCTGAAATCCCTGGTACCCAAGCCAAAGGCTGCAGAATCATCTGGCTTCGAGGCCAGGATGGTGGCCTTGGAGCACAGTTTGTCTGCCTTCATGGCCCATCAGCAGGCTCTGAAGCCCGATTCCTCCAGGTCATCACTCCCAACCACCAGCCCCTCCACATTGAGGGATTCCTTTGGGCCAGAGTCCTCCCTGCTCAGTATCCTCGGCTCAGACTGCAGGGCTATCGAGGCACTGGGGCCATCGGGCACAAAGCCTAATCCTGAATCCCAGAGAATCCTTGACACCTCCACCGTCTCGGGGTCGGACTGAGAGATCGAAGATGACAAGTCCCCGGACACCCACCTCCACCGGGATGTACCCTCGGACCCGTCCCCTGCCAAGGACATAGCCTTGTGAGGGACATGGTGAAAGCCCTTGCCTTCATCACCGAGTCCGAGGAGGAGACTCGGACGGAGGACCTTGAGATCCTCCAGTACAAGGCTCCCCCGAAGGAGGTGCTCACGGTGCCCATTCCCCCCCCCCCATCCTGGAACGGCTGCTTTTCTGCATGTGGGAGACCTCCACATTGGTGCCCAAAGTGAGCAGATGATTGGACTTGATATACCGGGTCCACCAGAGCCCTGGCTTCCAAAAAGCCCAACTGCCCCATAACTCCATGGTGGTGGAGTTGGCCATGAGTTGGCTCAAGAGGCTCGCGCCACAGATGCCATGGGCAGAAAGTGCTTCTAGGGCTTGATGATCATCGGCCGGATTCAGGCATATCATCTGTACATGGGCATGTACTTGCAGGACCTGACGAAGGAACTCGCTGGATTCTCAGCTGGTCTCTTGGAGGAACCCCTCCAGTGGTTTTGGACCCTGGCTTCTGCAGTCAGAGAGTGCTCCAAGTTTAACACTCAAGTGGCCTATGAGGGCTTTGAGTCAGCAGCTAAAGTAGCTGTGGTGGGCATTGGTGCTCACTTCCAGGCTTGGCTACAGTCCTCCAACCTGGAGCAGTGGGTGCAGGACAAATTGGTCGATGTCCCTCACCATGAAGAGAATCTTGTCAGCAAACCTATGATTGGATAAAGCCACCGAGCTGGAGTCCGAGTCCCTGACCAGGCTCTCCAAAAAGACCACTGACCCTTCCTGGAGGAAGGCTTTGGGCAGAAAGCTCTCTCACCTGAAGAAGAGGAAGGCTTATAGAAACAATCCCCAGTATGCGTCCTTCCCAGCTCCCCAACAGGGCCAGCAGTCCAAGGGACACGGGCATGGCCCAGTAAGCCTAAGGCCCACAAGCCCCAGTCCACACCCCCAGCACAACCTGGAGGGGGCTTTTGACTCCTTGGGCATAGCCTCTCTTTCTCCAGGAGACAAAGCCCTGCAGCACACCGGGGGGGGGGGGGGGGGGGGAGACATCTGGTGCTCTATGTCTACAGGTGGCCCTCCATTACCACCAACGCGTGGACTCTTCAAGTAGTGAAGGAGGGCTACCTTCCACACCTCCATCAGACGCCCCCACTTTTCTTCCCAGCAGAGCCCCCCAGGACTCCCCTTCACCGGGCCCTGCTCCAGCAGGAACTTGCAGGCTGCCTAGCCAACCAGGCTGTAAAACCCATCCCCACTCACCTCAGGGGCAAGGAGTTCCACTCCTGCTACTTCCTTGTCCCCAAAAGGACAGGAGGGTTCCGTCCCATCCTAGACCTGTGGGATCTCAACAGGTTCCTGGTAAGGGAGTTCAAAATGCTCTCCCTTGGAACATTGCTGCCATATCTCCAGCAGAGAGACTGGCTATGTCCCTTGGATTTGAAGGATGCATACACTCATATCTTCATCCACCCCATCCACAGGCAATACCTTTGCTTCGTGGTGGGAGGTGGACACTATCAGTACAGAATGCTATACTTCAGTCTGGCCTCCACCCCACGTGTATTCACAAAGTGCCTGGTGGTGTCACAGCCCACCTCTGGCTCCAGGGAGTCTTTGTTTCCCCTATCTGGATGACTGGCTCGTAAAGGGTGACACCACAGCTGAGGTGCAAGAGGCAACAGCCCACATCATTCTTATTCTGAAGCATGTGGGGTTCATCATCAACTATCCAAAATCTCATCTCCAACCGATGCAAAGTCTGGAGTTAATAGGGGCACAACTGGACATCGTCCAGGTCAAGGCTTTCCTCCCAAGAAACAGGGCTCTGTGCCTCCAGGCACGAGGAAAGCACCCAGCATCACCTCTTGGTGTCAGCCCACTACATGCTTCACCTGCTGGGGCACTTGGCATCCATGGTGCACGTCAGCCCAGATGCCTGCCTGCAGATGCAACAGCCCAGTGGGGCCTCTGCTCCCAGAGATCCCAGGCCACAGTGCGCCTTCGGGACAGGGTGACCGTTACCTGTCACCTGGCTGACTCTCTCAACTGGTGGTGACACCTCCAGCACATTCTGGCTGGGATGCCCTTCCAGACCCCTGCACCTCTGAGGATCCTTACGGATGCTGCCAAACTGGGGTGGGGAGCCAATTGCGATGACCTCTGCACTCAGGGCAACTGGTTGTCAATGGAGAGTCTCCAACAAATCAACCACCTGGAGCTCCAAGCTATGGCCTTGGCTCTCCGGGCTTTTCACCACCACCTGCAGGGTCAAGCGGTTCTCGTCCAGACTGAGAATCAGGTGGCTATGAGGCACAGGCTCAGCACTGCTTTTCCAGGAAGTGGTGACCATCTGCTCTTATGCCAGCAGCAACGGGATGCTCCTGTGTGCAGTATATCTCCTGGACCAGGACAACGCCCTGATGGACTGGCTCAACCGGGTCCTCAAACTGCATGAGTGGAGGCTGGACTCCAGGGCAGCTGGCCGGCTATTCCAGCACTGTGGATTCCCACAGATGGACCTCTTTGCCAGTCCAGCCAATGCCCAGCTGCCCCACTTCTGTTCCCAGCAGCCGCACCCAGCCCAGGTGGTGGCAGATGCCTTTCTGATCTCATGGGCGGAGGGCCTCCTCTATGCCTTCCCAACCACACCGCTGATTGCGAAGACCCTCTTCAAGGTCCAACGTGACAGTGCCACAGTGATCCTGGTGGCTCCACAGTGGGCCAGCCAGCCATGGTTTGCCCTGCTTCTTCGCCTGTCCACGGCACCCCCGGTTCCCCTGGGATGCTACCGAGGCCTACTCATGCAGGAGGAGGGCTCTCCCTGACATTTACGACCTGGCTGCTGAAAGGGTAGCCTTAGCCCCCTCAAACCTCCACCCACCGGGAGTATGCCTTCAAGTGTCAAAGGTTTTCTGGCTGGTGCGCGGAGAAGTGGATCAACCCCTTCTCCTACTCCATCCAGCTGGTGCTGCAGTACCTACTTCACCTGTTCCTGGCAGGACTGAAGTCTAACACCATTAGGATGCACCTCAGCGTGCTCACTGTGCACCACTATTCGATCGAGGGCAAGCCCCTCTCTGCTCAACCCCTCATGGCTCACTTCCTGAGGGGCCTCCACTTGTCAAGACCCTCCGTCCGCCCTCTAATAGCGGAGTGGGACCTTAATGTTGTGCTCTTGAAGCTCATGGAGCTACCCTTTGATCCTCTTGGATCCTCTCACCTCAAGCATCTCACCTGGAAGGCGGTGTTCCTCGTGGCGCTCACCTCTGCCCGCAGGGTCAGTGAGCTCCAAGCGTTGGTGGCAGACCCACCGTACACAAGGTTCGATGGGAACAGGGTCATGCTCCGCATGCACCCCAAGTTCCTACCCAAGGTGGTGTCTCTGTTCCAACTTAACCAGCAGGTGGTGCTTCCCACCTTCTTTCCACGGCCTCACACCAGCAGGATGGAAGCTGTTTTCCACAGGCTGGACTGTAAGTGGATGCTTTCCTTCTATCTACAACACACCCAGGACCACTGCCGAGCTTCTCAGCTCTTTGTCTCCTATGACCCCACCCAGTCAGTTGGGGGCAGCGATACCCTTCAGACCCGCAACAAAATAACTAAATGCACCCAAGCAACGAAGAACAGAGCCTTTAAGTTTTATGCTTCCATCTGCTGGAACGCGCTCCCAGCCACTGTTCGAGCAATTACAGATATTGCCCAATTCAGAAAAGCACTAAAACACCACCTCTTTCCCCTACACTACTCACAGCCCAACCTTAGCCGCCTTACACCCAGCTAAGCCACAGCCAATTCATATTTATACTGTAAATAGTGTAAATAGTTGTAGATACTGTAGATAGTTCCCCCAGTTTGAAATCCAAGTTGTATCTTCCGTTCACTGTAAGTGCATAACAGACATCCTGTTATGCATAAATATGTTATCTGTAAACCGCACTGATTTTAAAGAGCGCGGTATATAAAAGCAATAAATAAATAAAATAAATGCACCCTATCCACTTGGGTTGGCAACTGCATCGCCTTCGCCTATGAGCAGGCCAGTTTTTTGCTGGAGTGCTGGGTCACGGCGCACAGCGTCCAGGCCATGACGGCCTCTGTGGCGAACCTGCGTTCCGTTCCCTTGTCGGAAATCTGCCGAGCCACTACCTGGTCCTCAGTCCATAGCTTCGCAGCTCATTAGTTCCTGAAGAGGGAGTCCTGCTGGGACATTTGTTTGGGGTGTAAGGCAACTCCTGCCCTCCAGCCCTTCAAAGTGTTCAGGCTACCGGAGTACTGGTTCTTCACTTGACACTTGGATCGCTCATGGATCTGTTGTCTCTTGACTTAGTACCTGCTTCTCATAGCTCACCTTTTTCTGGGCAAACATTTTTTTTAACAGATTTTTCAGTAACCTGTAGCTGGGGAGTCCCATACGTATGTGAGGACTGACTTCCTGCTTAATCCTGGAGAAAGCGTAGTTATTCATCTGTAACAGGTGTTCTCTGGGGACAACAGGAATCTACCCTCACAACCCTTCCTCCTCCCCATGCTCTCTTTTTGCTGTTTTGTGCGATGATATCATAATGAGGCATCCTTAAGCGGGAAGGGGATCTGGCATGTGTGATGCATCTCCCAAAGGCTTTCTTTGAAAGCTGTGGAGAGGTTACTGCGCAGGCTCTGTCGGTGTTGAAGTCACCCATATGTGAGAACTGATTTCTGCTGCCACTGGAGAACACCTGTTACAGGTGAGTAACTATGCTTTATGCATGATGAGTAGGACTTGGACTCTCCTCTAGACTATATTCCTTAAAATATTTACTGTTCTGGAATTAGGTACTACAGTTCTCATGTCTGGATTAATTAGCCTAGCTTCACTCCCTGCTCTATTCACACTGGAGAAGCACAGAAACTGACTCCAAACCTCTATCCTTATGTTTATTACTGTTCTAACAGTGATTCTGTGTTATATGTGATTCTGTGTAGACTCTGCTCACAGATCTGTATCAAGCTCAAAATGTGCTCTGTGCAATTCGTGAACTTGGAGACCCCTGCCTCCCCAGCCATATACAGCAACTTGTTCTTATTGGGTGTCTTCAAAGCCCAGTGATGATATCAGCGCCCCTTCTATGCTTGCGCCCTGTGCGGCCACACTGCTCACACAGCCCTTGGTATGGTCCTTGTCTGGTCACCAGAGGCAGGTCTTGTCAGACAAATCTGATTGATTTTTTTGACTGGGTGACCATGGATGTGGACTGAGGGAGAGCCCTAGATGTGGTGTATTTAGATTTCAGTAAAGCCTTTGACACCGTTCCTCACAGGTGATTTATAAACAAACTGAGCACCCAAGGAATGGACCCTAAAGTTACTGCTTGGGTTAGAAATTGGTTGAGTGGGAGGCAGCAAAAGGGTACAGTAAATGCAGCTCACTCTGAAGAGATGGAGGTTACCAATGGTGTGCCCCAGGGATCTGTCCTTAGTCCGATTCTTTTTAACATCTTTGTTAATGATATAGCGGAAGGGCTGTCGGATAAGTTTTGCCTCTTTGTGGATGATACCAACATTTGCAATAGATGCCCAGGAAGGTGTAGATAAAATGAGGAGGGATCTAGCTAAGCTTGAAGAATAATCTAGAATTTGGCAGCTGAGATTTAATGTTAAAAAATGCAAGGTCATGCATTTGGGCTGCAGCAATCCAAGGGAGCAATATAGTATAGGGCAGGCATGTCCATCTTCAAACAGGTCATGATCTACTTTTTCCGGCCAAAAGTGCCGGTGATCTACCACCATGAAAATTAAGTTTCAAATCAAATTTTAACCCAATAAAGTTGGAGGATCCCCCCCCCCCCCATTTTTAATGAACCTTCTGTCATTTACTTGGATGTGATCAGCTGTTAAGCAAATTAAGCAAAACAAAACAGAGAGACGAAGATCCAATAAGAACTGCGAGGGGAAATGGAAAGTACATTTTTTCTTAAAGTTTTATTGAGTAATAACTTTCTTTAACTGCCTTAATAACTTTCTTTAACTTTTATTGAGTAGTTTGTGTTAGATTTAGGTCGAGTATTGATCCAGGCTGATCTTGCACAATCTTTAATATTTCGCTCTTGCTTATTAGTGAGAGTCTGAGCCTGTATTTCATCCACCAGCTTTTTGAAGTTGGGTGAAAATTGTGTGAGGGCCAGTCTCAGGGAATCCTGGAGATGTTCATCTGTCATGTTAGAACCGAAACAGGAGTGTACAGCTTCACTGCATCTTCTCAAGTTGGGAAATTTGTCTATAGGCACTAGCTTCCAAAACGATTCTTGCTCAGCACGGGTCTTGAGAAAAATGTCATTTTTAAGGGTTAATGTTTTGTTTTCAAGATTGGCTTGTTCAATGGGTAATTTTTACTGATAGCAGCTGCAGTTTCTTTAATGTCCACATCTACTTTGAATGGGTATGACAAGTACTCCACAACTGTTCCAATTTTTTGGAAGTCACAGAATCTATTTTCGAATTCCTGGATAACAGAACAAATTTCTGTCACATACTTCTCGTTCTGAAAAACAAAATTTGGATATTGTCCCAGATGATCCTGCGTATTAGGAAAATGATCAAAAGTGTTGTTTGCAAGGTCAGACATCATTAGCTCAAATTTTCTCTTGTAGGATGAAACTGTACTCATCATCTTGCCAATGCATTTGTTTTCACCTTGTAGTTCAAGATTCATATCACCTAGTTCTCCTGTAAAGTCAGCGAGAAATGCCAGATCACATAACCACTCCTCATCTTCCAACTCTGCTTGGTCATCTCCCCTCTCCTTCAAAAAACTTCTTATTTCATTCAGCAAATCACAAAACCTTTACAGAAATTTGTGCCTACTTAGCCACCATACATCTGTGTGCAAAATGATTTCCGCTGCCCCTTCATCAAGAGTAAGATTGAAAAGCCATCTTTGAAGTGATTTTCCATGAACTGAATTTACAATTTTGAAAGGGATGTCCATGACAGTCTTTGTATTGAGTCTCTTGCTTGCCAAAACTTGCTGGTGAATGATGCAGTGGTAAGAAAGGAAATCTGGGAAGTCATCATGCTGTCTACAGAGGGCTATGAAACCGTTAACCTCACCTATCATTGCTCTTGCTCCATCAGTAGTGATGGAAACAAGTCTATGCAATGGAAGATTACACTTTGTCACAAAAGAATGGAAAGAACTGAATATTTCCTGACCAGTAGTTCTCCCTTTTAAAGAAATCATTCCAAGTAGTTCTTCTTTAACACTGAACTCTTCAAAAACCATCCGGATAAAGACTAGTAACTGGGCTATGTCTCTTATGTCTGTAGATTCATCCAGTTGGAGTGAGAAAGCAACACAATTTGAAACATCCTCTAACAATTGTTCAGTTGTGTCTCCACACATCTTTTCTATTCGCCGCACGACGGTGTTTCTTGACAATTGTACATCTTGAATAGCAGCTATGATCTCTTTCTTATTTTTAAATCCTTCAAAAAGATTGTCAGCTGCTTCAAGAAAACAATCTTTTACAAATTCCCCTTCAGTGAAAGGTTTGCATTTCTTTGCGATCAGGTTGCTGACCTTGAAGGATGCTATGGTTGCATTGACCAAATGTGACCTTGGCTTCGCCATCAACTGTTGCTGAGTAGTCAATTTCGATTTAAGTTGTTTGAGCTTCAGTTTACGAATTTCACTTTTGGGAGAAAAATCAGCATCAAACCTATTGCTATGCAGAGCCTTATAATGACGTTCCAGATTACCTTTTTTGGGCAAGGATACTGAGGTGTTAAAAATTAGACAACAACACTTGTCTTTCATCATGATGAAGAAGTAGTCCATTTCCCATTCATCATGAAAGTGGTAGGTTTTGTTCTTCTTTGGAACACTCATCTTTGTTATACTGGGGTGGCTGGATGTAAGAAGGCCAAATCTGCTAAGTTATTATAAACACTGGCTGAATCTGGTCCCAAACTGTCACTGTCCCAAAGTATTAAAGATCAACAGGAACTGAAGACCTCTGGATGATGTGCAATACAAGGAATGGAGATGCCAAAACCACACATGTAGTTCTAAGATGGGAGAGTTAGAATATATAGCACTAAATGAGAGGTTAGATAAGTTTGGAAAATCAGAGACATGGTGGAAGGAGGACAACCAGTAGGACACTGTGATACCTTGGTACAAACTATATCATAATGATAGAGCTGATCAAATTAGTGCAGGGGTTGTGCTCTATGTTAGAGAGGGCATTGAGTCAGAAAGGATTAAAGTTTTGCAGGAAACAAAATTTGCTGTAGAATCTCTATGGATTGAAATTCCATGTAAAAAGGGGAAGGTGATGGCAGTGGGGGTGTACTATCGACCGCCTGGCCAGAATGAACAAATGGATGATGAAATGCTCAAAGAAATCAAGGAAGCTAACAAAAGTTACAGCGCAGTAATAATAATGGGTGATTTCAACTACCCCGGTATCGACTAGGTCAGTGTCATGCTAGGGAGATAACGTTCCTAAATGACGTAAATGACTGCTTCTTGGAGCAGCTGGTTCATGAATCGACCAGAGGGGAAGCCACATTAGACCTAGTCCTTAGTGGAACACCAGATCTAGTGCAAGAGATAAGGATGTTGGGGCCACTTGGCAATAGTGATCATAGCATGATCGCGTTTGATTTAATTAGTGGAGGAGGGATAGTAAGGAAATCCACAGTACTACCTTTTAACTTTCGAAAGGGAGACTATGATAAAATGAGGAAAATAGTTAAGAAAAAACTAAAAGGAGCAGTTGTAAAGGTTAAAGACTTACATCAAGCTTGGATGTTGTTCAAAGCTTGGAAGCCCAGACCAGCTGTATTCCACGCTTTAAGAAAAGTGAAAGGAAGTCCAAAAAACTGCCAGCATGGTTTAAAGGTGAGGTCAGAGAGGCTGTTGTTGCCAAAAAAGCATCTTTTAGGAAATGGAAAAAAGAGCCAAATGACAAAACCTGGAAACAGCACAAGCACTGGCAAGTCAAATGCAAGGCATTGATAAGGCAGGCAAAGGGAGAATTTGAGAAGAAGCTTGCTGCGGAAGCAAAAACGCGAAATCAAGACTTTTTCAAGTACATTCATAGCAAAAAACCTGTGAGAGAGTCAGTTGGTCCATTAGATGATAGAGGGGTTAAAGGGGCACTAAGAGGTGACAAGGCGATAGCGGAGAGACTGAATGAATTCTTTGCTTCGGTCTTTACTGAGGAAGATGTAGGGATGTTACCCATGACTGAAGTGGTATTTAAAGGTGCGGAAGAATTGAAGGAAATATCGATACATCGGGAAGATGTATTACAACTATTAGATAAACTGAAGAATAGCAAATCACCTGGGCCGGATGGTATACATCCAAGGATGTTGAAAGAACTGAAATATGAGATTGCAGACCTGCTATTAGTAATCTGTGAATTTTCATTAAAATCATCTGTAATACCTGAAGACTGGAGGATTGCGAATGTAACGCCAATTTTTAAAAAGGGTTCCAGGGGTGATCTGGGAAACTACAGACTGGTGAGCCTGACGTCAGTACTGGGAAAAATGGTAGAAACCATCATAAAGAACAAAATTACTCAGCATGTAGTCATGGCCTAATGGGAGACAGCCAACATGGCTTTAGACAAGGAAGATCTTGTCTTACTAATCTGTTATGTTTTTTTTGAAGGTGTGAATAAACAGGTGGACAAAGGTGAGTCAGTTGATATAGTGTATCTGGACTTTCAGAAAGCCTTTGACAAGGTCCCTCATCAGAGACTTTTGGTAAAACTAAAGAGCCATGGGATAGGAGGCAGTGTACTATTGTGGATCAGGAACTGGTTAAAAGATAAAAAGCAGAGGGTAGGGCTAAATGGCCAATTTTCCCAATGGAGAAAGGTGAATAGTGGTGTACCCCAGGGATCTGTGCTGGGTCCGCTGCTTTTTGACATTTTCATAAATGACCTGGAAAGGTAAATAACAAGTGAGGTTATCAAATTTGCAGATGACACAAAACTATTTAAAGTTGTTAAAACCCAAGAGGATTGTGGAAAATTGCAAGAGGATCTTGATAAATTGGAAGACTGGGCATCCAAATGGCAGATGAAATTTAATGTGGACAAGTGCAAAGTTATGCACCTAGGGAAGAACAACCCAAACTATGGTTACATGATGCAAGGGTCCACATTAGGAACCACCACCCAGGAAAAAGATTTAGGCGTCATTGTGGATAACATGTTAAAACCCTCGGCCCAGTGTGCAGCGGTGGCCAAGAGAACAAATAGAATGCTAGGTATGATAAGGAAAGGAATGGAAAATAAAACAAAAGATATTATAATGCCTCTATATCGTTCCATGGTGAGAACACACCTTGAATATTGTGTGCAATTCTGGTCGCCGTATCTTAAAAAGATATAGTGTTATTAAAAAAGGTTCAGAGAAGAGCCACCAAAATGGTAAAGGGGATGGAAGGATACTCCTATGAAGAAAGGCTAAAAAGGTTAGGGCTCTATAACCTGGAAAAGAGACGGCTGAGGGGAGATATGATAGAAGTCTATAAATTAATGAATGGAGTGGAACGGGTAAACGTAGATCGATTGTTTACGTCATCAGAATATAGAAAGACTAGGGGACATGCAATGAAGCTACAGGGTAAGCTATTTAAGACTAATAAAAGAAAATATTTTTTCACTCAACGTGTAATCAAACTCTGGAATTTGTTACCGGAGGATGTAGCAAAGGCTGTCCATAAACCATTATTAAGAAGAGACCCAGGATATCAATGCTTGACCCAGTACAAGCATTGTGGAACCTGTGTCTTTTGGGGAAACTGCTAGGTACGTATGACCTAGATTGGCCACTGTTGGAAACAGGATACTGGGCTTGATGGACCTTGGTCTGACCCAGTATGCCATATCTTATGTTCTTAAAAGTAAAAATAAGAATTCATCATACTGGCACCAATAATCAAATACCACCAAACAATCATCAAAAAAACCCAAACACCTGTCCAGCAAACCAGATAAAATCAAATACTGCCAAACAAGTTCAAATACCACCACATGCGATTTAATAAATTCTGCACACAGTGTAGAATCAACACAAAGGCAAGGCGAAATAAAATTGCAGAGGCAAGCAAAAGTCACAGTGGTTTGAACCAATTTGAAGGCAAGACATAGGCAAGTTAGAACAAAATTGGAAAAGCCCGCCAAAATCACCAAATGCTTGACATTTTGTTGTGTCTGCCCGAAAACGTTTAATGAAAGAGAACTATAAAGCGACCAAGGAGCAGCACACGACACAACTAATACGGTAAGTGTATTCAGGTAAAGTCCGGGCAAATGGATATCGCCCGGTATATAACACACTTCTAAGGAGTGTTAGGGCAGGGGCAGGATTTGGTGATTCTGAGAGGCAGGAGACCAGGTATGACGCCGGGCCTGTGGCGTCTCGTTATGGGGCGTGGGTGGCGGCCCCCTAGGGTACCCACAGACTATTGGCACGAAAACAACAAGCGCCCCCAATACACCCGCAGGCAAGATTCATGCAGGCAGGGAAAAAAGACAGGCAAAGGCTCAGCAGCTGCGGCAAGTCCTCGACAGACGACCTGCCGGCACGAGCTCTCTCCTAGCGACGGGGCGAGCTGCTGGAGAGATGGAGCCAAGTGGGACTGGCGATCTACCTCTGACCCCTCTGCAATCTACAGATAGATCGCGATCTACCTGTTGGACATGCCTGGTATAGGGCGTGAAGTACTTTTGCCCACTAAAGAATGCTCTAGGACCTAGGCGTGGTTGTGTCTGATGATCTTAAAGTAGCTAAAGAGGTAGAAAAGGTGACGGCAAAAGCTAGAAGGATGCTTGGATGCATACAGAGAGGAATGGCTAGCAGAAAAAAAGGAGATGATAGTGCCTCTGTATAAGTCTTTGGTGCAACCTCATTTGGAGTATTATGTGCAATTCTGGAAACCGCACCTTCAAAAAGATATAAACAGGCTGGAGTCAGTATAGAGGGTGGCTACTAAAATGGTTAGTGGTCTTCATTATAAAGCATATGAGGACAGACTTAAGGATCTTAATATGTACACCTTAGAGGAAAGGCGGGATAGAGGTGATATGATTGAGATGTTTAAATACCTCCGTGGCATAAATGTTCAGGGAGAGAGCCTCTTTCAATTGAAAGCAAGTTCTGCTACGAGGGGACATGGGATGAGGGTGAAGGGAGATAGATTCAGGAGTGATATGCGGAAATATTTCTTTACGGAAAGAGTAGTGGATCCATGGAATGGTCTCCCAGTGGAGGTGGTAGAGATGAGGACAGTAACTGAATTCAAAAAAGCATGGGACCAACACAGAGGATCTCTAAAGGTAAAAAGTGGACTGTTGTAGTTGTTGATATGGAAGGACAGACTAGATAGGCCATGTGGTCTTTTTCTGTCATCATGTTTCTATGTTTCATTATAAAGCAAATGAGGACAGACTTAAGGATCTTAATATGTACACCTTAGAGGAAAGGTGGGAGAGGTAATATGATTGAGACGTTTAAATACCTCCGTGGCATAAATGCACAGTAGGAGAGCCTCTTTCGATTGAAAGCAAGCTCTGCTACGAGGGGACATGGGGTTAGGGTGACGAGAGAGATTCAGGAGTGATATGCGGAAATATTTCTTTACGGAAAGAGTGGTGGATCCGTGGAATAGTCTCCCAGTGGAGGTGGTAGAAATGAGGACAGTATCTGAATTCAAAGAAGCATGGGACAAACACAGAGGATCTCTAAAGGAAAAAAGGGGACTGTTGTAGTGGTTGATATGGAAGGGCAGCCTGGATAGGCCATGTAGTCGTTCTTCTGTCGTCATGTTTCTATGTTTCTGATATTCAGTGCCAGTCGCTAAGTGCAAGTACAGTGCTTAGCTGTCGGTGCTGAAGTTTAAACCCAGCTATTCATATGCAGCCCCGGCATTGAATATCTGGGGTCGCCACACAGTCTCCAGCAATGCAGAAGCTAACTGCTTAGTTTCAGGGCATGTTGTGGGCATTCCGGGCACTGTTCCCTCTAAGCTGTGCGCGTGTGCGCGCGCACACACCTCACCGAGTGAGCGCACATACTTTACAACAGAGCGCACAAAAATTACGGTTCTGATTCTGATAGAAAACAACACAGACGTCTTAAAATTTAAAAGTTGTTGTGTATTTACGGTTTCCACAAGTTCTACAATATTTTCTAGTGCAATCACTGTGGTGTACATACTGTATTCTGACTTGTAGTCAAATTTTAAAGTATATAACTCCGAGTGTCGTTATGTGGCGCACAAAAATTTAACCTTCCTTCAAAAGCTGCACAGCTGATATTTTATGCGCAAACAGCCTACAGAAAATTAGAGGGAACATTGATTCCGGGTGTGTCGTGTGCGGTGACAAGACGCTAACTAGGTAGCAGCGATATTGCACCGCTATCTGGTTAGCTCTTGCAGATTAAGCTAAGCCGGCTGTTGCTGTGCCTAGCTTTATCTGCAGGTCGCTAACCGGGTAGTGATGCAATATTGCCACTACCTAGTTTGTGACTATCGTCACCCACGACACATCCGGAACGTCCACAACATGCCCTGAAAGTAAGCAGCTAGCATCGGGGGGTATAGCAGTGTTAGTTGTGGATATTCAGCAGCACTAATACATTGAATATCCCATTCAGCAGTATTTACATGATTTACAGGTCTATAAATCTTGTAAATGTCTTTAAATATCGGGCCCATAATATAGATATAGATATAGTTATCCTGCATCAACAGCTTTTACTTATTCTGATTAGGGAAAGTGGCTAGGAAAATAATTGAACGTTTTCTCTTGAGAATCAGATTCTCCATTTTGACAGCCAAGATTTTGAAGGCCCAATAGCTAAGCTTCCCCTATCTGCTTCTCCAGAGCTTTTTAACCAGAAATTCAGCTGATATGGTCCAGCAATCATACTCCAGTAACTCAGCAGATAAACTCTGAAGATTCACTGCAGCTCTTGACAGCTTGAGACTTATTCTTGATTCTATTTCATCATCCAGTAAGTTGTATATATATTTTTTTTTTTTGGAACATATTTTTATTGGCATTGTGACATACAGGAAATGACACCATCTGAAGCACTAGAACTACAAAGTTCCCCAAACAACAACAACATAATTTCACACAAGTTAGTCACTTCCCCCCTCCCTCTGTAGGTCCACCCGAGATAGTACAACACAACTAGAGGACAACACTCCCCTCAAAAACATCCACATGTCACATTCCACTTACAAACTTCAATTAAACAAAAACCATCTTAAACCAACTAAGTATGTGTGTGTGTGTGATTGGCAGTCCCCCCCGCCCCTCCAGGCCGGCCCGCAATTCCCGGACCCCCCCCCTTCTCCAGATAAATATCCCAAATCTTATGGAACCTCCACTCCTGCCCCCGCAGGCGGTAGGTCAGCCAATCAAAAAGCACCGCCGCTTCCACTTTACCCTCCCAGTCTCCCTCCGAGGGGCCACTCACACTCTTCCACTTCCCAGCTATGGCCACTCTGGCAGCCAAACGCAGCTTTTCAGCTAGTAACTCCCGCCACCTCCCTCGCCGCCCCCCCTCCGGGGATCCCAATAACCAAACCAGGCTCTCACGGGGTGCCCCAGACCTCTCTTCCCCTAATATCTCCCCCACGCAACACTCCACCTTATCCCAAAAGGACTGAATCACCGGGCAACCCCACCACATGTGGAGGAAGCTCCCACTCCCCCCACAGCCTCTCCAGCAGGTGTCAGAAGGGCTCCCCCCGGCCAGGAACAGACGCCGCGGCGTACAGTAAGCCCCATGCAGTAACTGCAATTGAGTCTGTCGCCAGGAAGACACCCAGGTGCCCCTGTACAACCCCGCATAGATCCCGTCCCACCCCTCTTCCCCCAATTCCCTCCCCAGCCACCTATGCCACCGTACCTGATGCAAGGGGGGCCCACTCTCTGTCCCCTCCTCCAGCAAAACCCGATAAATTCGAGCAATAAATCCCCTATCGCCCGTCCCCTGGAACAACACCTGCTCCAGAGGCGTGCCGTCTCTCTGGATGTGAGCCAAAACGTCCCCGCTACGAAGGAGGTGACGCACCTGAAAGTATTGATAAAACGGGATCCTCTCCTGCAATGCGACCTCGAGATCCTGCTGGGACCGGATGATCCCCCCCGCCACAAAGTCCCTTAATTTATCCAGGCGTCCCTCCAATAGCTGGCGCCCCTTCCGTACCCAACCCACCTTCCCCAGAGGGAGGAACTCCCCAAGGGAAGACCAGGGGGAATAAGGGCTGGGAAACCACCCCCGCCGCCTTCCCAGCGCAGCTACCTCCATCATGGCATCCAGAAATGCATGCCCCAACTTAGCGTGCCTACCACCGCCCTCTACTCCCTCCACCAACCATTTCGCCCAGGAGATCGCCCCCAACACCGTCCGCTCCAACTCCACCCATGACTCAACCCCCTCCCCCCCAGCATGGTCCCGCCACGCCCGCAGAATGCAGGCCTGATGATACCACCGCAACGAGGGGAACCGCACCCTCCCCGGGTTTTAAACTGAAAGAGACTGCCCCGCCGAATCCTCGCCGCCTTCCCCCCCCACACAAATTTCGCCAACCGACTCTCCCACCGTTTCAACAAGGTCCCCGGGACCCCTAGAGGCAACTGCGAAAATAAAAACAAAAATTTCGGCAGTACAGTCATTTTAAGCGCTTCCACTCTACCCCACCAACTAAGGTGTAGGGCAGACCACCCATCCAACAGCGAGGATATCCGCCCCATCAGCGGCCGATAATTCAAGTCAAACAACTGCGCTGGGTCCTCCGCTATGCGGACCCCCAAGTATTTGATGCTCCCCGCCGCCCAGCGAAAAGGGAAGTCTGGAAAGGCCTCCCTCCGCAATCCCCCCAAAGCCAAAGCCTCCGTCTTAGACAAATTCACCTTAAAACCCGATACCACCCCAAAATTCTCCAACTCCTGTAAGAGCACTGGCAGCGATTCTTCCGGATGGGTCATAAAGATCAACGTATTGTCCGCATAAAGAAGGATCTTATGGGGCACTTCCCCCGCCAGCACCGGCCGTATCTGGTGCTGGGCCCGGATCTTAAGCGCCAGGGCCTCGATCACGATTGCAAACAGCAAAGGCGAGAGGGGGCATCCCTGCCGCGTACCCCGCTGCAAATAAAACCGTTCCGACACCTGATCATTCACCCAGATGCGCGCCGCCGGCCTCTGGTACAGAGCTCTCACCCCCTGAATAAAACCCTCCCCTAGCCCCATCCGTCCCATAACCTGAAACAAGAACCCCCACTCCACCCTGTCAAACGCCTTCTCCGCGTCTAATGCCACACATAACGCTGGGGACTGGCGATTCCGAACTAAATGGAGCAACCCAACCGCCCTACGCACATTATCCGCTATCCGCCTCCCCTTTATAAATCCCGTTTGATCCGGATGGATTAATCCTGGCAGACTGCTTTCCAATCTGGTCGCTAAGATCTTAGCGTACAATTTAGCATCACTGTTCAGAAGGGCAATGGGGCGATAGTTCTCACAGAGTTCCGGAGGGCGTCCCTCCTTGGGTAGCACCACAATATTGGCCTGCGCCATCGACTCCGGGAGCCCCTCTCCCTTCAACAAACCGGAATACAAGCGCGCCAAAAACGGTGCAAGTTCGTCCCTCATCATATGATAATATTCCGCCTGGAACCCATCCTCCCCAGCCGCCTTCCCCTTAGGCAATTTCTTAATACCGTCCAATACCTCCTGAACCCCGATCGGCCGCCCCAGCCAGTCCGCTGTGCCCTCCTCCACCCTAGGAAAGACAATATCCCTCAGATATGTCTCTATCTTCTCCACACATACCCCGTCCTGTCGCTTATACAACCCCTCATAAAACCTCCGGAAGGCCGCGCAAATATCTCGGCTTGCAACGGCCCGCTCCCCCCCCCTCCCACAATCTCTCGCACTATTCTGCCCTCCCGTTTCTTTTGTAGTTGGCGGGCCAACACCTTCCCCGCCCTATTCCCCCCTTCCATAAAAGCCCGCTTAGTAGCCCGCATCATCCGCTCCACCTCCTCCGATTCCAGAGCATTAAGCTTCGCCCGGAGTCCCGCCAAACGCTGCCTCACCGCCTTAGACCCTCCTCCACTGTGCTCCGCCTGCAATTGCCCCATTTCCTGCATGAGGCGACCGCGTAGCGCTTCCCGCTCTATCTTCCCGGCGACTCCCCAGTTGTATCATAATCCCCCTCATATAAGCCTTCCCCGCATCCCAGAGCGTGGCGTCCGCTACCTCTCCACAATCATTCCACTTCATATAGTCCTGCCAAGCCTTCCGAAGCGTGGTTTGCCCGTCCTTGGACTGGTACAGGGACACATTACCCCCCCCCCCCCCCCCCCCCCCCCCCCCCCCCCCCACCCACGCCCCTACCACCATCCCATGATCCGACAACGTAATAGGGAGGATCTGGATGTTCTGCAGCACCCCCAACTGGTCCTGTCGACCTAAAAGGATATCCAACCGGGAATATGTCTCCTGCGTCGCTGAATAGCAAGTAAATTCCCGGCCCCCGGGGTTCTCCCACCGCCACACATCTACCAGGGCAAAATCCTCCATACACCTCTGTAGCTCCTTACCCTCCTTCCCATGCCTACTTCGGCAAAAGTTGGACCGGTCCCTTTCCCCTACCACACAGTTCATGTCTCCCCCCACTATCCAGTCTCCCTTAGCTTTATCTTGAAAGACCCGGAGGGTGTCTTTGAAAAAGGGCCCCTTACTACCGTTAGGGGCATATATATTTAGAAAGGATACCTCTCGCAAGTCCACCCTCCCCACCACCCAAACCACCTGCCCTTCCTCATCCCCCCCACTTTCATACGGGATAAAGCGGGCATTCTTATGTACCAAAATCGCCACCCCTCTTTTCTTAGAGTTATAAGAGGATCCATACACCTGTTCAAACCCCTGGGACTTGAGCTTCTCCAACTCCCCCTGCAGCAGATGCGTCTCTTGAATTAATGCAACATTCACCCGCTGTCTGTTAAGCTGTGCAAGCACTCGCTTCCGTTTAATCGGACTATGAAAACCTCGAACATTGTAGGAGGCTACCTTCAAGCCCCCCACCCCCAACCTACCCATCAGCCATTCTCCATACCCTCCCGGCCCAGGGACCAGGAAACAGGGACCCCCCACACATCACACAAACTAACAAAAAGAACCAAACAACCACAACAAAACCCACCACTCATACACCCCCACTCACGCCACAATTTTTTGTCTTTACAGACCTCCACCAGACCACGCTTCAGTTCCCCCCCCTCCCGCTGCCCCACCCCCTTCCCCCCTCAGCCCATTTCCAGAAATCTGCCCCCCCCCACTATCCCACTCCTCTACCCAAATCACCGGGGCCCAGGGGGGACTACCCCATTCTCAGCCCCTCCACCCCAGCCCATTCGTGCCCCCCTCCTCCACCCCCTAATCGTACCAAGCACTCCCCTACAACAACAAATACAGGGAACCCAGCATCATAAACAGCACTTTGAAGTCCATTGACCCGATCACGGCGATCCGCCGCTGCCGGTATCTGCTGGCGCCACCGCCGGACTTCTTCTCGGCGATTTCTCCTCCCGCTCTCCGGCCCAGGTCCCCTGCTGTGTACTCAGAAACTTTTCCAGGGTATCCTTCGTGGCAAAAAAAACGGCGCACTCCGTTCACCATCATAGTAATCTTTGCCGGATACCATATCGCCACCTGCACGCCTCTCCGGGCCCAGCTCTCTTTCCATTTAATCAAATCCTTCCTGCGTTTGACAGTCTCCGAGGCCAGGTCTGGAAAAACATAGACCTTCCACTCCTTAAAAGTCACAAAACGAGATTTCCGAGCGGCCCGAATCACATGCTCTCTGTCCTGGAATCGGAGAAGCTTTACAATGAGAGCACGTGGCGGGGCCGACTCACCCGGCTTAGGCCGCAACTCTCTGTGAGCTCTCTCCAGTTCGTACGCTGGGGTGGACGGGGCACCTGGAAAACAAGTCGCCAGCAGCTCCCCGGTAAATCCAAGAGGGTCTCCAGCTTCCGCCCCCTCCGGCACCCCAAAAATTCGCAAATTCGATCTCCTGTCTCGGTTTTCCATCTCCTCCGCTTTAGCATGCAGCCAGCTTAGCTGCTGTTGCAACGATCCCATCGTGCGCTGCATCTCCGCCTGGGAGTCCTCTGTCGAGCTCACCCGGGCTTCCACCTCCTCCAACCGCTGCCCAAGCGCCGCAAACTTTTCCTCCAGCTTTTGGGACACTCTCTCCACAATTTCATCTTTAGAGTCCCGAATCTCACGCAGCACGGCCTCCAGCTCCGTAGGGGGAGCGTCCTCGGTCTCCCCTACCTCCAGACCCTCGGATCCGCTGGGGGACGTCGGCGCCTGCTGCGCCCGTGGGCCGGACCCCACCGCCTTCCCGGCTCCCGCCTTCGCCGCATACATATCTTTAATTGGATTCGGGGGCTTTGCCTTAAGCACCTTCGGCATGTTCCCGGTGCCGGTTGGGGGGCTGTATCTACCCGAAGATAACCGGGGCAGCAGAGAGCTCACTCAACCACGTCTGCTCTCCTCCGTGGCTAGACCGGAAGTCCAAGTTGTATATTTTTAGTACCTGTTATTTGTTCAAGAAGGTTTTGAAAGATGAAAAGCAACTCCATTTTCTATAGCAAGCTGAATATGGGTTTGCTTTCATACAATGTTATTACATGCAGGGAGGACAAAATACTTTAGAAAGCAAGTTACACATTAGTCTTGGCGTAGTTTCTTCTATATGTGAACACATTCTTTGCTGCATGCTTCTGCTCTTTCCACCTGCTGCTGTCTGCTTCTTCTCAGTTGGAACACAGAACCTAAAGTGTCTCTCCCATGATAAAATGTAATATCTGTATGCAAACCTCAGGAAAGCGCTGCTGAGATACTATCTTGGACTAACATAAGAATTACTCAGAGAATGTTATACATGAGATTTTGAGATACATAACTATCCCTTCTTCAGATGTGACCAAAGAGAAGAAACCTACAGTAGCTGGCAAGCAGAAAAAAAATGACTCATTGGATGTCCATTCCTTGGGAGAAGAGGTACGTGACTTACCGCTCTTCTCAGTCCAGACTTGAAGCTCCTTGGCAAGCTCAGGAACTACCAGGAATGTGCGCCAGCCTTGCTGTTTCTTGGACTTCAGGATGTCCCCAAAGATGTGATCTCCAATGTAGAGAATGTCTTTGCCCCTCACCCTGAGAAGATCACAAACTACATCTGATGAGCCTGTCACCAAGAGGAGGAAGAGGGATCAGTGCACAAAGCAAATCTCCTCATGCTGGCCATGATAACCACTGCAAATGCTTTTCTTTGATTCTCTTCTTTCTTTTGGTTTCCTGTTGCTCCTTTGGGTTTCTAGCTCAAAGGAGCAATGAACCTTTGTTCAAAACTACCCAGAAAGTTTCCTTATTTTAATTCCTATTCTACTCTCTATAACCCAGTCATTGCACTTACTAGTGCTTGGTAGGGCCATAGACCATGACCCTTTGGAATATGGTATTAGTACACCCCACGTCTGGCCACTAGATGTCACTGTTGAACAAATCTGACATTCTCCCTTTCCCCTTCCATTGCACTAAGAGTGTGGCCTTTGCAGCAACCCCAACCCCAGCCCCAGGCCCAGCCCCAGCCCTTGCTAGCATAGGAAGCAAAAAACAGACTTGAGAATCTCTTACATATCTATTGATAAGAAATACTTTCTGCTCCTGAAAGCACAAGGATCTAGTGCAGTGGTTCTCAGACCAGTCCTCTGGGATCCCAAGAACAGTAAGGTTTACAGGATATCCATAATGAATATGCATGACATAGATCTGCATGCACTGGGTTGAGAACCACTGATCTAGAGGTTCTGTGGGAGAGAGTATCTCTTACAACAGTGGTTCCCAAACTTGGAGTCAGGATATAGTGTATCTGACTTTCAGAAAGCCTTTGACAAGGTCCCTTGTAAGAGACTTTTGGCAAAATTAAAAGTCATGGAGAAGGGTGAATAGTGGAGTACCCTAGGGATATGTGCTGGGTCCGCTGTTTTTTAACATATGCATAAATGACCTGGAAATGGGAATAACGAGTGAGGTTATCAAATCTGCGGATGACACAAAACTATTCAAAGTTGTTAAAACCCATGAGGATGGTGAAAAATTGCAAGAGGATCTTGATAAATTGGAAGACTGGGCATCCAAATAGCAAATGAAATTTAATGTGGATGAGTGCAAAGTTATGCACCTAGGAAAGAACAACCCAAACTATGGTTATCAGGGGTGGCTCAAGGCAATCTGCTGCCTTAGGAGAAGTATGAAATGGCACCCCCCTCCACCTTAGAAGGGGCGGGGCTTTTTCAGAAATCCAATCAGAGACTGAACAGAACCAACCAAAAAGCTGATTAGATTATATGGAGGAAATGCAAGATGTTTGCACACAGGGCCGTATCGAGCTGCAATCATATTTCCTGTTTCCCATCAGCGCCAGGAGGTTTAGAAGAGCCACAAGAAAGGGAAACTCTCCCTTCGCGGCTCTGTAAAGCCTGCGCTGAAGGGAGGGAGGAGGGCTCTGCCAGGGTGGCCGTGGGGCACTTCCTTCTGCCGCTGCGGCTCTTCCTTTTGGCATTTTCTTTTTGTTGTTTTTTTGAAGGTCGAGTGAGGCAGGCTTTTTGGGGGCAATTTTTGCCGCCCCCAAAAAGTTGCCGCCTGAGGCCACTACCTCACTCGGCTTAATGATAGAACCGCCCCTGATGGTTCCACATTAGGAACCACCACCCAGGAAAAAGATTTAGGCATCGTCGTGGGTAACATGTTAAAACCCTGTGCCCAGTGTGCAGTGGTGGCCAAGAAGGCAAATAGAATGCTAGGAATGATAAGGAAAGGAAAGGTGAATAAAACAAAAGATATTACAATGCCTCTGTATCGTTCCATGGTGTGACCGCATGATATGATAGAGGTATATAAATTAATGAATGGAGTGGAATGAGTAAACGTAGATCGATTGTTTACACCATCAAAATATAGAAAGACTAGGGGGCATGCAATGAAGCTACAGGATAACCTATTTAAGACTAATAAGAGAAAATATTTTTTCACTCAATGTGTAATCAAACTCTGGAATTTGCTACCAGAGGATGTAGTAAAAGCTGTTAGTGTAACCGGGTTTAAAAAAGGTTTGGACAAGTTCCTGGAGTAAAGATCTATAAACCATTATTAAAGTGGACCCAGAATATCCATTGCTTACCCCAATACAAGCATTGTGGAACCTGTGTCTTTTGGGGAAACTGCTAGGTACTTGTGACCTAGATTGGCCATTGCTGGAAACAGAATACTGGGCTTGATGGACCTTGGTCTGACCAAGTATGGCATATCTTATGTTCTTATGACTACAATGGGGTCACATTATCAGTGGATGGGGTCACAAAAACATAGACATTTCCCCTTCTCTCTGGACTTTCACTGTGGCCAATGCCAAGTAGTGGCAGTCACCAGTCAGCATGTGGCCTGTGAGCCAGTGAACATTCATAGGACCTTGCCCCCTCCTGGGTAAGCTTCCTGGTAGACTGGAAACCCCTGTTGAGTACTGGGGTCTATAAGCACACACTGCACACTGACACAAGGGACCCTGTGCTGACTGCTGCTGTTGTTTCCATTACTGTTGCTGCTGCTTTCTGCTTTAGATGAGTAGAGGGAGAGGAAGGAGGCTGGAGACCTGCTATTTTGATTTCATCATCTGAGGTTATGTGAATTTTCAATTTTTAAAATAGAGTCATACAGGATAAAAGTTTGAAAAGCACTGTCTCACACAAAGGTAAACATCTTCAGTCCTTAAGAAATGCAAACAGGTTTGTTTTTTGAGATATCCACAGCAAAGATGACATTTTACTTACCATTAATTTCCTTTCCTGGAATCCTGCTAGACCAGTCCAGACTAGTGGGTTATATTCCCCAGCTAGCAGATGATGGAGACAGAGAAAAAAAAAACCCCTACACGTTTCGGCATTTTGCCTTCCTCGGGGGGAGGGGGGATGCAGCTTGAAACATAAAAAGTAATAATAAAATAAAATAATTAATAAATAATGTAAACAATTATTAATTGTACCGCTGTCTTCTTGTGGGAGGACCCACAATGGGAGACCAGAAAGGCATCTGGGATGGGCTTAGCACAGTTGAGAACGTATCCTTGTGAGACTACCTCGAGCACCCATCCGTCCGTGGTTATGTGAGCCCATTCGTCGGAAAAAAGACACAAATGCCTGCTGACCTGCAGTATCCAAGAACGGACTCCAGGCCCATCATTGGGAAGCTCGGGCGGAACCCGAGAACTTGGAGGAAGCAAAGTAATTGTTTCATGTATGATGGACACCCCGAAAGGGTTGTGATTTGAAGCTTGATCTGGCCAAAATAAAAGCCAGTTTCCCAGGGCGATAGCAACCTGAGTCATGAAAACACACCCTGGAACAAGATGGGCTGGGGCCACAAGAACTCAATTTAGGCTTATCTTCTGGTAAAGGTTGGGGCTTTACCTCCCCCAAATCCTTGACAAGCTTCTCCAGGTCCTCCCCAAAAAGGAGTTTGCCCTTAAAGGGGAAGCTAGCGAGCTGTGCTTTGGAGGCAGCATCAGCGTTCCAGTGATGAAACCATAACCATAGCTGTGCCACCGTAACAGCAGCGATTGAGCAAACTGCTAAATGGAGATGATCATAAAGGGCGTCAGCTAAGAAGGCAATGATGGACTCCAACTGAGCCAAGGAGGGATCTTCAGGCAGGAGCTGAATCCATCACAAGTGGGCACATGTCGCCAGACCTCCACAGACAGATGCCTGCAGGGTGCGGGAAGAGGAAGAAAAGGATATTTTCAAGAGACCCTCCACTTTCGATCCTGTTGATCCCGAAGAGCAGTCCTTCCTTCCACTGGGATGGTTGTGTGCTTAGTGACCGCAGTCACCAGTGTGTCCACTTCTGGGAAATGAAGCCACTTATCCAAGTCACTCGGAGACCAGAGATAGTAGTGCTTGAGGAATCGAGCAGAACGCAGGGATGCATCAGCAGAGTCCCATTCCAGGGAGACCATGGAAAGACCCTTGACAGCTTCCAAATACCCATAGTAATAGGATCTGCCTGAGACTTGTTCTGACCAGAGTCTTGCTGATCCTGAGGGTCAGAGATATGGAGGAATTCAACAATCCGAGTGATCAAGACTGGAACATAAGAAATGCCATACTGGATCAGACAAAGGTCCATCAAGCCCAGTATCCTGTTTCCAACAGTGGCCAATCCAGGTCACTAGCAGTTTCCCATAAAGACACACAGGTTCCACAAGGCTTGTATTAGGGCAAGGAGTGGATTTCCTGGATCCTCTTTAAAAAAGGTGTGGACAAGTTCTTGAAGGAAAGGTCTATAAACCATTATTAAACTCAGCTACACTAACAGCTTTTACTACATTCTCTAGTAATGCATTACAGAGTTTGATTACCCATTGAGTGAAAAAATATTTTCTCTTATTAGTCTTAAATGGGTTACACTGTAGCTTCTTTGCAAGTCCCCTAGTCTTTCTATTTTTTGATGATGTAAACAATCGATCTACATTTACCCGTTCCACTCCATTCATTAATTTATAGACCTCTATCATATCTCCCCTCAGCCATTTCTTTTCCAGTTTGAAGAGCCCCAACATTTAAACCTCTCCTCAATGGGGTATCCTTCCATTCCCTTTACCATTTTGATGACTCTTCTCTGTACCTTTTCTAATTTCGCTGTATCCTTTTTAAGATACTGCGACCAGAAATGCACACAATTCAAGATGCAGTCCCACCATGGAACGCTACAGAGGCATTAAATATCCTTGGTTTTATTCACCATTCCTTTCCTTATCATTCCTAGCATTCTATTTGCCTTCTTGGCCGCCGCTGCACACTGGGCAGAAGGTTTCAATGTGTTATCCACAATGACGCCTGAATCTTTTTCCTAGGTGGTGGTTCCTAATGTGGAATCTTGCATCGTTTAATGATAGTTTGGGTTGTTCTTTCCTTTGAACTTGTCCACATTAAAATTCATCTGCCATTTGAACATCCAATCTTCCAATTTATCAAGGTCCTCTTGCAATTTTTCACAATCCTCTTAGGTTTTAAGAACATTGAATCATTTTCTCTTTGCAGAATAAGCAAACATCCTGGCCACCCTCCTGAGCGTCAGGGTTGTCTTCAGGAGGAGACAATTCACTATCCTCACAATCAGAAACACTGGTCATACTATATTCTTCTGAAAACCACTCTGTGTCATCCTCAATGGTGGGAGCTGAATTCCCAGAGGTCCAGGAGACCCCTTTAACCACCCTCAACCCATCTTGCCCAGGCCTAACCCACTTCCTTAATGAATGGCCTTGTGAGGCCGCTGCTTGGCAATGTACCTGAGGAGAATGAGACATGGAGGAACTGGAACGCCAGAAGTCCCAAGCCTGGTGAAACAAGGCAATAAATTGAGCAGAATCCCTCTGATTGATGCTGAGACTGCTCCACATAGAAACATCAAAACCCAACACGCCACAAAAGAAAAATATATGATCAGTACCAGACAAACAAAACAAAAAGCTGATCAACCACAAGACATACAACAAAAAAGAAGAAAGAGTTTTTTGTAGGAATGTCCGTCAGGTCAGGGGACAAAGAAACCCCGTCAAATGAAGCAGACTTCTCCCTTTAATATTTTTAATCCAGCAACACTCCCAAAATTAGAGGAGAGACCAGAAACACGGACCCCAAAAGCCACTATGCTAAGAATAATAAACCAAACAAAGGTTAGGTGAAAAGAATACTTAGCCGGCAGTCGGGTCCTTTCCCTCGGTTTTCATCGTTCTTCTTCGTTCACAATGACCACATAGAAACATGACAGCAGAAAAAGACAACATGGCCCATCTAGTCTGCCCTTCCATATCAAATACTAATGTCCTTTCTTTTCCTTTAGCGATCTGCCATGTTTGTCCCATGTTTTTTTTTTAATTCAGAAATTGTTCTCATTCTCAGGAACAAGAACCGGAGGAAGAGGAAGAGGATCTCCAGACTGAGGAGAGGGAGAGCCAGAACTCAAAACCCCCGAGGGCGATATCGGGGGAGAGACTGTTGAAGCTCCTATCCTGTCACTAGCATTTCCTTCAGAAGGCAAGGCACCTGAGCCTGGAGACTCCCCAGGATGAACTGTACACAGAGCACAAAGCACGGCATTTTCGGCCGCAGCCCAAGCAGCTCTGCAAAGTAGAGAGCATTTGAAGGAAAAAGGCAGGACTTCTGCAATTCACCGGCTTTCATCACGGTCCCAGGAAAAAATGTCGGGAAAAAAAAATTGTTCGGAAGAAATGGCACTGAGGCACTACTGCCGTCGTGGGCCATCAGCACTAACAAAATTGCCAACTGAAGGTAAAAGCAGCAGTCGTGTGAAAGAGAGACAAACTGCCATAAAAACGTCACCACGGGGGAAGTAAATCAAGTAAAAGGGCTGCTGGAGATGCAAACAAGATGACCAGAGCTGACAAAGAAATGGCGGAGCACAACGGAACAGCAGAGAAAATGGTGCTGTACTTGATGCGGCAAGAAAAAATAGCCCCACTGGAGAACCCCTCCACAGGGAATGTAGCAGCAACGATAAGATGGAGCATAAAAAGGTAGAGGGGTGAAAGGTATAGAATCACTCACTGCAACCCAGGCTCTGCTGACAGAAGTTGCTTGAGACAGCTAATCTGCTAGCCCTGAAGAAAGGAACACACTCACTGCAAACTTTTCTTTTTTTACTTTAAGAAAATAACAAAGAAAGAGTTGGGTCTGAAAGGGGAGACTGCTTCTGAGCCAGGGAAGCTGGGGACCACCCCCAAGGCTGAACTGTTCCTCATGAGCAGAAAAACCCTCCCTCAGGTTAGTTCAACTGATCCTCCTGATCAGGAACTAAACTTCCAAAGTGTGTGGGAAACCCCAGAGGGGCACCCCTTGTGTGCCCTGGGGATGTCCGCCAAAGAAAACCACACTGTCAAAACACCCTCAGAGCCGCTGACAGGAGCGGAACAAATGGAAGTCCACCATTTGCTGGAGATGGAGAAAATACTGAAGCTAGGAGGATACATTTAAGTACCAGTGGTGATGTCACTGCAGTCTCTCTCTCTTTTTCTCTATCTCCATCATCTGCTGGCTGGGGAATATAACCCACTAATCTGGACTGATCTAGCAGGATGAATTGGAATGTTTATTTGCATATTTCTGGTCTAACAAACCCAACTAATTAACATACTTTAGCTATCCTGAAAAGCAGATGTGTTTGTAGTCCTCGAGGGACCCAAGATGCCCCTTCCTTCTCTGATACCTGATGTATGTGGCTCGAAGCACTCTGGCGTTTTAATCCTGAACACACACTTTACGTCTCTGCTTCACTTAGGATGTCATCTTGCACAATAAAATTTGCCCAGATGTTGGCTGACAGGTTTACAGATTTGTAAATGAACACCACATGTTTTAAGAAGTAGTCTGTACTTTACTCACACATCTGACCCTTGATCTCAGGCCTTTCAGCAGACTATGAGCCTGACCTTTGGCCTGCCTGTGCTTTATGCAAACCACTCCTCAGGTCACTCTGTGAGATGTGCATCTGATCAATAGTCTGTCCATGTAATCCACAGATTACTGAGTGGACATGCACCTGACCTTTGGTCTGTTCCTTTCTCTATGGGATATGCTGACCTTTGGTCTGTTTATACTATCTGCTAGTCACTCCACAGGATGTATGCCTGACCTTTGGTCTGTTCCTACTTGCAGCTTACACCATGGGCCATGTGCCTGACCTATGGTTTGTGCATGTCATCTACAACTAATTCTATGGGATATGTGTGTAATCTGTGGTATGTATATTCTGAGAATGTACGTGTAGAAGAGGCTGTCACCATGGACTGTGGATGGGGAAGACACTCTGAGCTTACCTCCAGAGTAGACAGCACAGAGCTGATGAGGTCCTGTGTAAGTGCCAATGCGCAGTTTCCCAGTGTCCTGCAAACAAGCACAGGAATTAAATAAACCAAAGTGTGAACAGAATACACTGGAGAGGAGAGAAAAGTATAATCTCATCTAAAAAAGAAACTGTACAAACACCTGTGTGCACTTATTTATTTACATTCTCTTATATACCGTGCTATTCTGCATCAGTGCGGTTTACATTGAACAAACTGAAATTACATTGTACAGGGCATTATAACTTGGAGATAACTATTTTACAGGGAACATGGGCTATGGAGGGTTAAGTGGCTTGCCCAAGACCACAAGGAGCACCTGTGGGACTAGAAACCCCAGTCCTTCCGGCAGGGGCGGCCCAAGGGGGGTGCGGGGCCATGTGCGGAGTCTCAGTGCGGGGCCTCATTTGCATAAGTGGCCTTATTTGCATAAATATTTGCATAATGTTACCATACACTAACTTTTAGTAAACATGTCTCTTAATGAGTGTATGGATAAAGAAAGACTAAAAGATTTCTACATTACTATAATCCAGTGCCAACCGCCAGGCACATTAGGAACCACTACAAACGCTGCCCATTTAGAACCCCTAGCAAACCCACCGTATCCTGACAGCATTACCAGGACTCACAAAGCACCATACCCTACCTATCAAAAGGCAACACTGCAAATATTAAACCAATACATTTCAGAGAATACTGGGGAAAGAGAACAAGTGGCAATGTCAAATAGGAATTACATAAACAGAATACCTCAGCTCAGTTACACATGCAGAACATAGACCATCACCAAACAAGGAATCACAATTTAGAAACAGGAAGGCAATAATTAAACTGGGAACCCCAAAAGCCAAACTTGGAAGTACAACAACACTGTAGAAATAAAACTATAAATTAATTTCCTCTTGTACCAAACAAAGCACAGACGTTAATGATGCACATTTCCTAGAGGTTTCATATTCCAGTTAATAAATTCAAAATAAAGAGATATTTCTACCTTTTGTGCATTTTTTTTTCAGTTGCAATTGTTCCAGCCACTTTCTTCTGGTTTCTTCATGTTTTCTGCTAACTGTCCATCGTCTGCTGTCCATTTGTTCTTTCTTCTCTCTTCTAGTTTTTTTTTCCATTCTCTCTCTCTACATCTGCTTTAACATACTAATCTTTCTCCTTTTGCTCTTTCCTCATTCCTATTTCATCCACACAAATTTTACCCCTCCATCCTCAATCCCCACTTATTCTCCCAATACCAGGCCAATTGTAGATTTTTCATCCCTCCCACACAAAATATTTGTCCCCTCTCCATTTTACTCTCCCAGCCCCATCCCATTCTAATCCTCCCCCAACATCAGCTCCCTTCTAGTTCCAGTCTCACCCAGCATCCATTCCCTTCTAGTCCCTGCATCAGCCCATTTCCAGTCCTAGCCCACCATCAACCCATTTCCAGTCCTAGCTCCCCCATCCATTTTCAGTCTGAGTCCCTTCATCAGCTCATTTCCAATCCTAGCCCCCATCAGCCCATTTCTAGTCATTTCCTAGCCCCATCATCAGCCCATGTCAAATCATAGCTCCCCTCCACTCAGTCCAATTCCAGTCCAAGCCCCCCCCCATGAGCCTACTTTCAGTTCTAGCCCCTCCATGAGTCCATTTCAATTCAAGCCCCCACCACAGCCCATTTCCAATCTTAGCTCCCCCAACAGCCCATTTCCAGTCCTATCCTAGCTGCTCCATCAGCCCATTTTCAGTCCTAGCTCCCTTCCCTCACAGCCCATTTCCATTCCAAGCTCCCTCCCCATCAGCTATTTGCAGTTCAAGCCTCCCCTTCCACTCAGCCCATTTCCAGTCATAGCAACCACCCAACCCATTACCAGTCCTAGCCCCCCATCAACCCACTTCCAGTCCTAACCCCCCATCACCCCATTTTCAGTTTAAGCCCCCCTATAACCCATTACCAGTCCTAACCCCCCCATCAGCCCACTTCCAGTCTTAACCCCATCAGCCCATTGCCAGTCCTAAACCCCCCCCATCAGCCCACAGCCCATTACCAGTCCTAACCACATCAGCCCACCTCAAGTCCTAACCCCTCCCCATCAGCCCATTAGCAGTCCTAACCCACCCCCACCCCCCCAGCCCATTAGCAGTCCTAACCCACCCCCACCCCCCCAGCCCATTAGCAGTCCTAACCCCTCCCCATCAGCCCATTAGCAGTCCTAACCCACCCCCACCCCCCCAGCCCATTAGCAGTCCTAACCCCTCCCCATCAGCCCATTAGCAGTCCTAACCCCCCCCCACCCCCCCACCCCAATAGCAGTCCAACCAACCCCCCCCCCAGCCCATTAGCAGTCCTAACAACCCCCCAGCCCAGCCCATTAGCAGTCCTAACAACCCCCCCCCAGCCCAGCCCAGCACATTACAACTCCTCACAACCCCCCCAGCCCATTTTCAGTCCTAACAAACCCCCCCCCAGCCCAGCCCAGCCCATTAGCAGTCCTAACAACCCCCCCCCCAGCCCAGCCCATTAGCAGTCCTAACAACCCCCAGCCCAGCCCATTAGCAGTCCTAACAACCCCCCCCAGCCCAGCCCAGCCCAGCCCATTAGCAGTCCTAACAACCCCCCCCAGCCCAGCCCAGCCCATTAGCAGTCCTAACAACCCCCCCCCAGCCCAGCCCAGCCCAGCCCATTAGCAGTCCTAACAACCCCCCCCAGCCCAGCCCAGCCCAGCCCATTAGCAGTCCTAACAACCCCCCCCCCCCAGCCCAGCCCATTAGCAGTCCTAACAACCCCCCCCAGCCCAGCCCAGCCCAGCCCATTAGCAGTCCTAACAACCCCCCCCCCAGCCAAGCCAAAAAAAAAAAAAAAAAAGAAAACCTGTCTGCTGCCGCGGTCGGGGCCGCCGCGGCAGAATCGAGCGTGCCGCGGGGCCCCCCTGTGCACCGCAGAGCCTGCCCTCCCATGTAGCAGCTCTCTCTTTGGAGCTGAAGTCAGACGCGCCGGCTTGCAGAGCAGAGCGCGAGGGAAGAGTTTCTCCCTCGCTGCTCTGTTAAGCCCGCGGGGGCTGATGGGAACTTCCCTACCTATCCAAAGGCAACACTGCAAATATTAAACCAATACATCTCAGAGAATAACAATACATATCCTACTGGGGAAAGAGAACAAATGGCACTGTCAAATAGAAACTACATAAACAGATTACCTCAGTTTGGTTACACATGCAGAACATAGACCATCACTAAACAAAGAACAAGGGATCACAATTTAGAAATAGGAAGACAATAATTAAACTGTGAACCCCAAACCAAACTTGGAATGTTCAACAACACTGGAGAAATACAACTATACTTAATTTCCTCTCATACTAAACAAAATGCAAAGACATTAACGATGCACATTTCCCAGAGCTGACATATTCCAGTTAATAATTCAAAATAAAAAAAGTATTTTCTACCTTTTGTTGTATGGGCATTTTATTTTTCAGTTGCAATTGCTCCAGTCACGTTCTTCTAGTTTCTTCTGTCTTCTGCTAACTCTCCATTGTCTGCTGTCCATTTGTCCTTTCTTCTCTCTTCTAATTTTTTCCCATTCTCTCTCTACATCTGCTTTAACATACTGATCTTTCCCCTTTTGCTCTTTTCTCCATTTCTTTCTTTATTCCTTATTCATCCACTCAAATTTTACCACTCCATCCTCAATCCCCACTTACTCTCCCAATACCCGGCCAATCATAAGATTTTTCTTTCCTCCCACACAAAATATCTTTTCCCCTCTCCATCCTCACTCCTCCACCCCCATCCCCTTCTAGTCTTCCCCCAACATCAGCTCCCTTCTAGTTCCAGCCCCACCCAGCATCTGCTCCCTTCTAGTCCCATTCTCCCATCCCCCCGCATCAGCCCATTTCCAATCCTAGCCCCCCATCAGACATTTCCAGTCCTATCCTAGCCCCCCCATCAGCCCATTTTCAGTCCAAGCCTCCCATCAGCTCATTTCCAGTCCTAGCTCCCCAGTCAGTTATTTCCAGTCCTATCCTAGCCCCCCATCAGTCCATTTCCAGTCCAAGCGCCCCCAACAGCCCATTTCCAACCCTAGCCCCCCCCCAATTCTATCCTAGCCCCCCCATCAGTCCATTTCCAGTCCAAGCCCCCCCCCCGATCAGCCCATTTCCAGTCCTATCCTAGCCCCCCCATCAGCCCATTTTCAGTCCGAGCCCCCCTCCCCACTCAGCCCATGTCCAATCCTAGGCCCTCCATCAGCCCATTTCCAGCCCTAGCCCTCCCATCAGCTATTTTCAGTCTTAATGCCCCCAAAGAGCCCCACGGCTGTCTTACTGCCTTTATGGGGCTCCTGGCAGGCCCCAGCTCACCTCAGACAGTGCCAAAGTGAAGAGAGCCATTTTTCTTCACTTTGGCAGTTGTGTTGTACTATAGATTGCTGGCATGATGAATGTCAGGAAACAGGAAGTTCTCTTTGACTTGGCACGCCAGCAGCCTATAGTACAACACAGCTGCCGAAGTGAAGAAAAACAGCGCTCTTCACTTCGGTGCTGTCAGAGGTGAGCTGGGGCCTGCCGGGAGTCCTCTAAAGCCGACCCTGCCACCGCCACTGCCACCACCGATTATGCGAGATGTTGGCACAGGGCCCCCTGAAGTGCAGGGCCCTGTGCGAACAACATTTTCACACAATGGAAGGGCCGGCCCTGGGCAAAGGGCTCTGAAAGCAGCTATGTCAACGTAGGAAGATGAGCAGGGGAAGCAATACAACAGTTTAGTGACACTTTGGGGTATGTTTACTAAAGTGCGTTAAGGTAACAAGTGTTAATGGCAGTGATAAGAGGTGTTAATCCTACAAAGGCGCTGGGCGGGTAGGGGGCATTCCAGTATAAATTGCTCTAGAGCCATTTATTTTATTTATTTATTTATTTATTTACTTCTCTTATATACCGCGCTATTAAAATCAGTGCGGTTTACAATTGAACAAAAAACATACTGCAATGTCACACGACAATTGAGTTTTTACATTGAACATGGACAAGATAACCTGGAGGTAACAGGGGTAACTAATTACAGAGTAATTATTCATGGAGTATTTAATGCGCATTAACAGGACAACAGGCAATAAGGTGTCAAGTGTGCACCTTAACATGCGAAAAGGACTGTAACCCTAACGCTGGATAAGGAACACCAAGGAAAGTCAAAGATGATGGATAGAAGGACAGGTAGGAGCTGATGGACCTGCCATATCTGTGGGCACCCTACGTGGCAGCCAGTAAAGTTGATGAGCATGTGGAAGGCAGCTGTACTGATGCACAGGGTGGTGCCATTGTAAGATGGTGCAATGTCAGTGTGTGGCATAGGATGGGGAAGACGTGTCTCCCAGCGCAGCCAGAAGTGGCAGCATGTGTGCAGCGATATGAGGACAGAGTAGGAGTGTTGAGGTGTGGATCAGGCACAGGAGAGGCATGCGTGAAGAGCCAAAATGTGGAAAAGAGTACCAGTGTAGGCCATGGTATAGCAACTTGCACAAGAAGACATGACTGCACACAGCCGACAGAGGCGGATGGATGGGCTGAAGGAAGGATGGCGGCACTGATGTGCAGACCCCCGACTGTTACAGGCATGAAAATGCTCTGAGTAACACACAGTCACAAAAAGAACAAATAGGAATCAAACCCCTGTCCCCTGCTTATGGAGACTTGGCACTAACCAGTAGCTACACCCCCACACCTCTCTGCACAGCAATGGCTGGATACAAAGAGACTGCCTAAAATCTCTGCTGTGTGTGCCGGTAAAGTTTAGCCCCTCCAGTACCCATGATGCAGAAGATCAGTCTGCAGCTGACCACCAAATGAAGAATGCACTGATCCATCACTTCAGCTCACTAAGATGCACTAACAGTGTGTGCTATAAGCAGTTTCTGCAGTCACCCTGAGAGTCAGGATGGGTCCCAGAACTTGCACTGTTAGAGATGGTCTCTGCTCGCCATGCTGCAGATCCATATCACTGCCAGTGTGTGGCAGGTATTGTCAGCAGTGTGTTATGCTAGTCGCCTTGTTTCCTGCGCAATTGCAGCATGCTGTATGTACCAGTCTGTCACTCGGTTCCCGGTGACACAAAGATTATACGCCACTAGGTAGCGCTGTTAAAGAACAAGGAGTCCAAGTGTAGGGTAATAAAGGCTTTTATTCCCCGTTTAAAGCAAGGTTCAACTAAGAGATATTTTAGATAACAGAAACAGTCCTTTGTTTTAAAAGGTACCAATATTCACTGGCTAGTTAACTGTTACTTCACAGTTTAAAGCAGGTTTTCTTCATAGTAATATTCAGTATAATAAACATCAAATTATACTTCATTTATTCTTCTGTGGAGCATACATACTTTGGAGCATAGGCAGTGCACCAATCACATTCCATTTCCTCAGGCAAAGGTGAGGGAATAGTGCTGGGAGAATCCACTTCCATCAATTCCTCTCCCCTGTACTGATTCAAAGGGCTTTCACTGTCCCTGTCTATTCCAGCATGGTAATCTACCACTTGGGAGTTTGGCTTCACATAACCAGGGACTCTTAAGGCTGGCGGTAGTTTAGTGAACCAGTCTTGATTCTTGTTTCGCTTAGGAGGAATACTTCTTTTAGCATAGCTTTTAACAGTGCAATCATTACAGTTACTGTTCAATGCCTCATACCTTGGCTCACTGAGTAAAAACTTCCGTTGCTTATAAAACTGCTTTTCCCTCTGAATAGGTGAAACTAGGCAATGATCCTCTAGAGATAAGCTTCTGTCAGAACCTCCCTCTCTGGTTCTTAGCTTTCTTCTCTCTACGTTACAAACAGGCAGAGTATAGGAACTAGGCGTGGCAGACCCTCTCACCTTGGAGCAACTTCCACCAAACTCCCCTTGCACAACAGGTTCAGTTTGGGCTTTCTGGCTTCCCACCTTGTGAGGTCTGTTTCTCCTCCAGCTTCCAGCTTGGCTTCTTTCACAGCAATCAGGCTTATGTCCTTGATAGCCTCCAGGCTTCTCTGCTGTTTCTCCTTCTAGTCCAGCTCCAGTTCCTTCTTCCTCTTTCTCCTCCTTCCTCAGCTCCTGCTGTGTCCACTGCTTCCTCTGCTTATGCCACTGCTTTCTCTTCCACTGCTCTCCAGAAGCATTCTGCTCTGGCTTATAAAGTGAACCGTTACTGCTGACTTCCTGGTTCCCTTTCAGCTGCAGGTCATCAGTGAGCTTAGGCTCATTAAGTCCAGTATGTCTGTTCCTGCTCCCTCTAGCTGTGCCTGGAGGTAACTGCACATCTAGTTCTTCTAGAGCAGGGGTCTGCAACCTTTAAGACATAAAGAGCCACTTGGACCCGTTTCCGAAGGGAAAAAAAAAACTGGGAGCCGCAAAACCATTGCGACATTTAAAACAAATCTAACACTGCATATATTGTTTCTTACCGTAATGCTATATACGACCCCCTACTTTTCCTGTTAAAATATAGGTGTTTGGCCTATACTCGCCGTATAAGACTACCCCTCTTCCTTCGCACACCAAAAAAAATACGCCAGAAAATATCACAACAACAAGTAACAATATTTGATTTCAAAATTATGATGATTTTGTAGTCAAATCACTAATATGAAATAAAATTATTTTTTCTACCTTTGTTGTCTGACCAATTTATTCTTTGATCATGCTGGTCCCGATCTGAGGCTTCTGCTTTCCTGTCTTCTCTTAGCTCTCTTTCTGTGGTCTATGGTCCATCTGCCATTTCTTATCTCTTCTTTCGTTTTCTTCACTTCTTTCCATCAGCCTATTTCCAGTCCCAGTAACCCTCCCCAATATCAGCCCCTTTCCAGTCCTCACTCCCAGTACCTTCCAATGTCAACTTGCATTCCCATGATTGCCACTGGTGTCCATTTCCTTCCAGTCTCCCTCCTTCCCCACTGACCAGTCCCTTCTAGTACAAATACCATGGCAGCCCCTCTCAGATCCAGTTCCATTCTCCCATCCCCACAAAACAGCCCATTTGTAGCCATAGCCCCCAGTTAACTTCCAGGGCCAGCAGCTCTCTCCTCCCCACCCCACAATCAGCCCATGCCCAGTCAAAGCCCCCCAATCAGCTCGCTTCCAGTGCTAATCCCCCTCAACCCCATTACCAGTGCTAGCCTCCCCTAATCAGCCCAATACCAGTCCTACCCCCCATCAGCTCATTACCAGTCCTAGCCTCCCCTAATCAGCTCATTTCCAGTGCTAGTCCCCTCAACCCCATTACCAGTGCTCCATCCCTCCATGTCAGCCCCCTCCCTCCCTCCATCCATATCAGCTCCCTCCCTCCATGTCAGCCCGCCTCCCCAATCCCTCCATGTCAGCCCCCTCCATGTCAGCCCCCCTCCCTCCATCCATATCAGCTCCCTCCCTCCATGTCAGCCCCCTCCATCCCTCCATGTCAGCCCCCCTCCCTCCATCCATATCAGCTCCCTCCCTCCATGTCAGCCCACTCCATCCCTCCATGTCAGCCCCCCTCCCTCCATCCATATCAGCTCCCTCCCTCTGTCAGCCCCCTCCATCCCTCCATGTCAGCCCCCCTCCCTCCCTCCATCCATATCAGCTCCCTCCCTCCATGTCAGCCCCCCCTCCCTCCATCCATCCATATCAGCCCCCCTCCCTCCATGTCAGCCCCCCTCCCTCTATGTCAGCCCCATCCCTCCCTCAATGTCAGCCCCCCTCCCTCCATCCATATCAGCTCCCTCCCTCCATGTAAGCCAGCTCCCTCCCTCCATGTCAGCCCCCCTCCCTCCTTCCATCCATATCAGCTCCCTCCCTCCATGTCAGCCCCCCTCCCTCCATGTCAGCTCCCTCCCTTCTTCTGCAGCCGCGGCTCCCTGCCGCTTAGGGAACCGCGGCTGTGCTTTTAAAATCATCTCGGAGCCCTTCCTGTCTTGACGGGCTCCGTGCAGCATTGTCCCGCCTCCAAAACTTCCTTTAGAGGCGGGACAATGCTGCACGGAGCCCGTCAAGACAGGAAGGGCTCCGAGATGATTTTAAAAGCACAGCCGCGGTTCCCTAAGAGGCAGGGAGCCGCAGCTGCAGAAGAAGGGAGGGAGCTGACATGGAGGGAGCCCATAACGCCACGTTTAAATACATCTTACAACACTATTGCCTGTCACCGGGCGGGCAGTGTGCTCCGGAGCCGCGGCAAAGGTGAGAAAGAGCCGCATGCGGCTCCGGAGCCGCGGGTTGCCGACCCCTGTTCTAGAGAAACAGGATTTCTTTTCTTAAAACCAACTTTATTAGTGCCCGCATCATGACAAGTCACATCTGGCACTGTGTCCTGCCTCTTTTGGACAGGGATCCTCCTAGAACAGTGCATGTCATTACCTAGTGTTAAACTGCTGATGCCATGGATACCAACTATCCTGGGGGGGGCATCTAAGCTTGCATGGTGTCATTAATAGAGTTGTGTTGGTCCTACAATTACCACAGGGAGTAGGTATGGAACACCTCCTGTCCCACAATCACCCACAGCAAGCACAATCAGACTGCACCTGCTGCCCACCACTGGGTTTTCTAGTCATGCACATACCAACTGTGGACAGTCTGCTGGTCAGTACACATTGCATGTGCACACAGCGACCATGTGCACCCAGGCTTGGAATAAATGGCATGGACACCCAGCATTTGGTTCAGCAAGTGGACCCTCTGGACAGGAAGTGCACCCACATCACTGGAACCAGATGCTATATAGCACTATATGGATACACAGCCGTGCCATGGTCACTGCTTGGTCAGAGTGAGAGTGCCCGCCCAGCCTGACATGCTGTAGCCACCCAGTCCACACACATGGCAGATGGGCACTACAATGTCTCAGCCATTGACCCTACCTCCGATGCAGACACATCCTGACCAATCCACCCTGTTTCAGGCCTTACCCACAATACTCTGCTCCTCATCATGCACATTTGCAGACTAACACTGGAAACAGCTTAGGCAATGCAAGGCTCAGTGAGGTGTAGAAAGCCACAGAACAATGAAGAGACATACACCCAACACATGCATATATTGCCGTGCTGTGCAAAAATGGGGATGGTTGTCATTCTTGCCTGCCACTTTGGTCTCGATATCAGCTCAAGCATTGTTAATGTGTGCTCATTATGCAGGAGCTAATAGTGTGCTCTGATGTTAATGTCCGCTCAGTGTGCCGGTGCTATCAGCCTGACTCTCCATCCAACTGTGGACAGTGGGGCCTGTCTGCATGGCTGATGGGTGTTTGTACCCTTGCTGGCCGATTCATTGGGGGTTGCACATGCTGGTATTATACCTGCATTGTAGGCTAAAGTTTAGCCACAGAGACATGCAATGCATGATCTACAGCCAGGACCTGAACCTGTGACCCTCCACTCATGTATCCTTCCACGAACACACATGTATCAGCTAGAAGAGTTAGTGAAGTGTACATAGTATAAAGTTTAGCTTATATATAGTTTCCCCAGTTTTTCTCCATGTTTAATATCCTGTTTCACTGTAAACTCAATGTTACCTGTATGCATTGTAGTATGTTTTGTTCGATGTACACCACACTGATTATAATAGCGCGGTATAGAAGAAATGTTAAATAAATAAATAAATATACACACCAACTGTGTGCATTGAGCCACAGTGCTGCCATATGACTATGACAGTTCCTGGGGCTGACATGCCTCCCATCAGACAGACCTTGGCACATGTTGCAATGTGCATGGCACACAGGACCAGGCCATGGCTTTGGTCTGCTGCAGGCGGGTACTGCTGCCCTCTCCACCAACACCCCCACACCATGCTGACAGTGCTGACAGTGTTGGTGGTGCGCAGTCCCAGCCCATTCAATATGCGGGTTGGCGGGTGTCTAAGGTGCAAGGTCCAGATTGGGGGGGACAGAGGCATACATGGACAGCCACACAGTCCCCCCAACCATCTGCCTCTGCAGGGACCCCATCACCACCTGCCAAAGTTACATCTCAGGGGGAGAATGACAGCCACTACTGTGATAGTCCCCTGGGTGTCTGCATGTTGCAGCTACCTGGAGGGCTACAGTTGCTGGCACTATCAGCCTCTTCCCCCACAGCTGGGTTCAGCGGCAGCAGGGAGAGGCCATCCAGGATCTCTGCCAGGGGTGCTGGGACCCTTGGACTGCCCCATGTGGCACATCTCCTTTCCGCAGCAGTAGCATGTCTGAGTGCCGCCACTGTTACTGTGGGATCACGATGGACATCATAGATGGTAATGCGGATGGCAGGATACCCCTTTGTGGAGAGACTAAAAAGGTTGGGGCTCTTCAACCTGGGAAGAGGTGGCTAGGGGAGATATGATAGAGGTCTATAAATGATTGACTGGAGTGGAACGGGTAAATGTAGATCGATTGTTTATGCCATAAAAATGCAGAAAGACTAGAAGACATGCAACAAGGCTATCATGTAACCCATTTAGGACTACTAGGTGAAAATATTTTTTCAGTCAATGCGTAATCAAACTCTAGAATTCATTACGGGAGGATGTAGTAAAAGCTGTTAGTGTAGCTGGGTTTAGAAAAGGTTTGGACAAATTCCTGGGGAAAGGTCCACATACCATTGTTAAAGAGGACCCAAGATATCCATTGCTTGCCCCAGTAGAAGTATCGTGGATCCTGTGTGTCTTTTGTAGAAACTGCTAGGTAATTGTGACCTAGATTGGCCACTGTTGGGCACAGGATACTGGGCATGATGGACCTTGGTCTGACACAGTCTGGCATATTTTATAATCTTATGTTATATGCCACCTGGGCAGCTGCCTGGTCTGCCTTGTGCACCAGCAACTCCCACTGCATGACCCATGTGCCACCTCCTTTGCCCCCATTTGCACCATCAACATAGTGCCCTTTCATACCTGGGTACTATGCTGTTGTTGCTAATGGAGCACTACTATCACTAGCTTGGACTCCCCTGTCTGTGCATCACATTGCAGATATTAAAATAGGTTCTCTCTCCTCAAAATACACTCTTTCCGTGTGGTTTTACCTTGCATTAGTGTTCCCGGTATTAAAGCACTTTAGAACACCTTTGCGCAACACGCGTTAAGGATGCACCCATTGTTAACGCCTTCTCTCCACCCCATTAACATCCACTTTCTGCCAACAGCATGCTTTATGCTACTGGAGTCTTTAACGCACATTATAGTGGTGTTTTTGCCGTGTTAAGGGTGCAAGGGAGCTGATAATATGCGTTAACGGCACACTGCTTCCTTAATGTGCTTTAGTAAATATACTCCTTTATCTTCTCAGTTCAAGACATATGAGTACCTCTGCATTACAAGCTACAAGGATGCACATTTTCATAGTGTTTCATTTCATATTAGTGCACACATTTAAATTTTGTGTGCACAATTTTTGTTTTTCTATGTGCTAAAATGAAACCGTGCACATAAAAATGTAACATGAAATGATGCAAAAACAAAATTGTTCCAACTGCAGATCTCTACCCTGCAAGACAGAGAAATAAATGCTGGACCTTCAGTAACGGATCCATGTAAGGACTATGTTTGCAAATACAGGATATGAAAGGAATTGTTGCACATCCATTCATTAGGGAGTACTGGAATACACTATCTGGTAAATTAAAAGTATTCATGATGTGCAGGTTTTTGTAAATGTTGCAAAGCTTGGCTATTTGTAGAAGCATATGGTTAGTGGAATGGGCAGTAATTATAGATGTTTGTGATGCCAGGTTGACTGATATGTTTGTTGTATTGTAACCTTGATATGATTTTATGTAATCTTCTATGTTTACTTTTATTGTCTTTATGTAATTTTGTGTAATTTTATATTGCACACTGTTCTGAAGCTTTATGGGAGGAATGGTATATCAATTAAATTTAAAAAATGAATGAGAGAATGAATGAAATTATGAAAATAATCCTGTATTGAAGAATATGATTGTATGTGCATCTATGTGGGATATGACATCACCCCAATCTTGCTGTCCCAGACCTCCAGAGTCCCATACTTCTTCACTCTTGTGGTAGCTATAGCCCCCTCTCCCCCCCCCCCCCCCAGTTCCAGAAGGGGCTCACTACATCCACCATTCCCCTGACTCCAGAGCTGGGCAGACCCTTAAGAAAACTAGGTGGTTGCCTAGGGCATCAGCATCTGGGGGTGGCAAAGAGCAAGGCATTCAAAGCTAAACAATAGATTCTGACAAGGGGGAAGTCTATAAGGCTTAAGGTTTGCTTAGAGTGCCAATAACCTTGAACGACCCTTGGGCCATCCTTGCCTGACTCACAGAAACATAGAATCACTACAAGAAGATTCTTCACCTCTATCTGCACTGAACTTCTAAAAAAATACTAACCAAAAAATGATGCTAATAAGAAGGTGTCAGGGAACCATCAGAATTAGGCAGAGCATCACTTATATTTTTGTGCGTTTGTTGTCCCCTTATCAGTCATTAGTTCCCATCACATCTCCCAATGTCCATTTATTTTTTATTCAGTTTTTAAAAACTTTTTTTAGGACTATTTTTCTATTATTAAAAACATAGGTTCATCACATGAGTATAACTTAAATGATCATGTTATTTTCTCATTTGTAACACTTGCTAATGCTCAAATTAAATTCTCTTTTATGGCACTCGTAAGTCAGAGTACATATAGGAGCTTGTTTACAAAGCCGCGGTAGCGGTTCGCGATCGTTATCGGAGTTGCGGCCCCATTGAAATAAGCAAGCAGATAAGCAAGCAGTTCTCTCTTAAAGTAGCTGGGAGAATTATGAACAGATAAGCCAGATAAATGCCTTAAGTTATTGAGTTTAAAAGAATTAAAAAAACTAAATAAAACATATATGGACATTGGAAGATGTGATGGGAACTCATGAAAGTGTCACAAGTTCTGAGTCATTTTATCAACAATTATGCTAATCCATGCCCGTATAGCAACCAAATGTAACTTCTGGAGATAGTTTATTAATAGCCTGTGTTGATGTCGTTATTGCGTGTTATCTACCATGATACCAGCAGGTGTCACACTGGTACAATAAAGCATGAATACAGCATGGTGGCTGAAGAGACAATCTTCATAACAGCCTGATTTAAGTCATACCGATTAACAGACCCAAGGAAAGGACAAGCTTAAAAACTGGTGGTGTGGACATAATAAAAATGACTGCATATTTTTCTCCTAAGAAGGGTAAATCTAAAAAGAAACAAAGGACAGAAAAAGATCTAGGAATTGATACGAAATATGGGGGCAGTAACCTGTACACTGAAATTTCCTTCCCTGACTGTTGCTTTATACAAATCATGTCAAAACTGACCAGTGGTTGGTTCCCGTAGTAGCAGCTGGAGTGTAGTCACACATATCTACTCAGCCAGTCAGATTTCTGGACTTCCCAGCTATTGTTTCTAGAGTGTTGTGGGACTGAGAGCCACTTCCTGCCCCCCCCCACCCCCCCACCGTGCACTCAATGCCCTGTGGTGCCAGAGGTTACCTACTGTGTTCACTTGCCGCAGGACAGTCCCCTCTGCAAAGAAGAGTGGTTTGCGGGTGTCCACAAGAATCAGATCAAAGTATGAACGCCAAGAACGGGGCACCTTTTCATCCTCCTGTGGATGTTGAGGACAGATATGGAGACGATAAAGAGAGAAATGTTATTAATTACTCCTCTTCCCCCAAGAAAATATAAAATATACTAGGTGGACAATGCTATAGAAACACCAGGCCACTATCTCGCTATTCAGTACACAGGACTGTGCAGTGAAAGGGGCACAATGCTTACAAAATACTTCCGCAGAGCACCTCGCTGTAAATTTGAAATATCCATAAAGCGTAATTACTCACCTGTAACATGTGATCTCCGGGAACAACAGGAATTTAGTCTTCACATATGGGTATCGTCGGTACAGACGGAGCCCGTGCGGGAATGCTCCCCAGCGTCCAATAGGAAAGCTTTTGGGAGCATCCCACAGTGCATGCGTGCTGCCTTCCCGCCTCTGTACCTCTCTCACTTCAGTTGAGTTTATAGCTGAGACCAAAAGAGAGAAGTAGAGAAAGAGAGAGATAGAGACAACTCCTAGGGGAGGTGGGTGGGTTGTGAAGACTAAATTCCTGCTGTTCCCGGAGATCACCTGTTACAGGTGAGTAACTACGCTATCTCCAGGAACAAGCAGGAATGTAGTTTTCACATATGGGGAATCCCCAGCTGGAAGATGCCAAGGGGTGACCCCAGCAAGCTGCGAACCAAGTTGAGTTGGGTCATGCTTCCTCCCATGGACCTTTGGCATCCAAACTGTGGATGGTGGGTAGGAGCTGAATTAAGTATTTTTATTTATTTATTTAAACGTATTTCTATACCGCCTTATCCTGCAATCAAGGCGGTCAGAGTATGGAAGTATGGAAGAGATGTTGGAGAACAGCCTGGCCAAACGAGGCATCCTGACAGGAGTCCTTGTCTAAGCAATAGTGGGCTGTGAAGGTGTGTACCGAAGCCCAAGTGGCTGCTTTGCAGATGTCATCAATAGAGACAGAACGAAGGTTATCCGTTGAGGCTGCCATTGCTCTCACATTGTGAGCCGTGACATGGCCTTCGAGAGAAAGTCCCTTACTCTGATGTGTAGGATATGCAGTCTAAAATCCAATTTGACAGAGTTCTTTTACATAGAAACATGATGACAGAAAAAGACCACATGGCCTATCTAGTCTGTCTTTCCATATCAACAACTACAACAGTCCACTTTTTACCTTTAGAGATCCTCTGTGTTGGTCCCATGCTTTTATGAATTCAGTTACTGTCCTCATCTCTACCACCTCCACTGGGAGACTATTCCATGGATTCACTACTCTTTCCGTAAAGAAATATTTCCGCATATCACTCCTGAATCTATCTCCCTTCACCCTCATCCCATGTCCCCTCGTAGCAGAACTTGCTTTCAATTGAAAGAGGCTCTCTCCCTGAACATTTATGCCATGGAGATATTTAAACATCTCAATCATATCACCTCTATCCCGCCTTTCCTCTAAGGTGTACATATTAAGATCCTTAAGTCTGTCCTCATATGCTTTATAATGAAGCCCACTAATCATTTTAGTAGCCACCCTCTGCACCGACTCCATCCTGTTCACATCCTTTTGAAGGTGCGGTCTCCAGAATTGCACACTATACTCCAAATGAGGTCGCACCAAAGACTTATACAGAGGCATTATCACCTCCTTTTTTCTGCTAGCCATTCCTCTCCGTATGCACCCAAGCATTCTTCTAGCTTTTGCCGTCGCCTTTTCTACCTGTTTAGCTACTTTAAGATCATCAGACACAACCACGCCTAGGTCCCGCTCTTCTTTAGTGGACAAAAGTACTTCACCTCCTATACTGTATTGCTCCCTTGGATTGCTGCAGCCCAAATGCATGACCTTACATTTTTTAACATTAAATCCCAGCTGCCAAATTCTAGACCATTTTAGAAACTGGAAGTCCCAGATGACTAGAGTCAAAAGCCACAAAAAGCTGAGAAGATTTTCTATGTGGCTTAGTTCTTTGGAGATAAAAGGCTAAGGCTCTTTTACAATCCAAAGTGTGAAGATTCCTTTCTGCACTGGAGGTGTGAGGCCTAGGAAAGAATATAGGAAGATAAACCGACTGGTTTAAATGAAAAGATGAAACCACCTTTGGCAGAAATTGAGGATGAGTCCTGAGGACTACTTTATCATGGTGAAACCTTGTATAAGGAGGGTCAGCTAATAACGCCTGTAATTCACTAATGCATCTCGCAGAAGTGATGGTAATTAGGAAAATAACTTTCCATGAAAGAAACTTTAGATCTGAAGTGGCTAAAGGTTCAAAGGGCGGTTTCATGAGCTGACCAAGAACAAGATTTAGATCACATGCCACCGGTGGTGGTTTAATGGGAGGTTTTGTTAAGAGTAGGCCTCTCATAAATCTTGATATAAGTGGATGAGAGGAAATGGGTTGTCCATCGAAAGGTTTATGAAAAGCAGTAATAGCACTGAGATGGACCCTCACTGAATTGATCTATAGGCCAGATGTTGATAATTGTAGAAGATACTCTAGTAGCAACTCTACAGGTATTAAAGGGGGTTAAGTCCCTTTTGTGAACACCAGACAGAGAACCTTTTCCACTTAAAAGTGTAAGAACGTCTTGTGGAAGGTTTTCTGAAAGCCAGGAGGATATCCTTCACTTGTTGAGAAAGATTAATATCCTCGAATTCTAGGCTTTCAGTAACCAGGCCCTGAGATGTAGGGCCTGGGGATTGGGATGCAGTAGGGATCCCTCCTCCTGCGACAGGAGATCCAGAGCATTCCCCAACTCCAGAGGAGTGGTTTGAGAGAGACGCAGAAGAAGGGGGTACCACACTTGCCGTGGCCAGTGTGGAGCTATGAGTATCATACAACCTCTGTCTCTCTGAAGTTTGAATAAAGTCTTGGGAATGAGGGGAATGGGTGGGAAAGCATAGAGGAAGTCCTGTCCCCAGTGGAGTAGGAACGCATCTCTTGCCTGACAATTTTGAGCCGAATTCTGGAACAGAATCGGGGAAGTTTGGCATTCTGCGGATTTGCAAAGAGGTCTATATCTGGTGTTCCCCAGATTCGAAGCACTCGAGCAAGCTGGTTTGAGTGGATGGACCACTCGTGTGGCAGCAGCATTCGACTGAGTTTGTCTGCCCAAGAGTTTTGAATGCCTGGAAGGTATACCGCAAACAGGTGAATTTGTAACTCTCTGGCGAGGGCCCATAATCGCAAAGCTTCGTTGCATAGTGACAGAGAGCCTGTTCCGCCTTGCTTGTTCACATAGAACATAGCTACCTGATTGTCGGTTTGGACCAGAACTGTCTTGTTGCTAAGATGGCCCTGAAATACTTGAATAGCCTTGAAAATGGCTCTTAGTTCTAGGAGGTTTATGTGAAGGGACACCTCCTGTGAGGTCCAAAGACCCTGAGTGGAGAGATCGTGCAAGTGGGCCCCCCAACCCATCTTGGACGCATCTGTCGTCAGGGTAGTTTGGTATAGAGGCTGCTGGAAACGAGAGCCTACAAGGAGGTTTTCCTGGGATTGTCACCATTGCAGGGCCAAAATCAGACATGTGGTAGCTCTGATTTTGTTTGTCAGTCGACCCGTAGCTTGTGACCACTGAGAGGAAAGGGTCCACTGGGCTGCTCACATGTGGAGACGAGCATAGGGAACCTCCTGGACAGTGGATGCCATGTGTCCCAGCAGTTGAAGCATCTCCCGAGCAGTAAGGAATACCTTCGTAGATGCTTGAGATGCTAGATGTATTATACGTAGACAGCGTGGCTGTGGCAGGAAAGCCTTTGACTGCTGTGTGTCTAGACGAGCCCCTGTGAACTCTAGCTATTGAGAGGGGGTGAGATGAGATTTTGGGAAGTTTATGACTAGTCCCAAGTATTGAAGAATTCCCATTGCTCGAGAGAGCATGAAGCTGGCCTCTGGAGCTGTCGATGAGCCAATCATCTAAGTAAGGGAAGACGAATATTCCAAGAGTCCTCATAAATGCTGCTACCACTGCCATGCATTTTGTGAAGACTCTTGGAACAGAGGCTAGTCCGAAAGGAAGAACTCTGTACTGGAAGTGTCTTCCTTGGATCAGGAATCAAAGGAACTTCCTGTGATCTGAGTGGATGAGAATATGCGTGTACGCATCTCTTAGATCTAGAGAACATAGCCAATCCTGACTTTGAAGGTAAGGTAAAAGTGTTCCGAGGGAGATAATCTTGAACTTTTCTCGGAACAAATACTCGTTTAATTCTCTGAGGTCTAGTATAGGCCTGTGTCCCCGTCTTCTTTGGAATAAGAAAATAGAGGGAGTAGAACCCTGTCCCCTGTTGGGATATGTGCACTTCTTTGATTGCTCCTTGAGCTAGAAGTGACATGACCTCCTGCCACAAAAGGTCGGTGGCAGGGCCCTGAGAATTAAACTGTTTCAGAATTGTAGGTGGGGGCAAGTTGAGGAAATGAAGCTTGTATCCCAATCTTACAATGGACAGAGTCCAATTTTCTGATGTTATTTGTTGCTATCTTTTGGCAAAATGGCATAGTCTGCCTGGAATGGTCAAGGGTTCTGGACCTTTTAGGGGCAGAATGACTAAGTTCTCTAGGTGGAAGTCAAAGACCCAGAGGGGGCTGGGTCTGTTGAGCTGGTTGAACTTTTTGAGCTTGTGGCTTTCTCTGCTGTCTGTTCTGTTGTTGTCCCTTTTGGGAAACATGAAGTGGACAGTGAGTTTGATGGGTGTAAGATTGGTAAGACTTCTTTTTCTTACTGAAAAAAAGTTTCTTGAATGTTTTCTTTTTTTGCTGTAGCCTTTGACAATCTGTTCAAAGTAGTATTGTCAGATTCAAGCTGATTAGCTTTGTCCTGCCAGTCCTTGCCAAAGAGATTTTCTCCTGTGCAAGGAATGTTTCCCAGCTTTTCTTGCACCCACTGTTCTAAGTCTGATGCTTGAAGCCAAGCAATACGACATGCTCCCATGGATATAGCAGAGGTTCTGTTAAGACATTCAAAACAATCAAAGGGAGCATGGTTCATAAATTTAGAGACATTCTGGGCATGCTTGACCAGAATAAGGTAGTCTGCTCTTTTTTCCTCTGAGACAGAAGGACTAATCAGCTCTAAGTCTTTTGTGACTTCTTCCAGGAACATTCCCATATACAGAATGTAGGAAATGATCCTGGCTCCCAGCATGGAGGATTGAAAACATCAATGGCCAAAGGCATTGAGTGTCCTGGATTCACGGCCTGGAGGATTAGAAGAGTGTGTTTTTGCGCTCTTGATTCTTCGCATGGCCAATTCCACTACCATTGAATGGTGTGATAACTGAGTTTTTTGAAAACCAGGACAACTTGGCACTTGGTACATAGTGTCTAGGCATCGGGAATGTGAAGATATCGTTAAAGGAGTTTCCCACATTCTCAACATCAGATCATGTAAGATCTTGTGAATGGGAAGCATAGCTGCTTCCTTGGGAGCAATAGGGTATTGTAGAATTCTTAATTCTTCTGCCCTAGGTTCCTTTTCTGGAATCACAGTGATTGCAAGACCCTTTGCTAAATCACGTATGAAGTCCTGGAAGGACATATCTTCTGGAGGAGACATCCTGCGTTGGGGAGAGGGAGTTGAATCTTCTAATAGATTCACTCTGGTACCGGTAGAATCGTCAGAGTCATCGGAATCGGAAGACTCAAGCACCGGGTGCTCCTGTAACACATGGTATCGGTACCGCTCAAAGTCGATACCGAAATGTCTCGGTTCCTGATCCCCGATACCAGACATCGGCATGGGGGAAGCAGTCCTGTCGAAGCAGGTACTGTCGGTACCGATACCTGTGGAAATGTCTGTTGCGGTCTTAGCGGTACCGAGGCTGCTAAGAGGGCCGCTAGACTGCGTTCGATAGAGAGGATTCTGTGATCCATCGCTCCTGCTGATGCCTGGGTGCCGGATCCGGTGGATGCAGCCACGACCCCAGAGCATGGCACCAGTAGTTCCGCAGAAGTCGAGGCCTCTGGAACATCCTGGAGCCCCGTTAATGCTTTGGAGCTCGAAGACTCCTGCCGGGGCTGTTTTGCCGGTGAAGTATCCTCGAGGGAAACGCCGGAGGCATCTCGATACTTTGAAGGAGATTGTCCCTTCGAGGACCAGCTAGTTTTACTTTTGGTTACCTGAGATCCATGGGAGGAAGATGAAACCCTGGAACACGTCGATGGAATTGACATTATGTCGGCGGCAAAAAGGGTACCGAGTTTTGCAGCTCTATTCTGCCAGCCCCTCTTGGTCATCCTCGTGCAGGAGAGACACTCCATTGGAGAATGTTCAGGACCCAAACATTTTAGACACCAATCATGGGTGTTGGCGACGGAGATGGTACCGCCACATTTTAAGCATTTTTTGAAACCACTAGCTGGTTTCTCCATGCTTGAAGAAAAATGGGCCTAGTGCCCAAAATGGCACCTAGCAATAGAAACAGGGAAAGATCCCTGAAGAAAAATATAAGGGGTTTTTTTTTGGGGGGGGGGGGGGGGGGGGTTTTAGAGACAAGAAGAAAAGAACCAGTGGTACCGGTAGGCGTCGAATGAAGGCAGATGCGACCACAAAAAAACAGAAATAAAGGTAGATTTTCTGCTGTGACAGGGTACCGTGTCCTGTTGGCTCTGCGGAAAATGAAGAACTGAAGTGAGAGAGGTACAGAGGCGGGAAGGCAGCACTCATGCGCTGTGGGATGCTCCCAAAAGCTTTCCTATTGGACACTGGGGAGCGTTCCCGCGCGGGCTCTGTCGGTACCGACGATACCCATATGTGAAGACTACATTCCTGCTTGTTCCTGGAGATAAATGGATACATTGTGTATCCATCTATCTAATGGCATAGCCAGAATACCACATCCAAAAATCTTCAAAAAGAAATACTAGATACTATAAATGTAGTACATCCTAAATGGGTCTCATAAATGGAATATTTTCAATGCTAAAGCTTATCATTAGATAAAATCCACCATGTTAATATTTATAATCTGTGGTTGACATTTAAATAAAACTGAGATATTCAGCACCACTATCTGGACAATGAGTAGCGCTGAACATATGTGTAGATCACTCAGCATCAAAGCCATCTGGATATCAATGATATTCAGTCCAGATAGCTATCCCAACAGCAGACGGAAGGGCATGTTTACTAACAGGTTTGTCAGTAGCCCGCGATTGTGTCACTAAATTAGTGCAGAGGCTTCAGCTAATATTTGGGGGCATGTGTATCCATCCCGCTGCCGATAGCAAATTAAAACGACAAAGCTACAAGTACAGGAAGAAGGTGAACCAAACAATCCGGCACTCAGACATGACCCCCAATCTCACTGTAAGCCATCGCAATCACACAGAGGCCCTCCCCTCTGTACCATCGGTAACCCCATGTTGCAGTGATCTCTGCCTTGCATTACGGTATTGTCACCTAGTGACGCCACAGCCAATTAAAGCGACAGTGCTGCAGGCACAGGAAGAAGGTAAACCAAATGATCCAGCATGCAGATACAACCCCTGATCCCTCTGCAAGCCACCACAGTCACAGAGAGGCTCTCCCTCTGCACTATCATAAAAACCAGGCTGCTACTTTGTGACCCCCACATGGCAGTGAGCTCCACCTTTCATCGCGGCATCATCACCTAGTGACGCACAGCTAAATTAAAGCAACAGCACTGCAGGCGCACCCACACTTGGTAGGACCACGCCAAAGGGCCCTTAGATGTGTGTGGCCCTTGTACTGGACCAAAGTATCAACAGGAAGTAAATACAGCCATTTGGTAAAATAACCATCTTAATAACCAAAACTTCTGCACTCCCGCATTGACATAAACTGGCTAAGCAAAATTCTGGAAGAATAACTTTTGCTCCAAATCTCACAGAACACCCTAATTTCTAAAACACAAAATCACAGGCGCTCAAAATATCCCCACCAGGAACAGATTTTACACCTATCTCACACAACCATGCCCACAATAATTACGCTTTATAAACTTCTATGTCTTATCACACTTCTCATTCTCTCAGACGCATTCCCTACTCACCATGGAATAATCCCAATAATCCACAGAATTAGGTGCCCCACACCAGGGTATTACATACACAATCATAGAAACTCATAAAAATCAACACCATCTTGTCAGACACATACCAACTCAAAGAGTAACTTTGCTACCAACCACTGAAGTGTGTGTTAATCAACACACATTTGGCACGCAATAAGATTCATACAATCGATCATATCAATGACAACAACATAGACATGGAGCCCGATTATATCAGGGGCATGTCTGGGCCGTCCAGATGGCCCCAAGCAGGACGGGCCTGTTAGGACCCAATTCTGTACCATGGGAGCAAGATTTTCCCGCAGCATACAGAATCGGGCCCAAGGACGGCCTGCTGTGCCCCACCATGCCTGCGGGGACGTCCACCCCACAGGCACCCCTGGCTCCCGTGGCATTGACCCTCTTCAATCCCACTGCCCGACCCATGGCTGGCATGGATTGGGCGGCAGGGACCTACCGGCACCTGGCCCCAGCCCCGGGGAGGGGGGTTCCGGACACGATCACCCGGTTTGGGCTACTTATTCCACTTTCAAAGTGGAATAAGCAGCACGTTCCCCCTGACCCTGCAGGATGTACAGAGCTGTGATCTGAATTGGCCATGTATGTCCTGTGCCTTAGCCTGCCCCTGCTCCACCCAGACTATGCCCCTCCCGCCCCACGCCGGCTCTCCCCATCCTGCTGGTCTAGCCGTGTGGGGAGAGTCGGAGGAGGAATAGGGGCAGGACAGCTTGCAAGGCTGTATGTCCCACCAGGATGTGCAGCCCTGCAAGTCCTGTCTCAGAATTTGGTTCATAATGGGCCCAATTGTCAAAAGGCATTTACACAGTTTACAGCCCAGTAAACCATGTAAATGCCTTAAATCAGGATATTCAATGGCACTTACAGTTAGTGCTGCTGAATATCCCCTTCTAACTCCCCTACATGCCCCAATGCTATCCGGATAGTATCGGGGCATGTTGGGGGCGTTCCAGGGCAGAACAGAGGCAGCGACAAGCAATAAAGGGCAGCAGCAATATTTCATGCTGTCCAGTTAGCAATCTGCGCTGAAAAGATATCTTTAAGGTGCAGGAGCTAACCGGGCAGCATGCAATATCGCTGCTGCCCGGTTAGCTTCGGTGACTTCCAGTGTGTGCGGTGATCCCCGAATATTCAATGCCATCACTGCAGCATTGAATATCCAGGTTAGAGATCGGCAGGGAGGGCTATGCGCCAATGAGGTGCATAGGCCTTTGAAAATGAGCCTAGTTCAGTATTTGGCCCAATGTATGTAACTGAATCATGGTTCACAGAGACCGACAATATGCTATTAACCAACTCATAACTCCTAAATATATAATATATACCTGTACAAGGATAAAGAGGAGGGGCGGAGCAGTTTTTATTCTGGCCAAAGAGCAATTAAGGCTCAATACAATCACATCCAGCTCAACAGCCAACCTTGGCATTCTCACAATTGCAAACAAATATTAATGCTATGCCTAACCTACAGAGCACTGTACACAAAAGTTGATGAACTATCAGCCCTTATTGAAGAGACATGCACTCACATAGCCTAAAGCAAATAATTTTTCCTCCTAGGTGGCCAAAATATCTCATGCACTACCTCCAAACAAGCTTATTCCTTCCTTGAAGTGATGGAAGCACTACAATACAAACAACTTATAAATAACTCCATCCACAAAAGAGATAGAACACTAGACCTCATCTTTGCCCCCTGTGAACTGTTAAACAGTGACTTCCATCCTGCACCCAAAATCTCCCCAATTCCTTGGTCTGTACGCTTCATGATAAGCTTTGCACTGCCACAATGCACCTCCAGAAACAAAGTGTATGTCCATAATAAGCGCAGCTCTAAACACTTTGACAAACAGTCCTTTCTTAAAGAAGTTATTCCACATCTGCACTTAGACACACCTGACATAGAATCATCAACTGGAATAATACAATGGCCACGGCTGCAATCACTCTACTAAACAAAAACAAAAGCACCACAAACATTAACCACTGAGCACGATGGTACTCAAAGGAAATAAAGGAATTAAAATATAAACTATGACAAATCGAGCAGAAATGGAGATGCACAAAGGATATCAACCCCCGAAATGATTACTCAGCTAAACAAAAAGAATACACTTCACTAATAAATAAATGCAAAAGACAGTACCACACAAACATTATCATGAGTTTCCTCAATCGACCTCGAGCACTATTCACCATAGTGAACTTGCTCAGAAAAGACCCCAAACAAAAGAAAGATGAAAACAGTGCTAAGCAATGGCCAACTTTCTATATAGCAAATTCAATACCAATAACATCAACATAAATATTACCCAAAGAGCAACCGATGAGGTAAATAGCAAACACTGATAGGACATATTCAAAAGGATAACCACAGAACAACTAAAATAAATCATTTCCAGTCTTAATTCTACAACATCTCCATTAGACCCATGTTCAATATCATGGATAAAGATCACAAGAACTGAACTCCCCAATAATACTAAAGATTATCCATTCATCTCTCGCTCAAGGTTACATGCCTGCCACTCTCAAGATCACGTCAATCAGACCAATATTAAAGAGCCCTTCAATGGATCCAAAAACACCTAGCTCCTAATGTTTACCCATCTCCAGTATACCATTCATCACAAAGATAACGGAAAAGGCTGTTCAGCACCAACTACAACAACACATCAACACATGCTTCAGACTATACCAGTGTCAAGACCCTACTCACAACACTGCTTGAAAGAATAACAAGAGGCAATAAAAAATCAGGACACGGTTTTACTTATAATTTTGACATTTCAACAGCATTTGACTCCATAAGCCACCATGTACTCATATCCAGGCTACAGGAAGTGGGAATATATAACCACTGGCAAGGTTTATATCATACCTAAAAGATTGCTAGCAACAAGTCAAAAATGAACCACTCAAACCAAACCCTTTCAAACAACACAGGGATCCACCCTATCCTCTCTCCTATTCAACATTTACATCTAGCCATTATGCACAATAATAAAAAACCACAATGCCCTATACCATATCTAGACATCATGATCTACACATCTTTCTCCACAAATAACCCTGTATACACAACAGTTACAACATGTTTCAAAGCAATTGTTCAATGTCTAGCAGAGCAGAACCTTTCTGTAAACTCTAACAAAACTGAAGTTCTCCATGTAACAAGCGACCCAACACCAACACTAAGAATTTCTGACATTGAGCTGGAAGCAAAACCAAAAGTCAAATATCTGGGTATAACTGCAGAGCAGAAACTAAACCTACAGTCATACGTCAAAAGAACCACAAAATCTGTAGATTTCAAGATTAAGATATTACAAAATCTCCGCCCTCTACTCGACCCAAAGGACTTCAGATCAGTTTTCCAAGCCATAATAACACTGTACCTCGATTATTGCAATATAATCTATTAAGGATTTTCAAAACACTCTCTACACCCTATATAAATGGCCCAAAACACTGCTGCCTGTATTATATCAGGTGCCTCAAGATATGACCACATTACACCTATACTAAAGCAACTACACTAGCTCCCAATACCACTAGAATAAGATACAAAACAACAGTATGCGTATTCAAGATTCTCCATAAACTATCAGCAATTAACCTACAATCCCTAATAAACAAGGCCCCTGACAATAGACCAAGAAGATATACTAACCAGCATCTCCTCTACATTCCATCCCTAAAGACAAAAACCAGACAATACACATGTAACAGGCCATTTACCTTATTTTCACTCTATCTGGAACACTCTCCCAGACAATCTGAGATCTATTGAAACAGTTCCTGAATTACATAGGAGACTCAACACCTATCTAATTTTAGAATACTTTGGGACAGACAATTGCCCAATTGCACACTAACGGATCAGCATGGGGCTCTGCAATAACTGCTAGCGCGGCATCCTTGGCACAGTTTAGTAAACATGCCCCTTAATATCACCGCTCTCCTAACAACTCAGTGCACTGCCCTCGCCCCACTCAATCATCACCCCGACACTATCTGGATAGTCCCAAGGTGGTCGGTAAGGACAGTCATGTACTGCCGCTAATATCCATGGAGCTGTAGTCAGTGTAAATATCCTGATAGTGCCTGCTCTTATCGGAATATTTGGCTTTATATATTAACCTGCACATTTTTAAACATTTAACCATCAAGGAAGAAAACATTTTATACAAAATATTTCATGTGTCTCATTCTGAATCTGTGCAGAAGTCAATAGTTCAATGATTTAAATAGCCAGCACCAGTGATTTTTATCTTAAAATATTAAAATTAACTTCCCATAACAATTTTTAAGAATGCTGTCTCTGGTGCTTTAAAGGGAGCTGAAACATAGACACTGAGCTATTTAAACAGCCCTAGTTTGGGATGGTATGATAAAACCCTCTGCCCAGTGTGCAGTTATGGCCAAGAAAGCAAACAGAATACTAGGAATCATAAGGAAAGGAATAGAAAATACAACAAAGGATATTATAATGCCTCTGTATCGCTCCATGATGCGACCACACATTGAATAGAAAGGATACACGTATGATGAAAGGCTTAAAAGTTTAGGGCGCTTCAACTTGGAAATGAGAAGGCTGAGGGGAGATATGATAGAAGTCTATAAATCAATGAATGGAATAGAACTGGTAAACATAGATAGGCTGTTTACTCCATCAGAAAGTAGAAAGGTTAGGGGGCACACAATGAAACTACAATGTGGCACATTTAAGTCTAATCAGAGAAAATATTTTTTCATTCAGCATATAATCAAACTCCGGAATTCGTTAATAGAGGATGTAGTAAAAGCTGCTAATGTAGCTGGGTTCAAAACAGGTTTGGACGAGTTCCTGGAGGAATAGTCCATAAACCATTATTAAAAAGGATTAGGGAAATCGACTGTTTACCCCTGGGCCAAGCTGCATGGAATGTGTGTACCTCTGGAAACCTGACAGGTAGTTAAGACCTGGAATGGTCACTGTTGGAAAAGGGATAATGAGATTGATGGACCCTTGGTCTGACCCAGTATGACATCTCTTATGTTCTTATTATTTTTAAACCATGTCTCAGTAAAGACCGTTGTCTTTTAAGCTGCTGATTTTGTACCCACCTTGTTAGATCCATCTGCAGACTCGAACAAATATGTCATTATTGCCTGCAAAAAGAAAAAATCAAACAGGAGAAAGTCATTTCCATCCCAACAGCATTTCAGCACAGCTGAGCCAGTTATTTCCTGAGCCAGTCCTGGGTTTGACTCATTACATGCAGGGACTCGTGGGTCTAATTTACCTTGAGGTTACAGGACCTGTATCTCCATGTATGCAGTGGTGTAAAACTGGGACCGGCTCAATCTGCTGATTAAAAATTGGAGCTAGCTAGGCTGGCAACCCTACTGAGTAGCAGGGCAGGTCTGGTGACTGGTAGTAATAGGGTAGCACTTGTAAGGTTCCCATCTCCAAAGGCCATCCTTTGTCCTGCCCTCGGTTAACTGAGGAGCCTTCCGAGAGGAAAATACTGTAGGTAGATACCACATAGGGCAAGAATGTTTAGAAGGTAATTTTCACAGGTAATTTGGCTCTCTGAGAACTGCCGACTCTTTAACCCACAATGGAAGGAGTAAGTGGCCTTTAGGACATGTTTAGGTCAGAGAAATTGTTTCACCAGATAAGACCTCTGCCTTTGACACTGTGGATATCTCTTACTACTCAATAGATTATACAGTTGTAGTCAACATTATTTGCACCCTTGCAATTCAACTCCTTAATTTCCAATATCTCCTAAAGAAAAGTGGCCAGTGAAATGGCTTTGGACTAAATATGCACACATATTTGACACATAAAAGAATCAAATACAATAAGATCAATTAAAAAAGGAAATAATATAAAAACTGGGACATTGCCAGGACATGATTAATCATTTAATAAGAATGGCCAACCAGCCAGCATGCATGAGACTACCCACAAGAGCGAGCCCCCGCAACATTCAGGTGTGCTGCTGAACACAGCTAGCTTTCTGCACTGTCTATGCTTACTGAAATAATTGTAAAGTTTCAAAAGGACTTTTTCAGCCCAAAAAACTTAGCGCCACTAAGATACTCATCTGATGCTGGATATGGCTTGTGGCAATAGACAATCAGTCCATTGGGTACTGCGACACAAATATTCGTGTTTCAAGCCTGTTCAATTTGCGGCTCTTCAAGCTAATATATCCCTCATATATTCCAACATATCCAAATCCAAGATATCTTACTAGTGCACTTCACAAATGCTTATATACTCATTGTAAATAAGTTGATTGTATAATATGTTGGTTGTCAAAGAGGTTTATTGTATTTTATAAGACGTTTACTGTAAATAGAGCAACACTAATTTCTAACACTATGGGGCATGTTTACTAAAGTGCGTTAGTGCAATTCGCGTTAGGAGCAGCGGTAGTGAAAGAAACCCCAAATAAGGACATGGGCGGTACATCGTCACCACTACCGCGCGTTAGAAAACGTAACGAGCGTTACCGGGCGCCGTGCCGCGTTACTGCGCGTTAATCCTAAGAAGACGTACAGACACAAAGCACTGAAACAGAGCTGTAGCACAATGGTTATGGTACTGACCGCTGTTACAGGCAGCATGGGTTCGAGTCCCCAGTGTACCTAACACAGAAGGCTGTCCCAGGCATCACCCTGCACATTACAGAGGGAAAGAGGAGGCATGTTTTTCGTTACGCTGAGTATTGGTGTCAGAAAAACACCCTCGGAGTGTGCTTAGCCACGTAAGTTGATACGTGCGAGGTTGCGTGCATTGGTACGTGCGTAGCTGCGCGCGTACAATTGTGCGTCGGTACGTGCGTGGGTACGTGTTTGTTTACGTGCGTGGATACGTGTGTTTTTACCAGTGTGGGCATCTGATATTACAGACTTTGTAGGGTGTCCTGCACCTATGCATTATGCTAACAGATGTACGTGTGATGGCCTATGGTTTATCAGAGCCTGTGAGCAGCTGCTGGAGTTTCACAGGGTTGGATTGGACCAGTCACATCCATGATGCACTGCACATGCAAATCAGCTGTCCACAGATACACACCATGGGGAATGCACCCCCACAGCACCTCGGCCTGGTAGGGAGAACTGACCATGTGCACCCCCCCAGCACCTCGGCCTGATAGGGGGTACTGACCGTGTGTTGTACTGGCACAGAGTAGCTACACACCGTCACATTGTGCGGGTACTGTGCTCACCCTGAGGGTGCAGTGAGGTGCCCAGCACCAGGTCCAAAGCTGTGTTACTGTGTGAGATAGGTAGGTTTTGCAGGACCACCTTGGACATCTTTGTCTGTTTCAGTCAGGTGTAGCCCCCATGCACCACCACCCCCCTCCCCCAGGGCTGAGGGTGGCAAACAGGGTCTCCCATCAAAAGACCCACAGTCTACCTCCCTGCAAAGGTGGCAGTAGAGGGGAACATTAACCCTAGTCCTGCTAAGGAACAGACACCCCACAGGGCAGTCAATGCAGCTCTGTACACAGCCATAACACAACAGCAGACAGACATTAGGCCTGGATATGGTATGCTGCACCCCACCACTATCTGATATTCCCCTGGTGCAAGCCATCAGCCACTGCACCCTGCAAGCCACTCCATCACAACACCTACCAGCTGCAAACAGTCTGCTAGTGCCCAGTGGAGAGGCCTGCACACAACTGGGATGTCAGCATACACAGCAAGCAGATACATCAGTGACTGGGCCCCAAAAGGAAACCCATATTTATCACATGAGAGAAATATTAGATAGCACTATAGGAGTGCCTAGCCATGCTGTGGTCACTGCACAGTCAGGGTGATAGTGATCTCTCAGCAGGATATACTGAGGTCACCCTGTCTGTGTAGGTGGTGGCCGGGCACTACAATGTGCCTGTCACTGCCCTATGCCCTGTGCAGATGCACCCTGGCCAGGCCACCCTGTCCGGCCTATACCCATGGTACCTTGCTCCTCATTATGCACATTGGCAGCCCAATACTGTCAACATTGCTGGATAGACAGACAGCCACCCCCACACCTATGCCAGCATTGTGCTACTATAGAGGTGGTCAGCAGCCATACCCACGACACCAGTCATGGGCATAGTACAGGCATGGATATGGTACACAAGGCTGTTGGGGGGTCACTCCCCAGGGAGGTGAACACTGTCAGAGACCAGACCTGCAGCAAACACCGCAGACATCAGAATGATTGTTATGGTGGAGCGCAATGAGCAAACTGTGCTTAACGTAGGAATTGATATCTGCCAGTTATCATAGGGAACGTTTGATAGCTCTGTACCATATACCCAGGTGTAGGGTGGCATTGCTAAGGTATGCAACTGCTAGTATTGGGAGATACAGGCAGGGCCCAATGTCTTGCCTCTCCAGGAGGCATTGGCCAATGGGGCCTGTGGGTGGGTGTGTGGCCCTGTTGGCTGCTGCTTTACGGCAGAGTTCCCCAACTCCAGTCCTGGTGTTCCAAACACTGTTCGGGTTTTCATGCTGTCCCTCATAAATATGCATGAGCTACATCTGCATACCATGGGGGTGGTGCATAGCTATGCAGCACAGGCATCTTTATTAGAGGCAGCATGAAGCCGGAATGGTGTGGGGCCCTCCAGGACTGCATTTGCGGGACTCTGCTTTAGGTAATGTGCCTGTTTCTGGTGTCTGTGTTTGGTGTGGTAAACTATAGGCCATGTGTATGTTCTCTGCAATAAAGGAGTGTCTGTACTATCACTGTTTAGTGGTGGGTAAAACTATGGTGACTGGGTTGGCAAGAGCCCCAGCTGGGATTTGAACCTGTGACCCTCTGGTCTTACAGGCACTGGCTGTGTCTGTTGCACCACACTGTGGCCACAGAGACAGTGCACTCCCTGGAGTTAGTTAAACCGGCCTGACGAGCCAGACACCCTGCTCTGCAACAGGTTTACTGTGGCCTCATTTACCTTGTGCAGACAAAGGTGTACATAAACCTCAGAAAAGACCTCAAAAAAGGGGCACACACCCATAACCAAGCTGGGCAACAATGATATCATTGGAAAACATTACACCACACGCCCAGGACAGCTCCATTACAATGTAATGCTCTTTGAAAGGGTCTGCGGAGCATAGACCCTTCCACACATCATTTCTTTTTATTTTTGTGCTTTCCAGGGAGTGTTGTTCCTTGTTGCCCATTGCTATCACTGTTGCCCAGCTGATTTATGCTTTTTAAAATGTTTCTTGTGGTCATTTTTAACGTTTTATGTGAAATATTGTTCTGTGCACATGTATCACACTGCTCACGTTTTGTGGGTTTCCCCGGTTTTTCTGTACATTGCTGACGGAAATGGTTTCTCTTCCCTTTAAATGCCTTTTAACGACAGGTTTTCATTCGCGTTGGAATTGAGCTCTGAAATTCAGCGCGTTAGTATGAGGGGTGCCTCTCCCCGCCCACTCTCCGCCCATTGACCCCTTCTCTCCGCCCACTCTCCACCTTCTGCGCTGTTTTAACGCGCCGCGGAGCTTTACGATCGTTAACTACGGTTAACGCGCGTAGTATGACGTTAACGGTCGTTAGCGCGTCGGTACACGCGTTATACGGCACTTACGGTCGTTAACATCATATAACGCGCGTTAGTCACGTTTACCGCACTTTAGTAAACATGCCCCTATGTAAGTTATAAATAAGAGTTTAATGTAATTTTTATTGGTTACTTGTAAACCGCCCTTGATCACTGGAAGGGGCAGTATAGAAAAAAACTTATAAATAAATAAATAAAATGACCACATGCACTCCCTGTTTCATATTCACAATGGTGAAGACAAGAGAGCTGCCTAAGACTGTCAGAAAAGCCATTATTATCAAATACCAAACTTTAAAAAGGTACAAGGCCATCTCCAAAGACCTTGGGATTCCTGTGTCTACAGTTCACTATGTTATTAAGAGGTTTTCTGCTCATGAAACTGTCAAGACCCTCCCAGAACATCGTGGGAAGAGGAAAATTAATCCAAGAAGTCTTTGAAGGTTAGTGTGAAATGTTGCAAAAACACCAAGTATAACATCCAAAGAGCTTAAGGCTGACCTGAAACAATCTGGAGTGGTGGTTTCAACCCACACCATATGCTGTGCACTAAACAAAGAATGGACTTCATGGGCGAAGGCCAAGAACGACCCCACTGCTCAAAGACAGACAAAGAATAGCACGTCTGATCTTTGCCCAGACCCATCTGGGGAAACCACAATTCTGGGAAAATGTTCTATGGACAGATGAAACCAAACTTGAGCTCTTTGGCAATGCAGACCAGCGATACATTACAGATGAAGAAATGATGCTTATAGGGAAAACATCCACCCTTCCTACAGTTAAATAATGTTCTATAATGTTGTGGGGCTGTTTTGCTGTCTCAGGAAATGGAGGTCTGGAACTTATTAAAGGAATCATAAAGTCAGAGGATTTACCAAGGTATGTTGGAGTGAAATGTGGTACCCAGTGTCATAAACCTAGGTCTGGGTCGAAGGTCATGGGTCCTCCAGCAGGACAATGACCCAAAACATATATCCAAAAGTGAATGGTTAAAAAGGAACAAATAGACTGTTTTAAACTGACCAGCAATGAGTCCTGATCTCAATCCAATCAAGAACCTTTGGAAAGAGCTGAAATCTGCCACTGGTAAAAGGAATCCTGGAAACATTCATGAGCTGGAACAAATCGCAGTTGAATAGTGGGAGAAACTACCAGCAGACAGATGTACAAAACTTACAGATGGCTACAAGAAATGTTTGGAGGCTGTCATCACTGCCAAGGGTTGTGCAACCAAATATTAGTGAAGGGTGCCATTAATCCTGTCCAGGTCATATTTTGTTTTTTCCTCAGAAGGAGAAGGATACCCCTACCAGGAAAGGCTTAAAAGGTTAGGACCCTCATTCAGGAATGTGGATTGCGGGGCTCCATGTCCAGGTGGTATGTGCAGCCCCACAATCCTTTTGAACCTTATTCTGCCTCTGGCTCTTCCCATACGTCCTGTGCTTCAGGACGGTGAGAGCTGGCAGGGGGCAGAGCGGGGGCGGATAAGACTGGCAGGACATAGAGGGCCGATTCCGGTCCTGGCCCTGTATGTCCTGCCAAGCCCATTGCAACGTGCTGCTTATACCACCTCAAAGGTGGTATAAGCAGCACAATTTGGCCGATCAGGGCATAGAAGCCACCACCGGGGCCGAGGCCAGGTGCAGAGGGGTCCCTGCCCCCTGATCCAGGCCACAGCAGGCCAGTCGTGGGTCATGCAGTGGGGATTTGGCAGGCCAGGAACACGGCAGTCCGGGATGCCTGCGGGGAGGACGTCCCCGTCTTCGTCGGGGATGTCTGGACGGTCTCTTCCCAGAATAGAGCTCTATTGCTCTTCAACTTAGAAAAGAAACAGTTGTTTTTCCCTCAGAAATTACTATGTTTAAGTTGCACAGGAACATACTATTAAAATATTATGATAACATACAGTTAGAATATTTCCAATTATTTCTCAAGATATAGTACACAACATACCTAAAAGCAAGGATGCCAATAATGTTGAACACAACTATATGGCATTGGCCTAAGAGACATAATTCTGCTATGGTTTAAATCATATCTGACAATTGGTCTTTTCATGTCATCCTACATGATTCCTTTTCAGTTGACCACAACCTCCATTCTGGGATACTTCAGGGTCTGTCCTGGTCCCCATGCTTTTCAGTATCTTCTTATCCCTTGGCAGAATTACCTCAGTTTCTGGGAATATATGTATTTATTTCCAGGCATTTGATATACTACTAAAGGACAATACAAAGAAATTCACAACAATAAAACTAAGGGTGAGGGGGGGAGGGATAAAAGAGCAAAGAAAGAGGAGTAGGAGTAGGAGGAGAGAGGGAGAAAGCTGGGAGGGGGGTTAAGCTTCCTTGGGGAGGAGAACAAAGAGAGAGAGACAGAAAGCTGGAGGTTTTGATGGGGGAAGAGGAGTTGGGGAGAGCAAGAGAACTAGGAAAGGAGGGGGTATAAGCCTGAGAGAGGAGCAGAAAGAATTGGAGGAGGGGTCAAGCCTAAAGAAAGAAGGGGAGGGGGTTGAAGCTAAGAGAGTTGAGAAGGAAGACAGAGAGAGAACTGTGAACAGAAAGAGAAATGGGAACAAGCTGAGGGATCCTGAGGAAGACGAGAAAGAGATCAAGCTTGGGGGAAGAGGGTTACAGCCAAAGCAGAGTTGGGGAGGGGTGATCAGGCATGAGAGCTTATAAATGGGTAATTCTGCATAAAAAATAAAAATTATGCACATTTTCAGTACTAGCTTTTTCAATATTTAATTATAAATTAATTATTACTGAAAGACAGTTGATTTATTATTTTAATTTGACAAAGGGTGCAGTACTTCATTACATTTTGTGCAAACTTTTCTATTTTTTAACAGAGAATTTCACCAGCATTATTTCTATCAAGTGACTGAGTCCAGTGGTTAGAGCAGTGAGTGAGAATAAGAGAAACCAGGGTAGAAATCCTGCTTCTCCCACTGATGCTCCTTTTGACCTTGGGCAAGTTATTTCACCTTCTGTTCCCTCAGCTACATACTTATGGGGCAAGTTTATAAAGACTTGAGCATTTTACACAACTGAGTGGACTCTTAATAAATTGCTTGGGGGTATACACTTTAAAAAATGGTGCCCAGTGCCTCCTTCCATGCAATATATACATCATCAATTCCAGGGGTGGGACTGGCATGGATGCACGTTTTATAAAATATGTGCTTATGTGCCTATTCTTACCAGCACATATGCGCATGCAATGTCATCTGTCTTGGATAAGATGTAAATGTGTGCTCCTACTAACCCTGGGGTAATTTTATGAAGGCATATAATGTTGCCTTTACAAAACAGGCACAACATCTGTGCCAATGTGCCTTTTCTGCCTAGGCAGCCTGTTACAAAGTGATCCCCTTACATCGTAACCCTCTGTATGCAACTTGCCCTGAGATCAGGCTTGGAAAGGAGAGTCATTAAATCTAAAACCCAAACCCAAAAAGTACTAACAGAAAAAGCAGGTGGACATCTCTGCAATATTCTTTCCCAAGACAGTTCTGAAAGTTTGCATCTCCAAAGCAGAACCTCACAGATCAGGGGTTCCCAAACCTGCCTCCCAGTCAGTCGGGTTTTCAGGATATCCACAATGAATATGCACAAGAGAGATGTGCATGCACTGCCTCCATTGTATGCAAATCTCTCTCATGCATATTCATTGTGGATATCTAGAAAGCCCGACTGGCTGGGGAGGCCCCAGGACAGGTTTGGGAACCCCTGCCACAGATGGACACTGCTTGTCTCCATCTTTTCTGAACAGTCAGATCCAGTTCTGGGATTTACCTCACTGCATGTATGAACATGAAATTCTGCTTTTCTTGTAGAACTCAATAGGGAAATCAGGACTGCCATTCCTTGCATGCAGTGGGTAAAACCAGGACTGGATCAGCCTGTCCTTCATGAACTGAGGCACTGATGTGACTGGAAATACTCACATCTGTGTAGTTATAATCGCTGTTGGTGGCAAGGAACACCTTGCCCACTTCCTTCATCCGACTCAGCAGAAGGGGTATCCGGACCTAGGGACACAGAACCAGAGAAGCCAGGATTCCAATCCCATTGATGCCCTTTGTGACTTGGATAAGTTACTTAACCCTCCATTGCCTCAGGTATGAAATTTAGGGGCATGCTTACTTAGCCCTACACTGGTAACACGGGTATGGGCTGCATTACTAGTGTGGGGCTTAATGCTACATTCGGGGGTGGGAGGGAGGGCATCCTCCTGCATTTACTATGTTGCACTGCAGTAAAACAGCCGCAGGAGCATCTAATGCCACGCACTGTGGTGGCATTAGTTGTACCTACGAATTTTGCGCTAAGCGCAGGTAGTGCAGGTTAGAAATGCCCACGTCACTTGCACCATGCTGGGAACGGTCTTGTCGCACCTAGTCTCCACCCCAACCTGAACTCACACATAGCACAGGGTTTTTAGCACGGGGCTCCGTATTACTTTTTAGCATGGCCTTGATACCACACACTAACTCCGCCCTACCCGGGTAGAGCTTGTTCATAAACATGCCCCTTAATTTGTGAGCCCTCTGGTGACAGGGAAATACCTAATATACTTGAACATAATTCACTTTGAGCTACCAATGAAAGTTGTTAGATAAAAAATGTTAAATAGAGAGATTTAAAAAACCAATTCTGTCGTATGTATGTATATGCAGAGAGAGAGAGAGTGAGAGTGAGAGTGAGAGTGAGAGTGCAGTGGTTCTCAACCCAGTCCTTATGACACTCCTAGCCAGTCAGGTTTTCAGGGTAATCACAATGAATATGCATGAGATAGATATGCATGCACTGCCATCATTGTATGCAAATCTCTATTTCATGCATATTCATTGTGGCTATTCTGAAAACCTTCCTGGCTAGCGGACTGATGCAGAAAAACCAACGTGCATAAGATAACGCAACTTGTAAGCACAAGTTCTGACATGCCAAATGCAGAAAAGAGACTGACACACGCATAAGAAGCAAAGGAAAAGCAAGCATACACAAGAACACCAAGCATATTTAAAGTATATGCAAATGAGATGTGCATATTAAAATGGCATGCTAATATTGTCTGCGCCCGATGCAAAGAAACTCGTAGAGGATTATGTCAGCATACATAAGCATAGGTGTCATGGCTTTTCCCAGACCTTGGTTTGCAAGCAGCTTTGACCCCCTGGTGATGTCAGATAGGACGTCTCTAGACTTGATGGTCTTAGTTTTTACCTGATGAGATTACGGACCACCTGGTGATGTCAGATAGGACGTCTCCAGGCCTGATGAGATTAGTCTGCAGCCCCTCCTTGCTAATCAAATGATAGCAAACCTCAAACTGACCAAAATTATGACAAAGGGAGGTGCTGGAGATTTTCTTTATAAATACAGAAACACAAAAATAGCTCTCTCTCTCTTGATGGGACACTTCCTACTATGAGGCTCTGACCCATACTTCTTCCCCCCCCCCCTCCCTCTCTCACATATACACACCCAGGCACACACACACAGAGTCATTCTTATACTCTCTCTTCCTATTCATTGAACACACACTCCTTACACCCCACCCCCACCCTTCTCTCTCTTCCTATTCTCTCTCACCCACACACACAGACAGACACACAGATTCATTGATTTACACTGAAGCAACTCTGTAACAATCACTATATACTTCTGTTCTATACCTATGTAATAAGCCTATTTCTACATAAAGACCTGTTTCCAAGCCACACCTGTTTGGTTGTCTTGTTATGCTACAAACCCTACTGTCTCTGTGAAATGAACCCAGGACCAAACGGAGAGTAACCTCATTTTATGGGGGTCTATTTCTGACATTTTATAGGGGCTCGTTTGGGAGTCTGCAGTCTCAAATATGGAAGCCTTTGATTTTAAAGAACTGAAAGAAATAGTACTGACATACTGTAAGAGAAAAGGTGGTCCCTTTGAAGGTGAATTCCTTGAGGCATCATGGTACAATATTCAAAGACAAATGTTAAACCATTATCAAGAATTCAAAAAGAAAACAAACAAAAGAAAATGCCTTTTTATCCAAGGCATGTGCAGGGGGCTCATTAGCATGAAACAGGACAATACTGAACTGACTTCTCATTGTACACAATTAACCAAAGACCTAGAGGAGGCACAAATTTGTGTTTCCATGCAACGGGCAAAGGTGATACAAGCCACAAATTCCTTTATAACTGTTAGTGAGCAATTAGAAGCAATTAAACTTGAATTGAGGCATGTTAAGGATGAATTGGCCTCTGAAAGACAAAAGAAATATAAGCCATGGCCAATCACCATTTCTCCCTCAGCCCCCCTGCCTATGACACACCCTATAAACAAAAGAATACAGAAGTATGTATAGCTGGGGAAAATAAAGATAGCACGGAGGAAGAAAATCCTAATAGTTTATCTCAGCCAGAACAGAGCAATAACCATAATTCAGACGACTCAGACTCGGAACCCAGTACTGAACTCAGAGCACCAGTTAAGATGATGCTGCAGAACTCATTAAAAGATAGGGACATTGAAAGGATAGTTGAGAAAGCAGGCCCTATGCCTTTTAATGTTAATGACTGGTGCAAATGGGCCACTGATATTCTGATTCACTGAGGTCTAGGGAAATACAGAAGGAAACAATCAGACTTTGATAGACATGCATCTGGCTCTGGGGCCACACTATTATAAAGTTAGCTCTCTCACTCACCCATATCAGTTGGTTAAAAGGGGTATTGAGAAACTATTTCACTGTTCCCCAATGCAAGTATTTAAAACTATTTCACCTCTGCCAAATGATACACTGGAACAGTATGCATATAGAGCCTGGATTTTAAAAGCAGTTCTTAATGAGCAGGAGTCCTGGCCCAAAGCAGAAGATTATGGGGAGAGTACGCAAAAGGCATTTTTATTAGACTTACTATCCTCTGAGATTACAAAACACCTTCTGTTATTTTCTGAAGATCCTAAAGCAACCCCTTTTGATACTTTAATGCTCAGAATTGGGTCTGTTTGGAAGACCCAGCCCTCGCAGATCATAACAGTATCAGAAGCACGGAAGTGGCAAGCTGAGGGATCCTCCCAATATACAAAAAACACAGACAAAGGATACAGAGGACAGACACCTTGGAGAGGACAAGGCAGAAGGACTTTTAGAAATTCCTCAGGTTACATCCCCTTTCAAGAGCTCAAAGCACCGAGAGATGGATTAGAAAAGGAGAAAATTAAATGGGAACAGGACAAACACATACTGCAGGTAGAAATAGATAAATTAAAACAGGACTTACAAGCAGCTCAGGACAAACACAAGGCTAGTGCATAGGGGTGTCCTGACCTCCTGGGTTCAGATATCAAAATGTCTCAAGCCTTCATAGCCCAGCCTGCCTCCGTTCTCTCAGTAGAGGACTTGATTCCAGAGCCTCTGGATGATGAAACAGATACAGGCCCAGAATACAGTTTAAGGCTTGTAACATCCTTGATACTGGACTCTTGTGGACGCCCCAATGTTATCAGCAAAATAGGGGGTCAGGATAAACTAGCTTTGATTGACACAGGGGCTGGAATTAGTTTTACAAACAGAGCTTCCCCCACTGCAGATCAGAAAAATATGGAAATGTAGGAAATTCAAGGAATTAATGACACAGCTTCCAAGTGTGTGGCTATCCCAGTTAAATGGGGTATCCCTGTGCACAGTGAACAAAACAAGGAAATGTTGGAGACCACTGCCTCCACTATAGTGAACACACCAAAAGAAATAATTGGAATTGACATTCTCAACCAGTTAAATTTGGTGGTGGATATGGCTAATCTTAAATTGTGGCAGTATTCAGGAACTTCAAGTGCTTCTAAAACTTTAGTGCATGAAGTCATTCCCATGCAGTTAGCAACTCAGTGCACCAAGGCAGCTCAGCAGTATGATCTGTGTGTAATTCCCTCAGAGGTGGCTGATATTCCAGTCTGGGCACAAGACAAGTTAGATTGTGGGAAAATGCACACTGAAATACTGTTGGAAGGCGAGGATCCTCCAGCACAGAAACAATACCCAGTACTTCATCAGGCTATAGAACCTGTGACTAAAATTGTGAAGATACTGGAGGAGAGGGGTCTGATTAGACCTATTTCTTCCACATGCAATTCATCAGCCTGGCCGATAGTTAAACCGGGGGGTTCCTTCAGGCTCACTATGGACCTCCGTGCCCTGAATCAAGTTTCAAAAGCTGTAGTGCCCGTGGTAGCCTCATACCCGGAAATGATCTCTAAACTGAACCCCAAATGTAAATTTTTCTCTGTTTTCGACATATCCAATGGGTTTTGGAGTCTGCCCCTGGCCCTTGAATGCCAGTACAAAACAGCCTTTCAGTGGCTGAATAAACAATATGCATGGATTGTGCTTCCACAGGGCTATAAGGATTCACCATCGATCTTCCATAAATACATGCAGGAAGCCCTATCACTATTGTCTTGCAGAGATAATATAATTCAGTATGTAGATGACATTCTGATTCAGTCAGAGAATGAAGCTGTACACTGGAATCATGTAAGAGAAGTTTTAAAAGCCCTCTTACAAGCTGGTCTTAAAGTTAATCCTGCCAAGGCTCAACTGTGCAAATCACAGGTTTCCTTTTTAGGGGTTACAATTGGCCAGGATGGTAAATCTGTAGATTCTCAGAGGATAGAGCTGATACAGAAACTTCCACTTCCTACAGATCAGAAATCACTCCAGTCATTTCTAGGGCTCACTGGTTTCTGTCGTGACTTCATACACAATTATGCTGAAGTGGCAGCTCCACTTTACTCCCTGCTAAAAAGTAAAAGTTATGTTTGGGAGGAAGAACATACAGAAGCTGTAACTAAATTAAAGCACATTCTGACTTCTGCTCCTGTTCTTGCACACCCAGATCACACACAACATTTTTTCCTGTACCCTGTAGTTGGAGAGAACAGTATAGGTGCAGCTCTAACACAACGCCTAGGAGAAGTAGATCACCCTATTGCTTTCTGTTCCAGAGTTCTCACTTCTCCTGAACTCAAAATGGGAAACTGTGAAAAACATGTACTGGCTTCCTATGCTGCTATGCAGAAATTTACATACATCATTGGTGCTCAAACCACATACATATGCAGCCATCACACACCCCTCAAATTCATTGTAGGGGAAAAGTTAGCATGTAGCAAGATTAGGACTGAGAGAATAATCCAGTGGACTCTCATGTTGCAAGCACAGAATGTAAAGTTTGAATTGTTGAAAGAACCTAACGTGCAAGTGGCTGGAAACTTGCTGGAGGGGCAACCTCATGACTGTCAGTCCTCACCCAGTGCCCCCAATCACATGATCTTTAGGGAACTGGGACTAGACAAAATTTCACCTTTTCTTCCTACAGTATATATTGATGGTAGTAGCCAATGTGAAGGAGGCAGGCGACTAGCAGGTTTTGCAATTGTACAATTGGACCCAAATAACCAAGTGGTACTGCAGAGACAGTATTCCTGTAGGTCAGCGTCAGCACAGTACTGTGAGCTGGCTGCTTTTGTGGCTTGTATGCAACAATATCAGGATTCACACCCAGAGATACAAATCATTTTAGATTCTGATTATGTCTTTAAAAGTGCCATTGCCCTGTTACCTTGGAGGCTGGCAAATAAATTTAAATCTACAGATGGGTCCACAGTGAAAAATTCATCACTGTGGACTATGGTACAAGAACTGAGTGAGAAGTTTCAGAGAGTACATTTAATTAAAGGCATATAGGAAGAAAGGCCCTTTAGTGAAAGGAAACACAATAACAGACTCACTAGCCAAGGAAGCATGCCATGTAGGCCTCATATGGCCCTGGTATGAGCAGACACGCATGGTTGCTAATGCTACACGTTCCACAGATTATGATCAGATAATACCACCAGATTACTTCGCAGCACTGCAGACAAAGGACCCTGAACTTTCCAATTTGAGGAAGCTTGTGCAGGACGCCCCAGATAACCTATATCAGCACACACCCTTTCTCACACTCACTATAGAGAAAGACATTCTATGTGCAAAAAGAGAGGAACGCTTGGTTATAGCTATCTCCAGAGCTCAAGGTAAAGAGTGGATGCGTTGGGTTCATGGTGCAGGTCCTATGGGACACCCTAAAGCAGAAGAAATGCAGACTATCCTTAATAGGTTGGTATGGTGGCCAGAAATGAAACATGATATACAGGATCATGTTTCCTCCTGCGTAATCTGTGCTTCATTTGGAAGGCAACCTAAAAAGAGAAGGGGACAGCTAATGAGAGCACCTCCTCGTGGCCCATTTGAGAGATTGCAAATAGATCATGTGGGCCCTCTTCCATTAACAGCTAGGAAAAATAGATTTTTACTCACTGTTGTTGATTCCTTTTCTCATTGGGTAGAAGCATTCCCTGTCCCAAATCAAACTGCTCGAACCAGTGCAGAAATCCTAACTATGCAATTTTTTACACGCTGGGGCATTCCTAAGACTATTGATTCTGATAATGGTCCTGCATTTGTTTCTCAGCTGATCAAGGAATTGTTTGATTTTCTAGGCATAGAACAACAACTCCACATTCCTTACCATCCACAGGCAGCAGGGCAGGTAGAAAGAATGAATCAAACAATTAAGGCTCACCTCAGCCCTATGCTTAATCTGACTGGCAAAAATTGGGATCGGGTACTCCCTTTAGTCCTTATGCGTATCAGAGCTAATGTCTGTAAATCCACAGGCTTTGCACCTTATGAAGCCTTAATGGGAAGGCCAATGCCACGGTGGGAAAATCTGCTGCATCCTTTTCTTCCAGAGGACCAAACCGTAATTCTTACAATGAGTGGATGAAATCCCTGCAAGAACATCTAAAAGAAATTCAGACCACTGTGCTAGCTAACACAGAAAAAGCTAGAGATTATTTGCAGGAGGTACATGCAAAAGGTTCCGATTTAAGGCCCCTCAAGGTTGGGAGTAAAGTGATGATCCTGACACCTAGACCAAACCTCCCCTTTGGAACTGCAAAGTGGGAGGGACTGTACTTAGTTACTGATACCTTAGGCCCAAGCCTATACCAGATCCTAATGCCCGACAACCAGCAGTATTGGAAACACATCACCCAGTTGAAACCATATGGGTAATACGTGTTTTATCAGCCTTTGTTTTCAGATACCATCCGAAGACAGCACGGACAGCTGCTTGCTGAAGACAGCACGGACAGCTGCTTTCTGAACAAAAGTCGCTTGAGGATGGTAACTATTTACTTCTGCTGTATAGTTGATGTGTCCTATATATTGGACATGTGTCTAATAATTATGTAAATAAGTAGTCTGTTGTTGAATAGTATAAGTGGGGAGCACTAGTTTACTCCCTAGTAGAGTGAAACGAGTTAGCTTTTATTATGTTTCGGTTTCCTGTTGTTCTTGTGTCTGCTCTCTTCTACCCAAGTCTCATTACAGGAACTATCATCCGAATATGCACGATTGGTTGGGCTAACTCCACAGGTGGGGTATATCGCTATCAAGAAATACCCCCACCTTTTCCTGAAGGAAAGGATCTGGTCATCTTGAGATTCTGTTCCATACAGGACAAGCCAGTGTTCTACTCATTAAACATCACTCAAGTACAGCGGACGCCACCAGTTTCCACTTCTCTAGAAAGGACACAAGAATTGAGGGCACCTCCAGAACATTACTTTTAGGTCCTCCTGCCTTGATTTTGTACAATATTTCCTGTCAGGACAAAGAATGTTTCTTTTTCAGTTGCTCCCAGAATGCATGACATCCGCCTTCCTAAGAACACTTTGTTGTACATTTCAAACTATTTACTAAACAATACCTGGTGCAGTCATACACCACTGGTCTCCATCACCATTAACGGGACAACTTATTCCACATCGCTGGTTACCAATGACTTTATGGACATTCCAGACTTTATCTCATATGCTGTGCATCCATTACCACTTGGCATGGGAGAAGAGGCACTACATAAACTGCTCAACTTTACAGAACTCCATGCCTATATTGATCACCTTAAAACCACATCCACTGAAGTAAATCACACCATCGCTTATGAGAATGGACACATTCGACAAATTGTTGGACACTTGCTACAAGATGCTCATGTGTCTGTGTGGGAATTGTTATTTGGTTACTCACCTACTGCTGATCATGTCTTTAATGTTTTTATTCACCCTATTATTATTTTAACTGCTGTACAAATATTGCTATGCATTATCATAATTTTCCTGTGTTGTAAAATGAAACAAATGTACATCTCCTTGCAGCGCATGTCCTACAGAACATCAACAACATTTTAAGGTAGTTACACTTAATTTCTCCAGCATCTACCTCTACATCCAGGCTCATTTGGCCTGCTAATTTGGCTAATTTGGCATTTCCTATTACACTGAATACCAGTCAGCTGCAGTCTAGTATTACTTCCTACCCTCACTCATAGCATCCTGGTATCTTTCGGCTTTAACCTCCTCAGAAATTCCTGCATCCCTTATGCACTGTTCATTCTCCCTAAGATGGGCACTGAGGTGGCATATTGGGTTTCCCCACCCAGTAGTGGCTACCCTACCTAAGACACGAGGTTTGGACTCATAATGGCACTTGCATATCTCTAGAACACTAGAGACAGTACTGTGCAGGACAGGGGACTTGCTGGACATAGCAAGGTATGCATTGCAGGAGGTATTAGACAAGCTGCCTACTATCATGTAATTGCAGCTGGGACAGGTACCACAGGTTTGCTTCCACCATTTCCCCCCCCCCCCCCCAAAAAAAAAGAAGAAGAAAAAGGTGTGGGAGATGTCAGCATACATCAGCATAGGTGTCATGGCTTTTCCCAGACCTTGGTTTGCAAGCAGCTTTGACCCCCTGGTGATGTCAGATAGGACGTCTCTAGACTTGATGGTCTTAGTTTTTACCTGATGAGATTACGGACCACCTGGTGATGTCAGATAGGACGTCTCCAGGCCTGATGAGATTAGTCTGCAGCCCCTCCTTGCTAATCAAATGATAGCAAACCTCAAACTGACCAAAATTATGACAAAGGGAGGTGCTGGAGATTTTCTCTATAAATACAGAAACACAAAAATAGCTCTCTCTCTCTGTTGATGGGACACTTTCTACTATGAGGCTCTGACCCATACTTCTCCCCCTCCTCCCTCTCTCACACACACCCACCCAGGCACACACACACACAAAGTCATTCTTATACTCTCTCTTCCTATTCATTGAACACACACTCCTTACACCCCACCCCCACCCTTCTCTCTCTCTCTCTTCCTATTCTCTCTCACCCACACACACAGACAGACACACAGATTTATTGATGTACACTGAAGCAACTCTGTAACAATCACTATATACTTCTGTTCTATACCTATGTAATAAGCCTATTTCTACATAAAGACCTGTTTCCAAGCCACACCTGTTTGGTTGTCTTGTTATGCTACAAACCCTACTGTCTCTGTGAAATGAACCCAGGACCAAATGGAGAGTAACCTCATTTTATGGGGGTCTATTTCTGACAGATTACGTAACCAACCAAAGTGCCAATATATCTACACCTGGGTCTAAGGTGGCGGCACAGGAGCGGGAGCATGTGGGCAACATCCCTGCTCTATTGTAAAGGTACCGGGAGGGGGGTGGGGGATTCTGGACCACCAGGCTTACTTTTAATTGAGTGGGCAGGGGGATCAGAGTCGCTGGGCCACCAGGGATTTGGTTTATGTCAGGGGCACCAGCCCCCTTGACAGTATTCTGATGGCATGTTTATGGTTTGTGTTATGGTCATTTGTTGTATGTAAACCGCGCTGATGAGAAATAGTGTGGTACATAAGAAATTGTAATAAATAAATAAACAAATAAATGGTGTCTGTGCTCTGTAGGGTAAAATATAGGCGTTTCAGGCATGTTTATGTTATCTGCAATAAAGGTTCCGTCTTTGTTACCATGGATTAGTACTGGGTAAAATATGGGGACTGGGTTGGCAGAAGCCATTGCTGGGACTTGAACCTGTGACCTTCTATGCCTGAACATGCTGGCTGTATGTACTGTACCACACTGTTGCCACAGGGACAGTTCATGCCCTGGGGATACCATGACTGTTCATCAGACAGAGCCTGTCTGTTGCAGTGCACAGCACCCACCTAAACAGGGCTAGGCCATGGTCTACTGTGGGCAGATGCCACTGCCCCCTCCACCACCAGTACTCCTCCGCCACCATGTTGACATGTCCTTATGCTGGTGGTGCTGGTGGGTCTGTCTGACAAACAGTCATGGTATCCCCAGGGAATGAACCATCCCTGTGGCAACAGTGTGGTGCAGTACACACAGCCAGTGTATTCAGAAACAGAAGGTCACAAGTTCAAGTCCCAGCTGTGGCTCCTCCCAACCCTTTCCCCATATTTTACCCAGGACTAAACAGTGGTAATAAAGACGGAACCTTTATTGCAGATAAAATAAATATGCCTGAAACACCTATATTTTACCCTACAGAGCACAGACACCATAAACATGTGCAATCCCTAGAGCAGAGTTTCCCAACTGCAGTCCTGGAGGGCCAAACACCATTCAGGTTTCATGTTGTCCCTAATAAATATGCCTGTGTTGCATTAGCATGCGCTGCCCCCATTGTATGCAAATGTATCTCATGCATATTCATTAAGGACAGCATGAAAACCTGAACAGTGTTTTGCCCACCAGGACCAGAGTTGGGGACCTCTGCCCTAGAGCAGCGGCCAACAGGGGCATAAACACCCACACCCACAGGCTCCACTATCCAAAGCCTCATGGAGAGTCAGGCTGTTGGGCTCTGTGCGCAGCAGCATCTCCCAATACGAGCACTTGCATATCTTAGCCACACCGACCTAAACTTGGGAATACGTTACACATATATCAAAAGGTTGCTATGATTAATGGCAGATAACAATTCCTAAGTTAAGCACAATTTGCTGATAGAGCTGCATCATAGCAACCTTTCTGATATCTGTTTGCCTCTCTTTGCTCTGGGAAGAGCAGTGCCCTCACAGTGCTCTGCTAGAGAGGTGCATATTTAACTCCTGTGACAACTTGCTGTGAGTTCTAGCTGTCTATTTATTTATTTATTTATTGTGTTATTGGTGTGCTACTTCACCTCCCTGTTCCCTTTAGTTTTCACTTGAGCTTTTCAGCTGTATAACTTGCCTCCCCCCCCCCCCCCCCTGCTGAGGGTACAGGACAGGGTACCTTGTAATAGCCCTTTTAATAGGTCTTTTTTCCCACCTACCCCTGGGGAAATTGTTGCTTTATAGGTACATACACATCTTAGGAAAGGGGCTGCTCTCAGGTGCAGCTCTTTATCCAAATCAGTCATACATTGAAGACCTGAGATTAATTAAGCTTCAGGTGAACGAGGTATATTAGAGGTATTAGATACACCTTTATTAGTATAAGCACCTACACCAACTCTTAGTGAATACAGAATTTTAAGACCTAAACACAAGCTTTAAACTAAGATGCAGACAACAGTCCAGCAGCAAGATGGGGGCTTTCCAGTCTTTTGCACTGAGTGTCACATGTATGATTTTCTCCCAGTTGGTGAGAGGTCTTACGTATGCACTAAGTGCAAGGAGCTCTTTGCTTTCAGGGAACAAATCCATTCTCTAGAGGCTAGAGTAGCAGACCTGGAAGACATAAGAAAGACAGGGAAGTACATGGACGAGACCTACAGGGATATAGTCCTGAAGTCCCACCTCCAGTCTGGCAGCATCCCTGTTGCCATGGAGGAGAGAGGTCACGTGACAGGAGAGCATCACCCTGGTGTGGCAGGATGTGATCCTGTAACCAGGACCTGTCCTCCAGGTGATGTAAAACCCTCTCGCACCGAGGACGTTTCTCCAGGGCCATGTGCCCATGAGGGGAGGGTTAGGACAGCTGTTATAGTTGGTGATTCGATCATTAGACATGTAGACAGCTGGGTGGCTGGTGGACGTGAGGATCGCCTGGTAACATGCCTGCCTGGTGCGAAGGTAGCGGACCTCACGCACCGCCTAGATAGGATCTTAGATAGTGCTGGGGAAGAGTCTGCTGTCTTGGTACATGTCGGTACCAATGACATAGGAAAATGTGGTAGGGAAGTTCTGGAGGCTAAATTTAAGCTTTTAGGTAGGAAGTTGAAATCCAGAACATCCAGGGTAGCGTTCTCCAAAATGCTTCCTGTTCCACGTGCAGGACCCAAAAGGCAGGCAGAGCTCCGGAGTCTCAATGCGTGGATGAGACAGTGGTGCAAGGATGAGGGTTTTGGATTTGTTAGGAACTGGGGAACATTCTGGGGAAAGGAGGAGCTCTTCCAAAGGGATGGGCTTCACCTTAACCGGGATGGAACCAGGCTGCTGGCATTAACCTTTAAAAAGGAGATAGAGAAGCTTTTAAACTAGAAAATAGGGGAAAGCCGACAGTCGCCCAAGAGCGCATGGTTCGGAAGACGGTATCCTCGAAGGATACTACCGAAAGCAGTGAGGTTCCAAAAAAGAGTAAAGTAGCCCAAATGCCCTTGAGTATGGTGCAGACAGAGCGTAAAGATTCCAAATTACCCATGCCTACCAATAGCCAGATTAATATTAATAAAATAGTCTCTGAAATGCTTGAATGCAAATGCTAGAAGTCTAAACAATAAGATGGGAGAGTTAGAATATATAGCACTAAATGAGAGGTTAGATATGATTGCAATCTCAGAGACATGGTGGAAGGAGGACAACCAGTGGGACACTGTGATACCTGGATACAAACTATATCGTAATGATAGAACTGATCAAATTGGAGGAGGGGTTGGCTCTATGTTAGAGAGGGCATTGAGTCAGAAAGGATTAAAGTTTTGCAGGAAACAAAATTTGCTGTAGAATCTCTATGGATTGAAATTCCATGTATGAAGGGGAAGGTGATGGCAGTGGGAGTGTACTATCGACCGCCTGGCCAGAATGAACAAATGGATGATGAAATGCTTAAAGAGATCAAGGAAGCTAACAAACGTTACAGCAGAGTAGTGATAATGGGCGATTTCAATTACCCCAGTATCGACTGGGTCAGTGTCACGGCAGAACATGCTAGGGAGATAAAGTTTCTAGACGAAATAAATGACTGCTTCTTGGAGCAGCTGGTTCATGAACCAACCAGAGGGGAAGTCATACTGGATCTAGTCCTTAGTGGAACACCAGATCTGGTGCAAAAAATAAGGGTGTTGGGACCACTTGGCAATAGTGATCATAGCATGACCGTGTTTGATTTAATTAGTGGAGGAGGGATAGTAAAGAAATCCACAGTACTACCTTTTAACTTTCGAAAGGGAGACTATGATAAAATGAGGAATATAGTTAAGAAAAAACTAAAACGAGCAGTTGCAAAGGTTAAAGACTTGCATCAAGCTTGGGCATTGTTTAAAAATACTATCCTGGAAGCCCAGACCAGCTGTATACCACGCATTAAGAAGAGTGGAAGAAAGTCCAAAAAACTGCCAGCATGGTTTAAAGGTGAGGTCAGAGAGGCTGTTGCTGCCAAAAAAGCATCTTTCAGGAAATGGAAAAAAGAACCAAACGAAGAAAACTGGAAACAGCACAAGCACTGGCAAGTGAAATGCAAAGCATTGATAAGGCAGGCAAAGCAAGAATTTGAGAAGGAACTTGCTACAGTAGCAAAAACACGAAACAAAGACTTTTTCAAGTACATTCGTAGCAAAAGGCCTGTGAGAGAGTCAATTGGACCATTAGATGACAGAGGGGTAAAAGGGGCAGTAAAAGGAGACAAGGCTATAGCAGAGAGACTGAATGAATTCTTTGCTTCGATCTTTACTGAGGAAGATGTAGGGATGTTACCCAAGACCGAAGTGGTATTTAAAGGTGATACTGCAAAGGAATTGAGAGAAATATCGCTACACACACCGGGAAGATGTATTACAACTATTTGATAAACTGAATAGTAGCAAATCACCTGGACCGGATGGTATACATCCAAGAGTGTTGAAAGAACTGAAATATGAGATTGCAGACCTGCTATTAGTAATCTGTGAACTTTCATTAAAATCATCTGTAATACCTGAAGATTGGAAGATCGCTAATGTCAGGCCAATTTTTAAAAAGGGTTCCAGGGGTGATCCAGGAAATTACAGACCAGTGAGCCTGACATCAGTACTGGGGAAAATGGTGTAAACCATCATAAACAACAAAATTACACAGCATGTGGATAGTCATGGCCTAATGGGAGACAGCCAACATGGCTTTAGACAAGGAAGATCTTCTCTCACTAATCTGATATGTTTTTTTGAAGGTGTGAATAAACAGGTAGACAAAGTTGAGTCGGTTGACATAGTGTATCTGGACTTTCAGAAAGCTTTTGACAAGGTCCCTCAACAGAGACTTTTGGCAAAACTAAAAAGTCATGGGATAGGAGGCAGTGTACTATTGTGGCTCGGGAACTGGTTAAAAGATAGAAAGCAGAGGGTAGGGCTAAATGGCCAATTTTCCCAATGGAAAAAGGTGACTAGTGGAGTACCCCAGGGATCTGTACTGGGTCCGCTACTTTTTGACATATTCATAAATGACCTGGAAAAGGGAATAACGAGTGAGGTTATCAAATTTGCAGACGACACAAAACTGTTTAAAGTTGTTAAAACCCAAGAGGACTGTGGAAAACTGCAGGAGGATCTGGATATATTGGAAGACTGGGCATCCAAATGGCAGATGAAATTTAATGTGGACAAGTGCAAAGTTATGCACCTAGGAAAGAACAACCCTCACTATGGTTACACCACGCAAGGTTCCACAGTGGGAACCACCACCCAGGAAAAAGATTTAGGAGTCATCATGGATAACATGTTAAAACTCTCCGCCCAGTGTGCAGCGGCAGCCAAGAAAGCAAATAGAATGCTAGGTATTATAAGGAAAGGAATGGAAAATAAAACAAAGGATATTATAATGCCTCTGTATTGTTTCATGGTATGAACGCACCTTGAATACTGTGTGCAAATCTGGTCACCGTATCTTAAAAAGGATATAGCGTTATTAGAAAAGGTACAGAAAAGAGCCACCAAAATGGTAAAGGGGATGGAAGGCTACTCCTATGAAGAGAGGCTACAAAGGTTAGGGCTCTTCAACCTGGAAAAGAGACGGCTGAGGGGAGATATGATAGAGGTCTATAAATTAATGAATGGAGTGGAACGGGTAAACATAGATCAATTGTTTACGCTATCAGAATATAGAAAGACTAGGGGACATGCAATGAAGCTACAGGGTAAACTATTTAAGACAAATAAGAGAAAATATGTTTTCACTCAACGTGTAATCAAACTCTGGAATTTGTTACCGGAGGATGTAGTAAGAGCTGATAGTGTAGCTGGGTTTAAAAAAGGTTTGGACAAGTTCCTGGAGGAAAGGTCCATAAACCATTATTAAAAAGGGACCCAGGATATCAATGCTTGACCCAATACAAGCATTGTGGAACCTTTGTCTTTTGGGGATACTGCCAGGTACGTATGGCCTAGATTGGCCACTGTTGGAAACAGGATACTGGGCTTGATGGACCTTGGTCTGACCCAGTATGGCATATCTTATGTTCTTATGTGGAGTGTGATTCAGTTTTGGTTTCTGACAGTGTTTACCACCCCGGGGAGTGACCCCAACAGTATTGCGTACCATAGCCATGCCTGCACTGTGCCCAGGACTGGTGTGGTGGCCAGGGCTGCCAAAAGCCTCTATATTTGCACAATGCTTGCATAGGTGTGGGAGTGTGTGTCTGTCTATCCAGTGTGTTGTGGCTGCCTACACCTTACTCAGCCCACACTGCTTGCACTGTTTCCAGTGTTAGCCTGCCAATGTGCATAATGAGGAGCAAGGTACTGTGGGTATGGCCCGGACAGGGTGGCCTGGGCAGGATGCATCTGCACAGGGCATAGGGCAATGGCTGGGACATTGTAGTGCCCGGCCACCACCTGCATGGACAGGGTGGCCACAGCATGTCCTGCTGGGAGGTCACTCTCACCCTGACTGAGCAGTGACCACTGCATGGCTAGGTTCCCCCATAGTGCTATATAGTATTTTTTTCAAGTGATATTTATGGGTTCTGTTTTCTAGGATCCAATCACTGACTAATCTGCTTGGTGTGTGTGTGTGCGCGCTCACATCCCAGTTTTGGGTGCACGCGTCTCCTCCAGGAACATGCACTATGGATTAGCTAGCAGACTGTCTGCAGTTAGTATGTGTATGGCTGGAACACCTTGCAGGGTGCAGCAGCTGGAGATTCACTGTGCTCGCTGCTGGAGAATGTCAGATAGTGGTGGGGGGCAGCTGAGCATTTCCAGGCCTACTGTCTGTCTGCCATTGCGTTATGGATGCATACAGATCTGCATTGACTGCTCTATAGGGTGCCTGTTCCCCAGCAGGTCCCCTCTACTGCCACCATTGCAAGGATGTAGAATGTGGATCTGTTGTTGGGAGATCCTGTCCCCCACCCTGAGCCCCAGAGGGCGGGTTGGGTGGTGCTACATAATCTTCCTATGGGTCCAAATACCCCCTTCACTTAAATCATGTGACCATGGCACCCACACAGGATATGCACTAGTCTGGGTGCATCATAGTCCACAAGGGCTATACGTGACTGGGAAATACAGATGGACACAGGTGTATCCTAGGTGTGTCTGCAAGGACTACCTATCACACACTGGCACTGATGACAACCTGCAGCATAACCTATCTCCGCTAAGCCATGTGCTGCAGATCTGGTGCTGGGTGCCCCACCTCGCCCTCAGGGTGAGCATAGTACCCCCACAATGTGTTGGTCTGTAGCTACTCTGTGCCAGTAACACACACGGTCAGTTCCCCCCTACCAGGCCAAGGTACTGTGGGGGTGCATACCCCATCTTGTGATCATCTGTAGACTGCTGATCTGCATGTGCAGTGCATCATGGGTACGGGTGGGTTAACCCTATCCTGGTAACCACAGCAGACAGTTTGTGTGGTGACCTGCAGTCCTTCTGTAGCCAGCCAGGGGTTTGTTAGTAGCTATAGAGATGTAGCCCACTGGTTATTTCACTAACTGTGGAGGCAGAGGTCATGGGTTTGATTCCACAGTGGTGTTATTTGATAGGGCTGTCTGAGGCATTTCCTTTTTTAATTTAAATTAGTACTGCCAGTAAAAACACCCTCACAGTGCTGTACCCTTAAGGTGCCTCATAAGGCGCCCTATAGGGAACATTATAAGGTGCCTTGGCGGACAGTGCACTTTATAATGTGCCCTCTGGAGTGCCTTATGTGGCACCTTAGGTTACGGCACTGTGAGGGTGTGTTTGCTGGCAGCACTAATTTACATTAAAAAAGAAAATGCCTCAGACAGCACTGATTTAAAGTAAAGGGTAATGCCTCAGACAGCCTTACTCATTAAGCCCACTGGGGGATCAAACTCATGACCCCTGTTTCATCAGTCAATGTATTAACCATTGTGCTATACCTCTGTTGCTATGTTTCCAGGTCAGCGCGCCTTATTAAGGCGTTAACGTGCCACGGCTCCCTCTATCGCGCGATAACGGACTTTATCACGCGATAACCCAAAATGCTACCTTAAGACCGGAATGCCCACTACCTTATAGGGCATTCGTCACAGTAAGACTGCAACTAACGCCGGTAACATTAAGACGGTTTAGTAAACATACCCCTGTATCTTTTAGGTCTTGTCTCATTTTAAAGATTTGCGCTTAAATGCAGTGGTTTTGACAAGATCCAGCACAATCAATGTTTTCTTGCCTTCATAAAGAAGTTGTTTTTTGTCTTTGGCGGTTGCCAGAATTTGCAAGACCTGTTGATAGCGCAGCAGTTTGATGATTACAGGTCTTAGATATTTGCTATTTGAGAGGGATCTGGATGGCATTCAATGCCCTCTTTCGATTTCCAAAGCAGGTTGGCAAGAAAGGTCCAGAAGCTTGGTGAGGAAGAGTGGTATGAAACAAAGCATATCAGAACCTTCAGCTTCTTCAGGTATGCCTAAAATACTAATATTATTTTGTCGATTCCTGTTGGAGAGGTCTTCGAGGTCATTGTGCAGTTTTTTAATTTCTGATTCATTTTGTTTAATGGTGTCCATGTGAGTTTCAAGAGTAGATGTTTGGTGTTCCAATTCTGCAATTTTCTCTTGTAAAAGAGTAAACTTATTGTTCAGTCTTTTAATCTCTCATTGACATTCTCTAGTAAGTTCCAGTTGAGTTTTAAGCATGTCTTTTAAGAGATGAATTTCATAATTGGATCCTGGATAGAGGCCTTGTCCCGAGATGAAGAGTTGTTTTTGGTCTTTTATTACCAGTTCCAATGGTCACAGTCGATTCTGCTCTGTTGCCCTTGTTTTCTGACATGTTATTGTTATTAAGCACTAAAGGATTAAAGATCAGAAGTCAATATTTAGTAGTTTTATCCTGCTGAATGTAGGAACTCTCACAGCATGCTTCTGAATCTTTAACAGCAGAAATTAGAGCCCATTGCAGGCCTGTCCAGAAAACTTGTCCAGACCTAGTTGCATGGCTTGCAACCGAGTCTCATGTTCCTGAAGGGAAATAAGAGTTTGTTGAGAAAAAAATAACCACTTGTTCCAAAGTTCTTTTCAGGAGGGAGTTATTCTGAGCCACCACACTCCAAATGTCCTGCAAAGTAACTTCAGTAGGAAACTTAGGGGTGAAGAGCACAGGAAAATCAGGAAGTTTAATCACATTAGGCAAAATGCTACTCCTCTCTACAGAGATTACCTAAGCGTGGAAAGGACCAACCCCTAACCCAATTTCAGGATGAGAGGGGCCTTCCTTGAATGAAGGAGTCTTGGAGATCCCCAGAGGAGGAGGTGGGGTTTGTGATAAGGAAGCTTATCATAGCTCAGGTAGGAGCTATAGAAAAGATGATGTGACTCTGAACAAGCAACCTGTCAGTTTTGGTAGAAGTAAGAAAACAGAGTTTTCACATAAAAGACTACCAGTCCCAGAATGCACCAGGTTTCCAGCAGCCATGAGGGGGGCTGAAGTGAGAAAACGTGTGTGCAATCAAGAGAGCAATGAGGTAATCCCTAAGCACTCATCTCAAAGGGCAGGACCTGATTCAACACAGCTGCGCTGTGTTAGGGAGGAGCACACATTAGAACCGAATAAGAATAGAGCTTATTCTTCAGATAACAGCTACAGAGACAGCTTCAGGGAGAGCTTCAGCAACGGCTACAAGCTCAAGCACCAGTATCACCTGGAGAAACAGAAGCCAAGCCAAGCGGATAGAGAAAGAAGGAAACTCTCTGGAAGGAAGAGAAGAAAGCCCATTGGATGGTCTGGGAGAGTCCAAGGCAGTACCCATACTGGGAGGTATTCCAAAGGCCAGCAGAGTCCATTGGACTGGAGTCAGCCAGAGGAATGGAATGGCAGAGATAGGAATCACCAGTGGCTACCTGGAAGAGAGAAGACTGCACGTGGAAGGGACTTTCAGACCAAGGCCAGAAGGTATGTGAGAGGAGATCCAGTGTCCAGGGATCAAGATTGGAAGGCTGGACATCAGAACTGGATTACATACTGGCCAGGCTATACAGAGAGGAATTATGATAGCAGGAGAGGCTCAGGTATGAACACTGATCCAGACCCTATCTATAATAGTGAATGGCAGCAAGGGAATAAGCATTCTCATGATAGTGCCTTAATGAAAGACTCGTCTGTGCCAATGTATGATAGTGACCCTATGCTGATTGATGAAGGGGGAGATACAGCAGATGAAACTATTCATTACATGGACTATTCTCTATCTAAATGCTATTGCTAGCTTTCTGTGAGCAAACACCTCAGCCATCACAAAGAAACCTAACTTTGTTCTTTATTTCCACTGCAAACAGCTCTTAAAGCAGGATTTGGGTTCACACAGTAGCAGCCAGCCAGCTAAAGGGTTTCAGCTGGTCAATTGATAGTAATTAAAGCTGCACCTGATTGTGTGTGTGAGCAAGAGAGAATCACTGCAGGATCTGTGTGGAAAATAAGCAGAAGTTAACCTAACAAGCAAAGTTCATTTATTTCTTTGTGCCTTTGTATTTGGTAATTATTTGCTAAGAAAACATTAGCTAATTGCCTGACAAGCTGAAGGTTGTTTTTCTGATTTGCTTTGTGACTTTATGTTATCCATTTAAACACTGCAAGCAAGTAACCTCATTTATATTGCTAACAAGCATACTTGTGCTGGGTGAATTAAACCCCATCAATAAAAGAAGTATTTTATTGGCCTTACCTCCGGTATCACAACTCAATTATTGTCTTCAGCTGTGTTTGGGAGTGAAAGAACTACATTACCCACAATACCTTGCAAGAATCATATGAATATATGCATCGTCAAGATTGTGTAAGTTCTCACCCTAGGCCAGCCGTCTGACAGGTTCTAGCTACGGGGCTCAGAGACACCCCAAACAGCAAGGGAGAGGGCACCGAACCAAAACGGGTTGATTCATCCATGGCACTCACAATCACATGCTTATCAAATCGGGCCCTTCTGCTTGAGAGATCCAGAAGATGAAGCTGCTGTCATCCCCTTTATTTTTCCTCTTATGTGAGCCCTTGGGCATTTTCAATAGAGAAGCAACTCAGCGGCAGCGGGCCAACAAACAGCATCAAATTAGCACCAAAGGGGTACCAAATGGGACATACCCCTTTGGTCATGTGCCCCTTCGGACACACGACTGCACAGCCCATAGCAGTCTTTTATGGGCCGGCAGCTCCGATGACAAGTAGAGGGGGCAGAGCTTCCACCAGCAATACAAGTTCTTCCTGCACCAGGGCACAGCCAAAACCTCCCTTTCTGCTTCTCACAATCAATCAGCATGCCAGCACCAAACTCCTTCTCCATTGCCCAAGGCCCACAGCAGTCTTTTATGGGCCCTGGCAGCTCCGATGATGAGGAAGAGAGGGTGGGACTTCTTCCAGCAACAAAGCTTCTTCTGTACTGGGACACAGCCAAAACCTCCCTCTCTGCTGCTCACAATCAATTCACACACCAGCACCAAACTCCTTCTCCCCCGTACTTAAAACTCTTGCCTAGGGGGAGTTCCTCAACTGTTTCTGAATGGAAAGCATAAAATACACTTTCAAAGGGAATACTCAGGGATGCAGAGAGCAGTATTAATCAATTGTAGAAGGATAAAGGAATCCCAAGACAGGTGTGGTTTATGCCAAATTGTAGCTGTATCAGTTAATCCAAAAAATAAAAAAGGACTTTCATTTGAAGAGAGATAGGCGAGGAGGAGGCAAAGATTATCTGATTCCATTACTGATGGACATCCCGACAAGTGTTTATATCATTCAATAACTCTGCTATTTCATCAAAGGATACTAAATACATATTAAAAAAGTTATAGTCTCTTCTGTTTTTAAGTGCACGTGAAAAACAACAACAAAAAAGCATAAGCTATGATTATAAAAGATGGATGGAGCTCTAAAAATAGAACTCATACTGGATCACATAAATTAATACCCCACTCTACAGTATTTAATATAATGTTGGGATTTCTAATATTCATGGCAGACATTCTTTGGTAGATGCGTTGGATTAATTGGTTAATAGCTATTCTAAAAAAAAATGAAGCCAGTTGGCAGCTCCATACAGGAGATGTTTAATCTTTCATTAAATCTGTCCACAGATACTATGTGCTGGATGCCCCTCAGGTTCCAGGTTCTAATTCAATTCTCAGTGGCCTCCCAGGAGTCAGTGAAAAGCCTCTAGATCTTTAAGTTTAAATAATCTCTAAGAGGAATCACTTACGTCTTTCACAACATACTTTTCCAGGTTTTTCAGAGTTGTCTCTTTCAAGTAACCCTGAGGGAGAGGAGTAGAGATGCTATATAAGTCTCTGCATGCCACACTGACCTTTTTACCACACACTCTGAGGGCATTCATCCCCACTTCACCCTCTGATAAATTAGATGAATTTCCTCAACACATCTGGCTAGAATCCAAAAATTCCATTGAATTTGAAGCTGGCTGAAATCATTCACACATCTATACTCTTACCCACAGAATATGTACAGCCTGGTCAGCAGTAGTGCAAGTTTCTCTCACACACACACTCACATACACACACGCAGATTATAGTTATATACCATAATTAGCTTTATCCCTATTCTGACAGCTGGGGTACATCTATGACTACAGATGGAGGTTCATTCTATTTCATCGTATTTCTTAAAAGTCCCCTTCTACCCCCAGATTCAATCTCATGGCCCTCCCAGCAGCTCAGTGGCAAAGAGGCCTGGGTTCAATCCCTAGCTTGTGTCTGCTGTGGTTGGGAATTCTGTAAGGTAGCCATCACGGCTAGGAGTAAGGGGTGGGGGAGGGGAGGGGGTAAGTATCATCAAGGTCATTGCACAGCAGCAATATCTAATGGCTGCATTAAAAGCACACTGGCTCTAGAAGTGATCCCGACACATGAACTCTATTCAAGGATTGTCCCTGCAATGACTGAACCAAAGATACAAAATAAAGAGAAAATCCCCCCCCCCCCCCACAAAAAAAGCAGGAGGAAGCTGCCACGTAAAAAACAAAAAATCCAGGACTTCCCAAACCTGTCCTGGAGTCTCCACAGCCAGTCAGGTCTTCAGAGCACCCCATAATGAATTTGAGGTTAAAAAAATTGCATATTCTGGGTATCTACTGCATAAGGTTACCAGATTTTTTGGAGGCAAATCTGAGATACTCGTCCAATGTCAGGGGGGAGGGGGGCCAGTAGTTCAAGGATTGCACAATAGTAGATGGGGGAGGGAAGAAGATTTATTCTCTTCTCTATCTCATGACAGCAACAATGTCGTTTCCACGCAAACGAATCACCAAAGAGACAGAAACAATGATGCATTTCCCCACTGTACTATGCAAAATGTAAAAACTGCAGATGTAAATTCTAATCATAATATTGAAAATAAAATTATTTTTTTCTACCTGTCCGGCTATTTATACCTCATCATCTCGCTTCCAGTCTCTGGTTTCTGCTTTTGTCTCTCTGTCATCTCTTAACGCTGTTCCCAGAGTATCCTGTCCATTTGTTATTTCTTTTCTCTCCTCCCCATCCTCTTCTTCTTTCCCTTTCCCTGTGGCCAGCATCTCCCTTCTCTCTTCACACCCCATGTCCAGCAATTCACATCTTTCTCTCTTAATCCCTCCCCATCTAGCATTTCCTCCTATCTCTCCACCTCATGCCAAGCATCTCCTTTCTCTTCCTCCTTGTCCACATCTCTCCTCTCTTTCTCCCCCTCCCATTGTGTACAGAATCTCTCCTCTCTCCCCCCTCTATGCCCAGCATCTCTCCTCTCTTTTCTTTCCATATCTAGCATCTCGCCAATCTCCCCTCCATGCCAAGCATCTGTCCTCCACCTCCCAATGTCCAGCATCTGTCCTTTACCTCCCTCACCCTGTGGCCATCATCTGCCCTTCACCCCTACACCTATGGCCACACTCTACCATTTGTCCCTCTCAGCCCATTTTCGATATCTTCCCTCCATGCCCCCATGTCCAGCCCTTGCCCTTTCTCCCCTATCTCCGCCCCATACCCAGTATCTGCTCTCCATTCCCCTGCCCCACACCCTATGCCCAGCATCTAGGGCTAGGGCTGTTAGAATCCATTCAAAGGTGAGGGTCTTAGACTTTAGGAAGACTAACTTTGCCTAGATGGGCCAATACCTCAGGGAGTCATTAGCGGGATGGGAACAGCTGGGGTATGTAGAAAAACAGTGGGCAAAACTGAAAGGAGATATTTTAAGGGCAACCAACCTTTTTGGTAAAATGGTAAATAAAAGTAAAAAGAAAAATGGTAAATAAAAGTAAAAATGGTAAAATGGTAAATAAAAGTAAAAAGAAAAAGAGACCGTTATGGCTTTCGAAAGAGGTAGCTGAAAAAGTGAAGAAAAAGAGGGAGGCCTTCTTGAAATACAAGAGATCACAGAGAGAGGAAGACAGGCATCTATATTTGGAAAAACTTAGAGAAGCTAGCAAAGTAGTCAGGAAAGCAAAGATTCAAAAAGAGGAGGAAACAGTCAATGCAATAAAATGGGGGGATAAGACATTTTTCAGATATGTTAGTGAGAAGAGGAAGGGCAAAAGTGGTATTGTCAGACTCAAGGGTGAAGGGGAGGAATATGTAGAAGCTGATGAGGATAAAGTGGAATTGCTTAACAAATATTTCTGTTCTGTGTTCACAGATGAAGAACCAGGAGCAGGACTTCAGAAAACACCCACAAATAGGAACAGAAGCGAGGGACATCTTGAACAATTTTCAGAAGACTGTATTCATGAGAAACTAGCTCAAATTAAAGTAGACAAAGCGAAGGGACCAGATGGGATACACCCTAGAATACTGAGGGAACTGGAGACATTCTAGCAGCTCCACTGACTGACATTTTCAATGCCTCATTGGAGTCGGGAGTGGTGCCAAAGGACTGGAGAGAGGCTCATGTGGTGCCTTTACACAAAAGCGGAAGTAAGGATGTGGTTGAAAACTACAGGCCGGTTAGTTTAACTTCAGTGGTGAGTAAATTATTAGAAATGCTGCTGAAAGAGAAAATAGTGAGGTTTCTGGAATCCAGCGGATTACAGGATCCGAGGCAGCATGGATTCACCAGAGGCAGGTCTTGTCAGACAAATCTGATTGATTTCTTTGACTGGGTGACCAGGGAGTTGGACTGAGGGACAGCCCTAGATGTGGTGCATTTAGATTTCAGTAAAGCCTTTGACACTGTTCCTCACAGGCGACTTATAAACATACTGAGCACCCTAGGGATGGACCCTAAAGTTACTGCTTGGGTTAGAAATAGGTTGGGTGGGAGGCGACAGAGAGTACAGGTAAATGGAGCTCACTCTGAGGAGAAGGATGTTAGCAGTGGTGTGCCCCAAGGATCTGTCCTTGGTCCGATTCTTTTTAACATCTTTGTTAGTGATATAGCGGAAGAGCTGTCGGGTAAGGTTTGCCTTTTTGCGGATACCAAAATCTGCAATAGAGTAGACACCTAGGAAGGTGTAGATAACATGAGGAGGGATCTAGCTAAGCTTGAAGAATGGTCTAGAATCTGGCAGGTGGGATTTAATGTTAAAAAATGTAAGGTCATGCATTTGGGCTGCAACAATCCAAGGGAGCAATATAGTATAGGGGGTGAAGTACTTTTGTCCACTAAAGAAGAGCGGGATCTGGGTGTGGTTGTGTCTGATGATCTTAAAGTAGCTAAACAGGTAGAAAAGGTGACGGCAAAAGCTAGAAGGATGCTTGGGTGCATACGGAAAGGAATGGCTAGCAAAAAAAGGAGGTGATAGTGCCTCTGTATAAGTCTTTGGTGCGACCTCATTTGGAGTATAGTGTGCAATTCTGGAGACCGCACCTTCAAAAGGATGTGAATAGGATGGAGTCGGTGCAGAGGGTGGCTACTAAAATGGTTAGTGGTCTTTATTATAAAGCATATGAGGACAGACGTAAGGATTTATTTATTTTTATTTTTATTTATTTATTTAGCTGTATTTATATTCCGCTTTTCACCGGGTCAAAGCGGTCAATTGGGGGATACATTTAACAGGAGGGGATATGACACACATACGTTAATACTTACAGGGAACAGGGAATTTTAATATTACACCTTAGAGGAAAGGCGGGATAGAGGTGATATGATTGAGATGTTTAAATATCTCCGTGGCATAAATGTTCAGGGGGAGAGCCTCTTTCAATTGAAAGCAAGTTCTGCTACGAGGGGACATGGGATGAGGGTGAAGGGAGACAGATTCAGGAGTGATTTGCGGAAATATTTCTTTATGGAAAGAGTGGTGGATCCATCGAATAGTCTCCCAGTGGAGGTGGTAGAGATGAGGACAGTAACTGAATTCAAAAAAGCATGGGAGAAACACAGAGGATCTCTAAAGGAAAAAAGGGGACTGTTGTAGTTGTTGATATGGAAGGACAGACTAGATAGACCATGTGGTCTTTTTCTGTCGTCATATTTCTATGTTTCTATCTGTTGTCTACCCCATCCCACACCCACAGTTTGTCCTTCACCTCCCCCACCTCTGTAGCCCCCATCTGCCCCCACCCTATGGTCAGCTTCTTTCCCCCATCCCCATCCCATATCCAGCCCCTTCTATGCTCCTCCCATGTCTAGCATCTGCCCTCCACTTTGACACTCCCTCTCCCCCCACCCAGCATCTACTCTCTACCGCCATCACATATCCCCAATCTGGCCTCCACTACCCCTACCCTGTTGCCACCATCTGCCCTCTGCCCCCTCACCTCATGGCCAACACCTCTCCACCACCCCATCCCATGTCCAGTATCTACCCTCCATGCTAACATTCAGCATCTCCTCTCCCTGTCTAACATCCCCCCCCCCCCCAGCCTGCTACTCCTGCCCCTCTCAGCCTCGTGGCAGCCAGGGCCAGTGTTACCTTTTCTGCTACTCTAGGCAAGTTATTGCTGTGCTACCCCCACCCCCAGTCCAGCCCACCCTACCCTACCCTGTTGATTTTATTGGAGCCCTTCACAAGCCTCTCTTTTATCCCAACATCACAAACATTTTCTGAGGAGTAGCTTTGTTAGTCTAGAGTAGCAAAAGCGACAGAGGCAAGTGGCACCTTATAGACTAGGGGTTCTCAACCCATGTGTCATGCATGTAAGTCATGAGGAGTGTAAAGGCTTTGTGTGTCATATGGAGTGTTGTCTTTGTGTGTCATATGGAGTGTTGAGGGCTTTGTGAATGTGTATGTGTGTGTCTGTGTGTGAAGGGGAGCATCAGAGGCTATGTCTGTGTGTGCATCTGTGAATGTGTCATGGGGATTGCATGCATGTGTCTGTCATAGGGAGTATCGGGGTGATGCATGCATGTGTCTGTCATGGGGAGTGTCAGGACTGCATGCATGTGACTTTCATGGAGTTGTTCAGGGCTGTGTGTTAGTGTGCGACATGAGGTCTTTCAAAGGCTTCGTGCATCTGTGTGTGTCATGGGAAGAGTCTTGGACTTTGTGTGTGTGTGTCAGTGAAAAGGAGTCTCAGAGGCTATGTATATGTAAGTGTGGGGCTTAATTTATAGACAAAAAAGAAGTGGCACTGTGGGCAGGAAAAAGGATGGAAGTGACCTGTAGGTGCAGGGCCAGGGCTAGAAGTGTTTCTACTTTTGCCCCTCCCCATATTTCTGCACTTGGTCTCACAACCCTACTCATACCCGTCACCTTGTTTTAATCTCTGGTTAATTTCTTAGTCTACTATCCCCCCAGCAACCTCATATCCCCACTTGTCCATCCTATCCAGTCCCTGTGTCGTCACTCACAATCCTACCAAAGTCCTAAGTCCCCACTTACATGCCCAATATCCAGCCTATGTTAGTCCTCCTTCTATTTTCTTACCCAATATTAGATTGTCCACCTAAGCCCAAGTCCCTGCTCTCCCACATCCTCATGTCCTCAGTGTCCATCCTTCTACCTCCTTTCCAATACTTATTAACCCTTCCTTTCATCCTCCAGCATCTGATTTTATAGCCTGCCCTCTCAACTTCCCCTGCCCCTTCCCCTTCTTGACGCGCGTGTGCACGTCAAGCCACCACTGCCACCAGCTCAGATGTAAGAAGCAGCAACGGCAGCAGGCAACAAGTTTGGAAAAAAATAAAAGCATTGGGTCTCTGTGACTTAAGCATGTTCAGAAATTCCTGCAGTTACCGTCCCCTTCTGACACAAACTTTGCACCAGAAGGGGACAGGACAGGTGGGACCTTCCAAGCGTGCTGGAGTCAAGAAGACTCCACACTTTGAGAAATTATTGTCACTGCAACCAGGGCCGGCACAACCTACTGTGCAAATTACGCACTTGCATGGAACGGCAGCCTTGAGTGGGCAGCACGGTCAGCACAGTGAGCTGACCAAGCTCGGTTGTGGAGCAGGTGCGTGGCAGAAAGTACAGTTATTTGGGCTCAGCAGTGGGTGGAAAATCATCACGGGACTTTGCTGCTTTGAAGCCTATGCATGTGCTGCACGTCTGACATGCAGTGTGTGCATGAGCTCCAAAGCCCCACTTTGAATTTTAGGAGTGTTTGAAAAGGGTCACGTCCACGGCACTTCCTGCACCGCGATTGACTCTGTGAATGGTGGAGCCGGGTGAGGCAGGAAGTTGAACTTCCTGTCTCGCATGACTCCACCATTCACCGAACCGATCGCTGTGCAGGAAGTGCCATAAACCTGACCCTCTGAAAATGCTCCTTAAAATCAGTGCAGGGATTTGGAGCTCATGCACACACTGCACATGCAGCACATTGGTGCATACTAAATCCAGCATCAAACTTTCCCTGGTCGGTTCCATCATCAGTTGTCTGAGCAATGCTTTTTGGAAGGCATCCACAATCTTTTTACTTCTTTCCAGATTTGCAGAAGAAATACTCCAATTTACATCTGGTAGGTTAAAGTCACCCAATATGATCACTTCTCCATTCATAGCTACCTTTACAATATCAATGATCAAATCTCTTTCCATTTCCTCAGTTTGAGTTGGAGGCCTGTAGACTACACCAGTATGGATGATAGTGCCATCTCCTCTTTCCAACACAATCCACAGAGCTTCTTCTTTTCCGCACAACCCCTGCATTTCAGTGGCTTTAATATTGTTTTTTACATATAGGGCTAGTCCTCTTCTCTATCTCTTCTAAATAAATTATAGCCTGCTATGGCTATATCCCATTCATGTGACTTGTTAAACCATGGTTCTGTAATGGTGACAATGTCCAAGTCCATTTCCACCATCAGGGCTTCCAGGTCAGGAACTTTGTTGGCTAGACTTCAAGCATTTATGCTCATTGCCTTCTAGCTATTGTTGGTTGGCTTGCTTGTATTTTGTACAGATTTTATTCCAGACTCCTCTTCCATCTTGTCATTGATGTATGGATTAATGTGATGACTATTACCAATGTTACTATGTTCTTGCTGGGAGTGACATCCTGAACTTGTATTTTTCCCATCCATCACCTCCTTTTCGTAGTTTAAATGCTTGTCCACATATTGCCTGAAACTTTTGCTTAGGGTCTTTTTTTCCTGCCAGAGAGATGCAGTCCATCACCACAGTACAGCCTCTTGTTCCATCTATTGCCCCATTTGCCTGTATATCTAAATCCTTCTCGTTTACAAGAAGTTTGGAGCCACATATTAAAGTTGGTTATGTGATACAGCCTCTCTTCTCCCTTATCATGAACAGATAGAACTTCTGTTAATGCTAGTACTGACAGTGGGTTTGTTTCCTTCCCAAAAGCTGTTTTTTAACCAGGTCATTTGTACCTAAGTGGATAACAACATCAGTTTTGGAATGCTTACTTTCTGCACTGACTGTGTCAACCAACAATTTGGTTTGTATTCCTGCTGGCTGAAGAGCCTGGGAGGCATTTGACCATCTTTTGTCCCTTGGACTGTGTTCCTAAGTTAATCCCCCTGATGATGGAATCTCCATGTAGTAACAGGTTCCTGTTTTGTAATTTTTTTCTTCATGTTTGGTGCATTATCAGTAGATTGGGCATTAACCTTTTCATTTAAGGCCACTTCAGTTTCCACTAATTGGGCACTCTTTTTCCAGGCAGAGAAGGCATTATGCAGGGTTACCTCTTGAGGGAGAGGGTGTCTCCATGTTACAGGTCGCAACCTACCAGAGTCCACTGTGATCCATTTGTTCATGGATTTTTTACTTTTGGGAGCTACTACTACTACTACTGAGCATTTGTATAGCGCTACAAGTCGTACGCAGCGCTGCACAGACATGTAAAAGACAGTCCCTGGTCATCAGAGCTTACAATCTAGTCAAGACAAACACAGAAGGTGTAGGTAGGTCTAAAGCAAGAGGAAAGAAAAAAAAGATCAGGTGAGTCAAGATCCAAAAGCAGCAGCGAAGAGGTGGGTTTTCAGCCTGGATTTGAAAAGGGTTAGAGAAGGTGCCTGGAGTACAGACACAGGTAGTTTGTTCCAAGCGTAAGGTGCAGCAAGGTGAAAGAAGCAAAGTCTGGAGTTAGCAGTAGACGAGAAGGGCACAGATAGAAGCAGTTTGCTAGAAGAGCAGAGTTCCCGAGGAGGGTTGTATGGAGAGATAAGAGAAGAAAGGTAGTGAGGAGCCACAGAGTGAATGCATTTATAGGTCAGCAGGAGACGTTTGAACTGGATGTGGAAACGGATAGGGAGCCAATGAAGTGACTTGAGAAGAAGAGTAATATGGGCATGACGAGGCTGGAGGAAGATTAGCTGCGCAGCAGAGTGTTGAACAGATTGAAGGGAGAGAGATGATTCAAAGGGAGACCAGCAAGGAGTAGGTTACAGTAGTCAAGACGAGAGGTGATTAAGGAGTGGATAAGCATTTTAGTAGTGTGTTCAGAAAGGAAAGGGCGGATTTTGCTGATGTTATAGAGAAAGAAACAGTATGTCTTAGCTATCAGATGGATATGTGTGGAGAAAGAGAGAGAGGAGTCAAAGACAACCCCCAGATTGTGGGCTGAGGAAACAGGAAGGAGTACAGAGTTATCCAGAGAGACTGAGAAAGGAGGAAGAGGAGGGAGGTTTTAGGGGGAAAGATAAGAAGTTCAGTCTTGGCAATGTTCAGTTTCAAGTGGCGATGAGACATCCAGGCAGCCCATGTCAGAAAGGCAGGCAGAGATCCGGGTCTGGATTGCCGGAGAGATTTCAGGCGTAGAGAGGTAGATCTGGGAGGGTAGGACTAAATGGCCAATTTTTCCAATGGAAGAAGGTGACTAGTGGAGTACCCCAGGGATCTGTACTGGGTCCGCTACTTTTTGACATATTCATAAATGACCTGGAAAAGGGAATAACGAACGAGGTTATCAAATATGCAGATGACACAAAACTGTTTAAAGTTGTTAAAATCCAAGAGGACTGTGGAAAACTGCAGGAGGATCTGGATAAATTGGAAGACTGGGCATCCAAATGGCAGATGAAATTTAATGTGGACAAGTGCAAAGTTATGCACCTAGGAAAGAACAACCCACACTATGGTTACACGATGCAAGGTTCCACATTGGGAACCACCACCCAGGAAAAAGATTTAGGAGTCATCTTGGATAACATGTTAAAACCCTCCACCCAGTGTGCAGCGGCGGCCAAGAAAGCAAATAGAATGCTAGGTATCATAAGGAAAGGAATGGAAAATAAAACAAAGGATATTATAATGCCTCTGTAAAGTTCTATGGTACGATCGCACCTTGAATATTGTGTGCAATTCTGGTCGCCGTATCTTAAAAAGGATATAGCGTTATTAGAAAAGGTACAGAAAAGAGCCACCAAAATGGTAAAGGGGATGGAAGGCTACTCCTATGAAGAGAGGCTACAAAGATTAGGGCTCTTCAACCTGGAAAAGAGACGGCTGAGGGGAGATATGATAGAGGTCTATAAATTAATGAATGGAGTGGAACGGGTAAACGTAGATCAATTGTTTACGCTATCAGAATATAGAAAGACTAGGGGACATGCAATGAAGCTACAGGGTAAACTATTTAAGACAAATAAGAGAAAATATTTTTTCACTCAACGTGTAATCAAGGAGGATGTAGTAAGAGCTGTTAGTGTAGCTGGGTTTAAAAAAGGTTTGGACAAGTTCCTGGAGGAAAGGTCCATAAACCATTATTAAAAAGGGACCCAGGATATCAATGCTTGACCCAATACAAGCATTGTGGAACCTTTGTCTTTTGGGGATACTGCTAAGTACGTATGACCTAGATTGGCCACTGTTGGAAACAGGATACTGGGCTTGATGGACCTTGGTCTGACCCAGTAAGGCATATCTTATGTTCTTATGAGTCATCAGCATACAGATGGTACTGAAAGCCATGGGAAGAGATAAACGCACCAAGGGACTGGATGTAAAGAGGGAAAAGGAGCGGACCCAAGACAGATCCTTGGTGTACACAAACTGAGAGAGGGGTAGCAGAGGAGGAGGAGCCACCAGAACACACACTGAAAGAGCGATGGGAGAGAAAGGAGGAGAACCAGGATAGTACAGAGCCCCTAAAACCAAGTGAGGATAGGGTATCGAGGAGAAGGTTGTGGTCAACAGTGTCAAAAGCACCAGAGAGGTCAAGAAGGATTTTATTTTATTTACATTCTCTTATATACCGCACTATTCTGCATCAGTGTGGTTTACATTGAACAAACTGAAATTACATTGAACAGGGCATTATAACTTGGAGATAACTATTTTACAGGAAACATGGGCTATGGAGGGTTAAGTGGCTTGCCCAAGACCACAAGGAGCACCTGTGGGACTAGAAACCTCAGTCCTTCTGGCCCAAGGTTGCTGTCCTCTAGTGGGATTTGAACCCCTGACCTTCCGGCCTGAAGTACCTTGCCCCAACCACTAGGCCATTCCTCCACTCCATGGATGAGGATAGAGTAAAGGCCCTTGGATTTTGCAAGGAACAAGTCACTGGAGAATGGCAAGAGCCGTTTCAGTAGCGTGTAAAGGACGAAAGCCAGACTGTAAGGGATCCAGGAGGGCATGAGAGGAGAGGAAGTCGAGACAGCGGCGGTGAACCGCACATTCAAGTAGTTTAGAAGTGAAGGAGAGAGATGGGTCGATAATTAGGACAGGTGGGATCGAGGGTTTCTTGAGAAGTATGACCACAGCATGCTTGAAGTCTGCAGGGACATTTCTTGCTGCTCCCAAAACTTTGCTACCTGAGCAGTGGCGTAGCGTGAGTTGTCAGCACCCGGGGCAAGGCAAGTAATTTGCGCCCCCTAACCCGTGGATTTTAGCCGCCGGGGAGCTTCTTTGCGCGGGGGAGCCGACCGTGATCCTACCCCGGGAGGGAGCGATCGTCAGCACTGACCTCGCTGAGCCGGAGTCCAGGGAAACGAACAGCACAGCAGCAAGAGCCCGACAAGCATGGTTAAACGCCCAACAGCAGGGAAGAGGAGGAGATCCGGAACCAGAAACTCGCGATGCCGCCCTGCAGCTCCGCCTTCTCGAGCGCACAGGGCGATCCGTCCCCAACCCCAGCTTTACATTGAGATCGAGGGGCGACGACGCGATAAACAGTCCCCCTCCCACCCCGCCCCGGCAGCTTGTGTGAAATAGCTACCTAGAGGGGGTCAATCGCATCGCCTGCGCTTTGTTGCCGAGGGTTTGCCAAGAACAATGCGACTCCCAGGACTGCGGGCTCGAGGGCTATAGCGCAAACCTCTTTGCAGTGCCACCACCAGATGGCGTACGCGCCAACATGTATCATAGGGACCTGCCTTTCCCCCTCATCGGCAACAGAGAGCTGCGAGTGCGAGCGCCCCCCCCCATGTTGCGCCCGGTGCGGCCGGCCCCCCCTGCACCCCCCACGCTACGCCTCTGTACCTGAGGCAGCAGCCTCACTCTGCCTAACGACTGTGCTGCCCCTGCCTCTGTCCCCACTACTGGAATCAGGGACAGGCTGCCAAAAAAGTAGCAGTCGGGGACAAAGCCCTAAAATTGGGGGCATCTGGTAACCCTACTAATGCATGCAGATTTATCTCATGCATATTCATTGTGGATATCCTGAAAAGTCCAGGCTATCCACAATGAGAAAAACCCAATTAGCTGTGGGTCACCAGGACAGGTTTAGGAAGCCCTGACTGACAGCTTTGGGTTTCTTGCATCTAGGTCTTACGTCACTAGTCACTACTTTGTTTTTCTGAATCCTTTTTTCATGAGGTGAAATGCCAAGAAGCTAAGGATATTATTAAACACAGCTTAACATTCAAAAGTAACCACTTAGCATTCAGCTAAGCAATATTATTACCGCAGAAACCGTTTCCATAGGAAAGGACAGACTGAGATTTGGGAAGAAAAAAAAGGGTAGAAAATCATTTAAAGAAAACCATGGGGAAACGTCTTCATGTTGTTTTTACAAATAAACTGCTCTTTCAGTGGGTAGTTCCGGGGAATGCACTTCTCCGTATTACTGCGTCACTGAGCCTCCTCCCCCTCCCTCTAGAAACGGGCGCATTAATGAGCGTGGCACAGAAGCAGCAGCTGGATCGTATTCGTTATCTGCCTCGAGCAGCAGTCCCCACGTAGGTTTCCCAGAAGCAGCAGAGGGCAGATAATGACGTTGACAGAGGATGCGCGAGATCCCCCCGGGCGGGCCTCTTACCGTGCTGTGCACGTAGTCCATGGCATCGCACACGTCCTGCAGGATGCTGTAGAAAGACATGAAGAGATTCCCGTAGCGGTAGCCCTGGTCGCAGCTGTCAAACAAAAAATGGTAACAGGCAGGAAGGAACACAGTATGGTATGCGGTGCACAGTAGTATAATCTGCTCCTTCCTCACAGGGTCAATAGATTTTTGGGTAAGTCCCTTTCATTCTCTTTCCATGTAACCTCATCCGTCCCATACAGACACTCCTCTCCCCTCCAGAGTTTTGGCTCATTTAAGTTTGACATTGTTTAGTTTCAGCCATTGTCAAACCTTTCCACAATTTCACCTTTCTTTGACTAAAGAATGCACGTCCTTAAAAATAATTTCATTAGTTACGGTGTGGGGAGAGAACTGAACTGTTTATAAAAGCAGTTGTTTGCAAACCCCCTCAGACTAATACTACTTTGGAGGATATCTGAAGGTTTTACCTGATGTATTGGGGAGAGTTTGATAAGAAATCCACCAGGCAGGCATAAAGATAGGTCTCTGGAACAACAGAGAGAAAAGATTACATCCCTGGAATAACAGGAGTGGTGCTTGGTTCTTCTATATATTCAGAGATGCGACAAGGAACCCAAATTTAGAAAGGCAAAAGGCCTCCTGGCATGGCTGGAGCTACCCATTAGACAAACTAGGTGGTGGCCTAGAGCACCAGCATTTCCAGAAGGGCCCATTGCCGCCACGACCTTCCCTCTCGGACCTACAGCAGCGGCCAAGACCATACCAAGCTAGAAATTCTCCCTGTGACCAATGAATCTGGTGCCCTCTGACAGGCTGGTCCTAGAATTGGTTCAAAATGATGGTGCCCTAGGTGAGCCTCAAGCTTTATACCCCCTCTTGCTGTCAGAATCTGTTATTTAGCTTTGAATGCCCTGCTTTTGCTGTCCTCTAGAAGTTGCTGCCCAAGGTGACTGCCTAGTGGTTGGGCCAGCCCTGGCGCCCCCTTCCCCGAACCAATCACATTTAGTAACTCACTCTTTCTGAGTTGCCTAGAGGCCCAGTGACGATATTAACGCCTCCTATTTTTTTAATTTAAAGTTTTATTTTAATCTTCAATTAGCGCTTCGTTCTGTGCTTGCATCCTGTGCAGCCGCACTACTCACACAGCCCTTGGTATGGCTCTGGTAGCGGCAATGCCTTTAAAACAGCAACGCAGCTTCGAGGCTTTGGGTAAGTGCTCATTTTGACCAGCTGCTTCTGCCCCCTCCAATGTAGACTTCCTGTTTGCATGGGGGCACAAACAGGAAGTCTGCTTCAGAGGAGACAGAAGTGGCTGGTTAAAGCAAGCACAAACAGCAATTTCAGCGTCGGAGGCTTTGGGCAGGCCCGTCCACCCACTAGGCAGATCCCGGTGAGCAGCACACCATGATTTTTTTAAAGCAGCTGCTTTGTGCCACCATTTTGGTGCTCACAGCAGGCCATGACTTTGGCATGAAACCATGACCTGCTGCTCCTGCCCCCTCCGATGCAGCTTCCTGTGGGAGAGGGCAGGAGCAGCAGGCCATGTGTGCGCATGCGGGCACTGAAGCGCATGGCCTGCCACGGACACCAAAACGAGCACAAAGCCGCTGCTTCAAAACAGAGCCATGTGCTGCCCCTACCTCGCTCACAAGATGAGAAGCTGGAGTGGAGTGGGGGGCGGGGGGGCAGCGGGGGCTTTTGCCTGAGGTGGCAGAAACTCTTGGGCCAGCCCTGCCTGTGGAACAGGGCCACAGAGAACTACAGTTACTCACTGCTACCAAATCAACAATCAAGCAGGCTTGTAAAAGGACAATAAGCCCTATCAATTTAAAGGGTCATTTTTATGCAGGTAAATAAAAATGGCATTTGAAAATCACCCTTCCTCCTCCCCTCGGCCTTGGTGTGTGTAAAAGTACAGGCACTATTACTTTACCTACAGAGAAATGTGGGCAGGGTTATATCTGGAGAGGAAACATAGGCATGGGAATTCATTTTGAAATCCTCAAAGGATTCATCTTGCATCTTTCTCAGTCACGGGGGAGATAAGGTGAAAGGATTAGATTCCTGGAATCTCCCTGGAGAGTTTCTTCTTGAAAGTGAGTTACTTAATGACTCGCAACCCTCCCAGGCACCTTGTAAACTGCCCTCTTAGAGAGTAATTTTTCAAAACGTTTTTTATACATATATCCTGTTGTACACATGCAAATGCCCTCTTTTATAAGATTACCTCACAATTAAAAGTAGACAGGGTGACAAGAAGGTGCATGCTTTTACACGACCCAAGAATTGGCGTGTTCAGGAGAGGAGTTTGGGCAAAGAATGGGCAGAGTCCCAAAGCATGTATATAGGACCGTAAGTTATAAAATATACCTACGCACATACTCCAGCTGCATCCATTTACACCAGCTCCTGAGCCGCTGTAAATGTATATAACCATACGAGGTGGTGGAAGTCCTTTTTCTTTGGGGTGGGGGGGCCCCAAGCACTGCCCCAAGCTCTGCCCTAACTCTGCACCACCTTTCAGGCAGAAACCCTTCCTGTTCTGCCCACGGGGATCCGATCTCCCACGGGCAGATAGGAAGGGTCTTTGCCACGATCATTGCTTTTCTTCTGCTTGCGGAGGATCCCCCCAGATAGCCTGCCAGCTGCAATCAGGGCAAAGACCCTTCCTGTTTGCCTGCGAGGATCCGATCTTCCACAAGCAGACAGGAAGGATCTTTGTCATGATTGCGGCGGCTCTTCTTTTTCTGCCCACAGGGGATGGGATCCCCGCAAGCAGCCTGCTGCCTGCCATGCTGATATTTTTGGTGGGGGCCAGGACCTGTGTGGCCCACCCCTTTCCAACACCTACTGTATGTAACCATAATTTTAGCCATGATTTTGGCTGCTTTTGTGATATTTTTTTTATAAAGACATATAGGCACCCTTGTGTCTTTATGAAATAGCCTCAAAGCAGGCACGCACTCCCAACCAAGGTGACCCATAATAAAATTGCCCTCTTAGGGGGTAGTTTTATAAACCATTTTCACGAGCGAACCCTGTTTTCTTTGTGAACAAGTGGGAAATAAGTCCTCAGAATGGGTGATGTCACTGACGGAGCCCCACACAGAACGATCCCCAGCTTCCAAACGAAGCTTTTGGGAGGTACACCGTGCATGTGCACCTGCCTTCTCACCTACTTCAGCACCAGTCTTCTTTTTTTCAGTGGAGCCCCTAGAACGGGTTCCTGCAGTCTGGAAAAATGTTTGATTTTTCTGGCCCTTTGGGCCGGGATTTTTTTGTCTTTCCTACCTGCCTATCCTCGGCTTAGTTGGTCTTCTGACTTTGTTTTTTTCTTTATTTTTGTTTTTTTTCTCACCTTTTAGCAACATTCACCCTTCGGGGTTGTTTTCCTGCCCACGGCAACTCTCCAGTTTAACTTGGCCATGGAGGTATTTTTCAGCATCTAAGCCAGCTGGTGATTTAAAAAAATGTATCAAGTGTGGCAAGACTATCTCAGTCACTGACTGCCACTTCTGGTGCTTACAATGCCTCGGACCCAATCATCAGCCAGCATCATGAGAGCTTTGCCTGCAGATGATGCACCAAGGACTGAAGAGTCAGAAAAAACAGGAGTCGTCCCTCAGCTCATTGGATTCAGTATCCTCAACCTCGACCCCATCGTCCATGCCCTCCAAGACTCTTGAGACATCTAAGAGAGAGGAGTTCATGCCCAGGCGGAACACAAGGGCCTGAGTGGGGAGGTGGTTCTGGAGGAACGCCCTAGAGCTCTCAAAGCTCACTTGGTGGTGGTTATGGCCTTGCACAATGCAGGCTTTGTGGCACCGAGCGTGTCGTCACCATACTCCATCCAGTCTTTTCTGGAGATCCATGCTCTGCCCACTGAGGTTGGCGCATCGGGTGGCAGATCGGAATCGACACTGGTTCCCTGAGCCATCTCCATGTCCATCATATCAGAGTCCGATGCCCAAGAGTACTAGTGTACCAGCCGACACGGGTGTCGCCGGTATCCATCCTCTCCCCACCGAGAAGCATGCAGCACGAGGAGACCCGGCACTACTACTTCTTATTTCGGAGTCTGAGTAGGGATCGACTGCTTCGGACCTATGGTCCCAGACCTCCCATTCAACCCATCACCTCCCCCCAAGCAGCGCATGTTGCCTCCAGAGGACATGGTCAGGGAAATGACCGAGGGCAGAGGAACTGGAGCTCCTCCACTACCCAGGGAAGCAGTGATGGTTCCCGTGCACCATGTCCTGCTGACTACTCGATTCCCTATACCAGTCCAGAAAGCCCCGGGATTTGAAAAGCCTCAGTTACATCACAATTCTATCATGGTGGAGTCGGCCTTGAAGCGTGGCTAAGAGCGCCAAGACCCACTCATTGGTGCCAACAGGCCAGGAGGCCCAAACCCTGGACTCCTTCAAGAGGTTATCAGGATTACATGCTGGTTGCCCGGGTGCTGGTTATTAGACCTATATGAACATGTTCCTCAAGGACATCATGCTGGACCTCACAGACTTTGCCGCCCTCATCCACGAGGACTGTCACAAGGCCTTCCGGGCCTTGGTGGCCCATGGTAAAGACTGCTCCAAATTCATGGTGTAGGGCACCTACGATGTCTTTGAGACCACAAGCTGGGTGGTACTGTGGGCATCTCTGCTTGCTGGATGGCATGGCTGCAGTACTCTGACCTGGAGCAGTGGATCCAGGACAAGATACCATAAAATACCTTGGAGTCATCTTGGATCAACGCCTGGACATGAAATCTCACATAGGCAATATAGTCAAAGCTGTATATTTCAAGATCCGTACGCTCAGGCACCTGCGTTCCCTACTGGACCCAGGCGACTTCCGGTCTATATATCAGGCGCTAATCCTACCCCATTTCAACTTTGCCAATGCCATCTTACAAGGTCTCCCTCAATCCACACTCAGCCCATTACAGCTGGCTATGAATGCTGCAGCAAGGGTCCTCCACAATGCTTCCAGAAGTGACCACGTGACCCCTATTCTGAAGCAGCTTCACTGGCTCCCTATCCACGGAAGGATTACCTTTAAAACCTTACTCCTATCATTCAAGGCCATCAATGGCCTATCATCTTTTTCACTCATGGAACTCATTCACACAGTGCCCCCAACAGGTCCAGAAGAGCAACAGCAGTTAATTCCCTAATAACCCCGAAGGCATTGACAAAATGCAACAGTACAACGGCGAATAGGGCATTCAGTCTCTATGTCCCCAAATCCTGGAATGCTCTACCACCCGACATTCGGGCCATCGCTGATATTTCACAGTTCAGGAAGGCACTCAAATATCACCTTTTCCTCCAATACTACCCAGTCAGCAATTAAACCTAGGTAACCTGACCAAAGAAGTAACCATAGCTATTTCTGAGTTAGCACCAACACCCAGAGTCTGCGCATACTTCCCTCAGGTTATAGTTGCCTTCAATGTTGTTCAGTGTAATTATTTCATGTAACTATTTCATGTATATAGTTCACCCCTGTTATCCAAGTTATACTGTAGTTATCCAAGTTTATACTCCTGTTCTATGTAAAATCCAAATAGCCTGTTGCATGGGTCATTTTGTTATAATGTAAACCGCGCTGATACTGAATAGTGCGGTATATAAGAAACTGTAATAAATAAATAAAATAAATAAAGATGGCCAGTGTCCCCTGCCAAGGGGAGAACCTCTGCAAAAAACTGGTAGATGGAAAAGCGGAGGAGCTCAAGAAAACATGTGACTCTCTTTGAGGCTCTCCAGGAAGACAGCAGATCCCGCGTGGAAGAAGCCTCAGGTTAAGAAGGCCTTCTACCTGTGCTCATGCCGGTATTGCCTGGCCGAGCCTCGGGTTCACCCCAAGGCACGGACCCCCCCTGGCAGCACCGGAAGAAAAAGACCCCGAAGGCGCAACCTGCCCCGCATCTCAAACCAGGGGTGGGGTTTTAATGGTTCCTCCGGAGCATATTTTTATTTATTTATTTACAGTCTTTTTTTTTATACTGCACTATTTGACATCAATGCGGTTTACATGAAACAGAAACGTATATGGTGCAGGGGACTGTTCCGTATTTACAATAAACAGATGCTTAAAACTTGGATAAACTGGGGTAACTATTTACATATAGGCTTCATATTAGGTCCTATCATAGATTAATGATGGTGTGTTGCTGTATGTGAGATGGTTGTTGGTACGCCTATGTCTAGGTAGTGTATGAGGAAGAGGTGGTATTGTAAAGCCTTCCTGAATTGTATTAAGTCAGGGATTGCCCGGATGTCAGGTGGTAGGGCATTCCAGCATCTGGGTGCGCAGAATCTAAATGCCCTGTTTACTGTTGCCTGGGTGCATTGAGTTACTGTCTTAGGGATGAACAGTGTGTTTATTGCTGCAGATCTTCTGGCCCTGTTGGGGGGGAGTCATGTGGGTGAACTCTGAGAGTGAGGCGGAGGAGAGCCCGTTGATGGCCTTTAAGGTGAGTCTGCTGTGGATAGGGAGCCAATGGAGCTGTTTCAAGATGGGCGTCACATGGTTATGCCTGGAGGCGCCATGTAGCACTCTGGCTACTGTATTCATTGCTAGCTGGAGTGGACACAGCGTGGCTCGTGGAAGCCCTTGTAGGATCGCATTGGCGTAGTCGAAATGTGGGATGATCAGCGCTTGATAGATTGTCCGGAAGTCGTCTGGTTCTAGCAAGGAGCGTAAGTGTCTGAGAGTCTGGATCTTATGATAGACTGCTTTTACCATGTTGCTAATGTGCGCTTTCATGTCTAAGTGTTGGTCTAAGGTGACCCCAAGGTATCAGATTGTGGACTTGGTTTGTAGCTCCACTTCCTTGACTTTTAGGCAGGCTGAAGGGATGAATTCTTGGTTCTTCGTGACAAACAGAACTTCTGTTTTCTTGTGCTGTATTCGGAGGTTTGGGGTCTGGAGCCAGTTGGCCACTGCGTCGAAGCAGTCTGTTAGTGGGGAAAAGTCTGGAAGGTCAGTTAAGAAAGGCATGTAGAGTAGTACAACGTCGGCATATATCAGGCAGTTAACCTTGAAGGATCGGATGAGGTTACAGATTGGCTGCATGTAAAGGTTGAACATCAGGGCGGAGAGGGAGGAACCCTGTGGGACGCCCTGCTTCTGGTGGAAGGGTTCTGATGTTGAGGTTTCTGAGTGTACGTGCTGTCATCTGTCAGACAGGTATGATTTGCACCAGTTTAGTGCTGTGTCACAGATACCCTTCTCTTCAAGCCGCTTCAGGAGGATCTCATGGCTTACCAAGTCGAATGCGGCGGCTATATCCAAGAAGACGAGGACAAACCCTTGGCAGGCGTTATCGATTCCGGTAATTATGTTGCTGAAGAGGGTAGTGAGTAGAGTTTCCACACCATGGGATTCCCTGAATCCATGTTGGCAGGGGTCCAGCGGGGCAGTGTCGTCAATGTGGCATTGGGCTTCTATTTCAATTATTTTGGCTAGTAGTGGTATGCTCGATATAGGTCTGTACGATTCAACCTTCTGAGGGTTGAGCTTGTTATTTTTCAGCAATGGCCTGATGGATGTGTGTTTGAGGCTTTGGGGGAACGAGCCGGTTGCGAAAGACAGGTCCATGAGTCTGGCTATGAACGGGCTGAATTCGCTATGTAGCTCTTTTATCCAGAAGGCAGGACGGGTCCGTCTGTGCCGTGGAGGTGTTGATAGAGGCGATTGTGTGTTTGATGGGCTTCTTGGAAGGGGTGGAGAAGGTGGTCAGTAGTGTTGTGTATGTTGGTTCTTGGGTGGTGGTGGGTACTGAGGACTTGTTGGTCTGGCATAGCTTTGATTGCAGGAAATCTGCGAATTCTTGAGGGTGAATCATACTTGATTGTTCTGGTCCCGGTTCTTTTGTTAGGTTCTTGACAAGGTTGAATAAGTCATGTGGTTTGCTTAGTGAGCGTTTCAGAGTATCGGTGTGGAATTGCCTTATTTTCCTTGTGATTGCCTCACGGTGTTTTGCCAGATGACTATTATATGCTTTCTGGTCTGCCGAGGAACGTGAATGCTGCTAGCATCTTTCAAGCTTCCTTAGGCAGAGGAGAGATGTTCTTAACTCATTGGAGTACCAGGATGCAGTGGCTCGTTTCCTTGGAGGCTTGCTTGTTTGATGGAGGGCGTTGTGCAATGGTACTGAGGCTGTTATTCCAGCTGGAGATCAGCTCGTCGAGGTTAGGTGTTGTCAGGGCAAGGAGTGAGCGGGATTGGGTCAGGATAGTTTCCTTGTCGAAAGGTCGGAAACCCCGTGATGGTGTCCTGGTGGTGCTACTCGGGCTTCTGGAGTACTTCTGGTGGTGGCCCGATATTGGTATCTGGAAGTTGATTAGCTTGTGATCGGACCATGGTATCGCAGTGAAGGACAGCGAAGGGACGTGGGCATTTTCAAAGGCTGTTTGTGGGGCGAATATCAGGTTCAATATGTTTCCTTTTACGTGAGTGGGTTCATTGATTAGTTGCTGGAAAGCTAGTTCCTTGAGGGCTTTGAGGAAGGCTATGGCTTGTGTGTCCTGCAGGGTTGGTAGATTGAAGTCCCCTAGTGGCCAGGTTGGGGTGCGAGGGTCCAAGATGTTGCAGGCAAGGTCGATTATCGTTGAGAAGTCGTCAGGGGAGGCTGATGGTGCTCTGTACATTAGGTTGATGGAGCAGTATTTGTTGGCTATGGTAACTGTATTGAGATTCATTGTGCTGGATGCGCTGATGAGGTGGAATTGGAGGTCAGTTTTGGAGAGGATGAGTACTCCTCCACCCCTTTTGCTGTCTCTATGGCAGCTGTGTGTTGAGAAGTTGCTGGGTAAAAGGTGGTTGAGGAGGACTGCGTCGTCACTGGATAGCCATGTCTCTGTGATCAGGAGTATGTCGAGGTCAGGGAGGGGTATCAGGTCAGAGATCACCGGCCATTTCCTGCGGATTGAGCGTGCATTTATGAAGGCACATTTTAGGTGTTGGGGCTGTGGGCTTTCCTTCGGCTTGGCTTTTTTGGTGTGTTGGAGTGCGATGTGTAGTAGGCACTGGTGGGGCGTACGGGTGACTTCCATTGACCTGTGATGAGAGGTACTGTACCATCTCCTCTCGTGTCTTTGTAGTATTGGTATGTGGTTGTGGGTAGGTGTTAGGGCTAATGTGTTACTGAGCCATCCAAGGAGAAGGTAGCTGCTGACTATGGCAGTGAGGGATGGGGCCATTGTGGTATCTGTCCTGTTGTGCGTGGTCAAGGGACTCTTCTGGGTTGGCCGGAGGGTAGGCGGAGGCGCTGCTCTCTTACAGGCTGTTATGCGAATATTTAGTTACCCTAAGTAATAGCCTCTAGTATCCCAGAGGGTAACACCAGTGTGCTGCTCCTTAAAGCACCATAACCTTACAGGCAGACAACAGTATTATAGCAGGCACAGTATCTTATAGGAAAACAGTAGTATGGCAAGTACAGTATCTTATAGGCTGTTATGTAGCTACTAAGTGGCACAGTAACACTGACAGATTTAAAACCTACAGGAACAGAGTCAGACCGGTAACATAGGCATGTAACAGCATTACTTGTGTAAACATCTATGGCTCTTATGCATGGTCGAGACAACTATGTTCTGGGTAAGCTCACTAGGTAAGGGTGGTGCCTGGCTTAGTGTGTTCCATATGGTGTTCTATCGTACCTACTTTGCTGACGGTGTTTGTGTTCTGTTGCAGCTTTGGCTATGTCTGGAGCTGGTGGCAAGCTTGGCCTACGTTGATCTGTGTTCCTGATGCTCGTTCCGCGTGCAGGTGTGGATTCTGTTGGTTCTCGGTGGGTGTTTTCTTCATTGAGGACCCCGCCTAACGGCCACGCCAAAGGGCCCTCTGGCGAGGCCCTCAGGCGCGGGCCCGCCTGGCATGGGCACGCCCGATGGCGCTCTCTTTAAAACAGGAGTGGACTGCCCCGATTGGGCAGAGCTGGAGCTGTGCAGGCTGCCCTGATTGGGCAGAGCTGGGGCTGTGCATAGCCAGCTGACTGCTGTCCGCTGGGGTACCCCCGCTCATTCATTTCACCCACCAGTGGCCTCTTGTCACCTCGGACACCTGAGTGTTGCAGATCGTGCAAAGTGGATATCGGCTACACTTTACCCAATTGCCGTCCCATACTTTCCTGGGGAGTATCTCCTGGACCCCGTGCATCGGAGTCTACTGCAGGAAGAAGTCTCCACTCTGTTGACCAATCTGGCCGTCAAGCCGGTGCCCCTGGCTCAGGTTGGGCAGGACTTCTATTCCCAATACTTCCTGGTTCCCAAGAAGACTGACGGGTTCTTACCCATCTTGGACATGTGAAACCTAAACCAGTTCCTAGTGCACGAGAAGTTCAAAATGGTCTTGCTGGGGATGCTGCTCCTGTACTTACTACAGGGCAATTGGCTATGCTCCTTGGATTTAAAGGATGCATATATACACATTCTGATGCTACCGAATCATAGACAGTATCTTCGGTTCGTGCTGGGAGGCCAGTACTACCAATACAGAGTACTTCCTTTCGGGCTGACCTCAGCCTTGTGGATGTTCACAAAGTGCCTGGCGGTTGTGGCCGCCTACTTTTGGACGATGGGGCTCTTCAACTTCCAATACTTGGATGACTGGTTCATCAAAAGTCCCATGCCAGATGGCGTACGATAGTCTGCCAAGCTCACCACTCAGGTGTTCAAGCGGCTGGGCTTCATGATCAAATACCTGAAGTCCCACCTCCAGCCCACACAATGGCTGGAATTCATTGGGGCCCTCCTCGACACCACGCGGGCACGGGCCTTCCTACTGGCCGATCGCATACAGGCTCATCAAGGTGGCGGGCAATGTGCAGTGCCTACACCACACACTGTGGTCTTTGGGATGCTGCGGGTCCTCGGCCACATGGCTGCCGTGGTGCATGTCAACCCCCAAGCCTGTCTCTTCATGTGGCAGGCCCAGTGGACCCTGAGCCTGCAATGGAAACAGATTACGGGCTGCCTCCAAGACCAGATCATGGTCACTGCACCCTTGGTGAAGTCCCTTGATTGGTGTCTGGAATCAAGGAATCTGCTGCAGGGCCTACCATTCCAAGTGGTGGCCCCCTGCAAGATGCTCATGATGGACGCAATCATGCTCAGCTGGGGGGTGTACCTGGATGGGCTATGCATCCAGGGCCTGTGGTCTGCGCATGAGTGCCTGCATCAGATCAACTTCCTCAAGCTAAGAGCAATCGTTAATGCCCTCTGCATCTTCCGAGCACACCTGACCAATCAGGTGGTCCTGATCCAGACGGACAACCAGGTGGCGATGTTCTACGTGAACAAACGGGGGCACAGGCTCATACCTCCTGTGTTGGGAGGCTATTCAGCTGTGGAGGTTCGCCCTGCTCTGTCATGGACCTTCGGGCAACTTACCTACCCGGCCAGCTCAACAGTCTGGCGGACCAGCTCATTCGGGTGATTCAGCTACACAAGTGGACCCTCAAGAGATCAGTGCTGCTCCGGATCTTTTGGGAGTGGGGCACTGCAGTGGTGGATCTCTTCGCCATGGTGCACAACATCCAGGTGGCTCGGTTCTGCTCCTGGAGGCTGGCCAGCGACCGCCTGGCCTCAGTTGCTTTCTGTATGCATAACCCCTAATACCACTCGTGACGAAGACCCTCCTGAAGTTTCAGGCCAACAAGGGCTCAATGATACTCATTGCCCCATACTGGACTTGGCAGTTGTGATTTCCGCTGCTGCTCTAGCTCTCACAGAGGGTGTCTCTTTGCCTGGGCTCAACCCCAGATCTCCTTGCAGGAGGGCGGTTCCTTGCTGCACCCTTGTTTCTGCTTATTGGCTCTCATGGTCTAGATGCTGAGAGGGTAGTCCTCACCAATCTGGAGGGTATTACCGACATCATCCAGGCATCCCACAAGGCCTCAACTTGCAAGGCCTACATGCTAAAGTGCCGGAGATTCACCACTTGGTGCACAGGTAGGGCACTGGACCTTTCTCCTGCACCGTGGACCAGCTGCTGGAGTACCTTCTGCACTTTTCTGGCTCTGGCTTTGAAGTCCAGTTCAGTGCGAGTTCATCTCAGTGCAATCAGGGCATACCATTGTAGTTCTGGAGGGGGGGAGCACATCTCTGCCCAGCCTCTGGTGGCTGGCTTCATGAGGAGCCTGCTCCTCTTGAAGCCCCTGATCAAGCCTCTGACGGTGGCTTGGGACCTCAACATGGTACTCGTTCAGCTGATGTGGGCTCCTTTCGAGCCACTGGACTCATGCTTCCAGGTCAGAAATAAGGTCCTCTTTCTGGTGGCGGTAATGTTGGCATGGCGCATCAGCGAGCTTCAGGCTCTGGTCGCTCACCCCTCCAAACACCAGGTTTCACCAGAACTGGGTAGTGCTCCGCATGCACCTCGGCTTCCTGTCAAAGGTGGTCTCGGCTTTCCACCTCAACCTGTCAATTGTCTTACTGACTTTCTTTTCCCAGCCTTATGCAAATCGTGGTGAGGCAGCTTTGCATACACTGGACTGCAAGCGTGCACTGGCCTTCTACCTGGAGCACACAAAGGTGCACCGCCAATCCACCCAGCAGTTCATCTCCTTCGACCCAAATAGGCTGAACATTGCTGTCTCGAAGCGCACGCTATCCCTCTAGCTAGTGGACTTGCATCACTTGCGTATTCTCAGACTGGGTTAAGCTTTGAGGGTCACGACACAGCTCACAAGGCCCATGCGCTGGCTCTTTCGGTAGCCAACTCCCGTTCTGTTTCCGCAGAGGAAATCTGCAAGGCTCCGACATGGTCTTCAGTCCATACCTTCACAGCCTATTATGTCTGGATGGGGATTCCTGACAGGACAGGAGTTTTGGCCAGGCCGTGCTCCAGCATCTCTTTGGGTCTTAGAGTCAACTCCTGCCCACTGGCCCTTCTATCTGTCCAGATTACCTGCTCAATATTCCCCCAGGTCGATGTCTGCTGAGGATACTGAATCAGATGAGTCCCTTGGTGGGACTACCTTTCTGGTCTTTCTGGCTTCTCCAGTTCTCGTTGTCCAGTTGGGCTGTTCTCTCCTCGGATTCTGGTAGGCTGTAGCATGCGAGTCCCATATGTGAAGATTTATTTCCTACTTGTTCACAGAGAAAGCGTAGTTACTCACCTAAAGCAGTGTTCTCCATGAACAACAGGAATGTGTTCTCCCACCTCCTCAGGGAGTTGCCTTTTTTGGCTCCTGCTATGTCATTATATTGGAGAACATAATGCTGTAGCAGGCGGGGAGGCAGGCACACATGCACGGTGTACCTCCCAAAAGCTTCCTTTGGAAGCTGGGGAGCATTCCGTGCAGGACTCTGTCAGTGATGTTGCCTATTCTTGCTATTCATAGAGAACACCTACTACAGGTGAGTAACTACGCTTTACCTGCAAAAAAGGGCTTTTCTAAAATACTCCAGGGTAAAGCACTTAAAGTAGCCCCAAAGAATGTTCATGCCTACTTTATTATGACTTGAATGAACGCATGCTTAGGGGAGTAGTTTGGGTAGAACATGGGCGCAATTATGAAGTATGTATGTATTTTATAAAACACGCAAGTATCAACGTGCATTTACACCAACTCCCAAGCAGCTGTAAACAAAGTCAGATGCATTTTACCAGTTTATGATTGCAGGTTTTATGAGTGTTTTATAGATATATAGGGGGATATTTACTAAAGTGTGGTAGCTGTGAGTGTGGGGTTTAGGACGCAACTAAAACGCAGTTTGGCCACATGGTAGCTGGGAGCATATGGTCATAAGGCTCCTGTGCTAAATCCACCGCACATCCGGAGCAGCGCATGGAGTGGAATTAAGGCAGAAAGTGGGCAGTGACAGCCACGCACAGCTAGCGCAGATATGCTAGTGGCGCTGCAAGGCTGGAAATACGCTCCTAGTACAGGTGCAACTACTGTCTGCTTCCTACTAGGTGGTAGGTGTACCCACTGTCCAGAGTGATGCCAACACGTGGTATGGGCTTGCCACCCACCCAGGACAATGCCCTGGAACCTCCTAATATATCTAAGGGTACAGTGACCATGTTGGGGACAACTAGGCAGTCACCTAGGTTGAAGGCCCATGGGGAGAACACCATAGATCCTGACAGCCACATAACCCCCGCAGAGCCTGCAGCTGAAGCAGCATCCCTGCAGGGATGCTAGCCACACACATACCTTTAGGGCAAAGGAAAGATTCCCAAATGTGCTATCAAAGTAGGCAGTTGCACAAGATCACTGTGGCAGAAGTGAAGCACTGCAGGCTCTTAGAAGGGGGCCATGGGGCTGAATGCAACCCTAGTGTGCCCCAGAACTGAGCACTAGCCTGCATACAACGGAGACAGAGTTACACCCATGGCCCTAGACCCCATGCCATTATCTAATTCAGTGCAGATACATGCAGAAACTTGAATGGCAAACATATGGCTAAGGGAGTGGGCCTGCTACACCAGCCCCTTCCACCTCTCTGCATGGAGATTGGGGGGAAGGACATGTCAGGACAGCCACTAATGGGTAGACAGCTAGCACTGGAGAGGAGTTGGACCTTGTGCTCAGCTGAGCCATATAGCCAGGGTTGGAGATCCTTGGAGACAAGGGATGGGGCATTCAAATGAGGAGATGCACACAATGGGAAATGGAAGCCCTGGTACATCATTGTGCAGCCCATCATCACCTCTCTACACGGGGAACTATGTAGTGGTGTGTATGTGCACCTAGGGTGCTATGCAACTGTGATGCCTTCTGTTCCTGGAGGCGGGGGGGGGGGGGGGCAAAGCCCCTCACCCTGATTAAAGGAAGACGTGTCTGAGGCCTACTGGCTCATGAGTGGGTGTTTTTCTTTCTTTATTACTGAACATGGTCTTGCTTGATTGCAGGTCTTTGCTCCGTGTTCTTGCTGTTTCTGTAGGGTTGTCCTGTGGTATGGCCCCCTCCTGTGTGAGGCAAGACCACAGGGGTGACTGGGCCAAGAGGGCTGCATCTGGCCATTGGTTCCCCCACATTTGTGTGGCCTACAGGCTATACCTACCTACCCCCCCCCCCCACCCCTCCTCACTAACAAAGGTAATATGCCCAATATGTCAGAGAGGGAACCATACAGAAATCTAGTAACCTTCAACTTCAGCCTAAGTAATTGGGCGCCTTGGGTGCCTCAGGGAGAGGGCCATGTGCCCGTTCCACATGGAGGGCATTGCTGACATTCTGTCTGCACTCATATGTAGGGAGGAGTAGCCTAGTGGTTGGGGCAAGGTACTTCAGGCCAGAAGGTCAGGGGTTCAAATCCCACTAGAGGACAGCAACCTTGGGCCGGAAGGACTGGGGTTTCTAGTCCCACAGATGCTCCTTGTGGTCTTGGGCAAGCCACTTAACCCTCCATTGCCCATGTTCCCTGTAAGTATTAGTGTATGTGTCTCATATCCCCACGTGTTAAATGTATCCCCCAATTGTGTTGTGACTGCTTTGATTGAAGGATAAGGCGGAATACAAAACTGTCTAAATAAATAAATATGGGACCCCCTGATCCTTCAGATGATGCATTTGTCCCCTATCCCCACAGAAAGAGCCACAGCAGGGTCACTCTGCATGTGTTTGCTCTCCTGACTTGCATGCCCTGCTCCTTATACTATGTCCCATAGCTATGGGCTATATAGCTGGCTGTGCCTTTCTCGAGTCAGCCCTCTCTATTCTACACGGGAAAATGTTCAAGGACCTTTTTGTGGTGTTGGGGGCCATGTATTGCTATCTTTTGCCTCTGCAGTGGTTTTGCTTCCTACTGTTGCCCATAGCTTCACAACAGGTAGCAAGCATTAGCAAGACATGTGTAATGAGCACCTTCACAGTACACATGTGCTACAGTCATGCGTTCCCTTCTACCATGCTAGTGACACAACTAATGCAACAGTGGCAGCCTACTGCAGCCACACCACCTGCTTCCACCATGGCTGCTTTACCCTGCTGCTTGCGGAACTTTAGTAAACATGCCCCATAGACTCCTATGTTGTCTTTTGAAATAGCCCAAAAATGGGTGCCTACATGGACTTTCTACCCATGCAGCTTGTTGCAAAATTATCCACTTAAAGCACAAACTGCCCAGATCTTGCCCTGTGCTCCATTTTGCATGCATCTTGGGATGGATGAAGGTATTCCTGGAAGGATTGCAGACATACCAACATTCTGAACAATTTTAAGGAGTAAAAAGGGCAGTACTTCATTTCCTGCTAATGTTTGCAGGAATCTGGGAACTTTCAGAGGGAAAGTAGTGAAAAATTAGTTGTTTTCTCATTCTAAAGAGGGCATCCTGTTAACTGGGGACAGCTTAATCTTTCACTAAAACCCAAGAGGAGTCTTGTATATCAGGCACATTATTGGTACTGGATAAAGGAATTTCAAGCATGAGCATCCATTGGAAACCAATGGTAAGTGCTTGGAGCAACAGATTTGCAGGAGGAAGTGATATCCTACAGTTCCTGGACTATCGCTATCTGAGCAATGATGAACATAACACCTAAATCCAAAAATAAACATTACCAATTTGTTCATGGAATCAACTTTTCACAAGTCTTTATTTTGGGGGCAATTAGGATAAGTAAATATGATGACTACAGGGACATTGCTGGCTTCTAGTTAATTTTCATTTAATTTAAAACCCTGTTCGCCCATCACTCATTGCACATGGACTCACCCCATTATTTAGCTGACTGTCTAACTCCCTACATCCAGGGCAGACACAAGGGTTTCTGCACCCCAGACAGAACCCCTGGCTGTGTTGCCCCCCCCCCCCCTCGCTGAGCCATGCTGCCACCCCCTGCTGCTGATTCTGCCTTCGGGGGAGGGGTGATGGCAGTGGCAGCAGGGGGGTGGCAGCGGGAGGGGCTTTGGCACACATGGCCTGCTGCTTCTGACCCCCCCTCTGACACAATCTGTTGTGCCAAAGCATATGGCCTGCTGCGGGTGCCATGCTGTGCCACCCAGAGAGGTCTGCCGCCTATCCTGCCTAGTGGATGGACCGGCCCTGCCTACATCCTTAAACGATGCTTGCATTCCACACAAGCAAATTGACTTACTGTTCCTTCTTTTTTCACATATACATTCTGAATTCACCATTTGCTGTTCTGGCCCCATCAATATGGAATTCCCTCCCTCCTCTCTTTCAATTGGAGCATTCTTTTCTGAAGTTTAAATTGGAACTAAAAACCTGGCTATTCTAGCTAGTGGCATTCCAAGCCTACTTATCACCCAGAGTGGGCACTCTTTCCCCCCCCCCCTTTCTGCACTCGGCAAAATTACTATTATTTCTTTTCAATAAATAAAGAGCAAAAGGAAGGCGGGGCCGGCACCCGGAGCAGACCGCACCACTGCCCTGCCTTTGGTATGCCACTGATTCCATCTTGCCTTTAAAACAAATTACTAGGGAAAGATTGGCAGACCAGGAGCTGACACATGGGCCCATAGGCCCCTCTTTTCCTTTGCTCTTTATTTACTGTTTTTCCCTATTTGTTTTCTATAGATCCATTTCCTCAAGGCCTTTTTATATTTATTTTTATTGTATAATTGTTGCTTCTTAAGTAGTGATATTGTACACTGCCTTGGCATCCATTTGATGCAAAGGTGATTAAAGAAATTCTGTATTAAACATTAAGGGAATCATTTTAGAAGCTCTAATTCATGATTTGTACATCTAAAAATGCCCATTCAGACATGCCAATCACATCCACACCCCAAGAACCTTTTTATAATACACCAATTTTACACATGTCCAGTGCTATCACGTCTGTTATGCAGAGGCATGTCCAGGGTGGAGATGAAAAGATCCATGTACATGTCCAATTTCAGAATGGTGCTGCATGTTTAAAACTACCAGCAGACAAGCCAATATCTATACCTGCCCCTTGGCATGAATAGGAATCTGAAAAATGCTTGTTCCTTATCGTTCCTCCAATTCAGTCCTCCACCTCTGGGTTGTGTACCTCCTCCTGCAGCTTGGAGACTGGGCATGTCAAAATCGTGACATCACTGGATGTAGCCTGCTGGTCTCTTCCATCAGCCCCCAGTGTGTCCAGTCTCCATGCAGCAGGAGGACGTAGTGAGCCTAAGTGCTGGGCTCACTTCAGGAACACATAAGGAGCATTTTCGTTAGGGTTCAGTTTTACAATTTGATTTGGTCCCTTTAAATTAATTTCTTTGAATTTCCGGGGGGGGGGGGGTCACCCTTACAAAAAAAAAAAAAAAAAAAGCAGCCGGCTGCAGCCTATACTATTCTTTTCTCTTTCCCTTCATTACCGGGACAGTAAGAGGTTCAGATCTCTCCCCCTAGGCTGTATGGGGGAGAGCTCTGCCGGACTCACTCGCACACGCTGGTGGGGTGTTTAGAATTCAGTTTCCTGCGGGACATCAAGGAGTGCAGTCCCGGCCAGCAGAACAGCTACCGCCACGGACATCGCTCGCAGCAGTGCTGAGCGACATCGCGGCTTGCAGGGCTGTGCCTCTGAGGTAGGACAGCGTTTTTTGCTTGTTCAGTGAGCCGACAGCATGGGAAAAAGGTCTTGGGGACCGCGCAGCGGGTCGCTGAATCGGTTTGTGGTAGTGCGGCAATTTTGGCGCCAAATGGAGCTAGAAGACGATCGTGGCCATTTTCCTTTCTTCCCATGCACTGCTAGCCATGTGGCGGGCCTGAGAACGGCGGTTCTCATGCCGGAGGGCCCGGCTCGGAGTGGGCCCGATTCAACGTGGTTCTTTAATGAGTTTCTGTAATATTAGGAGTTTTAGGGGTTCTCTGAGTTCTTTCATTTGTTGGTTTTCATTTCTCTGATTTAAAAAAAATACAGAAAATTAAATAGATAAGGGAAAATAACCAGGGAATTAAAAAAAAATGGGTATCTGTTTTATTTTTCCCGGATTTGTGAACAAGGAATTGCAGGTAGGCCATAACTAAAGTCATCTCGCCCGCAGTGAGTTGTCTGCGGTACTCGCAGAGGCACCGTATCTGACACCGGTATCTGCTGAGGCTGCGCAACAGTGTCTACTAGCGTAGAACAGCAAATGGAAGATAAAGTAGTTCCAGAGTTGCGCGGTCTCTCTACAGCAGGCAAAGGAGAATTTCTGATGGAGGCCCAGTCGGTGCCCTGCTCGGATATGCCACTGAGCCAGACCACTGCACAACCAACGTTGTTATCGGGATCGCCGCTCAGGGGTTTTTGTCCAGACTTTGGGTTTTTTTGGGGTTTTTTTTTTCAAAATCTGTTTATTGATAACATATGGTACAATAACAAACAAAACAGCCAAACAAATACCCAATCATATACAATAGCACCTCCCGGGTAGGGCTGTGTCTTATCCACCACCCTGGGAGTATAGCGGCAGCAAACTAACTAAACACAGTTTCATACCTGATACACCCAATTTCCCCCCCCAACACCCCCCCCCCAAAAAACAGAATCACCACAACCGTCCCAAGCTAAGAAGCACCCCCCTCCCCACCAACATTATCCAACCTTAAGCACCTCACTACGGATTCTAGGCCCCAGTTTTTGTATATAGGGCATCCAGACTAGCAGAAAGGTGGCCCGTCTCCGGGGGTGCCGCTGCGCACTCCTCCGTTCCAGAAGCATAAACTGATGCAGGCTATTGCGCCATTCACAAAACGTAGGGCCTTTGGGTTCCCGCCAACGGTGAAGAATAGGGCCCTTACCCACCAGACAGGCCTTCCGCACCAATAATCCTTCCATCTGCCCTTAGGGTGGAGTGGTCCGATCCGATCCAGAATTACCGACAACCCCGACCAGCTGATCCGCTGTTGTAACAAGCCGCCCAAATACTCTCCAATTCGCAACCAGTATCGGCGGATAACTGGGCACCCCCACCACATATGGCCCAAGTCCTCCTGGGCACAGGGACATTTGGGACACCCCCCATAAGTTGTAATGCAGCTTCGCAGCGCTCTCCGCGGCGAAAAGTGGGCTCGAAGAATGCACTTGAATTGAATCTCACGCCACCGGGCCCCCTCCACCAATTGCGCAATCCGACCCAACGCGCCCTGGACAGAGCCCGAGGGTATCTCCCGGTCCAGGTCTCTCGCCCAAGAACGCTCCACCGCCGCATAGTCGGGGGGCGGGTCAAGTAGATCCAACCTCCTCTTTAACAGAGCTACAGTCGGGGACGACTCCGACCCCAGGGCAAAAAATTCAAGAATCTGCGCTGAGTGCTCCACATGTAGTTCGCGCCCGGGCAGCGCTCCGATGTAGTGAGACAGTTGCATATATGCAAAAACGGATTTCCCAGGATCCAGGCCATATTCCCCACAAAGTACCTTCAGAGCCTTACATCTCCCCTCCTGGTCCACCACATGACCTATACGCTTTATCCCCAACTGCTCCCAAAGCCGAAAAGATCCCGAGTCGGTTCCCGGAGTAAAACAGACATTTCCCCGCAAAGGTAGCCAGCTAGAGACCTCCGTGTTGCACCCCCAATATCTATTTAGCTGTTGCCACGTACGCTGGGTCGTCTGTATCAAGACGCTACTTGTCAGGCGAGCCGGCAACACCACCCGCTTCAAATGCAACACCTCATCTAGGGTTTGCGGCGCCACAAAGGCCTCCTCTAAGGCTCGGGGTGTATAAACCTCAGTGTCCCCCAACCAATCGGCGAGGTGTCGGGCCTGACAAGCCAAAGCATACTTCCAAAGATCTGGGACCCCCACACCCCCCGACTTCCACCCCCCTCTCATCCGGGCCAACGGGATACGTGCTCTAGCCCCCTTCCAAAGAAACCCCCGAATTTCCCTCTCAATACGCCGCAGATCCTGTCTCAATAACCAGACCGGTAATGTTTGCAGCCAATATAGCACCCTGGGGAGAACCACCATCCCCAAGGCAGCTACTCTCCCCAGGAGGGACAATGGAAGGGGCGCCCACGCCTGTAACTGCGCTCTAAGCTTAGAAAAAATGCGCTCAAAGTTCGCTTTATAAAGCAGAGAGGGTGACCGGGTCAGCAAAATGCCAAGGTAAACAAAAGACTCTGCGGCCCAACGAAGCGGAAAGTTCCCAAGCCAGCTCTCTTTCAAGCTCCCAGCCACATCCAATGCCTCCGATTTGTCCAGGTTAAGCCTCAAGCCTGCAAATCGGCCATAGAGGGAAAACTCCTCCAACAGCCGGGGCAACGACTGTCGAGGCCTCGTCAGATGGACCAGCAGGTCATCCGCAAAGGCCGCTATTTTGAACTCATATAATCTGATGCGTACCCCAGAAATACCTGGCAACTCCTCTATTCTCCGTATCAAGGGATCCAAGGTCAGCACAAAAAGCAAGGGGGAAAGTGGGCATCCCTGACGCGTGCCCCTCTCCAAACTAAGTTTCTCCGATAACACCCCATTACATAGAATTCCAGCTGTGGGGTCCGCATACAATAACGCCACCATCTTACAAAAGGAGTCACCGAGCCCGTAGTAAGGCAAAAGGCACTTCAAATAATCCCAATGCACTTGGTCAAACGCCTTTTCCGCGTCAAAACTGATTAACAACGACGGCAATTTGCGTTCACGCACCCACTCAAGAGATGCCAAGATTTTTTGCAAACTTCGGACGGCATATCTCCCCCTAACAAAACCGACTTGGGAGTCATGTACCAGGTCTCCTAAAACTGAAGCAAGTCTATCCGCCAAAACTTTAGCCATCACTTTGAGGTCAAAGTTCAACAGGGAAATTGGCCGATAGGATGACGCCTGAGTAGGATCTTTTCCTGGCTTGGGTATTAAGGTAATGTGGGCATGATTGAGGCCCCATTCAAATCTGCCCTGCGCCACTCTATGGTGATACAGCGCCACTAATGTCGGAGGCACGAGATCTCCCAACACTTTATAAAACTCTGCCCCGAACCCATCCGGGCCGGGCGCTTTACAGCACGCGGCTTTCTGTATGACGCTACGGACTTCCTCCACCGTAATCGGGGCATCCAGGTACGCCCGTTGGTCCGCGCTCACTTTCGGCAGGTGGAGCTCTCGTAAGTAACTCTGCATAGCCATAGGAGACCCCTCACGCCGCGTGTAGAGCTGCTGGAAAAAGGATCGAAACGAGCAGGCTATGGCCTTTTTATCCCTCTGCAGCCTCCCCTGCTCATCCCAAAGTGCTGCAATCAGTCGAGGTGCCCGACTGCCTCGCAGGCAGCGTGCCAGAAGTTTCCCCGGCTTATCCCCAAAACGGTAAAGTTGGTACCGATAATACATGTGAGACTTTTTCGCCCTCTGGTGCAACAGCTCATTGAGAGATGTTTGCAGCTCCCAAAGTCTGCGCTTATTTGCTCTACTGGGATCCCCTGCACATCGCCTCCGGGCACGAACTACCTGTTTCTCTAACTGAACAATTTGCGCTGCCCGCAATTTGCGCCTCCGCGCAGCATATTCTATAATATTACCCCGCAGCACAACCTTGGCCGTCTCCCATAGTAATTCCGAATCTGCTTTATGCTGCTCATTATAAGTCATGAAATCCTGCCAACACTGCCCGAGGTGAGTGCGAAAGTTAGTGTCATGGTACAATTCCAGGGGAAACCGCCAGATACGCGTTGACATGGCCGAGCCCCCCCATCGAAATTCCACCCAGACCGGGGCGTGATCAGATATCGCGGAGGGGGCTATTTGCGCATCTGTGACATGTTCAAAAAGCCTCTCCGAAACCAAAACATAATCGATGCGCGCACTGGAGCCATGGGCCCTCGACTGATGAGTAAAATCTTTCTCAAGTGGGTGCAGCAAATGCCAGGGATCCACCGTCCCCAGATGACGACGACAGCCCACACAGCACTTTAGTAGTCGGGGAGCGCACTCGTTCGCTCCCACCTCCACACGTATCCAGCTCCATATCCAGCACCCCGTTCAAATCCCCAGCCAAAATCAGAGGAACATCCGGCATCTGCTCCACCCGAGAGGCCAGTCGGGCGTAAAATGCCCGATCCAACACATTGGGTCCGTACACGTTACCCAGCACAGTGGGCCGGCCCTCTAAGTATCCATATAGCAAGATATATCTACCCTCTGGGTCTGAATACTGCTGCTCCAGCTCAAAACGGACCTGCTTACTGATCAGAATGACCACTCCACCCTTTTTCCCTTTAGCTGGGGCACCCCAACTCTGCCCCACCCATGTTTTCCGCAATTTAGCATGCTCATCGGCCGTCTGGTGGGTCTCTTGCAACATAGCAACATCACATTTCAATCTGGCCAAAGCCTGCAACAGTTTATACCTTTTGATGGGATTCCCTATTCCGCAGACATTCCAGGAGACTACCTTCAGGGTGGATCATAGTCGAACAGGTTATATTTATCCAGTATGCTGTAGGAATCGGGTAGGACCTCCCCAGCCTGAAGTCCCCCCCCCCCACCGCAATGAAATGCTTCCTTCACCTACTCTTGTGAACAACCCAGATTTCCATGGTGAATTCTGACCCCCACCCCTCCCAGCACAAACCCACCCCCTCCCACTCCCACCCCACCTACCCCCTCTAAATCAACCCCCCTCAGAAGACTCACAACACTCCAAAGTATCTGCCATGCAGACCTAAAACACTCTATGCCCCAGGCAGCCCCAAAAGGTCTCATCCCAGCACTACCAGGCCTGTCACTACACCACCCATCCCCATTACCACTCTGCCGACACTCTTCCCCCCTCTCCCTGCCTAACCCTATTTCCCCCCCTCCCTATACCAGTAACCCTAGGTCCTTCTCCCCTCCTCCCTAGAGAGCCCATTAAGGTCCCACTAAGTGCCCTTCCCCGCCACCCCCTGCCCCAGCAACGCAGCTGACCCCTAGGTCCTCACCAAACCCACCCTACTAAAGGCAAACCGAGCCCCATAAACCTACAGAGGACAACGCCACCAGCACCCTATAAAAGCCCCGTACCCCCCCCCCCACACTCACCAACCATTCAACCCCACACACACCCGCAAGTCAAACATCCCAAGTCCCGTCGGGACAAACAAAAAAACAAGGATAAAAAAGGGGAGAGGGGAGGGGGGAGGAGGAGAACAGGGGAAGCGCCCAAGAATCGGACTGCTCCCCCGGCCCACGCCGCTGGTAGATGCCATGCCCCGTAGGCCCCAACCATGGACAGCCGCCGGGGAGAAACACCAACCACGCTGCGATGGAGATCCTACGACTCCCCCCACCCGGGGAGCGGCTAGCCAAGCTCCCCGGAATGGTAAGAAAAAACAGTAGCACATGAAATAACAAAGTAGCAGTTATAGCAACAGTAGCAAAGAGGGGGGAACGCCGGATCCCAGCACCCCGCTCACAGTCCAGCCAAGTCCCGCTCAGGCTTCTTCTCTCCGTCGGCACTCAGCGCTCTATAGCAGCAAGGCAGTCCGCCTCCAAAAGGCTAAGGAGGGAGCGATGCCACGCTGGAGCAGAAGAAGAAGGCATTAAACACCTCACGATGATCTTGTCGTTGAAGGAGGTGTGTGATCTACCCGCTCCCGTGCAACGATCTGGTCTACATACGTTTGTGCTGCAGCTGCGGACTCGAAGGCGCGATGAACACCGTTGTGTGTCACATGTAATCGGGCAGGATATTGTACTGTAAAGCGAATCTTGGCTTTAATAAGCTGCTCACAAAGCGGTGCATAGTCCCTGCGTCTCCGGCTAAGAGCAACGGAATAGTCCTGCGCGATCCGAAGCTTAGCGTTGTTATACACTATTTCTCCCATCTGCCGGGCCGCCCGCAGTAGCCGCTCTTTCTGGGGAAAGCGCAAAAACTTCACCAGTACGATCCGGGGCCGGCTATCTCGGGCCTGAGCAGAGCCTACTCGGTGAGCCCGCTCGATGTGTATCGGGTCGTCCAACCCTGCATCCTTCAACAACACCGCTATCAGGGAGTCCAAGTATGATTGCAGGTCTTTATCTGCCACCGACTCCGGAACCCCCATTATGCGAAGGTTCTTTCTTCTGGATCGGTTCTCCATGTCGTCGAGCTTTGCGCCCTGCAACTCGGTTTGGGACTTCAGGTCTGCCACCTCTCTGACCAGCGTCCCCACCTTGTCCTCGGCCTGGCCAAGTCGGTCCTCCGCCTCCCGCAGCCGGCTCCCCAAGGCATCGACGGAGCTCTGTATCCCATCCATCTTGTCATGAAGGGCTGAAAATTGGGGGGGATAGGGCCGCTGCAACCGCCGCTGACACCTCATCTAGGTGAGCAGGGGCTTTCGGGGAACTTCCGCCATCTTACCGGTCACCGCCACGCGGTCCCTATCTCTTCGGGTGGACTTTACCGCCGTCGCCATGCCCCTCTCCTCAACACGAAGACCGGCTACTGGATCAGTAGATGCTTCTGTACTGTCCTCGCTACTACAGAGCTCGGTCCCACTTCTTTCAACGGTACAATATCGCCGGTTTGGGCTCGGGGGTTGCGGAGCACACCTAGGATGCGACCACTACTCTGCCCGCATCACGTGACCTTTCTGCACTAAAATCCAGACTTTGTTTTAATCATGCATCAAGCCTTCTGTTTAAGGCGACAGGGGAAGGTTCCTGAGCCCTTACCACTTCCTAATCAACTTGAGCAGGACAGTTCGATGGAGGTGACACGGCTCGAATCTGGGTCAGCATATTTGGCAGATGTACACTATGATTTGATCAGAGCATTAGCAAATAGTATGGCTTCATTGGTAGCTGCCCAGTGGTCCCTGTGGCTGAGGAATTGGGCGGCCGACGGCTCATCTACGTCACATCTCAGTAAGCTTCCCTTTAAAGGCAGGCTGTTGTTTGGGGAAGATCTGGACAAATTCGTTAAGGATTTGGGGGAGTTCAAGGGCGGTAGGCTCCCAGAGGACAAGCCTAAGCAGGGGAAGTCCATGCCGGCCTCTCGGGGCCAGTTTAGGGATTTCAGGAGATTTCGTACTTCTCGCTTAGGAGGTTCCCAAAGAGGAAGGTTTGCTTCTAGAGCCCAGGGGTTTTGTAGAGCAAGTAGAGGTTTTGCGGCTGCCTCCGCAGCGTCAAGTCGAAAACAACAATGAAGCGGGGCGGGTCTGGGTAGGAAGCCAACTGATAGGAGGGCAGCTTCAGGAGTTCTTTCCTGCCTGGGCCCAAATAACATCCGATCAATAGGTGCAGGAGATAATTCGAGAAGGATATGCTCTAGAATTGGCATGTCCAGTACTAGATTCTTTCGTACTTTCACCCTGTAAAAAGTCGGCAGAAAACGCTAGCGGTACGTTAAACATTAGATCGACTCAGAGTACGGCGTAGGTCGTTACTCCATTGATTTTGTGGTGCCAAAGAAGGATGGGTCCCTCCGGCCTATCCTGGACCTCAAAGGGGTAAATTGCTGTCTTCAAGTGCCTCATTTTCGGATGGAAACTTTGCGCGCGGTCCATCAAGGGGCGTTCTTGACTTCCCTCAATCTCACGGAGGTGTATCTACACATTTCCCATCAGGACAGCTCATCAAACGTTCCTGAGGTTTTCCCTCCCTTGGGGGCATTACCAATTCCAGGCATTACCAATTCCTAGCAGCAGCCCCACACACTTTCACCAAAATCATAGTGGTGGTGGCGGCAGCGTGTGAAAGGAAGGCATTCTGGTGCACCCTTATCTCGACGACTGGTTGATTCGGGCGAAGTCCGAGGCCGAGAGCGTTCAGGTTACGGACAAAGTAGTGAAGTTTCTGCAGAATCTAGGCTGGGTGGTCAGTCCGGCCAAGAGTCGATTGGTCCCGTCCCAGGATCTCAAATACCTGGGGGTACGCTTCGACACATGAAAAGGAGCTGTGTTTTTGCTAGCTCGGCGAGCTCAAGCACTTCAGCAGATAGTACGCAAGTTCATGTCCACCCTGGCACCATCGGCATGGAGCTACCTTCGGGTGCTGGGAACAATGGCGGCGACCCTGGAGGTGGTGCCCTGGGCCAGATGTCGCATGCGTCCGTTGCAGAGGGCGCTGCTTCGCTGTTGGTCACACCAGAGCGATTCGCTAAACAAGCGTCTTCCCTGCCCGCTTCAGGTCAGGAGGTCCCTTCGGTGGTGGATTTGTCCGGGACATCTGGAGGTGGGCCTACCCTTGGAGCAGCCGCAGTGGCTCCCATTGTTGACAGACACGAGTCTCGCAGGTTGGGGGGCACAGTGTGAACATCTCTATGCGCAAGGCACATGGACAGATCAGGAGGACCAATGGTTGATCAACTGTCTCGAGCTTTGAGCAGTGGCTCTAGCGCTGCAGTCATTCGAGGCCGCGGTGAAGCACCGGGCGGTATGAGTGCAGTCTGACAATTCCGCGACAGTGGCTTACATCAATCGGCAAGGCAGAATGGGAAGCATAGCCATGGAAGAGGAGGCAGGAGCATTGTTAGGGTGGGTGGAGCCCCGGCTACAAGCGATCTCGGCAGGGCACCTTGCGGGAAAGGACAATGTGACGGCAGACTTCCTCAGCAGGGTCTGGGAGGATGCTGGAGAATGGGAGCTCCACCCGGAAGTGTTTGCCCAAATAGTCCGCAGATGGGGGCGCCCGATTATGGATCTCATGGAGACCTTTCAGTCAGCAAAGATGAATCGTTTCTACAGCAGACATCGAGAGAGGATGTCGGAAGGGATCGATGCTCTGATTCAGCATTGGCCATCGAAGGGTCGTCTTTGTTTTTCCCCTGTGGGCACTCATAGGTGGAATGGTTCAACGCATTGAGGCCCATTGAGGAAGAGTAATATTGGTGGCTCTGGATTGGCCGAGACGCCCGTGGTATACCGATCTAGTTCGACTGCTAGAAGGGGATCAGTGGAGATTGCCGATAACGGAGGATCTGTTACTTCAGGGTCCGCTTTGAATGCCTCAAGTGGATCGGTTCTCGCTTACAGTTTGGCCATTGAAAGGGCGAGGTTAAGGAGGAAAGTTACTCTGAAGCGGTCATTGCGACCTTACTTCGAGCCAGAAAGAAGTCCACACTCGCTTATGTGCGCATATGGCGTCCGAAGTGGCGTCGCACCCATAACACTTCGGACCAAGCCACATACCTAGACCACTTAAACTCATCATGAAGCAATATGGGTCAAGATGAGAGCTCCACTCTGATCTACTTAGCCGCTTGCTAAGCAAACCACACGACCTCTTCAATTTGGTAAAATCATTAACCAACAAACCATCACCACCACAACAAGAACATATACAACCACAGTTATATGCCAACTATATTCAATCCAAAGCCGTCAAAACAATAACAGCCACCATACCAGAACCTACCCAGGCACCTCAGTATCAGAATCCACTCAATAAGCTTTCACCTCCATCTGCGAAAAGCATTGAAGAAATTGTCACCATTAACACCATCACCGCACCAAATGACCCATGCCCTGCACACTGGATCAGATCAATGCGATCTGAACTCGGCCCAATCATAGCTGCGATAGCAAATCTGTCCTTCTCAACAGGAATATTCCCACCTGCTCTTAAGCAGACATCCATTCGACCACTGCTAAAGAACAACCAGATGGACCCAAAGAAGGAGGAATCTTACCGGCCGATCTCCAGCATCCCACTACTAGCCAAAATTCTCGAGAAGGTGACTCAGAGACAGATTCAACAACATATAGACACCTCATCCCCCCCTAGACCCTTGCCAACATGGTTTTAGGGAAGCTCACGGAGTGGAAACCCTCCTGACCTCCCTAACCAACACACTCATCAGTGAGAGAGCCAACATCCAAAAAGGCATCGCTCTAATCTTCCTTGACATGCCGCCGCGTTTGATTCAGTCGACCATGATCAACTCTTAACTCGACTCCACGACAAGGGAATCCAGGGTCTTGCATGGGATTGGTGCAAGTCCTACTTAGAAGACCGATGGCAACAAGTTCGGATCGGCTCCAACACATCTGAACCTTTCCAGCAAAAACAAGGAGTACCCCAAGGCTCCTCCCTATCCGCGCTGCTCTTTAATATATACATGCAGCCAATTTGTGAAATCACTCACTCATTCAGTATATCCTGCCTCCTCTATGCTGATGATGTGCTGATATTCACACCTATCAACATCACCCTTCCCGATTATACAGCCTTAGTCGATTGCTTCAACGCAATAACAGACTGGCTTCTCAATCAGAACCTACGAATAAATTTCAAAAAAACCGAGACCCTAATCACCACAAAAAACAAAAACTTCTCTCCCCCTCCGACCCTAAAAGTAAGAGATGCAGAACTTCCAATCAAGCCAACCATACGTTACCTTGGTGTGACATTAGATCAGCAACTGAACTTCACAACGCACATAAGCCGCACTGTAAAGACTATTTACTACAAGATCAAGACCCTACGGCACCTGAGACCCATGTTGGATCCAGAGAATTTCTGCACAATATTCCAAGCGTTAGTTACACCCCACTTCGACTATACAAACATCATACTCCACGGACTTCCCAAGAATACCCTAAACCTGCTACAATTAGCTATGAATGCTGCCGCTCGCGTCTTGTGCGGAGTCTCAAAGATGGACCACATAACCCCCATCCTTAAGGAACTACACTGGCTGCCGATAAGTAGCAGGATCTCATACAAAGCCCTCCTCATCACGTTCAAATCCATTAATAAAATATCTCCCCCCTCAATCGCAGACTTACTCACTCTCACCCCTAACAATAGATCTAGGAGAACATTAGCCGCCAATGCCCTAATTATCCTAAGAGAAACCATAAAATGCACACAATCAACTAATAACAGAGCATTCGCGTTCTATGCCCCCAGATGCTGGAACAACCTACCCCCCAGCATCAGATTGATCAGTGACCTCAGGCAATTCAGAAAAGCCCTCAAGCACCATTTATTCCTGGAGCACGTCTCACAACCAAACGACTCACCTACTCCCTCCTCACAACCCAATCACTTAATATGAATTGCAAAAAAGATTAATTCACATAACATGTAATACATAACAGACAGACAGTTTTGTAATCCGGCAGTTGTACTGCCTCTGTTGTACATTATTGTAAATAATACCAAGCTATTTAAATGTACATAGTTACCCCAGTTCAACTCCTTGTTACTTCCCTTGTTATATGTAAACTCAGGTCAGATATGTTACTGTCCTAGAGTCAAATTGTTAACTGTAAACCGCACTGATAATAAAGAGCGTGGTATAGAAGAGCTGTTAAATAAATAAATATTTGAGGACTGGTGTTCGCGATGACAGGTTCGCGCAGCGACGGCCTCCGTTCCCGTCGTGTTAAGCTTCCTACAAGATGGTTTTGAGAAAGGCCTGGCAGCCAGTTCTTTAAGAGTTCAGTTAGCAGCTCTGGCTTGCTATAGAGGTAAAGTTCAAGGAGTGGCCCTGGGTTCGCACGGCGATGTTCTCCGTTTTCTTAAAGCGGTGTCTAGGCTTCGGCCTGCTCGCAGAATATTGATACCACCGTGGGATCTCAATTTGGTGTTGGGACATTAACTAAGAAACCCTTTGAGCCCTTACACCAGGCTTCGGTGAAGGATTTGACTTTAAAAACAGTATTTTTGGTGGCCATCTGCTCGGCAAGGGAAGTTTCAGAGCTGCAGGTGTTGTCCTGTTGGGAGCCGTTTTTGTCTTTTTCTAGGGAAAAGGTAGTGTTGCGGCCAGTTCCATCGTTTTTGCCCAAAGTAGTTTCTCCTTTTCACTTGAATCAGTCGGTTTCTTTACCAGTATTAGAATCGGCAGAGGGGAGCATCTCAGACCATAGTTTGAGACGCTTAGACATAAAGAGTGTTGCAGCAATATTTAAAGGTTTCAGAGTCTTTTCGCAAGTCTGAACGGCTATTCGTCCTGTTCAGAGGTCCCTGTAAAGGGGAAGCGGTGGCTAAAGCGTCTATTTCCAGATGGGTCCGGGAAGCTATTGTGTCGGCATATATTTTGCAAGGACGTCAGGTGCCAGCGGGGTTACGAGCTCACTCTACTAGAGCGCAAGCGACGTCATGGGTGGAACATTGTTTGGTTCCGCCGGTGGAGATCTGCAGGGCGGCCACTTGTCTCTGCACACCTTCAGTAGACACTACCAGCTCGGCGTTCTGTCTGCGAATGATGCCTGTTTCGGGTCAGCAGTGTTGCGATCCGGATGGAAAGGTCCCTCCCAATGATTATTGCTCTGATACATCCCAGAGGTGGAGGACTGAGCTGGAGGAACGATAAGGAAATAGAAATTACACTTACCTGGTAATTGTTGTTCCTTGAGGAACTCCAGTTCAGTCCTTAATCCCGCCCGGGGTTGATCAGTCTAGAGGTTGGTTTTCAGTTGAGGAGGAGCACCAGTTTCTAAGAGTGGAAATCCTTAATAGTATTAGGATTGCGGTGATTGTTTCTATCTGATCTTCTTTGCCTTCCTTCTCTCTTACCCGGCTCAGGGGGTGGGACAGGGAGAATGTAAGAAGACATTCTCTTCTTAGTGAAAAAGTGGTAGTTTAGAGTTCGTTAACAGTTAATGTTGATTATACAGTTGAAATTAAAATTTATAGCTACTTTATTTGTTGCTCCTTTGAGTCTGCTTTGTCAATAGTTCACTGGGGCTGATGGGAGAGACCAGCAGGCTACATCCAGTGATGTCACGATTTTGACATGCCCATTCTCCATGCTGCAGGGGGAGGTACACAACCCAGAGGTGGAGGACTGAACTGGAGTTCCTCAAGGAACAACAATTACCAGGTAAGTGTAATTTCTAATTCCCTCCAGCTTTCCAGTAAGGATAACATGGGCAGTACCTGTTGTCACCAAAATCATTTTTCCCCCCTAACAAGGATAGCAGGTGAAAATCAATGCCTCTTTGCATACTGCCACGGCAGGCTCAGATTTCAATGTGGTAAAACGTACATATGTGCTTTCTGACATGCCATCGCAGACCCATTTATGTCACCGTTCCTAGTGACATCCATATTTCATACATACACGCCATCTCCCTACATGTGTCTGGGCCCTTATTCTGCATGTCTCTATATGTTTGTGGAAACGTGTATCTTTTGTAGTAGATGCAGGCCAATTTTAAAACCCATTCACATGTGTCCACCTTCTCTGCTGCCCCTCCGATGGAATTTCAGATGTTTTGACTTGGACAACCTAGGGAGCACCTAAACAGCCTTTCTAAAATGTGCCTTCAAACATCTCTATAAATATAAATCAAAATAAAACACTTGACATGTTAAAGACTGAAATCGCAAACAAATTGGTTGCATCTGTGAATGATTTAGGACCTTATTTGCTATGCTTTTACCCCATAGACACAGAAGAGGAAAAAAGCGTTAGCCCCACTATGGATTTGATTCAGTTTTTCTTTTTGGCCCAAGACCTTCCTCTTGCCCCTCAAGCTTTCAGCTCAGATGGAACCAGTCTCTGTCGGGTTGTTCCGATGGAGACTGCGAGACAGAGAAGAGAGATGGATGTGAACTGAAATCAAAAGTCCTCAGTCCCTGAAACAGCAGAGGGAGGGCTGTGAGTGCAGAGACATACCTGCCAGGTTGAAGAGGGTGTTGAGGATGTGAAATCGCTTGGTATCATCTCTCTGGATGAATTTGTTAGGATAGTAACTCCAGAGTTCCACCCTGAATGGGGAGTAAAAACACACCATGCTTATGTACCGTGGGTACTTCAAAAGAGAATACATGCCAGGCATACAGCATCAAAGAAAGGGAACATGCTGTCTATTCTCCTGAGGTGCTAGATACTGCAGCTGACATATCACCTGTCAGGACATGATGGTGTCATGGCATTTTTAATAAGATGCATGTTTTCTGCCTTGACTTCCGCTACTTCTACTCATCAGCCCCCTGCTTGGTACAGAGAATCAAATGGCAGATAAGGACTGGCTCTGGCCCAGCTTCTATCCTGGAGCCAGGGTGAGCAATGAGATGATGCCTCCCCTAAAGATACCCAAAACGTTGGGACTCCTCATTCAGAACACCAGCCAGGCAGCTGCCCCAAGAAGAAGAAAAGCAGCTTATATTCCCAGACTATATAATTTTAAAGAAAATCTTTGCAATTGCTGGTTATTTTCAGCAAAACTAGTAACAGTTTAATGAGACTCTATTATAAAGAATACTGACCCCGACACTGCACACCAGACTGTCACACTTAACATAAGAACATAAGATATGCCATACTGGGTCAGACCAAGGTCCATCAAGCCCAGTATTCTGTTTCCAACAGTGGCCAATCTAGGTCATATGTACCTAGCAGTTTCCCCAAGGGACACAGGTTCCACAATGCTTGTATTGGTTCAAGCATTGATATCCTGGGTCCCTTCTTAATAATGGTTTATGGACCTTTCCTCCAGGAACTTGTCCAAACCTTTTTTTAAACCCAGCTACACTAACAGCCTTTACTACATCCTCCGGTAACAAATTCCAGAGTTTGATTACACGTTGAGTGAAAAAATATTTTCTTTTATTAGTCTTAAATAGTTTACCCTGTAGCTTCAATGCATGTCCCCTAGTCTTTCTATATTCTGATAAGGTAAACAATCGATCTACGTTTACCCGTTCCACTCCGTTCATTAATTTATAGACTTCTATCATATGCCTCCTCAGCCGTCTCTTTTCCAGGTTAAAGAGCCCTAACCTTTTTAGCCTTTCTTCATAGGAGTATCCTTCCATCCCCTTTACCATTTTGGTGGCTCTTCTCTGAACCTTTTCTAAAATCGCTATATCCTTTTTAAGATACGGCGACCAGAATTGCACACAATTTTCAAGGTGCGCTCTCACCATGGAACGATATAGAGGCATTATAATATCTTTTATTTTATTTTCCATTCCTTTCCTTATCATACCTAGCATTCTATTTGCTCTCTTGGCCGCTGCTGCACACTGGGCCGAGGGTTTTAACATGGTATCCACAATGACGCCTAAATGTTTTTCCTGGGTGGTGGTTCCTAATGTGGAACCTTGGATCGTGTAACCATAGTTTGGGTTGTTCTTCCCTAGGTGCATAACCTTGCACTTGTCCACATTAAATTTCATCTGCCATTTTGATGCCCAGTCTTCCAATTTATCAAGATCCTCTTGCAATTTTCCACAATCCTCTTGGGTTTTAACAACTTTAAATAGTTTTGTGTCATCCGCAAATTTGATAACCTCACTCATTATTCCACTTTCCAGGTCATTTATGAATATATGTTAATGTAAATGTACATTTTACAACCACAGACACCTTAGTGACCCCTCTCCCAACAGAGGGTGCAGAGCAGAACCAGGACATTTCCCCAGAAAATTTGCGAGATAAAAAACAAAATTCTGATTTTGCTATCGTCTCAGTAACAGCAATAAACTACAAACATTAAGGTCTAGACTAGAAAAAATAATAATAACCCCACCAAGAAAGTCTTTCCTGTCTATAAAATACATGGTGGGAACTAGTCAGAGACCGTAAATATGCATTTAATTACTTTTTGGGACTGATGATTGAAGAAGTGACCCCCACCACTACAACAACTTATCATTTATATAGCGCTGCAAGGCGTACGCTGCGCTGTACAGAAACATGTAACTGAGCTTTTTCCAGCCGTACAGTGTGATTTTATTCTGATGGTCCCCACTCACATATTTTATAGACAAGAAAGTTTTTCTTAGTGGGATCTCAGCAACAGCAACGTAAACCCTCTCCAGATTTCGGGCATACTGAGAAATTTAGAAAACCCTGCAAAAGTCACTCGGGACTTATAGAGCAAATCTACCATACCATAACTTCCAAGAGTCACACAGGAAGGACCCTGTCTAAGAAAAGGCAGTATCGTAAATATGGCAGTAAGAACATCAATACACCTATTGAGAAATTAAACAAGCTGAGTTACTGTTGATCCCTAAACAGACATTTTGGCCCTCATTCTAGAAAGTAGGTTGTGGAGCTGCACGTCCCAGTCTCTGTTCCCTCACTGGCTCTTCCCACACATCCTGTGCTTCAGGATTGGAAGAGCAGGCGGGGGGCATAGTGGGGGTAGGCCACCTGGCAGCACATACAGGGCCGATTCAGGTTACTTCCCTGTACGTGCTGCTGTGCTGCACTGCTTATACCACCTCAGAGGTGGTATAAGCACTTTTTTGGTGGGAATCGGGGCATGGCAGCAACCACCGGGTGTGAGGTGTTCCTGCCACGGGAGGCCAGCCATGGGTTGGGCGGCAGGGTTTTGGGTGGCTGGGAACATGGCAGTCTGGGGCACCTGCGGGGAAGACATCCCTGCAGGCAGGAGAGGCATGCCAGGCCATCCACAGGCCCGATTCTGGCTCCCACAGGAAAGATTTGTTACTGTGGACCAGAATCAGGGCCGTTATTCAGCAGGGACGTCCAGACAGCCCACTCCCAGAATCAGGCTGCACATGTTAACCAAATACCTGGCCTCAGTCACACACACTGAACATAGACAGACCCTCACAATATAAGGAGGAAGTAATCACAAACTGAAAATAAGTACATAAGAATTGCCATATTGGATCAGAGCAAAGGTTCATTAAGCTCAGTATGCTGTTTCCAGCAGTGGTCATTCCAGGTCACAGGTATCTGACTAGATTCGATGCCACTTACCAATAGGGATAAGCAGTGGCTTTCCCCAGGCCTCCCTTAATAATGGTCTATTGTGGTATGTTTACTAACTACCTGGGTAATGCAGTGTTAGCATGTGGTATCAGCACCATCCTTTAAAAGTAGTGTGAGTCCTGCTAAAAAAAACCCATGCTACCTGGGTGGGACAGGGATGTTCCCACTGCAGCGATGCTAACATGGTAGTTTGAAGCAAGTAGCGTGGGTGCAACTAAAGCCACCCAATGGGTGGCATTAGTTTCTCCTACAGCAGATTACTGCAGCAATCCACAGTAAATGCAGGGGGAAAGCTGTACCTGCCCACCCCCACCTGCAGTTAGCACAAAGGCCCAAGCTAGAAACACGGCCCAAACCTGCTTTACCAGCGTGAGGCGTAGTAAACATGCCCTTACTAACTTTTCTCTAGGAATTCATCTGAATCTTTTATGATCCCAGCAACATTATTTTTACCACATCCTCCAGCAAAAGACTCCAAAGTTAACTATGTATTGCGTGAAAAATATTTTCTCCTATTTATTTTAAATGAATTATTTTTGTAACTTCATCATTTGTCGTTTATTATGAGCTTGATATACTGCCCTATGTGGGTCATACAGTAAATTAAAAAAACACATAACAATGAGAAAGGAACTACAATGTATGGCAGGAAAGATGACAAGGACTTAGAAGACAACAGACAGTAGAGCAGTCAAATCTCAAACAAAGAAATTTAAGATAAAATATAAAATAACAGTAAAATAGGAGTAAAAAGCCATGGCATGTCCCCTAATCTTGGTACTTTTTGAAAGAGTAAACAATCAATTTCCACCTGCTGATTCCACTCCACTTAGGATTTTATAGCCCTCTGCCATATCTCCCCTCAGCCTTCTTCAAGCTGAAGAGCCCTAACCTCTCTAGCTTTTCCTCATAGTTCAGTCATACCATCCTCTTTATAATTTTGGTCTGCCTTCTCTGTTCCTTTTCTAATATCACTATATCGTTTTTGAGATGCAATAACCAGAATTGCACACAATACTCAAGGTGTGGTCACACCATGGAGCGATACGGAGGAATTACGGTATTCTTTTGTTTTATTCTCTAAACAAATTAAAACTCCATAAAGCCAGGCACGGCTTGTAATACAGCACCATACAAATATTTCAGCACCATATAAATATAAACGGCGATGCATTTCCTCCTTATTGTGCTAACTATAAAGGTTACAGATGTACATTTCAAAAACTCACATATTCCAATCACTAAATGAAAAATAAAGCGGTCAATATGCAGATGGGTGTATATGGTTTGCAGCACTTGCAAACAGCATAAACCCCGGTAGTCCCTATATTCAATGGCACTATCCAGTACCACCGAATAGCCCCATAGATCGCAGTAAAGACGACTGGTTAAGTCTAGGGCAGTCTGTGGGCAGAGCTGGGGCAGCGATATTCAGCCACTAACCAGATAGATAAAGCGCATAAAGTTAGGACAGGTCCATGGCTGTCCTAACTTTATGCGGTTTTGCTATGTAATTAGCTGCTGAATATTGCCACTAGCTGGATAGTGAAATGTCTGGCCAGTGAACCTGGATATTGAGCAACAGAAGCTGGATAGGCTCTGGTGCTGAATATCCGGGCTTAGTTAAAGTGGTAGTGGCCAGGTGCTTTAAAAATGCTGCCCTCCACTACTGAATATTGTCCCCAGAAATTCTTTTTTTTACCTTTGTTGCCTGGCCATCATTTTGTTTTTCTAATTGTGTTGGTACCAGTCTCTGGTTACCGCTCTCCTTTGCCTTCTCTTGACTCCCTAGGTTCTTTAGTCCGTCTGCCTCTTCTCTCTCCTCCTGTCTTCACTCACCCCATTCCCATCCATCTCTAACATTTCAGCTTTTTGCCATTTATTTTTCTGCCTCTATCCACTCAGATTTCACTCCTTTTTACTATCCAGTCTTCAATCTCCCTCTTAAATGCCATTAACTTTCAGGTCCTTTACCTAAGATTGTGGTAATTAAACTCAATGATCATGGTTAAAAAAATTCCTGTAAAAGCACGTAATTGGTCATAATACTTTTAAATATTAAAATTTGTTATATATTTTGTTTTTTTTCAGAAAGTAAATTCCTCAGGCACTGGTACATGATATCTATGGGGGTGGACTGCAAGTGAAGAGAAGAAATACATAAATTTATGAATTAAAAGAAATCCATACTGCATTAGCCGATAGTAATCTCTGACATGGCTGGCTGGGATGAACCGGGATGTTTCTTCATACTATTCATAGCAAATATTCTAGTTCTTTTGTCACCTCTGCAACAGTGATATACTGTAAAATTCTGCAATCATCAATACACTGAGGTAACAATGCCCTGCAGAAAAATACACTCAGAATCTATATAACAAAACTGCCATACCAAAACAGCAATAAAACCCAGAGCTTAACCAGCAACAGCCCTATTTATGAAAAGGCAAAAATGAATATGTGACACAAGGATTAGTTGGGGAAAGGAGTGACCTAGTGGCTAGAGCAATAGGATGAGAGAACCAGGATTTGACTCCCACTTGCTGCTCGGATGCTCCTTGAGAGCTGGGCAAGTTCAATATTTTCTGCTACTTTAGCTACCCACTTTACATAAGAACATAAGTAATGCCATACCGGGTCAGATCAAGGTCCATCAATCCTTGTCACAAGTACCTGTCAGGTTTCCAAAAAGATACATAGACTCACAATTCTTATCCCAGGGTAAGCAATGGATTTCCCTGGTCTTCCTCCAGGAACTTGTCCAAACTTTTTTTTTTTTTTTAAACCCAGCTAAACTAATAGCTTTTACTACATCTCTGGTAACGAATTCCAGAGTTTAATTACTTGTTGAGTGAAAAAATATTGTTTTCTTTTTAGTCCTAAATGGGCTACATTGTAACTTCATTGAGTATCCCCTAGTCTTTCTACTTTTTTGAAGGAGTAAACAGCCGATCTACATTTACTCATTCCACTCATTCATTAATTTATAGACCTCTATGCCCTCAGCCATCTCTTTTTTCCAAGATGAGTGCTAACTTTTTAAACCTCTCCTCATTGGGGTATCCTTCCAGCCCCTTTACCATTTTGGTGGCTGTTCTCTGTACCTTTTCTAATTCTGCTATATCCTTTTTAAGATATACACACATTCTCCGGGAATAAGCAGAAAGTTAGTCCTCTCATATGGGTGACATTGACACCGACAGAGCCCTTGCAGAAGCATCCTCCCTGCTTTCAAAGAAAGCCTTTGGGAGATGCCACCATGCATGCATGGTCCCCTTCCCGCCCAAGGATGCCATCTTGCTCAGTCTTTTTTTTTTTTTTTTTTTCCCTGCGGAGCCCTTCAGACGTTTGTCTGACTTGTCCCCAGAAAAAGTTGATTTTTCTTTCCGAATTTCATACTCTCCTCCGGTATTGCACCGGTACTTTTCCCACCTTCCAGCCTCGGTGTCGAATTTGGTCTCTTTTTGTAGTTTTTGTTCTTTTCCTGGCATCTTCGTGCCTTTTTTCTTCCACTGGCAGCCCAGAGAGTCTTCGACCTCACAGGGGTACTTTTTTCCCCCAATGGCTACCAGTGGCTTTAAGAAGTGTGATCGGTGCTCTAAAATTAATGTCTTTGACCAACACGCATGACTGCTGTCTCCGCCGCCTTGGGCCAGACCACGACCCGGCAGCCTGCGGTCTCTGCAAGAGGATGTCCAATAAGGCCATCAAGAGCCGCCAGCAGCAGCACGATATGTTTTTCCCCCGAGTCCCCGGTGCCTCCGAAAGCCAGGTCCTCGTCTGAGGCCCCGACATCCTGGGCGGAATCTTCCAAGCCCGAGCCTCATCGTGGGTCCTCAGAAAGTGGGTCTCCCTCAAGGGAACCCAGGAAGAAGAAGAAACCCTTGAAGGCGGCATCCTTGGATGGTTCCAACCGGCCAGGTGCTCCCTGGGCCCGATCCTGCAGTCTGAGACGTTCGTGTGAGGCATCGGAGAAGAAGCGGCCTGCAAAGATCCCCCAGAGGGCTCCAACTACGGACCGGCCTCGGTCCACAGACACTATCCTCGTCGAGGATTCCCATTCGGGGAGCCGGCATCACGCCCAAGTCCCACGGTGCCCACGCAGAAGGCTGCGTAGCCTTCTGGTCTGGAGTCCAGAATGGCGGCCCTGGAGTGCAGTTTGTCTGCCTTCATGGACCAGCAGCGGGTGCTGTTGTCTGGCATAGTCAGTTCATCCGCCTCGACCACTGGGCCCTCGACGACCAAGACATCTCGGGAGTCCCAGCTGATCTTCGAGGTCCTTCGGCCTCAAGTCTATTCTCGGCCAAGGTCACGTTCTGAGTCCCGCTTGACAGGACCGCGATCGTCCCCAGCAAGTTTGCTGGGCACTGGCTGCAGGGCATCGGGGGCCCTGAGGCTCGCGGAGCAGCCCTCCTATGAGTCCTCGACGGACTACAAGTGGGAGATGGATGCTTATACCCATATTCTCATCCACACCAACAACAAGCAGTACCTGCGGTTCGTAGTGGGGGTCAGACACTTTCAATACAGTGTGCTCCCCTTTGGCCTAGCCTCTGCCCCAAGAGTCTTCACAAAATGCCTGGCAGTCGTGGCCTCCTTCCAGCTCCAGGGGGTCTTCGTCTTTCCCTACCTGGACGACTGGCACATAAAGGGAGGTACTGCCCTCGGAGGTGCAACAGGCCACCGCACGCACCATCCAAGTTCATAAACTACCTCAAGTCTCATCTCCTCCCGACACAGTGTCTGGAGTTCATTGGGGCCAAGATCGACACTCTCCCAGTTGAAAGCTTTCTTGCCCAGGGACCAAGCCAATCGTCTCAGTACTCTCGCTCGGGACATACAGTACCGTCCCTCGGTGCCCGCTCGGTTTCTCCTGCGCCTCCTCGGGGACATGGCCTCCATAGTCCACGTCACCCCCAACACTCTCCTCCACATGAGGGCAACGCAGTGATGTCTCTGGACCAGTGGTCTCAGGCCACGGGCTGCCTCTTGAGACAGAGTTTCTGAAACCCGCCAACTGGCAGATTCTCTGATCTGGTGGTAGTCTCCCCAGTACCTTGAGGCGGGCATGACTTTTTAGGCCCCAAGCCCCTCAAGGGTCCTCACCACGGACGCCTCCCTGCTCAGCTGGGGAGCTCCTGCGGAGATCTCCACACTCGGAGCAGCTGGTCACCAGATGAGGGCATCCAGCAGATCAACCTCCTGGAGTTCTGAGCCATACACCTAGCCTGGAGAGTCTTCTTTCACCACCTGCATCACCAGCCGGTGCTGGTCCAGACGGGCAACCAGGTGGTGATGTTCTGTGTGAACAAACAGGGGGGCACGGGGTCTCGTACCCTTTGTCAGGAGGCACTGGTCCTCTGCTCGTATGCAATCCAACAGGGTTTCCTCCTGCGGGCAGTGTTATCTGCCAGGCCAGGACAACCTGCTAGCCAACAGACTCAGCAGAGTTCTCCAGCCACACAAGTGGCAGCTGGACCCCAGGGTAGCCAGTTGGCTTTTCTGGCTCTGGGGGGAGCCTGTGATGGACCTGTTCACCAGTCTGGACAACTTTTAGTTGCCTGGCTTCTGCTCCCGGCAGGCCCACCTCTCCAGGGTGGCAGCGGACGCATTCCTGGTCTCATGGTCGGAAGGCCTCATGTACGCCTTCCCTCCTATGCCATTGCCAAGACCTTGTTCAGAACCCTCTGCGACGGGGCCTCGCTCTTCCTGATAGCTCATCGGTGGCCCAGGCAACCATGGTTCCCGCTGCTTTTACAGTTGATGGTGGAGACCCCCATCCCCTTGGGGACTGCCCCGGGGCTCCTATCTCTGGAGGGGAGCTCTCCTGCACCCCAACCTGGGGTCCCTGTTGCTGACAGCCTGGCTGCTAAGATGGTGACTCTGGCCCCTTTCAACTTCCCAGTTGAGGTGGAAGACATTCTGCTGGCCTCTCGCAAGGCCTCTACTAGGAAGGCTTGCTCCCTCAAATGGCACAGGTTCTCTGGTGCACCAAACACGGGGCTGACCCTTCTGTGTTCAGGCTACTGGAGTGATGGTTTCATCGGACACAGGGGTTCTACTGTGGTCTATGGGCACAGACTCGATTGCTGCTGCTTGCTGCTCCCTATAAGGGAACCCTATTTTTGCTTTGGGCTTTCAGTAGCCTGTAGCTGGGGAGTCCCATATGTGAGGGCTGACTTCCTGCTTGTTCCTGGAGAAAGCGTAGTTACTCACCTGTAACAGGTGTTCTCCAGGGACAGCAGGAATCGGTCCTCACAACCCTCCCTCATCCCCTTGGAGTTGCTCCTTTACCATCTTTATTTTTGCTGTCTTTTAGCTATGTCATCTAACTGAGCAGGATGGCACCCTTGGGCTTGAAGGAGACCACGCATGCGTGTGGCATCTCCCAAAGGCTTTCTTTAAAAGCTGGGGGGATGCTTCTGCGAGGGCTCCATCGGTGCCAAAGTTATCCATATGTGAGGACTAATTCCTGCTGTCCCCGGAGAACACCTATTACATGTGAGTAATTATGCTGTATTCAAGGTGAGGTCACACCATGGAATAATACAGAAACAACATGATATCCTTGGTTTTGTTCTCCATTCCTTTCCTTCTCATTTCTAGCATTCTCTTTTCTTTCTTGGCCACCGCTGCATACTGGGTGGAGGGTTTCAATGTGTTATCCCCAATGATGTATAAATCCTGTTCCTAATGTGGAACCTTGCATCGAGTAACCGTAGTTTGGGTTGTTCTGTCCTAGGTGCATAACTTTACACTTGTCCACATTAAATTTCGTCTGCCATTTGGACATCCAGTCTTCCAGTTTATCAAGGTCCTCTTGCAATTTTTCATAGTCCTCATGTTTTAATAACTTTGAATAATTTTGTGTCATCTACAAATTTGGTCAACTCATTCATTCCCATTTCCAGTCACTTATGAAGATTTTAGAAAACAGCGGGACAAGCACCAATCCCTGGGGTACTCCACTATTCACTTTTTTCCATTGGGAAAATTGGCCATTTAGCCTATAATCTGCTTTCTATCTTTTAAGCAGTTCCTGATCCACAGTAGTACCCTGCCTCCTATCCCAGGACTTTTTAATTTCAGCAAAAGTCTCATGAGGGACCTTGTCAAAAGCACTACATCGACTGACTCACCTTTATTACCTGTTTATTCACACCTTCAAAAAAATATAACAGATTAGTAAGACAAGACCCTCCTTGGCTAAATCCATGTTGGCTTTCTCCTATTAAACCAGACTATCTACATGTTCAGTAATTTTTGTTCTTTATAATGGTTTCTACCATTTTGCCCGATACATCGGGCTCACTGGCCTGTAGTTTCCTGGATCATCCCTGGAACCCTTTTTAAAAATTTACATGCACTTGTATACTGCCAATCCAAGCAAACTTTCTGTTGATGGTACAAATTATAAACATTTTAGGATATGGACTTATTGCATGTGAATTCTAAAAATACTTTAAGCCATCTTGAGCTTTATTTGAAAAAGCTAAAAATCCAGTGGACTGATATTCAAAGGGGTTTATCTGGTCAGCAGGACCACCCTTGGCATTGAATATCCCATCTGACCACTGCAGCACTGTCCAGTTAGTGTCCGTGGCTGGAGCTGGCATGGTCCCATTGCCTATCCAGTTAATGGCAATATTCAGTCGCTAACCAGATTGGCAAACTGCCTAAAGTTAGGGCAAGTCAATGGCTGTCCTAACTTTATGCATCTTACTATCCAGCTATCGTCTGAATATCGCCACTAACCAGATGGCAGTTACATCACCAGCAAAACTGGATATTCGGCACTGTATGCCGGATAGGCTCTAGCACTGCATATTCAGTTTCAGCGGCGGCAGCCAGCTGCTTTTAAAATATTGACCACCACCGCATGAATATTGACCCACAAATATTTATCAGTTGATATCTATTGGGAATATAGAACAAAATGGACTACACTAGCAAGTAGGAATTTGCACAGGGAAAAAAATTGGTTCATTTTTGGTTTGTTTGGCCTTTTTGTGTAATGTTTGCATTTTTTGGGGTGTTTTCATACATTCATGTTAATAAATATTTTTAACATGCATTAATTCATAGGTTATGTGCATTAATCAATTTTGCATTCACAACAGTTTATCTATCTATTTAACATACATGAAGAAAAGACAGTCCCTGCTTATCCGAGCTCACAATCTAGTCAAGAAGTTCACAACATACAAATACAATCAAGTAAGACAAAGTATACAATAAACAAGAAGAGCAAAAACAAGAATCAAGAACAGAAAGAAGAGATGGGTTTTCAATCTGGACTTGAAGAGGTCCAGAGAGGGCACATTGCGCACAGAGAGAGGTAGATTGTTCCAGGCAAAGGGTGCAGCCAGGTGAAAGGAGCAAAGTCTAGAACAGCGATGGCGAACCTATGGCACGCGTGCCAGCTGTGGCACGCGAAGGCCTTGCAGCTGGCACGCGTGAAGGTCCGCAGAAAAAGAAAAAGCGGGCTCTGGCTGCTGCCGCGGACGCGGACGCGGCAGCATGCAGTGTCCCGCGGGGCCCCCTCCGCCCGCTAAGCCCCTCTGCAAGGGCTTTCAGATTCGCGAGGGAGACAGCGTCTCCCTCGCGTCTCTGTTAAGCCCGCAGGGGCTAATGGGAAATTTCCCATCAGCCCCTTTAGACGCGAGGGACTGATGGGAAATTTCCCATTAGCCCCTGCGGGCATAACCGAGACGCGAGGGAGACGCTCGCCCTCGCGAATCTGAAAGCCCTTGCAGAGGGGCTTAGCGGGCGGAGGGGGCCCCACGGGACATTGCATTCTGCCGCTGCCGCGGCAGAAGCCAGAGCCAGCTGCTTTTTTTTTTTTTTTAAATTTGCCAAGGGGGGTGGGTTAGGACGGCTAATGGGCTAGGGGGGGGGGGGTTTGGACTGCTAATGGGCTAGGGGGGGGTTAGGACAGCTAATGGGCTAGGGGGGGTTAGGACTGCTAATGGACTGGGGGGGTAGGACTGCTAATGGGCTGTGGGCTGATGGGGGCTGTCTGGAAATGGGGTGATGGGGGGTTAGGACTGGTAATGGGCTATGGGGTGGGGTTAGGACTGCTAATGGGCTAGAGAGGGGGGGTTAGGACTGCTAATGGGCTAGGGGGGGTTAGGACTGCTGATGGGGAGGGGTTAGGACTTGAGGTGGGCTGTTGGGTGGGGTTAGGACTGGAAATGGGCTGATGGGGGGTTAACACTGGAGGTGGTCTGATGGGGTTAGGACTGGTAATGGGCTATGGGGGGGTTTAGGACTGATAATGGGCTATGGGGGGCTGGGACAAGAAATGGGCTGATGGGGAGGGGTTAGGACTTGAGGTGGGCTGATGGGGTTAGGACTGGTAATGGACTGTGGGCTGATGGGGGGGTTAGGACTGGCAATGGGTTATGGGGGGCTGACTGGAAGTGGGCTGATGGGGGGTTAGGACTGGAAGTGGGCTGATGGGGGGTTAGGACTGGTAATGGGTTATAGGGGGGGGCTTAAACTGAAAATGGGGTGATGGGGGGTTAGGACTGGAAGTGGGTTGATGAGGGGGGGATAGGACTGGTATTGGGTTGGGGGGTTGCTAGGACTGGAAATGGGTTGGGGGGCTGCTAGGACTGGAAATGGGCTGATGCAGGGACTAGAAGGGAATGGATGCTGGGTGAGGCTGGAACTAGAAGGGAGCTGGTGTTGGGGGAGGATTAGAATGGGATGGGGCTGGGAGAGTAAAATGGAGAGGGGAAAAATATTTTGTGTGGGAGGGATAAAAAATCTACAATTGGCCGGGTATTGGGAGAGTAAGTGGGGATTGAGGATGGAGGGGTAAATTTTGAGTAGATGAAATAGGAATGAGGAAAGAGCAAAAGGAGAAAGATTAGTATGTTAAAGCAGATGTAGAGAGAGAATGGAAAAAAAAACCCAAGAAGACAGAAGAAAGGACAAATGGACAGCAGATGGAGAGTTAGCAGAAGACACGAAGAAACCAGAAGAAAGTGGCTGGAACAATTGCAACTGAAAAAAAATGCACAAAAGGTAGAAAAATATCTCTTTATTTTGAATTTATTAATTTGAATATGTCAGCTCTGGGAAATGTGCATCATTAATTTTTGCGCTTTGTTTAGTACAAGAGGAAATTAATATATAGTTTTATTTCTACAGTGTTGTTGTATATTCCAAGTTTGGCTTTTGGGGTTCCCAGTTTAATTATTGTCTTCCTGTTTCTAAATTGTGATTCCTTGTTTGGTAATGGTCTGTTCTGCATGTGTAACTGAGCTGAGGTATTCTGTTTATATAATTCCTATTTGACATTGCCACTTGTTCTTTCCCCAGTAGGTCATGTATTGTTGTTCTCTGAGATGTATTGGTTTAATATTTGCAGTGTTGCCTTTTGATAGGTAGAGTATGGTGCTTTGTGAGTCCTGGTAGTGCTGTTAGGATACGGCGGGTTTGCTATGGGTTCTAAATGGGCAGCGTTTGTAGTAGTTCCTAATGTGCCTGGCGGTTGGTACTGGATTATAGTAATGTAGAAACCTTTTAGTCTTTCTTTATCCATATACTCATTAAGAGGCATGTTTACTAAAAGTTAGTGTATGGTAACATTATGCAAATATTTATGCAAATGAAGCACCTTATGCAAATGGAGCTTTAATTGACGTGCTGGCACTTTGAGGAAATTCTTTGGTTTTGTGCGGCAGTTTGGGCACTCGGGCTCAAAAAGGTTAGCCATCACTGGTCTAGAATTAGCAGTACGAATAGAGGGCATAGATAGATGAAGGCTGTTTGAAGAGTGAAGAACACGAGAGGGGATGTAAGGAGAGATAAGAGATGATAGGTAGTGGGGGAGGGGGGGCTGAAGCGTGAATGCATTTATAGGTCAAGAGGAGGAGTTTGAATTGGATCCGGAAGCGGATGGGAAGCCAATGAAGGGACATGAGAAGAGGAGTGACATGGGAAAAGCGATGCTGACGGAAAATTAGTTGATCAGCAGAATGTTGAATAGATTGAAGGGGAAAGAGATGGTTTGCGGGAAGGCCAGCAAGGAGAATATTGCAGTAATCAATTTTATTTACATTCTCTTATATACCATGCTATTCTGCATTGAACAAACTGAAATTACATTGAACAGGGCATTATAACTTGGAGATAACTATTTTACAGGGAACATGGGCTATGGAGGGTTAAGTGGCCTGCCCAAGACCACAAGGAGCACCTGTGGGACTAGAAACCCCAGTCCTTCCGGCCCAAGGTTGCTGTCCTCTAGTGGGATTTGAACCTCCGACCTTCCAGCCTGAAGTACCTTGCCCCAACCACTAGGCCACGCCTCCACTCCAAGACAGGAGGTGATCAAAGAGTGGACAATCATTTTAGTAGTGTCATCAGAAAGGAAGGGGCGAATTTTGTTAGTTATAAAGGAAGAAACGGCAAGTCTTAGCTACGAGCTGGATATAAGTGGAGAAAGAGAGAGAGGAGTCAAAGATAACACCCAGGTTACGGGCCAAAGAGACAGGAAGGATTAAAGAGTTATCCACAGAGACTGAGAAAGGGGTTAGAGGAGGGGGGAGGCATTGGGGGGGAAAGATAAGGAGTTCAGTCTTAGCCATATTTAATTTCAAGTGGCGGTGAGATATCCAAGCAGCAAAGTACACTAATAAACCAAATTGCGCTAAGGAATGCATGGTGTGGGCAAACTCTTTTTTACAGAGGGCCACATTGGTGGACCATGCCTGTCATATAATTGGAGGAGAAGGGGGTCTTCAAGCAGGGTGAGTCCGCTGAAGAATAAGGGAAATAAGCGGTCTCTAGTGGCCCAAAAAAAGGAACAGGCATCTTATTTTTATTTTTTAACATTGGAGAGGCTCTTTTTTTTTTTTTTTTCCCAGACTATATTTCCAGGCTGCGTTATTTTAAAAAATGGACTTTGCAATGCTTAATAAGTTGAAAAGTGCATACTCTAGCTTTGCCCAAAAGTGTGTTGCAGAGCAAATATGTGTTTGTCTGTGTGTGTATGAGTGAGTTGAAAGGGGGGTCAGGAGGTATATGTGAGTGTGTGTGTGTGTGGTGTAGTGTGTGTGTATACTTGTGTCTATGGGGAGACTGTATGTGTAGGTATCTGTGGAGATGTGTGGAGGACAAGAGGATGGAGGGGTGTGATTGTTTGGGATATTTGGTGGGAGTACTGTGTGGCAGAATTCTTCTTTCTTCCCTTTCACTTACTTGGGCTCCCTCCTTTGTACTTGCTCCTGCCCCTCCCCCTCCCCCACACTTCTTGTCACCCACTAGTCTGAGGTTCCCTTCACATCTTCCAGTGGTGTGGCCTGCTTCTATCACAGCCCAAATCAGCTCCTTCATCAAGCTCTCCATCATGGCACCTTTTTGGGTGTGAGATCGTTATTCTTTCTGTGCCAGCAGGGGTTGGGTCCCTGCCAGAACCTTGGCCTCTGCTACCTCCATGGGTACCTTTCTTATCTGCACAGCAGGGGTTGGGTCCCTGTCAGAACCTTGGCCTCTGCTACCTCCATGGGTACCTTTCTTATCTGCACAGCAGGGGTTGGGATGCCTGAGGCACACTCCCATTTCTACTGTTAGCTGCCAGCACTCCCTTCTGGTGATCTCATTGAAGATACAAAATTTCTACCTTTGTGTGAATCTGAGTATGTCATTCAAAGTGGACATTTTGGCCTTCGTTGATGATTTTGCCAAGGCAGCTGCAGTTGCAGTGATAGAGGGCTGAAGGTATTGTTTAATAAATCGAATCAGACTTTATATTCCGCCTCTAGCTGCAGTATCAAAGTGTCACATCAATAGGACCAAATACATAAAATGCAAAACATATAAAAGCAAACCTCTCTCCTCTTAAACTACTTAAACATGAGAGAAACATCAGGTTGTGGGCTCTGAAGGTAGCTGATTCAGAAGATGTGAGGAAGCATAACTAAAAGCCTTGGCCACTGTAGAAGAGGAATCTGAGACACGAGTCTCTGCTGAGTCTGGGTGGACCCTAATTGTTGAGCCAGGTCATGACTATGCTGGCATTCTGCCAAATATTTAGGCAGGTCCCTGAGTACACGCATACAAATCAAACACATTACTTCAAATCCCACTCTATTGACCACTGGAAGCCAGTGGAGCAGATGAAAGATAGTAGTAACATGATCAAAATTTTCCCCCAGTCAACAACCATAAATTTAGCCCATGCGAGTGTGCCAGGAAAAATGACCCGGTGGGCTGATTTTGGCCTATGAGTAGTAGTTTGCTCACCTCTGCTTTTATCTAATCTCAGATGGCCTTTTGTTGCACTCACCATTTTGGCTGCCTTTCTCTGGACCTCCTCTAGCCCCTCTTCCTCCTTCCAGATGTACAGCCCAGAACTGAACACTGTATCTAGATGGGATCTCCCCAATGACCTGTACAGAGGCCCATCAAATTAATTTCACTAGGTCTATCGAGATGGATTTGAACTTGGGTTCTGGGTAATAAATAACCTTCAGCTCTAGAGATAGAAGCTCTGTTGATCAAGCAAAGAAAGTGCCTCCTGCTGGTTAAGATGTAGTAGCCCTGTAATCTGTTCTCAGCTGTATTTTGACATTTCTCACTACTAGAAGGGGTTAGCATGTACTGGAACCAGGCTATGAAGACTGCCACAATCCATGATTTTTGCTGTGGTGTTAGAGGGGTGAGCTACTTAGAGGGAAATACTCATAATTACTAGCTTAGGGTGCTTCAGTTTTCAGCCACTAGCCCCCTGCTAGCATGGCTATATGACTGCAAGGGATTTGAATTGGGCCAAAACCCCTGGAGGTAGAGGGTGGCATTATGCCATATACAAGCAGAGAGCATGCATAAAATCCCCTGGAATCTTTTCTTTGGGAATCTGAGCCCAACCATGCAGCCAGACCTTTCCTTCTCTCTCCCTGAATCTGCAGCTGGAAAGATAAGTGTTGAATGCAGAATACCTGCCACACTCCAGGGAATACCAGGCTCCTGAGGAAACGTCAGCCTCTCTTTAGGGACCCAACATCTTTCTGGGAAAGTCTTTATCTGTTTGGCACATAGGGGCTTGTTTACAAAGCCGCGGTAGTGGTTCGCGATCGCGATCGCAGCCGCGGCCCCATTGAAATCAATGGGGCCGCGGCTCCGATTACGATCGCAAACCGCTACCGCGGCTTTGTAAACAAGCCCCATAGCCTTTTGTCTGCAGCCAGCTGCCAAGGATAGGACCCCAGCCAATCTAGCACAGATCTTCCAAGTTCTCTGAATAGCAGATCTGTGCATAGTAGACACTGCATGCCCCAGAAAGAGAGGGGAGGTGAGCCAGATTGTTGTGTAAAATCACTCCAGTTCTGCTAAATGATTCCTTTCTGCTGTCCAGGAACATCGTGTTCTGATCAAACCTCACCATAGAGATCAGGAAACAAATAGTTGGACATTTATCTTCCACTCTCACACCGCCACCATCAAACTGCCTTTAATGTTTCCTGGTATCCACGTGCAGTGATCATAGGCTGAAAACCGCCAAGCTCACTTGGCCTCTCAGCTGTTGGATCACTCATGGCTGCAGTGGATAACAATAGCACCTACCATTATGTTTGGGTGAAGCAACATAGTGCTGAAAATAGTCCCTGTCTGTTTTCCCTTCTTGTCCCAGACTAACTCTAGGCCACAATACCAGACTGGACCTACATTCAGGCTCACTGGGATTACTGGAAGGACCCTGGGGGAGCATTAGGGAAGTCAGAGTATTCTGAGAGATTCCTGCTATTGATCTGGCTACTGAGAAGTGTATTGAGGAGTGATCTGGACAACCACTGCTACCACCTGAGCTCAAGGAGAATCTCCCTTAAATAAACTAGTACTGTTCCTTCTTAAGAATGCATGTCCTGAATTATCTCTTTTTCACATATCCAACGGGCCATTTCTATTATTCATTGGCCCATAATGGTGCAACAGGACAACATCTAAGGATGAGAGATTGACATCCACAGTCAGGCACTTGTGGGAAGAATTGTGGCCCAGTTAAGATGTAAAAGTATAAGAAATTCTGTTACTGCATCTAAAAGGAGAATCTCTCATAGTCTCAGCAGTACTGTTTCTTCTTCTACCTAATCCTCAGCTATTATGGAGATCTTGCTACTAAACCATCTAGCTAATCATAATAAAGGCCTCTGTGGATCTGACTGCTTATGTCTGGGACCTATGGAAATGTGTAACTCCTCTTTTGTCCCCTTTACTGAAATACTGACGTCTGAACTTTCAGGCCGCCTTCTGTTATTGAGACTGTTTTATAATGTAAACAGTACTCGGCACTTACAGATACAAAGAGTAACGCATCCGGTTCATCTAACACATATGTTTAAAGCATGCATCCATATAAATAAAGCAATTTATACATGCAGCACACACTCTGCATATATTTAAGCATGCATGTATGCAGCACATGCACCACACAAGTGTAAGGCATGCATGCACACAGCAGACATACTGCATACGTTTAATGCATGCATGTAGCACATGCACCACACGTATAAAAGCATGCACATATAGCATGCATTTTTCTTGGCTGATACAACACAAGTATGGCATCACAAACAAGTTGCAGCCAGTCACATTGCAGCTTTCATCCAGTAGCACTTAAGCCTTACAAGCTTATAAATTGTATAGCCAAAGACTGCACTAACAGTGCCTTGTGTTATGCAAACCTGAGAGAAGCAGTCTGTGCTCTGTCCCTGAGTGAGTGAATCCTAGCCCGTGACATCACTGGGTTCTGCCTGCAAACAGTACTGGATGAGAGCAAAGCAGAGGAGGAAAGGAAGGAATGCAGAAGGCACCCAACCATGCCTGACAATTCTGTATTTATAAAGCAGATTAAGTATATGGCATTGAGGAAAGATAATGTCACTGGAGCAGTATTTAGTGCCATGACAGCACCCTGTAAACATCTTGCCTTAGTCCCCTACCAACCATCTGTATACAACAGCTCAAGGGACCAAACTTCCCCTGTGCCTGGCGGAGCTGTTGCAGTGTGTCCATCCTGGCTGTTAAGAATATGGCTGCTCCATTGCCTGTGTGTATATAATGCGCATACAAAATTCCTCAAGTTCCTTTACACTTCCCAAAATAAACAGATCCTCTGCCTTGTTATCCTCCACTAGAAACATGGATGAACTATGGGCCAATTCTACTTTTTACGCTTGGAAAGGTGTACAAAATTAACTTTACTAGCACTGAACTCTAAAGAAAAATTCAAGGAAGCAAGTGGAAAACATGAAAAGTACATTTTCATTTGTTACGTTAATAATGGCCATATTCTTCTACAAGGGTGATCTCTTTTCATAGACCTCATAGCAAATATGTTTTCCATCTTATTCCTCATGGCATCTTTCCACATGCCCACTGAAGCGAGCCCTACCTTCAACCAGAGACATGGCACACATTTCATCCCTCATATCCCACTGACTTAGAACTCGTATGAACCACTGGCAATGAGCACAAGGGTCAAAATGGAAAAAACAGCCCTGGCCTCTAGGAAAGCCTGTGAAAATGCAGAAGTTGTGATAAAATGACTCCTAGATGTCATAAGATGCATCTGGCATTTTAATATCTCTTTCTGGAAGTGAATTCTGGAACAAGATTTTAAATCTGTAGTACAGATGGCAAATGAAAGGCCGAGGATTACAAATCTCACAATGCAGTGGGATAGAAGTTCAGCAGGCACGAAGAGCCAAAAATCTTCCTCCAGAATTTATTTGGTATAAGAACTGCCATACTGGGTCAGACCAAAAGGTCATCAAGCCCAGTGTCCTGTTTCCAACAGTAGCTAATCCAGGTCTCAAGAATCTGTCATATCCCAAAAGTAGCCAGTTACATGCTACTCATACCCAAGGATAAGCAGTGTTTTCCTCTTGTTCTAGTTCAATAGTAGTTTATGGATTTCTCCTCCAGGAGTTTTTCCAAACAATTTTAAACCCACTCCATTGCCTGCTTTTATCACATCTGCTGGCAATGAGTTCCAAAGATTAATTAATATGTTAAGAGAAAAAATATATATTTCTTCCTGTTCTCTTAGGCTTCCATGGCTAGTATCATGATCTTTTCAGTTTTTCAAGTCATCCAGCAATTGCTGACGAATCAATCCGCGAGAACAGCAACAGCTAACTGTCAGATGACAACCCCACAACAAAACAAAGATTTGCTTCCTTATAAACAAGGAGTAACAGACTGCATCAGTTGAGGTGTGGAGGAGTAGTCTGTGTTTGATTCCCACTAGTACTCCTTGTAGCCTTGGACAAGTCACTTAATCCTCTATTGCCTCAGAAAAATCCAAGTTATCAATGTCGCTGTTTAATGTACATTACCAAGTTTAAGTTACAAGTAAACCACTTTGATTAAAATGATAAAGCAGTACAAAAAAACTCTTAAATAAATTTATTTATTTATTTATTTTATACACATTTATATACCGCATCTTCCACAGATCAGTTGCGGTTTACAGAGAACAAAACTTAACACTTGGCAACGCAAGTTGTTTTACAAGGAACGTCAATGTTAGTATAATTAACCGAATGTAAATTTACAAGGAACGTCATAATATAATTCTAACAATGTGAACAGAACATAACAGAATAAACTATTTACAGATATATATATATATAGATGTGTATACACACATAAAAATATATATACATATACACACATACATGTATATATATATATACATACATATACATATACACACATGCCTACATATACACATACATACACCTATGGGAGTAAAAGGGCATAAGATATGGGGTCATCAAGGGGCGTAACTATAAGAGCTGTGTTGGGTGAAAGGATTTTAATTGGAACAGCCAGAAGCCTGTTTAGCCTTTATCTAAAGCAGGTGGGAGAGTCTCTGTGTTGTTATAGTATTTGGTGAACAGATGAGTTTTCAAATTCTTGCGGAGTTCCGTGATCTCAGTTAGTGTTCGTAGCTCCTCGGGGAGGGAATTCCAGATGGTGGGGGCTATGTGGGAAAATGCTCTGTGGTTTGTTGATTTGTGAGCTCTTGTGTAATCTTTTGGGGTTTTTAGTTTGTTTAATTGGCCTTTTCTTTGTGTAGGTTTAGGTGGTTCTTTGTGTATTAGGTTGCATAGTGTGGTTGGAGCTAAATCGTATAAGGCTTTGAATGAAGTAATTATTATTTTGTAAATTATTCTGCTTTGAATTGGAAGCCAATGGAGGGAAGCTAGAATTGGTGTTATGTGTTGGAGTGAGTTAACTTTCAATATAATTCTTGCAGCTGCATTTTGTGCTAATTGTATACGTTTGATGCTTTGTTTTGATATGCCCATGAGTATTATATTGGCAAAATCAATAAATAAATTGCTTCTAAAGACAAACGGTATATAGCGCACCACTGAAGCTGGCATCCTCGCTCACACAAGTGCAGGACTGAATCCCCCAGTTGCAAACTGCTAGATTCTATGAAATCCCATGTAACTGCAGCAGCATCGAAGAGAGAATACAAGAGCATAAAAGACAAACAGCAATAGAGAGAAATCTGCTGTAGCCCTCCATGTGACGAAAACTGGCCATATGCTTAGACTTCATGACACAAGGATCCTTTTTTCTGAACTATATTTTTTATTCCAGTGAAGAGGACCATACAGCATTAACATTCCAGACAGAAAAATCCAAAATGCAGGAATGGCAGGTATACATTCCATCGGGAGCCACAATACAATGAACTGAAAATATGGATCCCCTGCGGCCTCCTCCTTACAATCTGTGACATAATGTATCTTACGAATAATCGCCGTACAAAACCAGCCTGCCGGACACCACTTCTATCTACCAGACTGCCATCCCCAGTCCCCAGTTGTTCTCCCCTCTTGACTATCAAAAAGGCATAACATCCTCTAGAACATTCTCAACCACAACTTGTGTTTTGTGGTGCAGCACAATCATATCGCCCTTGTCTAGGTATCAGCTGAAAATATATAATCCTCTCCCATCCCGGCATCAATCCCTGCCTTCTTTCCCCCCCCCCCACCCCCCGTTGTGCCCAGAGAGCCCACGCATCCTCCCTCCACCTGCGCATCCCCTGCAAAGCATAGGTAATTTTATCAAACTTGATAGCCTCTCTCACTTTAACCCACCAAGACCTGGGGGCCTTCCACCACTAGGCCAGAGTTACCCAGGCCATCAACCACAGTTTAGCCTGCAGCATCCTCACCCACTCGCATGGTGCCACTTCTCCACCCAGTCCAAATGAGCACTCCAGGAGTATGGCGGCACCCATTACCCTCCCCACCTCCTGTCCAATCTGCTCCCAATACTTTTGAATTACCAGGCAATCCCACCACAAATGATAAAAGGAGCCCAGTAACCCCACCCACATTCCCCAGCAACCCCACCAACATTCCCTAGTCTCCCTCCTGCCCACCTTAAACAGCTGCAGAGGAGTCACATAGGTACAGTGAAGGACTTATTTATTTAGACAGTTTTGTATACCACCTTATCCTTCAATCAAAGTGGTCACAACACAATTGGGGGATACATTTAACACGAGGGGATATGAGACACATACACTAATACTTACAGGGAACATGGGCAATGGAGGGTTAAGTGGCTTGCCCAAGACCACAAGGAGCACCTGTGGGACTAGAAACCCCAGTCCTTCCGGCCCAAGGTTGCTGTCCTCTAGTGGGATTTGAACCACCGACCTTCCGGCCTGTAGTACCTTGCCCCAACCACTAGGCCACTCCTCCCTCTTGGAGTTGGAGTTGAGCCTGATGCCAAGACGTCACCAAAGTCCAATTATAGGATTCCATATGGATCCTTTCTCATTCCCCCTGAGAGCTCTTTCCCTAGCCATTTGTGCCAACCCTGGGTGTGTGTGGGAGGTATTATGCTATTACCATTCAAGAGGCTGCGATACAATCGCAACAATAGTTTTTTCGAACTTCCCTGGTTTTACAAAACCTTCTCTAATCACGTAGTTTTGCACGTAAGTTGCACTCCCATTCCTTTTCTCAACACAAAAAGTGGAGTTGAAAATATTGATAAAAGGGTATCCTCCACACCAGCCTATCCTCTAATGCCTTCTGTGCCAAACACCTCCCCCCCCCCTTAATAATTCCGAGAACGGAGTAATCCCATTTTCCCCTAAATCTTGCAACAGTGGAAGAAACTCCAACCAGAGAAAGGCTGATAATCTTGAATTTTGAAAAAAGGGGGTGGGGAATAGATTTCTTTTGCAACAGTCCCACCTTTGTTTCTCTAGGGGGACCCAAAAAAGGATGCGTCTTCCATCCCTCCTCACCCAGTGCTTGGGAGCAACCCCGAGAACTCATTGCTTCCAATATCGAGTTGGAGAAGGTCACATACCTTGCTAGATCTACCCAAAGCACATCCCTGGTCAATCATAATGATCCTTCAGTGCATGAATTATCGCTGCCCGGTAGTACAAACTCAATCTAGGAAATTTCACTCTTCCCTGCTCATGTACTCTAGCAAGTTGGGCCACTCCAATTCTAGCCTGCTTTCTCCCCACCAAACAAATCGTAAGAGCCTCTTCTCCCATTTTGCAAGAAAGGTCCTAGGAATGGCAATAGGTAACTGTGTAAACAAAAAATTAAATTTTGGAATAATCATTTTCAACGCAGCGACCCTTCCCATCCAACTCAAATGTAAATCTGCCCACTGTTGGAGATCTGCCCCAAGTTGAGCTCCCAGATGGGAGTAGTTAAGCCCATAAATATCTCTTGTCTCCCTCCCAATATAAATCCCTACTCTGCTCACTGGAAAGGGAATTCAGGGAACATGCTCCGAGCTACCCCCTCCCCTCCCAGATTCATTGCCTTCGTCTTACTGAGATTAATTTTGAATCCGGACGCCCTAGAGAACTGCCAAATTTCCTCCAACAACTGCAGAAAAGACTCTTGTGGTCTGGCATAAAAGTGAGCAAGTCATCAGCATAAAGCAGAATTTTATAACCGACTTTCCCCATGTGAATCAGGAAAATTTCTGGGTTCGATCTAACCTTTGTTGCAAATGCTTCAAAGACATGGCTAAAAGCATTGGAGAAGGAGGGCAGCCCTGTCTAGTGCCCCTTTCTGAACACTCCCTGTTAATTAAGACCCTTGCAGTTGGAGTCTGATATAAAGTTCCTTGATCCCCTGAATAAAGCCCTCACCCAAATTGAATTTATAAAGCATCTCAAATAAGAATCCCCATTCTACGTGGTCAAAGACCTTTTTCACGTCGAATGCTACACACAGTGCTGGGATATTTTCCTCTCTGATCTGCAATAGATTTGCTGTCCTCCTAACATTGTCAGAAATAAGCCGCCTGTCTAGATGTATTAGTGGAGTGGAGGAGTGGCCTAGTGGTTGAGGCAAGTTACCTCAGGCTGGAAGGTCAGGCGTTCAAATCCCACTAGAGGACAGCAACCTTGGGCCAGAAGGACTTGGGTTTCTAGTCCTACAGGTGCTCCTTGGGGTCTTGGGCAAGCCACTTAACCCTCCATTGCCCATGTTCCCTGTAAGTACTAGTGTATTTGTCTCATATCCCCTCGTGTTGAATGTATCCCCCAATTGTGTTGTGACCACTTTGATTGAAGGATAAGGTGGTATACAAAACTGTCTAAATAAATAAAATTAGTCTGGGTTGCAACCATTTCAGCCTCCTCGCCAGCACTTTAGCAGATAGTTTTGCATCAGCATTAATGAGGGCTATCGGGACTTCCGGTCTAGCCACGGAGGAGAGTAGACGTGGTTGAGTGAGCTCTCTGCTGCCCCGGTTATTTTCGGGTAGATTCAGCCCCCCAACCGGCACCGAGAACATGCCGAAGGTGCTTAAGGCAAAGCCCCCGAATCCAATTAAAGATATGTATGCGGCGAAGGCGGGAGCCGGGAAGGCGGTGGGGTCCGGCCCACGGGCGCAGCAGGCGCCGACGTCCCCCAGCGGATCCGAGGGTCTGGAGGTAGGGGAGACCGAGGACGCTCCCCCTACGGAGCTGGAGGCCGTGCTGCGAGAGATTCGGGACTCTAAAGATGAAATTGTGGAGAGAGTGTCCCAAAAGCTGGAGGAAAAGTTTGCGGCGCTTGGGCAGCGGTTGGAGGAGGTGGAAGCCCGGGTGAGCTCGACGGAGGACTCCCAGGCGGAGATGCAGCGCACGATGGGATCGTTGCAACAGCAGCTTAGCTGGCTGCATGCTAAAGCGGAGGAGATGGAAAACCGAGACAGGAGATCGAATCTGAGAATTTTTGGGGTGCCGGAGGGGGCGGAAGCTGGAGACCCTCTCGGATTTACTGGGGAGCTGCTGGCGACTTGTTTTCCAGGTGCCCCGTCCACCCCAGCGTACGAACTGGAGAGAGCTCACAGAGAGTTGCGGCCTAAGCCGGGTGAGTCGGCCCCGCCACGTGCTCTCATTGTAAAGCTTCTCCGATTCCAGGACAGAGAGCATGTGATTCGGGCCGCTCGGAAATCTCGTTTTGTGACTTTTAAGGAGTGGAAGGTCTATGTTTTTCCAGACCTGGCCTCGGAGACTGTCAAACGTAGGAAGGATTTGATTAAATGGAAAGAGAGCTGGGCCCGGAGAGGCGTGCAGGTGGCGATTTGGTATCCGGCAAAGATTACTATGATGGTGAACGGAGTGCGCCGTTTTTTGCCACGAAGGATACTCTGGAAAAGTTTCTGAGTACACAGCAGGGGAACTGGGCCGGAGAGCGGGAGAAATCGCCGAGAAGAAGTCCGGCGGTGGCGCCAGCAGAAACAGGCAGCGGCGGATCGCCGTGATCGGGTCAATGGACTTCACAGTGCTGTTTATGATGCTGGGTTCCCTGTATTTGTTGCTGTAGGGGAGTGCTTGGTACGATTGGGGGGTGGTGGGAGGGGCTGCGAATGGGGTAGTCCCCCCGGGGCCCCGGTGATCTGGGTAGAGGAGTGGGATAGTGGGGGGGGCAGATTTCTGGAAATGGGCTGAGGGGGGAAGGGGGTGGGGCAGCGGGAGGGGGGGGAACTGAAGCGTGGTCTGGTGGAGGTCTGTAAAGACAAAAAATTGTGGCGTGAGTGGGGGTGTATGAGCGGTGGGTTATGTTGTGGTTGTTTGGTTCTTTTTGTTCGTTTGTGTGATGTGTGGGGGGTCCCTGTTTCCTGGTCCCTGGGCCGGGAGGGTATGGAGAATGGCTGATGGGTAGGTTGGGGGTGGGGGGCTTGAAGGTAGCCTCCTACAATGTTCGAGGCTTTCATAGTCCAATTAAACGGAAGCGAGTGCTTGCGCAGCTTAACAGGCAGCGGGTGAATGTTGCATTAATTCAAGAGACGCATCTGCTGCAGGGGGAGTTGGAGAAGCTCAAGTCCCAGGGGTTTGAACAGGTGTATGGATCCTCTTATAACTCTAAGAAAAGAGGGGTGGCGATTTTGGTACACAAGAATGCTCGTTTTATCCCGTATGAAAGTGGGGGGGATGAGGAAGGGCGGGTGGTTTGGGTGGTGGGGAGGGTGGACTTGCGTGAGGTATCCTTTCTAAATATATATGCCCCTAACGGTAGTAAGGGGGCCTTTTTCAAAGACACCCTCCGGGTCTTTCAAGATAAAGCTAAGGGAGACTGGATAGTGGGGGGCGACATGAACTGTGTGGTAGGGGAGAGGGACAGGTCCAATTTTTGCCAAAGTAGGCATGGGAAGGAGGGTAAGGAGCTACAGAGGTGTATGGAGGATTTTGCCCTGGTAGATGTGTGGCGGTGGGAGAACCCCGGGGGCCGGGAATTTACTTGCTATTCAGCGACGCAGGAGACATACTCCCGATTGGATATCCTTTTAGGTCGACAGGACCAGTTGGGGGTGCTGCAGAACATCCAGATCCTCCCTATTACGTTGTCGGATCATGGGATGGTGGTAGGGGAGTGGGTGGGGAGGGGAGGGGGAGGAGGGGGGTGGCGGGGTAATGTGTCCCTGTACCAGTCCAAGGACGGGCAAACCACGCTTCGGAAGGCTTGGCAGGACTATATGCAGTGGAATGATTGTGGAGAGGTAGCGGACGCCACGCTCTGGGATGCGGGGAAGGCTTATATGAGGGGGATTATGATACAACTGGGGAGTCGCCGGAAGAAAGAGCGGGAAGCGCTACGCGGTCGCCTCATGCAGGAAATGGGGCAATTGCAGGCGGAGCACAGTGGAGGAGGGTCTAAGGCGGTGAGGCAGCGTTTGGCGGGACTCCGGGCGAAGCTTAATGCTCTGGAATCGGAGGAGGTGGAGCGGATGATGCGGGCTACTAAGCGGGCTTTTATGGAAGGGGGGAATCGGGCGGGGAAGGTGCTGGCCCGCCAACTACAAAAGAAACGGGAGGGCAGAATAGTGCGAGAGATTGTGGGAGGGGGGGGGGAACGGGCCGTTGCAAGCCGAGATATTTGCGCGGCCTTCCGGAGGTTTTATGAGGGGTTGTATAAGCGACAAGACGGGGTATGTGTGGAAAAGATAGAGGCATATCTGAGGGATATCGTCTTTCCTAGGGTGGAGGAGGGCACGGCGGACTGGCTGGGGCGGCGGCCGATCGGGGTTCAGGAGGTATTGGACGGTATTAAGAAATTGCCTAAGGGGAAGGCGGCTGGGGAGGATGGGTTCCAGGCGGAATATTATCATATGATGAGGGAAGAACTTGCCCCGTTTTTGGCGCGCTTGTATTCCGGTTTGTTGAAGGGAGAGGGGCTCCCGGAGTCGATGGCGCAGGCCAATATTGTGGTGCTACCCAAGGAGGGACGCCCTCCGGAACTCTGTGAGAGCTATCGCCCCATTGCCCTTCTGAACAGTGATGCTAAATTGTACGCTAAGATCTTAGCGACCAGATTGGAAAGCAGTCTGCCAGGATTAATCCATCCGGATCAAACGGGATTTATAAAGGGGAGGCGGATAGCGGATAATGTGCGTAGGGCGGTCGGGTTGCTCCATTTAGTTCGGAATCGCCAGTCCCCAGCGCTATGTGTGGCATTAGACGCGGAGAAGGCGTTTGACAGGGTGGAGTGGGGGTTCTTGTTTCAGGTTATGGGACGGATGGGGCTAGGGGAGGGTTTTATTCAGGGGGTGAGAGCTCTGTACCAGAGGCCGGCGGCGCGCATCTGGGTGAATGATCAGGTATCGGAACGGTTTTATTTGCAGCGGGGTACGCGGCAGGGATGCCCCCTCTCGCCTTTGCTGTTTGCAATCGTGATTGAGGCCCTGGCGCTTAAGATCCGGGCCCAGCCCCGGATACGGCCGGTGCTGGCGGGGGAAGTGCCCCATAAGATCCTTCTTTATGCGGACGATACATTGATCTTTATGACCCATCCGGAAGAATCGCTGCCAGTGCTCTTACAGGAGTTGGAGAATTTTGGGGCGGTATCGGGTTTTAAAGTGAATTTGTCTAAGACGGAGGCTTTGGCTTTGGGGGGATTGCGGAGGGAGGCCTTTCCAGACTTCCCTTTTCGCTGGGCGGCGGGGAGCATCAAATACTTGGGGGTCCGCATAGCGGAGGACCCAGCGCAGTTGTTTGACTTGAATTATCGGCCGCTGATGGGGCGGATATCCTCGCTGTTGGATGGGTGGTCTGCCCTACACCTTAGTTGGTGGGGTAGAGTGGAAGCGCTTAAAATGACTGTACTGCCGAAATTTTTGTTTTTATTTTCGCAGTTGCCTCTAGGGGTCCCGGGGACCATGTTGAAACGGTGGGAGAGTCGGTTGGCGAAATTTGTGTGGGGGGGGAAGGCAGCGAGGATTCGGCGGGGTAGTCTCTTTCAGTTTAAAGCCCGGGGAGGGGTGCGGTTCCCTTCGTTGCGGTGGTATCATCAGGCCTGCATTCTGCGGGCGTGGCGGGACCATGCCGGGGGGGAGGGGGTTGAGTCATGGGTGGAGTTGGAGCGGACGGTGTTGGGGGCGATCTCCTGGGCGAAATGGTTGGTGGAGGGAGTAGAGTGCGGTGGTAGGCACGCTAAGTTGGGGCATCCATTTCTGGATGCCATGATGGAGGTAGCGGCGCTGGGACGGCGGCGGGGGTGGTTTCCCAGCCCTTTCTCCCCCTGGTCTTCCCTTGGGGAGTTCCTCCCTTTGGGGAAGGTGGGTTGGGTACGGAAGGGGCGCCAGTTATTGGAGGGACGCCTGGATAAATTAAGGGACTTTGTGGCGGGGGGGATCATCCGGTCCCAGCGGGATCTAGAGGTTGCATTGCAGGATAGGATCCCGTTCTATCAATACTTTCAGGTGCGTCACCTCCTTGGTAGCGGGGACGTTTTGGCTCACATCCAGAGAGACGGCACGCCTCTGGAGCAGGTGTTGTTCCAGGGGACGGGCGATAGGGGATTTATTGCTCGAATTTATCGGGTTTTGCTGGAGGAGGGGACAGAGAGTGGGCCCCCCCTGCATCAGGTACGGTGGCATAGGTGGCTGGGGAGGGAATTGGGGGAAGAGGGGTGGGACGGGATCTATGCGGGGTTGTACAGGGGCACCTGGGTGTCTTCCTGGCGTCAGACTCAATTGCAGTTGCTGCATGGGGCTTACTGTACGCCGCGGCGTCTGTTCCTGGCCGGGGGGAGCCCTTCTGACACCTGCTGGAGAGGCTGTGGGGGGAGTGGGAGCTTCCTCCACATGTGGTGGGGTTGCCCGGTGATTCAGTCCTTTTGGGATAGGGTGGAGTGTCGCGTAGGGGAGATATTAGGGGAAGAGAGGTCCGGGGCACCCCGTGAGAGCCTGGTTTGGTTATTGGGATCCCCGGAGGGGGTCGGCGAGGGAGGTGGCGGGAGTTACTAGCTGAAAAGCTGCGTTTGGCTGCCAGAGTGGCCATAGCTGGGAAGTGGAAGAGTGTGAGTGGCCCCTCGGAGGGAGACTGGGAGGGTAAAGTGGAAGCGGCGGTGCTTTTTGACTGGCTGACCTACCGCCTGCGGGGGCAGGAGTGGAGGTTCCATAAGATTTGGGATATTTATCTGGAGAAGGGGGGGGGGGTCCGTGCATTGCGGGCCGGCCTGGAGGGGCGGGGGGGACTGCCAATCACACACACACACATACTTAGTTGGTTTCAGAGTTTGAGATTGTTTTTGTTTAATTGAAGTTTGTAAGTGGAATGTGACATGTGGGTGGTTTTGAGGGGAGTGTTGTCCTCTAGTTGTGTTGTACTATCTCGGGTGGAACTACAGAGGGATGGGGGAAGTGACTAACTTGTGTGAAATTATGTTGTTGTTTGTGGAACTTTGTAGTTCTAGTGCTTCAGATGGTGTCATTTCCTGTATGTCACAATGCCAATAAAAACATGTTCTAAAAAAAAAAAAAAAAAAAAAAATGAGGGCTATCGGGTGATAACTGCTACAGTGATTCCGAGGTTTACACTCCTTATGTAAGACTATCAAATTATCTTGAGCCATAGAGTCTGGCAGGGGTGCATCCTGAAGTGCATTAGAGAGAATTCTCACCAGCAATGTAGAAAGCTCATCTCCCAGAACCTGGTAAAACTCAGCAGGATAACCATCCTTCCCTACCACCTTCCCCTTAGGTAACCCACGAATCACCTCCCTTACCTCAAGTACGCTAATTGGCCGACCTAGGTGGGCTGCTTCTTCTGTCTCCAACTGAGGAAGTGATGGAGGAGCCAGGTATGATGCCATGTCCACTTCTCACGTAAAACACTCTGACATATTTAGGTGCTCATAAAATGCCCAAAACTCTTCGCATATTCCCCTGGTCACCCCTCAATTTCCACCACCATCTGAGATGTTCAATGTTTCTTAAGCTGCCAGGCTAGTCATTTTCCCACCTTATTCCCCTGCTCCATATTGTACCTCTTTGTTAGGTGGAGAAGATGTGCAATCCACTCCATTTCCAGGGTCTGGAGTTTCGCTTGAACTTCTATAAGCTGCTTCAACGTGGCTCTCTTCCGCTATCGCCAGTGCTCTCTTTGTAATGCCTCCACTTACAACAGTAAGTCTCTTTCTCTTGCTCCCTCTGCCTCTTAGCCTGTGAGGCCATTTGAATCCAGAAACCCTGCATAAAGGCCTTCTCCCCATCCCATAACATCCCCTCTGACACTTCCCCAGTATCCTTGGTCTGCAGATATTGATCTCACTCCAACCTCAATTTAGTAATCACTTCCTCCTTGTGCAAGATTGTTACATTGGCCCTCTACCCAGACTAATCTGCCCTCCTGGACCCCAAGGCTGCCAACAGCCTTCTACTTGCCCATGATCAGACACTATCAAGGAGTGTATCCCCAGCTCCTTGAAGCTCTCTAGACTTTGTCTAAGAACAAAAATTCAATCTAGCCTCGAGTAGGCATGTACTCGGAGGGAGTAACAGGTGTATTCTCTACAAGTGCCATTCCGGTCCCTAAAGATATACACCACATCCCAATGTTTCAGACACTCCTGTAGTTCCCTCCCTTCCTGTATGTGCAGCTTCCTCATGTAGTTAGACCGATCCGCTGGCCCCAAGGCACAATTCATATCCCCCACCACCACCCACTCCACTTTAGCCTCTTTTGCAAACTCCCCTACCCATTTCTGAAAGAATGAGCCTTTCAGTCCATTTGGGGCATACAAATTAAGAATAGAAATCTCATGCTGCTCTACTCTAACTGCTACCCACAACACTCGCCACTGTGAATCCTCCCCCCCACCAGACTCATACACCACCATGAAGACCCGCTTAAGGACTAATATTGCTAAGCCCCCCCCCCCTTTTTTTTTTTTTTTTTTTTGGAGTTAAAGGCCGAGCAAAAGATCTGATCATACCTCCAAGCTTGGAGATTCTTATGTTCTGCTTCAGTCAGATGAGTCTCCTGTAGCAGGGCTAGGTCAACCCGGGAGCAGAGGAGGAGGTCTAGAACCCTCCGCCACTTGCAAGGGTGATTGATCCCTTCAATATTAAGCATACCTATTTTAAAACCTCCCATGTATGCCAATACCTAATCTGTACTTGCACTCTATCAATACCGATGTCTCACACACTCGCTCCTTATGAATTCATGCATGCACACACCACTGAGCATAACAAACACATACAACAAACCAACGAACCAATGCAGAAAGCCAGTGCTAGACCCGTGCTGAAGCAAATTTTTTTTTTAATGTTCCCGACAACGCAAACATTTTAGCATGCAATGCAGGAAGGATGGGGTATGCAAATGCATGCTGCGTTAACCGTACACATGCAAATGAGCCACTGCAGCATTAAACTGGGAGAGCAAGCCAAACACATGCTCACAAGAAGCCTGTGCTAGTGTGGCTTGCTCTCCGGAGACCGCATGGCTAATTTGCATCTCAGCCCTGAGAGTATTTTGATGGCATCGGGGACAATTGCAGCATCAGGAAAAGTCCCCAATGCCATCAAAATAGTATCGGGGGCTGTACCCAACAAAAAAGAATCCCTGGTGGCTCTGAAGCCCCCCCCCCCGACAGTATTTTGATAGCACCAGGGATGATAGTATTGGGAAAAGCCCCCCAATGCCATCAAAAACTGTTGGGGGCTGGTGCCCGACAGAAAAAAGTACCTGGTGGTCTAGCAGCCCTTGTACCCCCCACTTAAAGAAAAGAGAATCTGGTGGTCTAGTGGTCCCACTACCCTCCACCTCAAACACAACCCAACCCAAAATACAAGAAATTTAAAATAAAAATCACCTGGAGGTCCAGCAGCCCCTAAATTCAAACCCCCCACCTCTCCCCATACATTAGAATAGGCGGGAGCACTGCCTATGTCCTCCCGCTCTAGTCCGCCATCTTGTAAAATGGCAGTGCCTGGCCCCCTGCTGGATGCATCACGTGGGGCCAGGCGTCGCCATTATACAAAATGGTGGACCAGAGCGGGAGTGCATATGCAACGCTCCTGCCTATTTTAAGGTACTGGGGGGGGGGGAGATTGGATTTAGGGGCCGCTAGATCACCATGTGATTTTTATTTTAATTCTTTTATTTTGGATTGGGTTTATTTATTTATTTAGCGTACATTTGTATCCCACTGCTTCCAGTGATCAGCAGCGGCTGCTATACATGGTAAGGTTGGCTGTACGGGCCAGTGTGTTTGGGGTGGGGGTAGTGGGGCCACACGGCCACCATATTTTCTTTTCTTTTAGTAGTGAATGGGGGGTACAGGGTCGCTAGACCACCAGGTGACTTATTTAAGTTTGGGTTTAGGGTGGGGCATACAGGGACCACTAATCCACCAAGTACTTTCTTTCTGTAGGGGCACCGGCCCCCAACAGTGTTTTGATGGCATCGGGGGCTTTTCCCAATGCCGTGATTGTCCCCAATGCCATCAGAATATTGTCGGGTGGAGGGGGAATGGGGCTGCTGGGTCAGTGGGGATTCTTTTATGTTGGGCACAGCCCCCGACAGTATTTTGATGGCATTGGGGGCTTTTCCCGATGCCTAATCATCTGAGGAGAAGATGATCTAGGCATCAGGGAAAGCACCCGGTGCCATCAAAATACTGCCGGGGGCACATGTTAGAGGCTTAAATCACCTCAGACCCTGTAGTAAAACGTTTGGCACTATGGCTGGTTGTGAAATCCTCTACATCTGTCTCTGCATCGGGTGTAGCCATGATTTGCATATCAGATCATTATGTGCAGCTGATTTAAATATATTTAAATAGTTTTAAATACGTGTGGCGTTAATTGGGCGCTAGTGTTTCTATCTGCGTTTGTCTGTTTTCTGCATTTTAAAGGATCGTAAAGTGTGCTTAAATATGGCATTATGGGGTCATAAAGGCCGCACTAGCTTTCTACATCGGCCCACAACATTGCAACCCGCACCATACCTTTAGCTATCCACTCACCATCCCATAAACATCTTCCATTTTCCCTGTACTGTCACACCATGTAGACTTCCCCCTCCCTCCCTGCACCCTTGCACAGCATGACATAACATTGTCCTCTCACTGCACAGATTACTATCCCCGCGCCCCCTACGCCTCTCCTTTACCAACTTCAGGCTTCACACTTAGCAGTTTGAGTTGCCTCAACCCCTGTTCCAAGAAATCAGGAACCAGGGCTTAAGCCCCCTATAAAGGGGTATTTCATAGTCCACCTCCCCATCGGTTACGCTTTTAAAAGCACAAGCCTTCAGCCATATTTGGTCCCTCCTCTTTCTGGTACCACAGTGATCATTGTGCTATTCTGTCCTCCTCCACTGCTGTCAGACTGCCTCCTGTTCTTCCTGCAAATTCAGACCTGCAGCGGCCGCATGGGAGTCTTGCTGGAGCCACTTATCCTCAGCTTCCATCCCACCATTACAATCGGCTTTGTTCTTGTTATCGCGGCCCCCTCCCTGTTGAGTTTTCCTACGTCCAGGGGATCCAGGGATGATTTGGCAGGAAGGGCTACCAGGAACTTGTGCACTGCCTCCGGAGAAGAGAAGAACTTTCTCACCCCATTGTCCATGAACGTCGGTTGGGCTGGATACCATACTCCATCTTTAATCCTCTGGTTTGCCAGCTGATCATGACACCAACTCTTTTCGTCGCCGCAGCGTGATCCAGAAATACCATGATTCTCTAAGTTCTATAAATTACATGGCCAGTCTTTCTAGCTTCCTGCACAATAAAGTCCTGATCAGGGAATTGTAATAGTTTAACAATAAATGCCTGAAGTCTTGCATTGGCCTCAGGCTGCGGACGAGGTTCCCTGTGTGCCCTCTACTGGGGAGGAGGAGCTCAGAAAGCAGGACCAAAACAGTTCTTTAATGAATTTGCAGGGCCACTTGTTGAATATACAATAAAGGTGTTGTGTGTGAACCTGCCACTCTTTTGTTTTTTGGTTTTGTCCCTGCTGAGTGTGGCTGCTGCTGTTTCTTTGGTTGGCTCTCCCTTCAGGAAGGCCATCCTCCGACTTGCTAGCCATTGATGAGCCGGGCGATGGTGGCTGAGGTAGCCCTCTGGGGGCTTTTCTTGATGTTTTTGCTTTTGACACATAAAGATCTTTAATGGTCTTTGTGGCCTTTATATTAACTGACTTTGTCATTTCACCAGGTCAAAAATGGCTCCTATGCAGTGTGGCTGGGCTCAGTGGGTTACTTTGCAGTGCGGGACTAGTGGAGAGAGAAGCCCCTCGTATCTGCTCATGACACCATTCCAACTGGACGTTGACACAAAGATCCTTAAAAAAGAAGAATGCTCTTGGTCAAGGAGGATGAAAGAGGCAGTGGAGATAGCAACCTCAATGGGGATAAAGGTTTCGACGTGCTACAAGGATTAGCGCTGAAGACCATTTTTTTTCCACCATCCAGAATTGGAGATTGTCCCAAGAAACCTTCCTGCTAAAATTCAAAATTCCCTGCCTTCGAGAATTAAAACTTGCCCTTTTTCTTCCTTATCTCCAATGACTTTTCCCACCAAAATCCAAATTTCCCACCCTTATCTCCAATTTAATTTTTCTAGAAAAATTTCAAATTTTCCATCAAAATTCAGATTTCCCACCTTAATCCCACCAATCCAGTTTGAGAACCACTATATACAGCAGTAGACATTCACTGCATAACTTCACCCTGAAGAAAACCACAGCATGATGGCTGAAACATTGGTTCCACTTATTAAGTCATGACATGACTATAAAGATCATCAACATTTTCTCCTACTTGTTTTAAATATACTACTTTGTAATTTCATGGTATGTCCCCTTGTCTTTGTACTGTTTGAAAGAGCAAACAATCATTTTGTATTTACCACTTCCACTCCATTCCACTCAGGATTTTAAAGACCTCTATCATCTATTTGCATTGGTATGCTATACAGACCTCCCTCACAAGAGGAAGAGGTGGACAGAGTTAATTGAAGACATACGCAGCATTGCTAGGAAAGGGGAAGTGCTACTGCTAGGAGATTTCAATATGCCAGATGTTGATTGGCACATTCCTGCTGCAGTATCATCTAGGAGTAAGGAGATCCTGGATTCTCTACAGGGAGAACTATTCAGGCAATTGGTAACAGACCCCACACGTGAAGGGGCCATACTGGACTTGGTGCTTACCAATGGTGAAAGTGTTTCTGATGTTGCAGTGGGAGATCATTTTGCATCCAGTGATCACCAGATGGTGTGGTTCAGTATTAGGACTAGGGCTGTTAGAATCCATTCCAAGGTGAAGATCTTAGACTTTAGGAAGACTAACTTTGCGAAGATGGGCCAATACCTCAGGGAGTTGTTAGTGGGATGGGAACAGCTGGGGGATGTAGAAAAACAGTGGGCAAAACTGAAAGGGGGTATTTTAAAGGCAACCAACCTTTTTGTTAAAAAGGTAAATAAAGGCAAAAGGAACAGGAGACCGCTATGGTTTTCGAAGGAAGTAGCTGAAAAAGTGAAGAAAAAGAGGGAGGCCTTCATGAAATACAAGAGATCACAGAGAGAGGAAGACAGGCATCTGTATTTGGAAAAACTTAGAGAAGCTAGCAAAGTAGTCAAGAAGGCAAAGATTCAAAAGGAGGAGGAAATAGCCAATGCAATAAAATGGGGGGATAAGACATTTTTCAGATATATTAGTGAGAAGAGGAAGGGCAAAAGTGGTATTGTCAGACTCAAGGGTGCAGGGGGGGAATATGTAGAAGCTGATAAGGATAAAGCGGAATTGCTTAACAAATATTTTTGTTCTGTGTTCACAGATGAAGAACCAGGAGCAGGACCTCAGAAAACACCCACAAATAAGAACAGAAGCGAGGGACATCTTGAACAATTTTCAGAAGACTGTGTACGTGAGAAACTAGCTCAACTTAAAGTAGACAAAGCGATGGGACCGGATGGGATACACCCTAGAATACTGAGGGAACTTGGGGACGTTCTAGCAACTCCACTGACTGACCTTTTCAATGCCTCATTGGAGTCGGGAGTGGTGCCAAAGGACTGGAGAGAGGCTCATGTGGTGCCTTTACACAAAAGCGGTAGTAAGGATGTGGTTGAAAACTACAGGCCGGTTAGTTTAACTTCAGTGGTAAGTAAATTAATGGAAACGCTGTTGAAAGAGAAAATAGTGAAGTTTCTGGAGTCCAGCGGATTACAGGATCCGAGGCAGCATGGATTCACCAGAGGCAGGTCTTGTCAGACAAATCTGATTGATTTCTTTGACTGGGTGACCAGGGAGTTGGACTGCGGGAGAGCTCTAGATGTGGTGTATTTAGATTGCAGTAAAGCCTTTGACATTGTTCCTCACAGGCGACTTATAAACAAACTGAGCACCCTAGGGATGGACCCTAAAGTTACTGCTTGGGTTAGAAATTGGTTGGGTGGGAGGCGACAAAGAGTACAAGTAAATGGAGCTCACTCTGAGGAGAAGGATGTTACCAGTGGTGTGCCCCAGGGATCTGTCCTTGGTCCGATTCTTTTTAACATCTTTGTTAGTGATATAGCGGAAGGGCTGTCGGGTAAGGTTTGCCTCTTTGCAGATGATACCAAAATCTGCAATAGAGTAGACACCCAGGAAGGTGTAGATAACATGAGGAGGGATCTAGCTAAGCTTGAAGAATGGTCTAGAATTTGGCAACTGGGATTTAATGTTAAAAAATGTAAGGTCATGCATTTGGGCTGCAGCAATCCAAGGGAGCAATACAGTATAGGAGGTGAAGTACTTTTGTCCACTAAAGAAGAGCGGGACCTAGGCGTAGTTGTGTCCGATGATCTTAAAGTAGCTAAACAGGTAGAAAAGGCGACGGCAAAAGCTAAAAGGATGCTTGGGTGCATACGGAGAGGAATGGCTAGCAGAAAAAAGGAGGTGATAATGCCTCTGTATAAGTCTTTGGTGCGACCTCATTTGGAGTATGGTGTGCAATTCTGGAGACCGCACCTTCAAAAGGATGTGAACAGGATGGAGTCGGTGCAGAGGGTTGCTACTAAGATGATTAGTGGTCTTCATTATAAAGCATATGAGGACAGACTTAAGGATCTTAATATGTACACCTTAAAGGAAAGGCGGGATAGAGGTGATATGATTGAGATGTTTAAATACCTCCGTGGCATAAATGTTCAGGGAGAGAGCCTCTTTCAATTGAAAGCAAGTTCTGCAACGAGGGGACATGGGATGAGGGTGAAGGGAGATAATTCAGGAGTGATATGCGGAAATATTTCTTTACGGAAAGAGTAGTGTATCCGTGGAATAGTCTCCCAGTGGAGGTGGTAGAGATGAGGACAGTAACTGAATTCAAAAAAGCATGGGACCAACACAGAGGATCTCTAAAGGTAAAAAGTGGACTGTTGTAGTTGTTGTTATGGAAGGACAGACTAGATGGGCCTTGTGGTCTTTTTCTGTCATGTTTCTATGTTTCTATGTTTCTATCATATCTCCCCTCAGCCATCTCTTTGCCAAACTGAAGAACTCTAACCTCCTTAGCTTTTCCTCTTGGGAGAGTCATTCTATTACCTTTAACATATTGGTCTGCCTTCTCTGTGCATTTTCTAATGCCACTCTATCTTTTTTGAGATGCAGAGACCAGAACTGCACACAATACTCAAGGTATGGTTGCACCATGGAGCAATATGAGGCATTATGATATTATTTGATTTATTCTCTGTTCCTTTCCTAATGATTCTTAATATGCTGTTTGCTTTTTTGGCTACCATCTCACACTGAACAGAAGATTTCAATGTATTGCCCACGATGACACGTAGATCCTTTTCCTGGTTGGCTACTCCTCTCCACCACGATGCTGAATCGATTGGGCATCCAGCAAAGAGCAAGGAGGTAAGCTCCTCCCTGCCCCCGCCGAGAGCACCAATCAGCCCGGTGATCAGAACTGTCTCCAGCCAGCCTGCTGCTTTTCAATCCTGAGTCGTGCTCTGCACCGGCCTCTCCACCTCCACGCCAGACCAATCAGGCATCCAGCGAGGAGCAAGGAGGTAAACTCCTCCCTGCCCCCCACTAGACTATCAGTCAGCCCAGCGATCAAAACTACCTCCAGCCAGTCTGCTGCTTTAAATCCTGAGCTACACCTGAGGGCCTTGCCAGAGGGCCCTTTGGCATGGCCCTTAGGCAGGGACCGAAGGCCAGCCTTCCAATAAGATCATAAGCACACAAGACACATCTCTAAACCTCACAGCCTGAAAGAAAACTCCTGGACTCCTGGGCACTTTCAACTACAAGCCTGTAAGCCGCACTGCCCACAAATATACTTGGACACTCGGACACTCATCCTCAAACTAGTAAGCCAAGCTACCCAAGAAACAACTCGGACACCTGGATACCTCCAGCCACAAGCTTGTAAGCCACACTGCCTACAAATCTACTCAGACTCTGAGACTTTTAGCCATAATATGTAAGTCTCCACATTATAGCGCTAGATAATTCCTTCTCTCATTATCCCCAACCACCTACATGCTCATCAGCATATGACACCAACACTCCCTCAGCCACCAGATTAGCTACCTCCAGTACTCTAACAGCCCAGAAACCTGGGATAAGCAGACAAATCCAACACACAAGCTAAAACCTCATCACAGCCCTAACTGCCACTCTTTGGGACCAACCTCCCCCCTCCAACTACCAAACACGCTACAATAACACTCTCTCATCTTCTCCCTCCTAACCATACATATACTACCTTACCCCCCAAAATCCCTCCTTCACCCCTACCTGAACCCCCCGCTAAACACCCCCACTCCTCATCACACCCCACCCCCTGCCCCATACTACATAACAGCTAACCCCCCCTACACCCACAACCAGAAACCACCTCATCACCATCTCAACCCACAACACCAAATCCAAACTCATCAAAACCACTACCCCCACACCCCTCAACTGTGCCTTTATAAATGCATGCTCAGTAAAGAACAAAACACCCATAAGAGATCTCCTCTTCACCCACTACCTGGACATACTCTGCATCACAGAATCATGGCCAGCAGAGACCGACACAGTCTTCTTAAACCAAACTCAACCCCCAAATTACAGCCTATTCCACTCCCCACACATCCATAAAAAAGGAGGCGGCATCCAAAGATGACCTAAACTTTGCCAAGAAATCTGCTGAATCCATCTCTACCCTCAACACACTCACCATCACAAAGAACTTACCATCTGCCTTGTCTGCTGTTCCCCATCAGCCCCAGCAAGCGACCTCACCAACCTGATTCACACTACCCTTGAGAACAACACAAAGCACAAGGATCTCATCCTAATGGGAGACCTTAACCTCCAATCAGACCCACCCAAACAATCAACAGCCTTCACTGAAGCAATGATGACAATAGACCCCACACAAATAGTGAACTCCCCCACCCAGTGCAAAGGTAACACCCTAGACCTCATCTTCCCCATATCAACCCGACACACGTCGCCTCCCCTCCCACAGTCCAAACCATCCCAAACCACACAATAGTAGCTTTCCAACTAAACCTCAAAAACCTCTGCAAATCTACAACCACCAATCTGCATAAGAACAGATTTAAACAATTCCACAAAGACTCTTTCCTCACCATATCTCTCCAATCACAACTTCAGAACCCCAAGATCTTGACTCTGCCATCAACATGTGGAACATTCTTCTTAGTGAAGCCGCCTCCCTACCAACCTCAACACAGCCCCTCATCTCCACCCACAAATGGACACCGTGGTATACCCCTGACCTCTGCAAGTTCAAATCCCATCTAAGGAAACAAGAACGCAGATGGAGAAAATCACAACTACCCACAGATCAAATTCACTACATGTCCCTCCTAAGAGAATATAACCAAGCTGCCAACCTCACAAAACAAAACTACCCTACAAAACTAATACAAAGATCCCTCAACCACCCACACAAACTATTCTCCCTTGTAAAAAAAAAAACTTACACCACCACCCACCAACAACCCACAAACTACCCTATCACCCCTCAACAGCTGGCAGACCTCTTCTCCACCCACCGCCCCCAACCACCTGCTCAACCCAACCCGCCCCTACCTCCTTCCAGATCAACACACTCATGGACCACCTTTGAAACAATCTCTCCTGAAAACTTCCAGAACGTTGTATCCTCACTTAACACCACCTCTCCCCTGACCCTGTCCACTCAGCTGGATCACAGCCACCCTACCTGAGCTCACACACTTCCTGGCTTATCTCACCCAAACCTCACTATTACACAACTACCTACCAGCCTGCCTTAAAACCTCCTCAATCCACTCTCTCCTAAAAAAGCCCCACCTCGACCCCTCAGACCCATTCTCTTACAGACCTATTGCTAGTTTACCATTCCTATCCAAAATAATAGAAAAAACCAGTCCAAACTCAGCTGTAAGATCACCTTGACCCACACACATCACTTGACCCACAACAAGCACAGCTTCCAACCCCAGCACAGAGTCAAAACCCTCCTAACCTCACTACTCAACAACCTCATAAAGGGATCCCAGAACATCCACCAAGGTTTCATCATGATTTTCCTTGATATCTCCGCTGCCTTCAACACCATCAACCATAACACCCTCCTTCAGTGCCTCCAGTCAATTGGACTCTAAGGCACTGTATTAAGATGATTCCTGGTCTACCTTCACAACAGAACACAGCTGATAAGAATTGGATCACTATTGTCAACCCCTTACACTCAAATTCAAGGAGTTCCCCAAGGCTCCACCCTCTCTGCCCTCCTCTTCAACATCTACCTTCACCCCCTCTGCAACATCATCCAAACACACAATGTCAATTACCACATCTACACAGATGACATGATCTACACACCACTCAACCTCAATAATCCATCATACCACAAACTCCAATAATGCTTCACTGATATCACTCAGTGGTTATCCGAAAACTACCTCACCATAAACCTGAAAAAAACAGAAGCATTACTCGTCACCAGGAACACCTCCTTCTCCCCCCTCCCTCCCCAACTCCATCACTCTCAACAGCACCCAAATCCCAATCAAACCAGAAGTTAAATACCTGGGGATGACCCTCAACTGCCACCTCACGTTAAAATCACAAATAGCGAATAGTGCAAGAGCAACCTGTGTCCCTTGGGGAAACTGCTAGGTGCATATGACCTAGATTGGCCACTGTTGGAAACAGAATACTGGGCTTGATGGATCTTGATCTGACCCAGTATGGCATATCTTATGTTCTTATGTTAATCTGCCACAAAACCCGCACACTACAACACCTCTGCCCCCTCTGACTTCCAATCGGTCCTACAAGCCCTCACAACACCCCATGCTGACTACTGCAATTCAATATACTATGGACTCCCCAAGTCAACGCTCCACCGCCTACAAATGGCATTACACACCACCGCAAGAACCATCATGCATACATCCAATTATGAGCACATTACTCCCTCCACAAACACTACTGGCTCCCGCTTCAAAGTAGAATACTTTACACGATACACACAAAGCCCTTTTCCAATACTCCTCCACCTACCTCAGCATTCTCCTCAACCCCTAACATTCATACAGATCCCAGAGAGCCTCCATCATGAATATATTAACTACCCCCCAGTCCATAACAAAGATCCAACAAGCATCGGCCAGAGCCTTTGAGTTCTATGCCCCAACCACCTGGAACTCCCTCCCAGACAACATAAGAAACACCACGGACCTCCTAACTTTCCACAAACTCCTCAAGACCCACCTCTTCACCCTTCACTTCCTCCCCCCCCCCCCACACAGCCCTACAACTAAACACCCCTCACAACCTGCTCCCAAAACCCAACCACACAAATATGACAACTCACAAACACACCACGTAACAAACATATCAACCACTACAAGAATGCACAATCAACTTGCATACCTGTATGTAATTAATCTTGTACATAGTTAATTGCCCCAATTGCCCTACCCTTGTTCATTGTACAAAGTTATCTGTTCTAATGTAAACGTTCTATGTATTACCTCTAGTTTGCTGTAAATCACTTTGACCACCATGACAAGCGGTATATAAACCTAGCCAAAGAAAATAAATAACGTGTAATCACTACCTTGTAAATATGTTAACAATTATTTTGCTAGAATGTATTGTTTCAGTTTAAGATTTACTCAGTATATTTAATAAGATTATCAAACTGTTAATCCACTAACAATGTTCCTTGTGAGGGTTACATTCATGTTTGTTCCCCTGTTCTGATGTAACTAATTTGTTGTTTGTAAACCGCTTTGATCTTGTGAGAAGGCGGTATGTAAGAACACATAAATAAATAAATAAAATGTAACATTATGTATCTATAGTTTGCTTTAGTCTTCCTTACGTGCATCACTTTGCATTAAATTTCATTTGCCATTTGGATGCTCTGTCTTCCAGTTTTACCAGGTCATCCTGCAATTTTTCACAATCCATATGCAATTTAACAATTTTGAATAATTTTGTCTCATCTGAAAATTTAATCGCCTCGCCTGTTCCCAATTCCAGCTTTATGACTGCTGTTAAGTCTAATAGGGAAACAGATTGTTCCTTTTGCAGCAGTGACCAGCAAAATAGTTACATTTTTTATTTCTTGGAAACAAACTGGCAACCAGCACATGCTTTACTGAATTACTCTGATGTCATTAGAGCTAGGACGAAAAACTGTGATTGTGACGGTTAAAATCCTGCCATGCAAACTGGAAATTTTTCCTCTGGGTTGAGTTTACTGGGCAAGTGGGCTCGGCCCTTGGCTCAAGCTGCAGTGCCCTGCACACTATGGTTCAGGAAATACAGGTTCAAGTCTGAAGCTCAACAGGGCTGACAAGTGTCGAGTGCGCAGTAAGGGCAACATATTTAATTTCAGTGAGGAAGGAAAGACAACGGCTTTGATGGTAGTTACCTCTATTGGTCGGCAAACAGTGCAGGCAGCGAATATGTTTCAGAGGACAATGGCACAGATGGAGAGGACAAACAAGGAAATATGAGCTATCTGGGGATATGAGATGGCTACAAGCTGAATTGATACTGGCTTTAACCTCAGATCTCACTGGTAGAGTTGCCACATGGCTGAAGCAAGCCCTGAGAGGATGAGCCATTCTGGTTTTAACCAGTACTATATATAGGGAACTTGTGGTCCTGCTTTCCCACCCAAAAAACCAAAACTACCATTCTACAGATGCAATAGAGTGAAAATCTGAACTGGATCAACCTGCCATGTAATTTCATTTCCTTGACCTAGGTCAAGTGGTGGCCCCATTCATTGTATTAATAAATATTATATTCTGCATTTCTTTGAGGAATCAGAACTACACATCACTACATGAATCATAAGAAAACTAAGGCTGGTTCAGCCATTCCCTGATGGCTCAGAGTGGGTTAAAGTCATTTAGCAGCTCCCAGTCAGTAAATCTAACATAAGGCATTTGCTACAATTATAACCAAGTGCATTGTACCTGTAATTCCACCCTTTCCCCTCTATAGGAAAACTGTTTTCCCATTTTATAAATATAAAAAAAATCCTCCATAAACAGGGCTCTAAAAGGTTGAACTTCAAATTCCAGAATGTGCTGAATTTTGAAAGAACGTGTACTTAAAGGTGCACAGTTGTTGTGGCTTGCCTCTAGTGAGCTGCCTGTCATTAGCCCTCTCTGGTTTGCTAAGGGACACCCATACTATGTACAGCAAGATTAGAACTGGAGGTGGGGGGATGTAATCCCTTCGCACTCTGGGTCTATGACCAGAAACAGGACTGGTCTTTCTAGTCTAGATGTGCTTAGCGCACTAAAAGAGCCTGAGCCACTTTTAATTAAGTGATCTAAGTATGGAAAACACGGTACTGTCAGGACAAGAGCATACACATGTGAACTTCTGTTGCGAGCAAGAGGGCTTCAAGCATGGGCAAGAGCACTCCAGGGTCAACTTTAGTACTGGCTATTTGACCCTGCTCCCTACTGATTCAGAGATCTGAGCAGCAATTTAGGAGGAGAAAAGTGCAAGTGTGTCACATTAAGAATCAGTTTCTATACTTCTGTGCCAGCCTCTGACCTAGTCCTTCCCTGATTGAGACTAAGACAGTACTTAGCAAAGGGAGTCCCAATCCCACCCCTGAGCAAACAGACTCCCTGATCCCAGCTCATGCATAATTGTCTCCTATGAAAGAAAGATGATATCAAGGAGTTACTGATTCCAGCACTGCCCATACATCTGGCCCCCAGTCAAGAGTTGCTCTTTGAATACTGTACATCTGCAGCACTTACCCTTTCAGGAAGCAGAAGCCATGGGCACAGACCAGCAGGTTTCCATTGCAATCAACTTTTAGCAGGTTTCCATACAAAGCATCAAACACCAGGCCCCTGTGGAACAGATTCAGAAGCTCAGCTAAGATTCTGAAATTTAACAGTAGTTATGTTTATGAGTAGGAAACACAAACAGTCCTAGACCACAAGTCATGTCGTCCTAGGTGAATGTGGTTCATTAGGGAAATGTTTAGCTACTCCTCTTCTTTTAGAATTCCACAGCAGTGCATTCTGGGACTTGGAGCCCTGCCTTGTCAAAGATGGGGAGCCCATTCATACATTTACATATTTTCTAAGGACCTAAACTCTGATAGAAATGTTTGGGATGTTTTCTGAAAATGTGATGACTTTGATGGTGATCTTAGGCATTAATTGCACCCTCCAATAAGGAAAAACCATCAAGTGCTGGAGATTTAACTCTCAAGGCCTCCTATGCTGCCTTTAGCTAATGTTCTTGTCAGGGGCGATTCTATCATTAGGCCGAGTGAGGCGGTGGCCTCAGGCGGCAACCTTTTGGGGGCGGCAAAAATTGCCCCCAAAAAGCCCGCCTCACTCGGCCTTCAAAAAAAAAAATGCATATAGAAGAGCCACGGCGGCAGCGGCGGCAAAAGGAAGTGCCCCATGGCCGTCCCGGCAGAGCCCTCCTCTCTCCCTTAAGTGCCAGCTTTACAGAGCTGTGAAGAGAAAGTTTCCCTTTCTCACGGCTCTGCTAAGCCTGCTGGCGCTGATGGGAAACAGGAAATGCCTGTTTCCCATCAGTGCCGGCAGGCTTAACAGAGCCACGAGAAAGGGAAACTCTCCCTTTGCGGCTCTGTAAAGCCGGCAGCGGCAGCACTGAGGGAGAGAGGAGGGCTCTGCCTTTTTACAGCACTTTAAGCAGGTCTGGTCCCTCCCTCCTCTGACGCAATGTACTAACTCTGGACAAGAGCTCACTTGAAGAAGGAGTGAATAGATGGCACCAGGTTCACTGGGACATTTTTTGTGCCATCTAACTTGATGCAGCTTTCAGCCCCAGAGTAGTTCCACTTGAAATACTGAGAACATGGAATCAGAAAAAATATATATTCTGCTTTCGGAGTCAGATCTTTGGAAAGACTTGACCAAAAAACCCTGATGGCTTAGTAACTATGGACTTGTCTAGTGACCCTGTCCCAGAATTTCCAAGTTCGCCAGTTCCAGGGAGATTTTTTGCTAGTTCTGGTTTTAAGTTTGCATTTCTGTGTAGTATGGTGTTTGTAGTCCCTGATTTTTTTTCAGTAGAATGAGTGCTGCAGGTCCCATAATGCATCTAAATGAGATGGTTAGCAATCCAGGACTAGCTTAAAATCTCAAACTGGGTAACTTGACAATTCTGCTGTCCCAAACACACACTTGCTATATTGCCCAAGTCAGAAGGACGGTCTGGACTTTGCTAAATGCATGCAGCCCCCTGTAATCCTTCTTTTAAAGTCAACTGCTGAACATGCATGCTGAATTGCTTCCTACATAATATTTATATTGGTTACAAAGCACTACCAAATGTACATAGTACTGTACAAGATACATCACATGGATAACAAATCCTCTCGAAATGGTTAGAGCTTTTGAGCACAGAGAATTATTTTTATTTATTTATTTACATTCTCTCATATACCACGCTATTCTGCATCAGTGCAGTTTACATTGAACAAACTGAAATTACATTGAACAGGGCATTATAACTTGGAGATAACTATTTTACAGGGAACATGGGCTTTGGAGAGTTAAGTGACTTGCCCAAGACCACAAGGAGCACCTGTGGGACTAGAAACCCCAGTCCTTCCGGCCCAAGGTTGCTGTCCTCTAGTGGGATTTGAACCCCTGACCTTCTGGCCTGAAGTACCTTGCCCCAACCACTAGGCCACTCATTATGATTTTCTACAAGATAGTGGAGGCAGAGCCTGATCCTGGTTCTCTAGGTCTCGGGTCTGTCATGGGACTGTTAGAGCTCACTGCTCTACCATGCTTTTTCCTGTTTCTGAGAGGGGCAGAATGTATTCTAATAAGGGGTGCCATTGCCAGCTGGCTCCATGTCATAAGAAACAGAGAAATTCAGTGCTATTGCAAGCATGGATTTCTGTAAAGAAAGGCAGAACTACTTAGTCCATGCATGTAATAGAGTAAAACCAGAAATGGATTGTCCATTCCTAATGACAGAGAACCAGTTGGTAACCCTAATGTCAATAATCATAAATCCCATCACAGAGAGATTTAGGAGAGAAAAAGAGAGATCTTTAAGCCCAACAGCAAAATGCACTGAAATTGCTGACAAGGAACTGTCTCAGATGCCCAGAGATGCAATGTTTAGATTTCACCCACTGTTGTAGCTATGAGATCTCAAGAGGCCTCACTTCATTGCTGCTGGCCCCATGGTTTTAACTCTGACCATCTCTCTTCCTCCCCATATCTCACCTTCTCCCCCCAATATGTTTTGTGTTACTTGCCTGTCTGTCTTTTTTATTAGATTGTAAGCTCTGGAAGCAGTAACGGTCTTCTGTGTGTCTGAAATGCTGCATTTTGGATCCTGATCTTTTATTCTCCTGTTCATTACCCATGTGTGTCAAGACCATCTCTAATTCTCTCTCTGTGTTTCTGTCTTGCATAGACTGTAAACTCTGAGCAGGGACCATCTCCCATGTATTTATGAACAGAGCTGCAAATACCTTGGAGCGCTATACAAATGACAAGTAGTAATAGTAGAGGCCTGGGTCACTTCCAGCTTTTTAAAGCTCTTAATCATCAATATTCAGCTGTTGTTGGCTGTTTTTTTAAACACTGGCTGCTGCAATTTTAAAAAATCCAGATATTCAGTGCTGCTATCCGAATAGTGGCTGGCACTGAATACAGAGATGCCAAGTCACACAGTTACAGGAGTGAGATTCGAAATCAGTCCTGGATTTCTGACAGTCTCATCCTGATGCATCATGGGACCTGTAGCCAGGGCCGTACCAAGCCATAAATGCACCCTGTGTGACTTGCACATCTGGTGCGCCCCCTCCCCCCCATTTGTCATTTGCCCCATGCCCAGCATGTCCCCATCTTACCTCCATGTCCAGTCAGCTCCCCCCCCCCTCCACCTGTCCTTTCTCCACCGCTGCTGCTGCTTTTCGTATTCCCTTGACGGTGGCAGTGAGACCTCCAATTGAAAAAAAAACAACACGCGTGTCTTTCCGACTCCAACTCCAACTCCATGCTTGCATGCTGGTCTGATCCCTCCCTCCTCTGACATATGCTCACATCAGAGGGAGGGACCAGACCAGCCATTCAAACGTGGAGTTGCAAAGACTGGCTGGTCTGGTCCCTCTCTCTTCTGACGTGAGCAGATGTCAGAGGAGAGAGGGATCAGGTCAGCATGTAATCACAGAGTCGGAAAGACCTGGGTGTTTTTTTTTTCCCAATTGGAGGTCCCATTGCCATTGCCAAGGGAACACAAAAAGTGGGGATGGGGCAAGGGCAGGCAGCAACCCCAAATGCACCTCTATCTTTTTGTGTCCTGTATAGCTGCACTGCTAGCACAGGGCTAGGTATGGCACTGCCTACAGCACTGATTCCAATAGGTAAAATCAGGAACTACAAATACCATAGTGCATTGCAAGGCAAATTTAAAACCAGATCTGGCCAAAAATCTCACTTCTGTCACTGGATAACTTGGCAACTCTGTGAATGTCCAGATAATGCACTAGCTGGTAGCACTATCCAGACAGCGATGATATTCAATGCACTATCTGGATAGCACTTTGCATCTGATGATCATATGGTTTACTATGCTGGAAATGAAAGACAAAGAAGAAATGGTGTTGCATTTATAGTTAAGAAGAAACTTGCAAGAACTGTAATGAAATACAATGCAGTCAGTGAACACTTAATTTCTATTCGTCTACTAGGAAAGCCCATCAATACAACTGTAATTCAGGTATATGCCCCATCAGCAGCTGGAGAAGAGGAAGGCATTAATGAGTTCTATGAACAGGTACAAGCTGAAACTGACAGAACGTGCAAACAGGATATCCTGATAGTCATGGGTGACTGGAACGCAAAAGTTGGCAACAAAAAGTGGTTGGAAAATATAGACATGGCAACAGAAACAAAGCTGGAGAAAGACTGATAGAATTCTGCAAGACCAATGTTCTATTCATCTCAAACACCTTCTTCCAGCAACACAAGTATCGACTGTAGACGTGGACGTCACCCAATGGATTGTACAGAATTCAAATTGACTACATCTGTTGAAGACAATGATGGAAAAGCTCAATAACATCAACAAAGACAAAACCTGGAGCTGACTGTGGTACAGATCACCAACTACTAGTATGCAAACTCAAGCTAAAGTTGAAAAAGAGCAAGCCATTCATGAATGTAGCAAAATATGACCTTGAGAATATACCACTAGAATTTATAGACTGCCTGAGAAATCGATTTGCTGCTTTAGATACAAATGACAGAGTTCCAGAAGAGTTATGAGATGACATCAAGAAAGTTGTATTGGAAGAAAGTGATAAGTCTCTACATAAGGAGAAAAAGCAAAAACGGCCAAAATGGATAACTGAAGAAACTCTGAAAATTCTCCAGGAACATAGAGAAGCTAAAGCCAGAGGAGAAAGAGAGGCAATCACAGAATTCAACAGAGATTTCCAATGTGCAGCAAGACAAGAAGTACTACAATAACGCATGCAAGGAAATAGAATCAGAAGCTATTAAAGGAAGAACAAGATCGGCTTTTCTAAAGCTACGAAAGTTAAAGAAAAAATTCCAGCCTCAAATTGGAATGCTACAAGATGCTTAAGGATCCATGTTGAATGATGCTGAGACGATCAAGAAAAGGTGGAAAGAATATACAGAGTCATTATATCATAAAGATCAAGTGGACCAACAGCCGTTTCAACCTATACCTTATGATCAGGAACCATTGGTGATAAAAGAAGTAGTCAAAGCAGCATTGAAAGCCTTATCAAAGAACAAAGCATCAGGAATTGATGGCATTCCCACTGAGTTATTAAAGCAATAAGAAGCTGTTACCATACTTACAAGGCTCTGCCAGGAAATTTGGCAGACAAATTCATGGCCAACTGACTGGAAAAGATCTGTGTTTATGCCAATACTGAAGAAAGGTGACCCGACTGATTGTGGAAATTATCGCACAATCGCTCTGATCCCACATGCCAGCAAGATTCTACTCAAGATCATTCAGCAGAGACTACAACTATACCTAGAACGAGAACTGCCTGAAGTACAAGCAGGGTTCAGGAAAGGGAGAGAAATGAGAGACGGATCCTTGAAAAGACAAAAAAATACCAAAAGGACATCTCTGTGTTTTATTAACTACAGCAAGGCTTTTGACTGTGTAAACCATGAGAAACTCTGGGCCACATTAAGAAGCATGGGTATACCAGAGTACCTGATCGTTCTCTTGCACAGCCTTTACACTGATCATGAAACCACAGTTCGAATGGAGCTAGGAGAAACAGAATGGTTTAAAATCAGCAAAGGTGTACAACAAGGCTGCATACTTTCCCCCTACCTCTTTAATGTATATGTAGAACAAATAATCAGAGAAGCAGGACTGTATGAAGAAAACAGAGGTGTGAAGATTGGTTGAAGACTCATCCATAACCTTTGCTATGCTGATGATACCACATTACTGGCTGAAAGTGAAGACGATTTGAAACATTTGCTTCTCAAGATCAAGGAATATAGTCTTAAAATGGGTCTGCATCTTAATGTTAAGAAGACAAAGATCCTGACAACTGGTAAAATGAATAAGTTCATCATTGATGGAGAAGAAATTGAAATAGTGGACAATTTTAACCTACTTGGATCAACAAGCAGTCAAGAAATCCGAGAACACATTGCTCTTGGCAGAATGGTTATGAAAGACCTAGACTAGATTCTCAAGAGCAGAGATGTCTCTCTCCATACAAAGATTTGACTTGTTCAAGCCATGGCATTTTCAATAACATATGGATGTGAAAGTTGGACAGTGAAAAAGATAGACAGGAAGAAAATTGATGCCTTTGAATTATGGTGCTGGTGATGATACTGTGTATACCATGGACTGCCCAAAGAACAAACCAGTCAGTACTAGAGGAGATCAACCTAAGCTTTCTTTAGAAGCTCAGGTGACAAGACTTCGACTTTCATACGTTGGACACATCATGCGAAGAGAGAGATCATTAGAGAAAGACATGCTTGGTAAGGTAGAAGGTCAACACAAAAGAAGAAGGCAAGCAATGAGATGGATCGAAACAAAAACAGCAGTTATGGGTGCCAGTCTGTCAACAATGAACTGCCTGACTGAAGATTGAACATAATTTATCCAGAGGGTCGCCATGAGTCGACACTGATTTGATAGCACTTAACAACAACAACAACAGCCGGATAGCTATCCCTGTAAAGTTAGAACAGCTTATTTGCCGGTGCTGCTATCCAGATAATGCCTTTTGAATATTTGCCTTCAATAAAAATAAAAACATGATAACTCATTGAAACAAACTGAAAAATTCAAGAAAAATGCCAAAAAATGAATAAGTGTCTTAAACCTGAAGTTTCCTTTGAGCTTGACACCCAGGCCAAATGGCCCTTCTACTCCAAACTCACTTGGTCCTGCTTGCAAGGAAGGCAGAGATAGTCCAATAAAGTGAAGACTCCCTGTTAAAGGAGGCATGACATCTTTGAGATGTTGTGTTTCTGAGGTCAAGTAACTAATTCAGTCATATTTCCAAGAATAAAATATCTGCCGTACTGTAACAAAGCAAAAGGGCATCCTTCCTCCAATGGTGCAAGAACTAGCTGCTTACTGGATGTGTATAAAGCAGTGTTGCTCACCTGCAGTGAGGATTCTTTGTAGACAGCAGGCACATGCAGACACACTGATGGTGTGGAAGCATTATTTGGGCTGTCTACACAGAAGAAACAGAACATCTGAAGAATTGCCTAGTCTCTTTCATGCCCTTCCAGTTCCCAGCAAAGAGGCATAGCCACATCATTTGTTATTCAAATGCACCTGAGGGTATCCTCTCACCTGGTAGGGAATGTTGGGTCATATTTGTATTGATGTATCTCATGGGGGTATCCAATGGAGACCAACCGGTCCAGCAGCAGCTCAAAAGTCAATTCCTCGTAGTCTGGTGACTTATACACTGCAAGGAGAGAAAAGGATAGGGCAGGTTATAGCTGGTAAAGAAAGAGCTCCGTTGAGTGAAAACCCTGGTCCTTCCTTACAGGCAAGTCTAATGGAAAACTTCACTAGGGGTCTCTGGGAGGGAGAGGGAGGAAGGGGCATGAAAGGGGACAATAGGTGATCCTGCTAATGAAGAAGGCACAACATATGATGATCATGCACAGGGAGAAGACTGAAGCTTTCCAGTAGCAAAAATAGAGCCCCATCTAATCAAACCTCTCTGTTGAGATCTCATCTGAGAAACGGTTGTGTAGGGGACAAGAAAGAAAGGGGAGGTCCTACAGTATATGAACTTTACAGCAATGTACTGCTACTCTTTTGCTCTCCCAACACACCTAATCAAGACAGTTGACATCTTGTTAGGAATGTTAAGGTCTTTAGCAATTGAAAGCAAGTTCTGCTACGAGCGGACATGGGATGAGGGTGAAGGGAGATAGATTCAGGAGTGATATGCGGAAATATTTCTTTACGGAAAGAGTAGTGGATCCGTGGAATAGTCTCCCAGTGGAGGTGGTAGAGATGAGGACAGTAACTGAATTCAAGAAAGCATGGGACCAACACAGAGGATCTCTAAAGGCAAAGAGTGGACTGTTGTAGTTGTTATGGAAGGACAGACTAGATAGGCCATGTGGTCTTTTTCTGTCGTCATATTTCTATGTTTCTATGTATAATTCTTTATGTGTAAATGAAGTACTAATGAGGGGGTGCATGTGATTTACTTTTTTTCTTTTCAGACATAAAGATAAAATGTCATCGTTTTTACGTGCTCATATGTTTTTAAATAAATTTCAGATGAGATACTGGCTATGCCTGTCAAACACGTGAAGGCACATTTTACAAATGGCATCCAAGTGCAATCTGGGATGTCCAAGCCAGACCGTCTGAAGAAAAGCAGGCATGTCCAAGTTCAGGCATAATTTCACAAACATGGATGTGCCTGTTATGGATGTCTGCAGGACCATCTATATAGACATCCCCAGAATAGTATTCAAGTCTGGGGACATCTAAGAATAGCCTAATGATTAAAGTAATGAGCTAGGATCAGGGAAGCCAGGGTTCAAATACTACTGCTGTTATCACTGTGATAGTGCAAAGTATAGGAGGTGGAGTGCCATCTTTCCTACACCCTCTGAATATTTTACAGCCAATATAGGCACTTTTCTGATGCCTATTTGTGCTTGGTGAAGATCTAAACTTGGACAGAGCTGCAGACGTCCCTCAATATTTCTGAAATCAAGTGGGGATGTCTATGTCCATTGCAGTGCCCCAGACACGCCTTCATCACACTTCCTGCCCACTTGGACATCCCTGGGACATCTTTAAAAGTTATTTGTAAAATGGTTCCAGGGACATCTCTGTAATTTGGACATCCATATGCATGTTTTGGACGTCCAAATCGCAACTAAGGCTTTTACTGTAAAATGACTCCCATAACTACTAAGAAACTCACTGAGGTCTCGCCCACTGCTGCCTCTGCAGGTAGCACAGCCTGGCTTCATCAGTTTGTACCACACTAATACATGTACTGCTAAATCAGCTCTTCAGGACAGCCAACTGTTTTGCTTTTCCATTGTGTGTTGGCTTTCTAACAAACTCCATGGCCTAGGGTTGCTGCCTCACCCAGGTCAGTCTGGAGGATTGGCTGATCTCAGTTTGGCTTTGTACCATTGCAAGCAGGGGGCTGGCCTTCTGACTTCCCTAAGAAAGCAAGACTCCATCTCCCTGCATGTAATGGACTTCCTGTTTCAGGATACCTAGTGTGTTTGGCCTGGTTGTGAATGGACCGCACCATCCTCCCTCAACTCACTCAAAATTATCAGGAATATTCTAACCCAGTGCTCAATTTTCAGCTTATAATGCCAAGCATTCAGGGCTACATAATCATGAAATTAGTATAAAAGTGAATTCTAAAGCCCCTGATGGTCTGAAATTGCTGAAGAATACAGAACCACACCCTAATTAATGAGAGGGGCAATATAAGGATTGAAGGAGCAGTGGAGAACTAAATTTCATAATTATAGGCATTAGGCAGCTACTGAAAGGGATTATTATACTGGTAGGATTTTGCATGGAAATGACTCATTTAAGGAATTATCTAAGGTTGCTCAGAAACTTTCAGAAGGATCTGATATAAATGGTCAACATCATTATATTAAAGTTGTGATGAATTTAGCAGCTTGTTTTCATCAAAAAGTTATCAAATTTAGAAATCCTTTGATAATCTTCTTGCCAGTTTAGGTGCCTCTCAAGAAAGTTATTATTATGATGGAAAAGAAAATAAAGATGAAGCTTTAATCTTAACTGAGTTTTATGGCCCAAATACAGAACAGGTTAAAAAGCCAGTTTGTGAAGGGTAACAGTACAGCAGAACTGTGCTTGACTAAATGTCTTATTTTGGCAACACATGCAAAATTGTCATGCCAATAAAGTTATCAGAATCTGAATCTAAAAGATCTACCGAATATTCAGGGTTGTTCTATTCAGAGGTCATGGCAAATACTTCATTACAGAACAGACTATAATTAAACCTTCCTTAACAAAAGAACATTTTTAAGAACAGAGGACCCAGTGAGTCAATGGAGTAAATTCTGCCCAAGTGGGCCTTGCACTGCAGGGGAGCTCCAAGGATGAAGGGGGCTCATTGGTAGCTTCTCTTATATCTTTTGAAGTGGGCTTCCCCCATTTTGGGGGGCCTTTTAAAATTACTTGGGTGCCCATAATATGAACTTCTACCACTGCCAGACAATTTTGAATTTGCCAGTGGTGGCTCATATTACGCAGTTATGAATAACTTGTCAGTTAAATATAGAAAATACTAGCAGATAAAGACCATACAGCCTCTCCAGTCTGCCCATCCATATTAACTACTAAAATCTACAATCCCTTCCTCTCTCTTAGAGATCTTCTGTGCTTGTCCCAAATACTTACTGAATAAGAAAGTCAAGAGTTTTATCCATCACAATTAGAATTTCCCTCCAGGTTTAGTACAGAAACAGTCCTGACTGCCTTGTTGGATGATATGAGATGATGGTAAAGTAGTTAGGTGCACAGGTGGTGTTCTCAATCTGCCCTGTTGAGGGTCAGGACTGAGGCTGAGAGGCTTGCATCTTGAAGATGAATGCCTGGCTGTGTGGATGGTGTCATCAAGAGATTTTTGGCTTTCTAACCCATGGCATCATTTTCCAAGGGCTGCTGAGCAGCGATAGCATCCACCTTTTGAAGAAGAGGAGAAGTGTCTTCCACAACAGACTGAGGAGAGCTTTAAAGTGGGATCATCAGGGATGGTGTGATATACAGACCTCCCTCACAGGCAGAAGAAATACATAGAGATTTAATTGACAATATTAATAATATTGCGATGAAAGGGGAAGTACTATTAGGAGATTTCAATTTGCCAGATGTTGATTGGGAAATCCCTGCTGTGGTGTCATCTAGAAGTAGGGATATCCTGGATTCTTTACAGGGACAATTGTTCCAGCAACTGATAAGGGAACCCATGTGGGAGGGGACGGTACTGGCTTTGGTGCTTGCAAATAGGGAGAGTGTTTCTAAAGTAGTGGGTGATCATCTTGCATGCAGTGATCACCGGCTTGTGAGCTTCAGTATTAGGACATTGGAGAAAATGGTTAATTCAAAAGTGAAGGTCCTAGCCTTCAGGAAAACTAACTTTGTAAAGATGGAGGAATACCTCAAGGAATTGTTACTTGGATGGAAACATCTGGGGGAAGTAGAACAAAAGCGGGCCAAACTGAAAGGGGATATTTTAAAAGCAACAAACCTTTTTGTTAGGAAATGAAAGTAAGAGGAAAAAGAGGTGCTATGGTTTTCAAAACAAGTATCTGAAAAGGTAAAGAAAAAGAGATTAGCCTTTATAAACTCTAAGAAATAACAGAAAGAGGGAGATGAACAGCAATATCTAGGGAAGCTAAGGGAAGCTGGTAAAGTAGTCAGGAAAGCAAAAATGCAAATAGAATAAAAAAAATAGTCCATACAGTAAAACATGGGAACAACCATGAGGCCGAGTGAGGCGGTAACTTTTTGAGGGTGGCAAAATTGCCCCCAAAAAGACCGCCTCACTCAGCCTTCAAAAAAATAAAAAAACACCTCCAACACAAGAAGCAGCTGCAGCTGCTGCGGCAGAATGAAGAGCCCCGCGGCCGCCGACTCCCCGGAGAGCCATGCCCTTTTCCCCTCCGCTCCAGCTCAGCTTTTGCAGAGCTGCGTGAAGGGAGAGTGTTTCCCTTTTGCGCGGCTCTGTTAAAGCTGAGCCCGCGGTGCTGATGGGAGGAAACACTCTCCCTTCCTGCGGCTCTGCAAAAGCTGAGCCAGTGCAGAGGGGAAATGCTGCTTGGCACGGCTCTCCGGGGAGGTGGGGTCTGTGGCCATGGGGCTCTTCATCCTGCCCCTGCCATGGCCGCAGTGGCAGTGGCAGCTGCTTCTTGTGCCAGAGGTGGTTTTTTTAATGTTTTCAATTTCCCTGGGCTGGGGGGGGGGACTAGGACTGGAAATGAGCTGATGGGGGGGTTAGGACTGGTAATGGGTTATGGGGGGGGGGGTTGGAACTGGAAATGGGCTGATTGAGAGGGGGCTAGGACTGCTAATGGGCTATCGGGGGGCTAGGACTGGAAATGAGCTGATGGGGGGGGTTAGAACTGGAAATGGGCTGATGGGGGTTAGGGCTGGAAATGGGCTGATCGGGAGTGGGGCTAGGACTGTAAATGGGCAGATGGGGGGTAGAACTGGAAATGGGTTGATCGGGAGGGGGGCTAGGACTGGTAATGGGCTGATTGGTGGAGTTAGGTCTGGAAATGGGCTGATTGGGGGGCTAGGACTGAAAATGGACTTATTTGGGGGTGTTACGACTGGTAATGGGCAGATGGGGGGCTAGCACTGGAAATGAGTTAGGACTGGTAATGGGCTGATTGGGGGCTAGGACTGGAGTGGGCTGATAAGGGGGATTGGACTGGAAATGTGCTGGGACAGGAAATGGGCTAATGGGGGGAGGGGAGGAGAGTGCTACTGGCCCTGGAAGAAAACTAGGGGCTAGGGTTACAAATAGGCTGATGTGGGGGCATGGTAGAATAGGACTGGAAGGGAGCAGATACTGAGAGGGTCTGCCAGGGGAAGAAGGGGGCAGAAAGGGAGCTGACATGGGGGAAGGAGGGGGCTGGACAGGAGCTGACACCTGGGATGTACTGAAGGGGGACTGGAAGGGAGCTGACACTTGGGAATGAGAGTGGTAGGTGGCTGGGTAATGGGGAGGAGGCTGGAAGGGAGCTGACTGGGGGGTGGCACTGTGAGTGGACCTGAGCTAATACCTGGGATGGTATTTGGACTAGAAGAAGCTGGACAGTGGGGAAGGAGGGGGAATGGAAGGGAATGGAAGGGAATGGACACCAGTGGCAGTCGTGGGAATGCAAGGCGGTTGACATTGGAAGGTACTGGTAGGGACAGACTGGAAAGGAGGCTGATACTGGGGAGGGTTACTGGAAATGGAAATGGGCTGATGGAAGGAAGTGAAGAAAACAAAAGAAGAGATAAGAAATGGCAGATGGACCATGGACCACAGAAAGAGAGCTAAGAGAAGACAGGAAAGCAGAAGCCTCAGATCAGGACCAGCATGATCAGAGAATAAAATGATCAGACAATAAAATGATCAGACAACAAAGGTAGAAAAAATAATTTTATTTAATTTTAGTGATTTGAGTTTGTGCTATTTTTATATTTTACACAGTATTGGGGAACTGCATCTCTTATTTATCTGATGTTGCACTGCATGTGGACTCTGGCTTTTTTAAATATTCAGTTCTGTCGGTAAATGTCTTGGTTCTGCTCTGCACCTACTGTGAATACAAAATATATGTTGAAAAAGAAAAAGCAAGAACCATAACGCAGTTTATAACAACAAAATAAAAATGAGTTATAATTTAGTTTTATAAACTGTGCTGTTGATTTTTGCTTTTAGTTCCTTGGTGTGCAAACTGTACCGTACCTAGCCCTGTGCAAGCGGTGCAGCCGCACAGGGTGCAAAGGCTTGGGGAGCGCATTTCGGCTTTCTGCTGTTGCCCTGCCGCCACTGGCAGGACAATAGCAGGCAGCCGAAATGCGCTCCCCAAGCCTTTTCGCAGCTCTTTAAGCAGGTCTGGCCCTTCCTTCCTCCAACGTGATGTCAGAGCAGGGAGGGACAGATCTGCTTAAACTGCCAGTGCCTTTCAAATCGGGCGCATGCCTCCCCCCTCCTCCCCATACCTCCGTCCAGTGCTGCCTGCTCTTTCCCTGTTGCTAGCGCCGCCATGAAAAAAACAGAGGGCGGTAGCAGCAGGGAAAGAGCAGGCAGTGCTGGACGGAGGTATGGGGGAAGTGGGAGGGGGGGCATGCGCCCGAGTTGCAAATTGCACAGGGCGCAATTGCAGCTCGATACGACCCTGTGTGCAAACATTGTGCATTTCCTCCATATAATCTAATCAACTTTTTGGTTTGGTTCAGTCTCTGATTGGATTTCTGAAAAAGCCCCGCCCCCCTCTAAGGTGTGTGTGTGGGGGGTGCCATCTCATTCTTCGCCTCAGGCAGCAGATTGCCTTGAGCCGCCCCTGGGAACACCACCTTTTTTAGGTATGTTAGTGACAGGAGGAAGCACAAGGGTGGCATTGTGAGACTCAAGGGTGAAGGGGAGGAATATGTTGAGGCTGATGAGGATAAAGCAGAATTGCTTAGCAAATATTTCTCTTCTGTGTTCACAGATGAAGGGCTAGAAAAGGGATCTCAGAAAACAAACACAAATAGGAATGGCAGTGAGGTATTTATTTATTTATTTATTTATTTATTTAACATCTCTTATATACCGCGCTATTAAAATCAGCGCGGTGTACATCGAACAAAATATACTGCAATGTGTACAGGTAACATCGAGTTTACAGAGAACAGGGGAATATAAAACATGGAATAACAGGGATAACTATGTACAATAAACAATATACTATTTATATGCTTTAATTATGTACCATATTTAAACTCGAGTGAATATTGAACATGTATTCATGGGTAGGATGAGTCTATAGTAGTAAGGTAGATTTTCGTGGGGACTACCCGTTTTCTGGTTGGATTAAAGTGCTAGGGTGTTTGGTGTGAGTGGGAGGCCTGTTGGCTGTGTGGGTGTCCATGGACACTTCTGGGTAGTATTTTGTGAATAAGTGATGCTTTACGGCTTTGCGGAATTGTAATAGACTTTTGATGCCGCGGATTTCGTGGGGAAGTTTATTCCAATTCCTGGGTGCAAACAATGAAAAAGCTCTGTTTGATGTGGCTTTAGTACATGAAGTCATCATCTTAGGAACTATTAAAGTGTTCATAGTTGTAGTCTTTCTGTTTCTATTTTCAGGGGTGTTGTGGAATAGTTTTCTGATTGGTGTTGGTGGGTAGATATTCATGGCTTTGAAGGTCAAAACTAGTGACTTGTATGAGAGTCTGGCTTGTAGTGGTAGCCAGTGTAGGTCTTTCATGATAGGTGTTATATGAGCAGACCTTGGTGACCCAGAAAGGACTCTAGCAGCTGTATTCATTGCCAGACGTAGTGGGTTTAAGGTTGATTGAGGGAGCCCGTGAAGGATGATGTTTGCGAAATCTAGATGTGGCAGGACTAGTGCCTGGAAGGTTGACCGGTAATCAGTATAGTCTAGTAGTGGACGGAGGTGGCGTAGTGTTCTGATCTTATGGTATATGTTCTTTGTCACATTCTTCACGTGCATTGTCATGTCCAGGTGTTGATCTAATGTTATGCCGAGGTATCTGATCGTGGGTTTGGATGTCAGTTCTGTGTTGTTGACCAGCAGTGACGGCGGAGGTACAAACTTAAGATTCCTTGTAACAAATAGGACATCAGTTTTGCTATGATTTATTCTTAGGTTTTGAGTCAGCAACCATTCGGCTACTGCTCCGAAACAGTTGGTTATTGGAGTAAACACTGGTTGGTCAGTTTTGAACGGCATGTATATGAGGATGTCATCAGCGTATGCCAAGCATTGCACGTTGAAGGATCTGATCAATTCACAAATCGGCTGCATATAAATATTGAACATTAACGCCGATAGTGAAGATCCTTGTGGTACGCCTTGAGACTGTAGGAACGGCTCTGAGGATTTCTGGCCTGTTTTAACTTGTTGCCACCTGTTGGAAAGGTAGGATCTACACCATTCCAGTGCTGTGCTTCGAATCCCCTTCTCTCTCAGACGTTGAATTAGTATATCGTGGTTTACAGAATCGAAGGCAGCAGAAATGTCTAAAAAGATGAGGACAAATCCTTGTTTGATGTTGTTTATTCCTGTTATCAGATCGTTGAATAGGGTTGTAAGGATTGTGTCGACTCCATGTGCTTCTCTGAATCCATGTTGTGATTTGTCTAGGGGTGCTTCTGTGTCAATGTGATGCTGAAGTTGTTGTTGGGCAGCTTTCTCAATGATTTTTGCAAGCTGGGGGATGCTTGAGATTGGCCTAAATGATTCAACTTTGGATGGATCAAGCTTACTGTTTTTTAGTAGGGGCTTGATAGAGGTGTGTTTAAGACTCTGGGGGAATGAGCCTGTTAGGAAGGATTGGTTCAGAATTTTGCATAGGATTTGGCTTAGATCATGTCGCAGATCTTTGATCCAGTTAGCTGGGCATGGGTCATTAGGTGCCGTGCTAGGATTGATGGAGGCAATAATTCTCTCAATTTCACTAGATGATATAGTATTGAAGTTGCAAAATGGAGTTATATGAGATTCCTTAGGTGATATAATGGGGTTGATGGTATTTATGCAGGTGCTGGACTTAATCATTTTTGATTGCAGGTAGTTTGCGTAGTCCTGTGGCCGAGGTGTTGCAGGTTGGTCTGAAACTGGCTCTCTTGTTATGGATCTTACTAAGTTGAATAGAGCATGAGGTTTATTGATGGAGCGCTTCAGTAGGTTCGTGTGGTATAGTTTCCTGCTCAATGTTACCTTTTCACGGTGGGTGGCTAGGTGTGAGTTATATGTTTCAAGGGCTTCTGGTGAGTGGGTTTGGCGCCACTGTCTTTCAAGTTTGCGTAGATGAATGAGGGATGTACGAAGGTCAGCAGAGAACCATGGTGCGTGATCTCGTTTTCTTATTTTCTTATCCATGTGCACTGGACATGAGGCGGCTCTGAGGTTCTCGTCCCATTTGGATACCAGGTCATCTAAGTTGAGGGTAGTGTTGGTCAAGAGTGGATGGAGGTTATCTAGGACTTTGTCGCGGTTGAGAGGTTGAAAACGGACTGCATGGGTTCCGGGTGAGTTAGATGGTATTTGACTCACATGTGAGGTAAAGGTGGGTATATTGAATTGAATAAGATTGTGATCAGACCAAGGTACTGGTATAACCGATAGTTGAAGGGCTTGGTGTGTTAAGGTTTTGGAATGAGGTGCGAAGATGAGGTCTAGTTTGCCTCCTTTAGTGTGGGTGGGAAAGTCGACATATTGTTTGTAACCTAGATCCTCTAGTGCATCTAGAAATGCTTCTGAATGGCTGTGTGAATGTGAACAATTTCCAGAAAACTGTGTTCATGAGGAGCTAGCAAAACTAAAAGTTGACAAAATGATGAGGCCAGATGGGATTCTTCTGTGGGTATTAAAAGAATTTAGGAAAGTACTGGCAGCTCCACTGGCTGACCTTTTCAATGCTTCTTTTCAGTCGGGAGTGATCCTGGAGAACTGGAGATGGGTGAATGTGGTTCCTGTCCACAAAAGCAGAAGTAACAAAGAGGGTGGTAACTTCTGAGCAATTAGTCTGAGCTCTGTCCTGAGTAAATTAATGGAAATGCTGATAAAACAGAGGATGGTACAGTTTCTGGAATCCAAAGGATTACAAGATCGAAGACAGCATGGCTTTACTAGAGGTAGGCCTTATCAGACAATTCTGACTGATTTTGTTTGATTTTCTTTGACCGAATAACCAGATAATTGGATTGGAGGAGAACAATACATATGGCATTCTCAGATTTTAGCAACATCTTTGACACCATTCTGCACTAGTGAATTTTAAATAAACTGAGTGCCTTGGGATAGACCCTCAAGCGACTGATTGGATAAGAAACCGACTGGGAGACACCAGAGGGTAGTAGTAAATGGAGTTCACTCTGAAGATAGGGGCGTTAACAGTGGCATGCCTCAGAGATCAATCCTTAGTTCTGTTCTTTTTAACATTTCTGAAACTATATTGTAGAAGGTCTGTCAGGAAAGAGGAGTTACTTACCTGTAACAGGAGTTCTCCGTGGACAGCAAGATAAGTCAGCCATACCTGGTGACATCCTCCGGGCGGCGCCATAGATACGGAAGTGCTCTCCAGAGCTCAGAAAGGTGACCTTTCTGAGCATGCCCAGGTAGCCCACCTCACCGGCCCGCCCCCTAGTCTGGCCAGTGTGTTCCTAGCTAGTCTTACCGGCTAGGGAGTGGGTTCCTTAGTGCTGATCTCCACCAGGGGAGGTGGGTGGGATTGTGTGGCTGACTTATCCTGCTGTCCACGGAGAACCCCTGTTACAGGTAAGTAACTCCGCTTTCTCCATGGACTAGCAGGATTGTGTCAGCCACACCTGGTGTCTCCCCAGCTGAAGGTGTGCTGGGGTGGAGGAGTGAAGCTATAAGCTATGAAGCTATGAGACCTTGCGTTAAGGCAGAAGTTTAATGAATGGACTAATGCAACAATAATAAAGTGCAACAGTGCAACGAGCAGCAACAATGGTGCAGTCAATAACAGTAATGGTACGCAAACATAATAGCAGCATAGACATAATAGCAGCAGTAAGAAGCTATAACAGAGCAACATTAAGGTGCAGCAGGCATCAATGGTGTGCAGGTATACCATGTGCCGTCAGGTAGGGTTCAGTAACATTTAGCAATCACGAACCAGCCCGTCCCTGAAGAAGAGGGATCACTGGTGGTGGCCTGGGTTCCCTCTGTTGCTGTGAAGAGGACAGCTGTGCCAAGGGCACAGTCCTCTTGAGACCTGAGGTTGAGGCAGTAGTGTCTTTGGAACGTGTGTGGAGAGAACCATGTTTATTTATTTATTTTATTTAGCTGTATTTATATCCCGCTTTTCACCGGGTCAAAGCGGTCAATTGGGAGATACATTTAACACGAGGGGATATGAGACACATACGCTAATACTTACAGGGAACATGGGCAATGGAGGGTTAAGTGGCTTGCCCAAGACCACAAGGAGTGCCTATAGGACTAGAAATCCCAGTCCCTCCAGCCTGAGATTGCTGTCCCCAGGTGGGACTTGAACCCCCGGCCCTCCGGCCTGAAGTACATTGTCCTAACCACTAGACCACCACTCCCTCAGACATCGACATCGACAAGTGGAACAGAGCGTAGGTTGGCTATCAAGGTAGCCAGCACTCTGAGCTGATGAGGGCCCAGTCTTGGACGTATCTGAGTGCCGGTTGGGTTAAGGCAATAGGAGACGCGGGCGGTCACGCAGTGGGGAAGAGTCCTTTTTGTGACAGGCCTCTTGGGCCTGTTCGGGTCGAAGGACACGAACAGTTGCTCGCCCTGCCGTATGGGCTGCGTCCTGTGAAGATAGATCCTGAGGGCTCGGAGACAGTCTAGGGTGTGCAAACGCCGCTCTTCGGCCGACGTGTGAGGCTCTGGGAAAAACGAGGGTAGCTTGATGGACTGATTGACATGGAAAGCAGATGGTACCTTGGGCACGAATCTGGGGTTGATCCTCAGGGATGCGTGGTCGTGGTGCAGCTGTGTATAAGGAGGGTGTGACACTAGCGCTTGTAGTTCACTGAGCCTCCTGGCGGAAGTGATGGTTATCAAGAAAAGCATTTTCCAGGAAACGAACTTCATGTCAGCGGACTGCAGCGATTCGAAGGGTTCCTGCATTAAGCGTTGGAGGACAGTGTTGGTCCCATGATGGGACCGGGAGCCTGACCGGGGGTTTCAGGTTTGCTAGCCCTTTCATGAAGCCGGCTGTCAGGGGCAGTGCCGCAATAGAGCTGGCTCCGTCTGGTGGCATATGAAAAGCAGCTATCACAGAGAGGTGGACCTGGATGGACTGGGTCTTCAGGCCAAGGTTAGATAGAGAGTTGAGGTATTGCAGGACGAAGGGGAGTGGACATGTGGTTGGGTCCAGGCCACGGGCCGCACACCAGATGCTGAACCTCTTCCATTTGAGGCCATAAGACTTTCTGGTAGAGGGTCTCCTGGCCACCAGGACCACAACCTGTACCTCAGTGGGTAGTTGGAGGGCAGAGAGGTTCAACCGTTCAGTCTCCAGGCAGTGAGAGTGAGGGCTTTGAGGTTGGGATGTCTCGTGTTGCCCTTGTTCTGAGTTAGGAGGTCCGGTCTGAGGGGCAGGCGAATGGGGGCCCCGTGTGCCAGGCATAGCAGGAGGGCAAACCACATCTGTCGTGGCCAGTGAGGGACCACTAGGATGGCATGGGCTTTGTCCTGCATGATTCGTTGAAGTGTTGCTCTGATCAAGGGGGTTGGCGGGAAGGCATACACCAGTGATCCCCCCCAGCACACATCGAATGCATCTGCTGCCAACTTCTTGGCTGACGGGTGTCTCGAGCAGAACAGGCAGCACTTGGCATTCTGTTTGGTGGCAAATAGGTCGATGCTCGGAGTTCCCCAGTGGCGGAAGAGGTGGTCGGAGACCTCCGGGAGGAGTGTCCATTCGTGCGGCAGCAACTGTCTGCTCAGCTTGTCCGCAAGGGAGTTTAGATCTCCCGGGAGATAGGAGGCCCATAGCTTGCACCCATTTTCCAAGGCCAGTGACCATATCTTCAGTGCCTCCTTGCATAGGGCTTGAAATCCTGTCCCTCCCTGCTTGTTGACGTAGAACATGGCCACCTGGTTGTCCGTCTGGATGAGGATGGACTTGCTGCGTAGGTGTTGTAGGAAAGTTCGGAGAGCGTACCTGATGGCCCTCAGCTCAAGGAGATTGATGTGAAAAAGTCTCTCGTGTGGGGACCATGCCCCCTGGGTGCTGAATTGCAGGAGCTGTGTGCCCCAACCTGTGTTGGACGCCTCCGTGGTGAGAATAATTTGGTGTTCGTGGGTGTGGATGTCCTTGCCATGGAGAGGTTCGTTGAGACTGTCCACCAGCGTAGTTGTGACTTGATTCGCGAAGTCATCGGGATACGGGTGGAGAGGGGCTGAGAGTGCTGGTTCCAGTGGGTGCACAGGTGCCACTGGAGAGGGCGCATCTGCAGCCTCGCCACGGGGAGAACAGATGTTGTGGCAACCATGTGACCCAGAAGGTGTAGTATGGACCTGGCCGAGGAAGTCACTGTTGCAGTGGAGCTGGATGCCAGGGAGGTGATTGTGAGTAGCCTGCGGTCTGGGAGGTAGGCTTTTGAAAGTCGTGTATCGATCACTGCCCCTATGAATTCGAGCCTCTGTGATGGTGTGAGGTTTGACTTGGTGAAGTTGATGACAAAGCCCAAGGATGAAACCAGGGTTGTGGTTTTCTGTATGGATTCCAGCAGCTCCAGAGTCCAGGAGGCTGTGAGGAGCTTATCGTCCAGGTAGGGGAATATGGAGACGTTTTGCTTGCGGAGGTGCACTGCTGCAATGACTACGCACTTTGTAAAGACCCGTGGAGCGGGCAATAGGCCGAAGGGAAGGACTTGGTACTGGTAGTGCTGTCCCAGCACTTGGAAGCGGAGGTACTGCCTGTGCGCTTTGTGAATATGAATGTGCATGTAGGCTTCCTGCAGATCGAGAGACGCCATCCAGTCGCTGGTTTGAATCAGAGGGAGGATGGAGCTGAGTGAGTACATTCTGAATTTCTCTCTAATGATAAAGCTGTTCAGCTTGCGCAGGTCCAAGATGGGGCAAAATCCGCCCGTCTTCTTGGGAATGAGGAAATATCTTGAGTAGAATCCAGAGTTTCTCTCCGCAGGAGGTACCTCCTCTATCGCATGCGTGTCTAGCAGGTGTATCAGCTCTGCAGCCATTGCTAGTTGCAGGTGGAGAGGGTGTTGCTGATCGGTTGGCTGCGCTAGCAGGGAAATGCAACAAAACGTATGCGGTATCCCTCTCGGATGACCTGTAGTACTCTGGAGTCTGAAGAAATCCGTCCCCATTCCTGGAGAAAAAAGGTCAGGTGACCCCCGATACTGGTGGGAGCCTGCAAGTTGTTGTCAAAAAGATGGTCCGCTCTTGTTAGCAGGCGTAGTGGTGTTCTTCTTCAGCTTGCGGTCCCTCTGGGAGTTGCGCTGTTGAGAGGGTCCATTGTATGAATTGGTTTTGTACCTGGGAGTCTGCCACTTATGGTTGGAAGAAGGGTATCTCTTGCTGGAAGAGTAGTAAGGTTTCCTTTGAAAATTTGTTTTCTGGGCACTGCTCTCGCGCTCAAAACCATCCTCCGCCAGGGTTTGGAGTGTAGCGCAGTGTTCTTTCATGACATTTATGGTGTCGGTGACTTTTTCACCAAAAAGGGACTCGCCCGTCTGCGATTCTGTCATGAGTATCATCGCGCAGGCCAGATGCTCGTAGCCATGCCCATCGTCTGGCGGATATGGCCGTGCCTGCGGTTCTCACCGACGTGTCAAAGGAGTCAAACGCGGTGCTGGCCAGATGTTTGTTGCCCTCTGACATGTCCGTAAGGGCGCTGGAGATCAACGCCTGAGACTCCTTGGGGAGGGATGGGATGGCGGCTTTGATGTTTGCCATACATGCATCTTGGAATAGCACGTGTTGGAACTGATGCGCCGCAATCCTTGCAGTGAGCATAGCTCCTTGGAAGACCTTTTTGCCAATATTGTTGAGCAGCTTGTAGTCTCAGCCCGGTGGGTTATTGGCATGTGCGCGCGAGGATTTAGTCTGCTTGAGGGCGGAAGACACCACGATGGATTGGTGTGCTAGCTGGGGGTTTTGAGAACCCAGGTATAGGCTGTACTTGGTACATAGACTCGAGTCTCCTGGAGAACAGGTGGCCAGAAGCTGGGGTTTGCCAGAGTCTCAAATGGTTGTCTTGTAATGTCTGATGTATAGGCAGTGCGAACGTGGGTTTTGGCATAGCAAGGTACTTAAAAACCTCAGGCACGGTCTCCCCCGTCTCGTCAGATGCTTTTAGAGCCAAAGTGGTGGCTACTTTCCTCAGGAACTTGGGGTATGTGAGGTCCTCCGGAGGTGGCGGTGGACCTTCAGGTTCCGGAGAGTGTCTGTCAGAGGTGGTGTGTTCAGTGGACGCCGATCCCAGAATGGCAGCGTCAATGTCATTCTCCTCCACGGTGCTGTCCGGGGACGGTTGGTCCGGGGATGGCGGGATCCGTGTGGAGGGTTGTGCGTTCTCGGGGGACTGTGGAGCCATTGGAGCAAGGCTGGTGTGATCTGGTTGTTCCCGTGTAGACGAGTCAGTTAGGGTCGCCGTAGGTGGAGCTGTGGGAGCTGCGGTGGCGGTCTGCTGTATTAGCTGTGTCAGTAGCCTCAGAATTGCAGAGGAGCTGCTTGTTTCAACGTGGCTGTCGGATCTGGAGGAGCCATAGGATCTGTGCCTGCTTTCCCTTGGGTTGGAGGAGCTGGAGCTATGCCATCTGTGTTTGTGGTCCCTGCAGGAGCTGCTGCGGCATCTACGCTTAGATCCATGTCCTCTGCTCCCTGATCCGGGTCTTGAAGAGTTAGTCCTGGGACTTCTATTCCTCTTATGCCTGCCGTGATCAGCCCCGTGGCATTCTGAAGAATTTTTGTGCCTTCTGTTGTGACCGCGGGAGCTGTGCCGGCGCCTGTGGGTACGGTGCCAGTGTTGTTCTCTTCGATCGGTGCCGATTGGGCTCGTTGGGGTAGAGATGCGAGGAGGAGGAGTCGAGGCGGCGCCGAGGGCTGCTTGCTGGGTTGCTGAGGCTGCGCCGGAAGAGAAGAATACTCAGCCGGAAGTGGGCGGAGCTGGAGGACTGCAGAGCGGTGCCATTGCCCGAGAGCTGCATGGCCGCCGCCATTGCCTGAGAGCCTTATGGCCACCGCTATTGGTGAGAGCTGCATGGCCGCTGCCATTGCTGGGAGCCTCATGTCTGTTGGAGGAAGAGGCCGTGGGTCCCGCACTAACAGCATCGGTGAAGGCAGGAGCAGGGTGGACACCGGAGGCATTAACGGTGGGGTCCAGAGAGCCTTGTGGAGGGTCTGAGACGCCCAAAGCAGGAATGCAGGATGAGGCTTCAGCCACGCGGCTGGGGATGGGGGCCCCGATGGGCACATCCTGAGCTGGGGCAACGGCGGCAGCAGAGGTAGGTGCCACAACAATAGAGTTTGCCTTAGAACTTGCCTTGGAAGCTAGATATTCAGTCAGGGCGTGTCCTCGGGCTTTCCAGGCTCTCGGGGACATCCTGCCGCAGCGAGAGCAGTTCTCGGGGTTGTGCTCAGTTCTCAGGCAGCGTAGGCAAGCGTCATGTGTGTCCGTGATGCTCATTTTTCTTTTGCGGCGTTAGCATTTTTTAAATCCAGATTTTGACATTTGATTGTAGATGTAGTTGTAGGAGAGCAAAATCCGTCTTGCTGGCAAGGTGGAAGGAAGAAGACTGGCCGGACTAGGGGGCGGGCCGGTGAAGTGGGCTTCCTGGGCATGCTCAGAAAGGTCACCTTTCTGAGCTCTGCAGAGCACTTCCGTATCTATGGCGCCGCCCGGAGGACGTCACTAGGTGTGGCTGACGCAGTCCTTCTAGTCCATGGAGAAAGGTATGCCTCTTTGCAGATGATACCAAAATTTTCAACAGGGTAGGCACCCTGGAAGGTGTGAATAGCATGAGGAGGGATCTAGCAAAGCTTGAAGAATGGTCAAGAATTTGTCAGCTAAAAAATGAAAGGTCATGCATTTGAGCCAAGAGAGCAATACAGTATAGTGCATGAAGTACTTCAGTGCACAAAAGAAGAGCAGGTACGGGGAGTGATTGTATGTAATGATCTTAATGTGGCCAAATAGGTAGAAAAGGAGACAGCAAAAGCCACAAGGATGCTTGAGTGCATAAGGATAATAATGGCCTGCAGGAAAAAAAGAAGGTAGTAGTGCCTTTGAACAAGTCTGTAGTGAGACCTCCTTAGGAGTATTATGTACATTTCTGTAAAAAGCATCTTCAAATGGATGTAAACAGGATAGAGTCAGTTCCGAGGGCGACTTCTAAAAGGGTCAGTAAAGATCTCAATATGTATAATTTGGAGAAAAGGTGGAAGAGGGATAGAGATATTTAAATACCTCCATGGAATAAATGCATAGGAGATGGCCCTTTTCTAGTTGACAGAAAACTCTGGAATGAGGGGATCATAAGAGGAAGGTTGTGATAAGGAAGCTTATCATAGCTCAGGAAGGAGCTATAGAAAAGGTGAAGTGACTCTGAACAAGCAACCTGTCAGTTCTGGTAGAAATAAGAAAACAGAATTTTGCCATAAAAGACTACCAGTCCCAGAATGCACCAGGTTTCCAACAGCCATTAGAGGAGCTGAAGTGGGGAAACATGTGTTCAATCAGGAGGGCTATGAGGTAATCCCTAAGCACTCATCTCAAAGGGCAGGGCCTGATTCAGCACAGCTGCGCTGTGTTAGGGAGGAGCACTCATCTAAGCAGAATAAGAGTAGAGTTTATTCTACAGATGACCATCTTCATGATCACCTTGGATATCCAGAGAAGGATCATCAGTTTCATCTGAAGGATCATCAGAAGCAGAAGTCAAACCGGACGGACAGAGAGGGAAAGAGACCCTCTGGAAGAAAGAGGAGAAAAGCCTTTGAGAGGTCTAGAAGAGTCCAAAGCAGTACGTATACTGGGAGGTATTCCAAGGGCCAGCATACACCATTGGACTGGGGAAAGCCGGAGGAATGGTGCTGCAGAGCTAGGAATCTCCAGACGCTACCTGTGAGGGAGACGGCTGCACGTGGAAGGGACCCTAAGACCCATGCCAGAAGGTATGTGAAGAGAGATCCAGTGTCCAGGGATCTGGATTGGAAGGCCGGACATAAGAACTGGACTATATACTGGCCAGGCTATATAGAGAGGAACTCTAGCAGCAATGGAAGCTCAGGTATGAACACTGATCTATGCCCTAGCTATAACCTTGAAAGACAGCAGGGAAACAAGTATTCTCCTGAAAATGCTCCATTGAGAGATTCATCTGTGCCAATCCATGATATTGAACCCATGCTTGTTGAACAAGGGGGAATAATAGCAGATGAAGATCCTATTTATATGGATTGTTCTCTATCTAAACTCCGTTGGTAACTTTCTGTTATAAAGTACAGCAACCATCACAAAGAAATACAAATTTGTTCTTTAATCTACTCAGAAAAGCTCCTGAAGCAGGATTTGACCCACACAGTAGAAAGCAAGCCAGCTAAGGGGTTTCAGCTGGATAACTGCTAGCAATTAAGCCTTACCTAATTGCTTGTGAGCTAGGAGAGAATCACTTCTGAATCTATGTGGGAAATAATCAGAAGTTAACCTGAAAAGAACAGTTTGTTTCTTGCTTTGTGGCTTTTCATTTGTTGTTTTCCTGATTTTGACTTTGTTTTTCCAAGTTAACACTGAAAGCAAGTTACCTGATTTATGTGCTACCAAGCATATCTGTGTTGGGAGAAATAACCCCATAAATAAATATCTTATTGGCTTTACCCAAGAGCACAACTAAATTATTGTCAGCAGCTGTGTCTGGTGTGAATGAACTACATTGCCCACAATACCTTGCAAATCATATAGATATATGCACTTGCCAAGACTGTGAAGATTCTCACCCAGGCAGCCGTCTGACAAATGGCGTAGTTTTTCGGATTGCTTTTGCACAAAGGGGATTTACTTGCTGAGGACTACAACTACAGTTCAAGTTTAAAGCTGAAAAAAAAAAAGATTTTCCCTCAACTGCACTTTGGAGGAGAAGTGGATGTCCCAGGAGGAAAAGACCCTGTGCAGAGCTGGATTCATCACTGACACAAGGTAATAAGTACCTGGGCATGTCTAGTGGTGGATGGGAGTAAGGCACAGGGGTAATTGAAAAAAAAAAAAAAAGTAGAAAAAAACACACCTGTTTGGAAGGTGGTGCACTTTTTTTTTTTTTCTTTGTTTCTTGCAGGGATCAAGATGGATCCAAGGGAACTAGCTGATTGGATGGCAGCCCATTTTAGCAGGCAACAGGAGCTAGCACAGCAGGCTCAGGACACTGCTATGAAAGCCTTAATGCAACAGCAGAGGCCAGTGCTTGATCTGGTGCAAGCCCTAGTTCAGCTGCAGAACCAAAGTGGAACAGATGCAAGACCAGCAGTAAATACTGGTACACCACATATGGACAGTGTGGGACTCAATCAAGGGATTGGGGCATTTAGTTTTGGGAAGCTAACTCCAGATGATAATGTTGATGATTTTCTAGAGTCTTTTGAAAGATTGGCACAAGCATTAGCATGGCCAGAGACCCAGTGGGCAGTAAGGCTGGCAGCCTCATTAACTGGAGAGGCGCTTGCAGCTTACAGAGCAATGCCAGCAGCCCAGGCTTTGAATTATAAGGATGTAAAGGCTGCTATTAGAGATCGCCTAGGGTTGTCTATTTCAGAGTATAGGCGAATGTTTAGAGCTACTACATTGAGAGTGGGTGAGACACCCAGGGCTCTGAGTCAGAGAATCAGAGGTTTAGCTGTAAAATGGTTGGAGCCTGAGCAAAAGACGGTAGAAATGTTATTAGATATTATAATGCTTGAACAATTTATGTCTGGGTGTCTAAAGATTTGCACACTTTCCTTATACAGCAAAATTGCCAAAATCTTGGAGAGGCAACCATGCTAGCAGAGAGATTCTTGGAAGCCACGCAGGCTTGCCATAGAATGGGTGGCCCTCTGAAGATTGGTGCTGAGGCTAGATGTGCTGTATCAGAAAAGAAAATAATTAAAAATGTTTCTGAAAATGAATGTACTGTATCAAACCAGATGACACAGTGGAATAGAAAGAAATGTTTCAAGTGTGGAAAATGGGGACATTTAGAAAAGAGATGCCAGACACACACTAGCTTAGTGGGTGTGGATTTAAAACAGCCCAAAGATGGATTTCTTTTGATGGTTGATGTGCAAGGAATTACCACAAATGCTTTGTTAGACTCTGGGGCAGACCAGAGTATGATGTCAAAAAGGCTTTGGAAGAGAATAGAGGCCCAAGAAGGATTTGTGCCTAGAACCCCTGAAAGCCAAGTTCACATCAGATGCATTCATGGTGCTGCAACGTCATATCCCACCTATAGGCTAAAGGTTAAGTGCCTGGGGGAACAAGAGGAAGTCCTGTTAGCAGTGGTGCCTAGGCTACCCTTTGATTTGGTTCTAGGAAGAGACTGGCCAAGATTTAAGCAGGGTCTAGTGGAAGGACTAGGGGAGAAGGTTTAATGGTAATAGCTCCCGGGCCTTTATTTGGAAGTCCTCAGACCCCAGCTAAAAAGATGGTTAAGCGTCCAGAAGACCAAGCTACCCCAAAGCAGACATTCGTCCTAAAGTACCATAGGGTCACAGAGAAGGCCCAAGCTCCTAAGCGGGCAACCCCTCAAGCTGCTGGGTTTGACCTGTGCAGCATAGAAAATGTGACTGTACCTAGCCAAGGGAGAGCCCTGGTTGACACCGGTCTCCAAGTGGAAATACCTATTGGATGCTATGGGAGAGTAGCCCCAAGGTCCGGATTAGCCCTTAAATATTTCATCGATGTGGGTGTGGGAGTAATTGATCCCGATTACAGGGGCAATATTAAAGTTCTGTTATTTAACTTTGGACAGAATGATTATCACGTGAAGACAGGAGACAGAATTGCCCAATTGATCTGTGAGAGGCTGGGTTTTCCACCTGTGGAGGAGGTCACATCCCTGGAGAATTCTGAACGTGGAACCAAAGGCTTTGGTTCTACTGATGTCAAAGGGGTTAAAAGCCTTGCTGCCACCTGTGCCCGAGAGAGGGAGGTGAATGAAGAGGAAGACTTGGGACCCCAGGTATCTGATTGTAAAGAAAAATCAGAGCCCCAAATAGGTGAGGACCTGACAGTGGTACAACAGGAAGAAATTAGGAAATTGCTTAAAGAATTCCCAGAGGTGTTGACACCCATACCTGGAGAGACACATTTGGTTGCCCATGAAATAATAACTCCACCTGGGAAATTAGTTCGTCAAAGGCCATACCGCTTGCCTGAAGCCAAGAGACAGGAAGTAGTGGCACAAGTCCAGGAGATGTTGGACATGGGAGTAATAGAGGAGTCAAAGAGTCCCTGGAATAGCCCCATAGTCCTGGTGCCGAAGCCTGATGGATCTTTAAGATTTTGTATTGACTTCCGGCAGATAAACGCCATATCAGTTTTTGATGCATATCCAATGCCAAGAATTGAAGAGCTGTTGAATCAGCTGGGACAGGCTCAATACTTAACCACCCTTGATATGACAAAAGGATATTGGCAAATCCCTCTCACCAGGGAGTCGAAGCCGAAGACTGCGTTCAGCACCCCCGTTGGCCTTTTCCAGTTCAAGAGGATGCCTTTCAGACTGCATGGAGCAGCGGCTACCTGCCAAAGGTTAGTGGATCAGGTACTTCGACCCCACCAAAATTATGCTTTTGCATATATGGATGATGTCATAATCCATAGTAACACCTGGGCGGAGCATCTAAAGAGGATCAGGGCAGTCTTGTGCTCCATGAAGCAAGCGGGAATCACTTTAAACCCGAAGAAGTGTGCCTTTGCAAATAGGGAGGTAAAATACCTGGGCCACCTAGTGGGAAGAGGAAAAATTAAACCTCTAATGAGTAAAGTAGATAGCATCAGGAATTTTCCTCCTCCAACAACAAAGAAACAACTAAGAAGTTTCTTAGGACTTATTGGATACTACTGCAGGTTTATACCGCAATTCGCAGAGAAAAGTGCAATTTTCACGGATATGCTGCGAAAGAATTGTCCAAACCAGCTAAAGTGGACACCTGAAGCTGAAAAAGCGTTTTCAGTCTTAAAAGGAAAATTGTGTACAGGACCGGTACTGAAAGGGGTGGACTTCAAGAAACCCTTTCTGGTTCAAACCGATGCATCGGATGTAGGGCTAGGAGCGGTTCTATCCCAGTGTCATGATGGGGAGGAGCATCCTGTGATGTACCTGAGCAGGAAGTTGTCACCGGCTGAACAAAAGTATTCCACAATAGAAAAAGAATGTTTAGCTATCAAGTGGTCAGTGGAGGCGTTAAGGTTTTACCTTACAGGGAGAAAGTTCCAGTTGGTCACGGACCATGCCCCACTTAAGTGGTTGCAGCAAATGAAGAACCACAATGCCAGGTTGACACACTGGTACATGGCCTTACAGGCATTTGATTTTCAAGTTGAACATCGTGCTGGGAAGTTACACAAGAATGCGGATGCCCTTTCCCGTATTACGGACTGTAGAGAAGAAGTTTCACCAGTGACACCAGTCCGTAATAACTTAAGCAGGGGGGTATGTGATAAGGAAGCTTATCATAGCTCAGGAAGGAGCTATAGAAAAGGTGAAGTGACTCTGATCAAGCAACCTGTCAGTTCTGGTAGAAATAAGAAAACAGAATTTTGCCATAAAAGACTACCAGTCCCAGAATGCACCAGGTTTCCAACAGCCATTAGAGGAGCTGAAGTGGGGAAACGTGTGTTCAATCAGGAGGGCTATGAGGTAATCCCTAAGCACTCATCTCAAAGGGCAGGGCCTGATTCAGCACAGCTGCGCTGTGTTAGGGAGGAGCACTCATCTAAGCAGAATAAGAGTAGAGTTTATTCTACAGATGACCATCTTCATGATCACCTTGGATATCCAGAGAAGGATCATCAGTTTCATCTGAAGGATCATCAGAAGCAGAAGCCAAACCGGACGGACAGAGAGGGAAAGAGACCCTCTGGAAGAAAGAGGAGAAAAGCCTTTGAGAGGTCTAGAAGAGTCCAAAGCAGTACGTATACTGGGAGGTATTCCAAGGGCCAGCATACACCATTGGACTGGGGAAAGCCAGAGGAATGGTGCTGCAGAGCTAGGAATCTCCAGACGCTACCTGTGAGGGAGACGGCTGCATGTGGAAGGGACCCTAAGACCCGTGCCAGAAGGTATGTGAAGAGAGATCCAGTGTCCAGGGATCTGGATTGGAAGGCTGGACATAAGAACTGGACTACATACTGGCCAGGCTATATAGAGAGGAACTCTAGCAGCAATGGAAGCTCAGGTATGAACACTGATCTATGCCCTAGCTATAACCTTGAAAGACAGCAGGGAAACAAGTATTCTCCTGAAAATGCTCCATTGAGAGATTCATCTGTGCCAATCCATGATATTGAACCCATGCTTGTTGAACAAGGGGGAATAATAGCAGATGAAGATCCTATTTATATGGATTGTTCTCTATCTAAACTCCGTTGGTAACTTTCTGTTATAAAGTACAGCAACCATCACAAAGAAATACAAATTTGTTCTTTAATCTACTCAGAAAAGCTCCTGAAGCAGGATTTGACCCACACAGTAGAAAGCAAGCCAGTTAAGGGGTTTCAGCTGGATAACTGCTAGCAATTAAGCCTTACCTAATTGCTTGTGAGCTAGGAGAGAATCACTTCTGAATCTATGTGGGAAATAATCAGAAGTTAACCTGAAAAGAACAGTTTGTTTCTTGTTTTGTGGCTTTTCATTTGTTGTTTTCCTGATTTTGACTTTGTTTTTCCAAGTTAACACTGAAAGCAAGTTACCTGATTTATGTGCTACCAAGCATATCTGTGTTGGGAGAAATAACCCCATAAATAAATATCTTATTGGCTTTACCCAAGAGCACAACTAAATTATTGTCAGCAGCTGTGTCTGGTGTGAATGAACTACATTGCCCACAATACCTTGCAAATCATATAGATATATGCACTTGCCAAGACTGTGAAGATTCTCACCCAGGCAGCCGTCTGACAAGGTGAAAGGGGATAGGCTCAGGAGTAATCTGAGGAAATAGTTCTTTATGAAAAGGGTGGTGGATGCGTGGAACAGCCTCCCAGTGGAGGTGATGGAGACGAGAATTTGTGTCTGTATTCAAAAAACATGGAACAAACACAGAGGATCTCTGAGAGAGAGGAAGGGATTGTAGAACCTAATAGTTCTTATGGATGGGGAAGATGAATAGGCCATATAGCCTTTATTTGCCACCGTTTTCAATGCCTCTATGGTAATTCAGAGAAGATTGGGGGATTCTGGTTCTTCTTATTTATTTATTTTAGTTTCTTATATACCGCACTATTTAGTATCAGCGCGGTTTACATGGAACAGTGAAACATAATGAACAAACGTTAGTTTTACAGAGAACAAGGAAATACAACTTGGATAACTTAGGGAAACATGCACATCAACTATTTACATATGTAGCAGTAAGCTTTGCATAGTGGGTTATGAACCTACAGAAAGATATTAAGTATAGGGACTAATATGTAGAGGTTTCTGGAAGGAAGATGTGGCTATGGTGGAGTATGGTTGATCTGGTAATGTTGTATAAATAAGTAATGTTTTAGTGCTTTCCTGAATTGTGTGAGATCGGTGATGGCTCGGATTGCTGGTGGTAATATGTTCCAACACTTGGGAGCATAAAGACTGAAAGCCCTGTTTGACGTTGTTAGTGTGCATTTTGTTGATGCACTTGGGATAGTTAGAGTGTTTGCTGATGTGGATCTTCTGGATCTGTTAGGTGGGGTGGGCTGAATTAGATCCACTAGTTGTGAGGCGGTTATGCCGTTGATGGCTTTAAAGGTAAGCGTCAGAGTCTTGAATAGTATTCTTCCGTGTGTTGGGAGCCAGTGGAGTTGAATTAAGATGGGTGTGATGTGGTCAAATCTCGATGCTCCAGAAAGAACTCTAGCAGCGGCGTTCATGGCTAGCTGAAGGGGGTTCAGGGTAGACTGTGGGAGGCCTTGGAAAATGGCGTTGGCGAAATCAAAGTGGGGTAGGATAAGAGCTTGGTATACAGTCCGGAAGTCACTTGGGTCCAATAAAGATCTGAGGTGTTTGAGTGTCCGGATCTTGAAATATACGGCTTTGACCATGTAGGATATGTGAAGCTTCATGTCCAAGTGTTGATCTAGAGTAATTCCTAAGTATCGAATTGTAGACTTTGTTTGGAGTTCAGCTTCTCTCACTTTTATATGAGGTGGTGGGGTAAAATTCGGATTACTTGTGATGAAGAGTACCTCCGTTTTCTTATGTTGAATACGGAGGTTTTGAGATAGAAACCATTCTGATACTGCATCAAAACATTCAATGAGAGGTGAGAGGTCCATTTGCTTTGTGGAGAATGGCATGTAAAGAAGGATATCATCGGCGTATATCTGACATTGGACATTGAAAGATCTGATGATGTTGCAGACAGGTTGTACGTAAATGTTAAACATGAGAGATGATAATGATGAGCCTTGAGGAACACCCTGATCTTGGTGGAAGGGCTCCGATTTTGTTGATCTTGATCTTACTTGTTGCCATCTTCCTTCAAGGAAGATGATTTGTCTGCAACCTTTGATTTGTCTGCAACCTTTGATTTGTCTGCAACCTTTGACACTATAAGCCATGAGATTTTAAAGGCTAGATTGGAATTAGTGGGAGTTAAAGGAAAGGCAATGGCCTGGTTTAGGTCATTTTTGAGTGACAGGTCTTTTCAGTAATGATGGGAATCAATAGTCAGGGCTTAATAATTTTTGGTTGGGATCCCCCAAGATTTCCCTTTTAATTTGTCTTTTATCCTTACTTCAGAACACATTCATCTTTTTGGTTTTAAACGTTATCTTTATGCTAATGATGTTCAGTTTTCTTCCCCAATTAATACTATGATAGTAGATTTGAAGCAGACTTTAGACAAATGCTTTTAGATGTTAAATTCATGGCTGAGATCAAGTAGATTGAAGTTGCACCTTGGTAAAATAGAAGTTTTATGGATCGGTAATTCAATTCCAACTGATTTTTCATCATTAATGGTTTTGGGACTCTTATTTCAGTGCTTACTCAGGTAAAACATTTAGGGGTCATTTTAGATGCACAGCGTATTGTGGATGCCCAGATTGGGACTGTAGTCAAACTTTTGTTTGAGGAAAGCAGTACATAAGAATAACAAAATATAACATCAGGCTTCATGCTGTACTATTCAGGTTTACAGTCTTAATACTCACTTGCAAGGGTATAATCCATGTCAAAGCCAAAACATTGTATTTTCTCCAGGGCCAAGCTTCGGTTCACAAACACCCTGGAAGGAAAATGATGAGAAATTTGGCAATAAGTAAATGATCTCTTGCGTCCTAGGAGTGGGACCCTGTCTCTCTGTTGCTCTGCGTGTGTGAATCTGTCTGTCTCACTTTCTGTACAAGTGTGCATAGGTATGTTCATCTCCTTTTCTTTTATTCCCCCTCAATGAAGCATTAGATTTAAACTACTGTGGTTTTAACACATGAGAGAATTTCATTCACCATTAAGGGGCATGTTTAATCGTCCCTTAGCATGCAGTAATAGACAAAAATTAGCGTGGGGGCCGGGTCAGACTCTTGCTGACTGATGGGGGCATTCTTCGTATGTCCTGTTGCAATTAGCGTAGGTTGAAGTACTATTATTTGCTAAACAGGTAGCCACTACTACCAAGGGGGGGTTTTGGTAGGTGATTTTGTCTGATGATCTTAAAGTTGCTAAACAGGTAGAAAAGGTGACGGTGAAAGCTAGAAGGATGCTTGGGTGGATTGAGAGAGGAATGGCCAGCAGAAGAAAGGAGGTAATAGGGCCTCTGTATAAATCTTTGGTGCAACCTCATTTGGAGTATTGTGTGCAATTCTGGAGACCACACCTTCAAAAGGATATAAACAGGTTGGAGTCAGTACAGAGGGTGGCTACTAAAATGGTTAGTGGTCTTTGCTATAAAATAAAGCATATGAGGACAGACTTAAGGATCCTAATATGTATACTTTAGTGGAAAGGCGGGATAGAGGTGATATGATTTAGATGTTTAAATACCTTCGTGGCATAAATGCACAGAAGGAGAGCTTCTTTCGATTGAAAGCAAGCTCTGCTATGAGAAGACATGGGCTGAAGGTGAAAGGGGATAGTCTCAGGAGTAATATGTGGAAATATTTCTTTACGGAAAGAGTGGTAGATGCGTGGAATAGTCTCCCAGTGGAAGTGGTAGAAATGAGGAAAGTATCTGAATTCAAAAAATCATGGGACAAACAGAGGGCAGACTCGACAGACCATGTGGTCTTTTTCTGCCGTCATGTTTCTATGTTTCTAACTGCACAGAGGACGGTTAGTGCAAGCTGATGGCGCCCATGCTAACTGCTTTGTGCAGTCAATGTCCACTCTCCACCCCAAAGCACCTCCGTCCCTACCCCTAACTGCACTAAGTCATTACCACTAGGTTTTTACCATGATGACTGATTTAGTGTGCGGTAACGATTACTACAATCCCACTCTAACCGGTAATCATTACTGCACTTCCATAAACATGCCTCTTAATGCTTTTTTTGTGCATATCCTAGACCCAGGGCCAACCCAAGAGTTTCTGTTGCCCTAGGCAGAAGCCCCAGCTGTGCTGTCCCTCCCTCAATGAGCTGAGCTGCGCCCCCCCCATCCTGAGCCACACTCCTGCTGATTCCGGTGGTGGGGTCGAGAGGGGTCACGATTCAGTGGTAGGCCATGTGCTTCGGCACACATGGCCTGACGCTTCTGATCCACCTCTGACATAACTTCAGGGGTTCATAAATGGCAAGCCATGAGTGCCAAAGCACATGGCCTGCTGCTGAGCTTAGCTGGCCCCCTCCCCCCACCACCAGAATCAGTGACAGCAGGGGGGACAGCAACACGGCACGGCTCAGCGTGAGGGGGGAAAGGGTGGCATGGCAAGCCATGTGTGCCGAAGCACCTGGCCTGCTGCCCTAGGCAGCCACCTAGCCCACCTAGTAGACAGGCTGGTCCTGCCTATACCTGCAAGTGACTGTGGCAAGGCAGGGCTGAGGCCCGTGGGGGTTCTTACTGTACTAGCATGGCATACTGCAGAACAGGAGGAAAGTACATTAGCAGCACTCTGTTTGGGAGGGTCTCGATACTGGTATGACAAGTGGTGCTAAGTCAGGACTGAGATGCACTGGCAGAGCTCTGAGGGGGAGAGGGAATTTCAGGTACCAGAAAGACAGGACTTAGTGTTTCTTGTCTAAATCCATGTGCATATTTTATATATTGTGTGTGTGTGGGGGGGGGGGGGGGATATTCAGTGGCAGTGGCTAGCCAATCTAACACAGCTAGATATTACCACTGAACTTTAAACCTGGATATTCAATGTTTGGGCCATATCTGGGCCCTGGCATTGAATATCCGGGTTGGCCGGATTGCAGAGAGGCTAACCGGGCAGTGGCAATATTCAGTCACTGTCCGGTTACCTTCTGCCTTGAAAATCAAGCCAGCCTTTGCTGTGCCTGATGTTTGCCGCGTGTTGGTAACCGGGCAGTGGCTGAATATCATGTGTTAGTGCCACTGAATATCCCGCTGAGTGGCATTTACAGGTCTGCAAACCGTGTAAATTCCTTGGAATATCGGCGCCTGTGTTTTTTTTGCATCACTTCTTTTATAAAGCACAGTACATTAATCGGCCTCAGACAGTTACAAACATCAAAAATGTATCTGAAAGGTTCACAAGAGGAAGACTGCCTGTCATGAGGTGACAGGTAGATCACTAGGGTGGTGCTGTGTGATATGTCTTACCCTTGCTATATAGCTGGCACAGGGCTCACTAGCCTAACCCTGTGGCTCTATGTAATATTTTCTGTAGCCACCACAGCATTATCTGTCTGCTCAAGAGAATTGCCGTCTCCACTCTCGGTTTGCTGTCCTTTTTGGGTGTCCAAAATCCCTGATAAAGTTAGTCATTACCTGAGGAGACAGGACTTGAACTATTTTTATTGTACTGTTAAGTTAGGGACTACTACTATGTATATTGTGTGTGTGCCTTTGAGTCAATGCTGACTCCTGGTGACCCAGCAGCTCCTGGGCTTTCTTAGCAGAGTAACTGGAAGAGGATTGCCAGTCTTTCTTCAGAGGCAGTGAAGCAACTTGCCCAAAACCACATGGAGTGCTAGTGGGAATCAAACCCTGGTCACCAAGCCAGTGCTCTAACCATTAGGCTACTCCTCCACTCCCCTACTGATGATAATGTTTATCATTTCTATAGCTCTACTAGATATACACAGCACATAAGACACAGTCCCTTCTTCATAGAGCTTACAATCTATTCATGACAGAAACAGGACAAATACGAGATTAGGAAGTTTCATTTATTATGGGAAAGGGTTGAAAACAACATGGATATGAACAAGAAAATAAGGAATTAAGGGAGCAGAAAGATACTAAGGCAGCTAGAGGAATGAAGGTGTTTTTCCCCAGTTTGTGTCTGAGAGAAAAATAGTACATGTGGCCCCAAGTTCGGATTTCCCATTAGTCACAGCAGGCAGCTGCATGGGGTGCTAGGTTGAAAGGGCTGCCATCTCCTCCATTCTGACTCTGGATGGCACTTATAGAGCAATGGTGTCCTGCCCTCTTAAAGATACAGGTATAATTGGCAATGGGCTCCAGATTTTCAGAACAGGATGATACAGTCCTGGTTTGCCTGCCTGCAGGAACTTGTAGTTTGAGTGGTCCTACTGATTTCCCTACGAGAAACAAGACTACAAGTCCATGTAGATACTTTAGATAGTGGGGTGAAACCACAACTGAATCCACCTATTCTGCACTTAAGGGTAGCTAGTAGGTAATTCCAGCCCTTTCTGAATCCCACTGTTCATATGCTCTGCTTGCAGGTTTCTTTTTATACACATGAAAGCAAACCTAAACTTAGAGCAGTGTTTCCCAAACTGTGGGTTGCAACCCCAAATGGGGTCGCATGTTGGGTTTGGAGCGGGTAAATTGCACTTTCGGGAGGCTACTTCCTGTCAAAACCAGTCCGTCGTTCACTGCTGGTAACAAAAGTAGTACGGGTACAGGGCCTTTCTGATAAAAGCATGTACCTGCCTCTAAAGCCTTGTCATCCCTCCCTGTCCTGTCATCTGTTGCATACTTGTTGCTTCAGAGGAGGCTGAACAAGAAGGGTCGGTAGGGTTTTAGAGGCACACACACACTTGTAGCAGAAAGGCCCCACACCAGTACTACTTTTGTTACCTGCAGGCTGGATTTGAAATGTGGTCTCCTGAAAGCCCGATTCACCCGTGCCCTGATCTCATGTGGCCCCAACAAGTATGCGTCAAAGAGGGCGATGGAGGGAAGGCCGACAGGGTTTTAGAGGTACATGTGCGCTTGTATCAGAAAGGCCCAATGCTTGTGCGATCTTTGATTAGAGGTAGCGAACGGCAGAGAGGAGGGCTAGATTGGGACATAAAGTGGGTTGGGATGTTGCAGTATCAATGTACAGCAAGAGGAAGGAAGAAAAACAGGAGATCTTTGACACTGGGGTGGAGGGAGACTGAGGAGATGCTGGACATATGGGTGGGAGACATTAGGTGACAGAGGGGTGGATGCTAGACATAAGGAGGCATAAGGAGAAAGAGGAGTGATGCTGTACATCAGGGGATCATAGGGAAGCAAAGGGGTGATGCTGGACATGAGGGGGGGGAGACCTACAGAGACAAAGGTGACACTGGACAGGGAAGGGATGGAGATAGGAGATGCTTGATATGGGGAGTGGGTACTGGGCAGGGAGCCAGGAGATGCTTGACATGGTGAGGAGCATAGTAGGCAGGGAGACAGAAGATGCTAGATATGGGTAGGAAGATGGCTGGTGAAACAGGAAGTGATGGCCTTTGTAGAGGAACTCAGGAAACAGATGAGATACTGGATATGGGAGCGGAGGACTAGGGAAATACAGGAGATAATGGTCATGGGGAAACTATGGAAACAGAGAAGATGCTGGAATAAGAAGGAGGGAGACCGACAGGAGATGTTTGACATGGGGAGGGGAGGAGGTTACAGGGGATGTGAGAGAGAAGAGATGCTGGACATGGAGGGTGCAACAGCTGGTGAGACTGAACATTAAGAGTATGGCTAGGGAGACAGAAAACATCCTGGTAAGGTGGGATGGGAACTAGGGAGACAGAAGAGATACTGGACATGTGTTGGGGGGACTAGGGAGGCAGAAAGGAGCTACTGAATATGGGAGAGAGAGAGATACCCTGGATGGGGAAGGTGAGAAAGGAAAGAGGGAAGATGCTGGATACAGGGGTAGAGTTAGTAAAAGACTGGGAAATAAGAGGCTTGGGAATGGGAGGGATGGATGAGAGAAAGTGATGGAAAGCTGCAAGTAAATGTAGTAAACAGTGGGAGACTGACAACTAAATGGTAAAAGAGAAGGAAGAAAACTGAAAAGAAAGATTAGTGTTACAGACTGATGTAGGCAATGACGATGAAGACATGAGAAAGAACCAAATGATTATAAAAATAGAAAACAAGGTAGAAAAGAACCCTTTATTTTCTATTTAGTGATTGGAATATATGAGCTTTTGGAATGTACATCTGCCAGGACTGGTGATAAATATGGCTGGGGACCAACTCGGGGTAAAACTCTGGGAGGGCACCTCAAAGCCCACTAGGAAGCTGTGCTTTCTTCAGCTTCAGATATACACACATTGTCCCTGGTCACTTATCCCTCACAACTGTATACACACATACACACACACATGCACATAAACACCCACACACTGACCCCCAGATGTTCAGCCCCCACACTCAGGGTCAGTATTAGGGGTGGCAAACAAGGCAGTTGCCCTGGTCTCCATGCCAAAGGGGGCCCCAAGTCTGCCTCAGGATGCAGAAGGCATAGCCTGCAGGTGGACTTTGGGACCCCTCATCAGTTTCTGCCTGGGTCCCCTGCATGCCTAACACCAGCCCTGCCCACACTGCAAATATTCAAGAAGCTGTGTTATAGCTTCGCAGCACATATGTGCCAGACATGTTGAGTACTGAATTATTACTTTAAAAAGCATAAATTTACATATTTATGTTTATATTTATATTGTTTGAGTAATAATTTTATTTGATTAGTATCCACTGTCACATACATTTTCCTTTGCTAAAATGGGGTCACACTGGAGAAAGGTTTGGGCAGCACTGACCTAGAGGGTAGGAGGTGTAGAGATTGACTTATTTATTGGTAAGGAGTTATTATCCATCTTTATGAAGATATTCACCCAAGGTGGTGCAAAACAGTTCTCTCCTGACCAGTGGTGTTCTCAGTCCCCTTGGCCCCCGGGGTGGGTTCCCCCCCCCCCCCCCCCGTGCAGCGCAACACAATACACCTCCCTATGAGGCCCACGGAGGCAGCACGGCAAACTTACCAAAAAGCTGGCTTGCCATGATGCTTCGTGCTTCGTGGCCCAACCGCTCTTCTCTCCCCGCTGCAGTCTTGCAATTCACAAGATTTCACAGCCGGGACACAGAGTGTGAGGCACTGCTGCAAACCAGCTTTTTGGTAAGTTTGCTGTGCTGCCTCTGTGGGCCCAGTGGGGCTGCACCCACCCAGCCGGTAACCTCCCAGCTGGTACCCAGGTTGGTCTGCACCCACCGCCCCGCTCTTGATATGCCACTGCTCCTGACAAAGGCAAATTACATTAGATAGCAGCAAAATGGCCAATGACAGCATAACAGACAAAAGTGAAATAAATTTGGAGATAGGCAACAATATGAGGAGTGTCAGTATTGTTCTCCTGGAGTAATTCTTGAAACTGTACAGTGCAGAGTTTGCACAGAATTCCCCACCTGCGCAGAATCCTGCACTTCCTATATAGAATTCTGCGCAGGCACCAACATCATCGAACAGTAAGGCACAAGCTTTAAAAGCACCTGAGCCTGCCTCACTGTTCGCTGCACCACAACTGCAAGAGCAATATCACTATGTTTTAAGGCCAACAGAAGCACTTCCTGTTTCTAACAAGAAACAGGAAGCACTTCTAGTTATCTTTTTAAAACATGGTGTCAGAAGTGTAACCCAGCCATGGGAGTGAAGGGAAAAGCTCCCATGACTATGCTTAAAATGCTGTGATTGGGTAGAGGAAGAGAGTGGTTGGGAGCTAGAGATGGTCTGATGAGTGGGGGTGGGGGGATGACTGAGAACTGGAGAGGACTGATGGTGAGTCAAGGGAGTGACTAAGGACTAGAGAAGACTACTGGTGAGTCAGAGGGTGACTGGGGGCTAGAGAGAACATAGGTGAGTCTAGGGTGACTGGGGACTGGAGAGGACTGCTGGTGAGCTGAGAGGTGACTGGGGGCTGGAGAGGGACTGATGGTGGGACTAGGAGGGCTGGAGATGGGCTGATGGTGAGTCTAGGAGGGGTGGCTGAGAGCTGGAGATGGGTGTATGCCTGAGGGGGTTGGGAGAAAGAAAGTCGAAGTATGTGCCTGGGAAGAAATAGAGAGGTAAGGGAGAGATACGAGTATGTGCATAGGGAGGGCAGAAAGTAGGCAAGGTGAGGGAATGTACATGAGGGGTAGACCTTAGGGACAGATAGCAGTAGGGATCTTCCTAGAAGTTAGAGGGAGAGAGAAGGGGGGACAGGGAAGGCTTGGGTGTTGGGGAGAGAGCTGTGATTGGAGCAAGAGTGCTGAGGAGGGAAAAGGCAGTGGGAATTTCTGATCTAAAGGAGGAATTAGGCTTTATGATAGTGGAATTCTGAACAAAAATGTACTAAGAAAACATGTGAAACACAGGAGGAGCAAACCCCTCGCAGCAAACCAGAAGAGACATAACAAGCAAGTGGTATATGGTGGTCACAGGTAATTTATTAGTTAAACAGAGACCCCAACGCGTTTCGGCCTTTGCCTTCTTCAGGGGGCTGGAAACTCTAAACAAATGATAATATTAATAATAATTAAATTATAACATAATTAAACAGTAAATAAATGAAAAATTAAAAAAAAATAAGTAAGATGACATCCAAAAGCAATCAATCAATTATTAAAAGACAGAAATAAAACAACTAATTAAAAACATACATTGATAAAATTAAACAGAAAAGGAGGCACACCATAAATACAATAACTGATAAAGCACCTATGACCACCATATGCCACTCAATTGTTGTGTCTCCTAAGAAAGTATGCAACATTTTGAAGAATTTTAAAATACTGTGCACAGAATATTTTAAATCTTTGCACACAATTTTAAATTTTTGGGGGCAGAATTCCTCCAGATGTTGTAATGTACACCTTAAAACGACATAGTGAAACTTGGTAGACTTCCAGGGCAATTTTTATTGAGGGGGGGGGGGGAGTTTTCAAGAAACGTGCTGATTTGATAGACACTATGATATCTTAGATCTCAAGACAGACATACTAAACACCTCTGACACAATGTAGCACGTGGAGGCTAAAGTCATCAGAGAAATCATGATGTGGATGGCAAAGACATATATGAAGTGTAAGTGACAGATATATCATGCTTCGGCAGAAGACAGACTTTATGTTGACTGAGAAATGCAGTTTGATGTGAGAAATTATGTCCTGATGTGTGAATGAAATTGGTTCAATGAAAGCTAATAATGTAGTGGACCAGAGAAGAAGGAGATGGCTTGTTTTTAGGATAACAAATGTTTAGAAATACAGGCTGGACAGGCTGCTGTGGTCCCTGCTCCAGGCTATGTAAGCAGAGGGGTAGAAAGTTTAGCTGGCCAAAAGGTGAGACCTTCAAATATTTAGGATCATCTGGAACAGTGACTTTGATGGATTTTTTTTCATCTATTTTATTTTTGTTGGGATGTCTCTGTCTCTAAGTTATGACTTGTCTACCACAGCCAAATCCGTGGGTCACCCGCGCATGCCTCATCTAAAGCAGCTTTTCTTGCTGAATATATATCATTCCCCATGGGCCTTTAGAACAGGCATGAAGCTCCTTCATATGTACTGGTCAGACTGGACCTGCAGTCCAGCTTCTCCTTGATTAGGATTCTGCTGTCTTCATTTCTCATCTGTCTGGCACTAAAGTAAACTAACTGGCTGGCACTGATTGCCCAGCATTAACGTTGGTACTATTGGTCTGGTACTGGATAAGTCAGGTAAAGCAGATTTTTATCTCTGGGCAATACTAATACTAATATAAGTCTGTCAGAAGCTTGGAAACCGCTTGAGGGCAAAAGCAAAGTAGCTATTGTTTTTATTGTAACTCAGTAACTGAAATTTCAAATAAAACAAACCCTGCCTTTAGTGGAGCCCATCACAGCAGGGTGAAGGTTGGATATGTTTGAAGAACCTCAGGGATGGAGGCTTAGAGCTATGTAAGGAATTTTGCTGAGTCTTTAATATATTACCAGTGCTTGGCTGCATGCAGCCTCTGCTGATGGGGGAAGAAAATACCCCCCCCCCCCCCCCCCAATTTGCTCTGCTTGGCTGTTTCCTTCCAAGATTTCATTGCAGCACCAGAGTTTAGTTACCTGCTTTCAGTCTCATCATCACTTTGGTCCTCATGACCAAAGCATACATCTTCATGGACAGATCGGTACAGGAACACTCTCTGGGACTGCTCTTTCATCAACATGCAGTGTAACGTCAGGAAATGTCAAAACACCCATACAACCCCTCCCCCAACTCAAAGAGCCTCCCTTCCACTTAGCTCAATTTCTGTCCCACTGATCTCTATAGCAGAGATGAGTGAAAGTGTCCATTTCGTTTAATATATGGGTCTATGATATACATAGGCAGTGAAACACATGATAGGGTGCTAAAGTTGCCACCTACTCCCAGTCTATCCAGACAGGATGATCCTTTTCTGGTTTTCATTGTTACATTCATGAACCTGTGGTCTAACATTTTCTAGAGAAATTGTGAACTACAAGTCCCTAGATGCAATGGAGCGAACCAGAATGGGATGGACCTAAGACCGGCAGCAGCTCTATGGTGATCGCAGTAGCCAAATTCCATCTTCCTCAGATTCCAGCCCACTTTTTAGCCCCCATTGAATATTTCAGTGTTTCAATTTTTATTTAATATGCTGCAAATAAAATACATGCCTAAGTGGTTTACAATAAATTACAGATAATACATCATATAAAAGTAAGATAGATAAAAACAAATTTAATTAATAACTAAAACAAAGGGTAAAGGAAATAAAAACCAGGAGGATGGCTATGAAATGGGTACCTATGGAGACATGTGGGAGTGGCAAAAGTAACTGAGAAAACAGCCCACTGCAAACAGAATGCACCCCTCATACAGTACATGTGAGTCCTTGCAAGAGCCTGTGCACTGCACCTAAATCCCTTAGCAGACTTGGAATCAGCTGAGGTATTTGAAGTAGTATTTGACTGCTGCACGGGAGCTGGCTATTTTGCATTTGAACGCATCCAGCGTACCTATATGACTTCCCTCCCTCCTTCCCTGTTTCTAAAATGGTTGCCATGCATGTTTTTATCCTGTGCATGTGTGCACCTGTGACTTATTTCAGAATGATACATGCAAATTGGGAATGTGTGGGCACATTCCCTCTGCAAGTTTATAAATTGAAAACATAGACATGTGCAGCCCCATTTTAGCAACACTATGATTAGTGCTGTCTCAGCCCAAGTCATGGCACCCAAACAAAGGCTGCTTACCAGAAAGGACAACTTCTGCCAGGTGAGATGGAACTCCTATTGTGGGAGATACTCAAGCACCAGAGGGTGCTCCTGGGCCACAAAGGAGTCTGTGTGAATGCCTATCAAAAACAAATTCTGGCAAGGCATCTGTCAGCAACTGAATGCCATCTAACACTGTAATCAGGAGTCTGAGGACCTGAGACACAAGTGGAGGGAGGTCAAAAGGAAGACCAAGGCAAAATTTCAAGAGATGGCCAGCTGCAGCCACTCACTGACCTGGAATAACTGATGGGCCAAACAATTGATGAGGAGACTATGAGAGAGTTGGTGACCTGGATCTATCAAGAGCCTCCCAGGAATACAATGAGAATTAATAGTACACCTTCCAACACCTTTCGTCCTTCTCCCTGTATACTCTGCCACGTCGTGTTCCTACCTCCTCTCCACCTAGATGCTATGGGTGGGCACAGAACTGTCCATCACCCAAACTTACCTAAGACACTCATTGTGGGATTGTGTGTGCCGTGCTCTGATAAGGGTGCATGCAAAAGAGCAGACCTGGATCATATTCACCAATAGTGTCAGTAAGGTATGCAGTAAGATTGTCCACTTTCCCTGAGGCAGGATTGCTGTACTAGCAGGCTGCTGCTCTGATAAGGAACTCAGTTCCACACTGTGTGTGCAGAGGTCATGACCCATACTACTTGATAGCAATGGTCAAGCCCCTTTCCTCATAGCACCGTCTCATGGTATATCAGAGCATTTGAAATGTACTTCAAAAGGACGCATAGGCCACTTCTTTTTTTTTTCCTTTTTTTATAAGCTTTTGTCATAATACAAATCCAATAAAACATAAAAGAAATGGAGGGAAGGCAAGGTGGTGGGTGAGACTGCTCTGAGTGTTGCAATGTCAGATGCTTAAAGTTTAAACTGTTTTCTCTCCTTCCCTTGCAAGTGGAGACTGGCAACATGGGAGAGTGGGACACCAGGATGGGTTGGGAAAGGGTTTTTGTTGTTGTTGTTCTTAAGTGCCGTCGAGTCGGTGTTGACTCAGTGACCCTTTGGATAGTTGTCCTCACCAGGGCTCTCACAGCCCGAGACCTGCCATCATTGCCTGGCAACTCCTATTTCTACTGTGCTCTCATATCATCCATTGTCATGTGGACCTGTCTGTGTCTATGGTGTGTTTCCACTGTAATACAAAAAACACAATGTAGCCACTAATCTTTATAAGACAACAGATGTTCATATGATGTGTAAAAAAAATAAAAAAATGAAATGCTCATTCAACATAGATATATCTTTGTAATTGAAAGGAGCTCAAAGACTGGATTGATTGCCTAAACAGCTAAATGCAATGCCAGTAAATCATCATCACTCTCAAAGATACATATTTAAATCTCCCCACAATGAAAAAAGGAACCATTCATTCTCACTGACTTTAGAACCATACGTTTTCAAGCACTTTTCAAAAACTTTAATATGAAAAACAGTCCATCAAGATGTAAAAACAGTACTCAGACTCCCCAAAAAAACTCACTCAGTCTTGACTATAGAAAACAGCCTTCACTCACTCGTCCCATAAAGTGAAAAACTACCATCGATGCCTACATTGCTCCCATAAATGGTTAGAATGGGATTTTTAGCATAGGAACCCACTGTTAGCACAGCACCTTAGCTTGTATTAAACCCTGCACTACCAGTTAGGGCACCTTAGTAAACATTCCTACTATCCACCATGTCTGGCCCCCCTGACCTGACTGGGTCCCTTATGCTGCCTCTTTCAGTCCCTGTGGCCCTTCCTGTAGGTCCCTGTCCTTGCATTTGCCTCTCTGCTGGTGCTCCATATGTTTGGTGATGCCACGACTTGTATGGAACATCTTGGACTCTCTCTTCAACATATGCCAATAGCTATGCAGGGCTCTCTGCTGCACGCTGTCATTCCAGCCTCTGCCCTGGCTGCTGTGGCGAAGCATCTGGTGCCTCAGTATGGGACAGCATATCATTTATTTTATTTATTTATTTATTTAACAGGTTTTATATTACCTTTTCCTCATATACTACCCACCAAACATTACCCTCAGCAAAATCCCCCCCCAAATAAGAGACACACCTTACCTTCAAATAGTCTCTCCCACTTTCTCAGTAAGATTACTAGGACTTTTGTGTTGTCATGATACCTTTCATATAATCATGTTTGTAATAAGTTAACCTTATGTTACCCAAGTTTATATACCTGTTTGCTGTAAACACGGAATAACCTGTTATTCTGTTGATGTTGTTGTATGTGAACCGCGCTGATATCAAATAGCGCGGTATATAAAAGATTGTAATAAATAAATAAATATACCGCTGTATCATTTCAGTCAAAGCGGTTTACATTGAAACTTAAACTTCGTAATGTACATTAAACAGGGACATTGATAACATGGATTTTTCTGAAGCAATGGAGGGTTAAGTGACTTGCCCAAGGCCAGTCATGCATCTCATGGCCTTGTGCATTTCATATGGGAATCTGGGGTCCACTCCCAACTTGCTACATCTATGCCATGTATGCCATGGCTTAACTTGCTGCTGTTGCAGCTGCTGCTGGAGGTGCTACAGCAGACTGGGCCATGCCCTCTTCACGGTCCTGAATCGCACCTTCAACAACTCCAAATTCTGGAGAATGCAGAAGCATCTGTTGGGGATAAGTGGTGAACTCAGGCTTAGCGATACACTCATTTCACCAGTTCTATCCACTGTCATCCATCTGCCCTCTCTCACTCTGTTGCCTTTGGGTTGAGGGTCTGCTTTGTATATGTGTGCCGTACCTATAGCAGGTGGGCATTGGGGGGTACCCTGGTACCAGGTGCATGGTACATCTTCCATCCCTCTCTTCTGACGTCCTGGTTACCAGTGCATCCCATGTGCCTTGCTGATGGCTATCATCTGTGGTTGTGCACTATCTGGCCACAGTGTGGTGGTTTTCTTTCTTTTGTGGTTCTATGTGCCAGCAATCCCTGGAACCATATGGACATTCTACTCTGCATGTGTCATGACCTAGGGGTGCAGCCATATAGAGTCTCATGTATGCCTGTCAACATGGTCTTGTCACTGAATGCCCATGGCCCATGGCATTAGCAAACTGCCCATAAGCCCCAGCCACACATCCCAACATTCTTATTATGTGTCTGCCCTGTCCTGCCTGTCTTATGGCACATGTTCCCTTCACACTGCTCTACTTGTGTGTATGTGTGTGCCTGCTCTCTCTGCCAGGTTAAGATTGATCTTCTGGATGTTGGTGGCTACACTGCATTTTTTGGTTGTTCTGACCGCTGCTGTTCTTTCCTGACCTTCTGAAGGCGTCACTCTGGAGGACTGGCCTGTCTTGGCTCAGTTTTGACTCAATCCAGGCTACTTTCCTTCCGTGCCTGTACATTGGATGTCTGTCAGCAGCTGAGTGCCACCTGGTGAGTTGTCAATAGGTATTAAATGGTGCTCTCACCATGCAGATCTTCTCCCAGATTCTACTTGCTGCAGCATAGGAATGTCTATACCATTGTGGAGGATAGGGCGGTTCCTCCTCCTCCTCCTCCTCCAGAACCATTTTCCACAGCATGAAGATCTCTGGAGTTGGGCTGCCTGATTGTCATCCTGCTGGCAAGGACCTGGCCTGGTGGGACCATATGGGCAGCCATTCTGCAGGGAGGAGACGCCTGCTGTGCACGAGGGGACATACAGGTATACATAAAAAAACATGTACATCTATATGTTATAGTTGCATATCTCCATGGCCACTTTTCTCCATGAGAGCTCTACATCTGCACGGCACCTCATTTTTCATCACACACACGTACAGGTCTCCCACACACCAGACGTGTATCTTCTCAGACAAAGTTATGCAGGGTTCATTCCAGTTCACCAAACAGCAGATAATATATCACGGACATTGCAGTTGATGTGGGTTGCTTTACCATTGGACTTAAAGGTTTAATAGGAAGAGAACAAGTTAAATTGTGATTAGTCCTGGGAAAAGCAGTACAGGAAGGATCACTTAGATTCACAGAAGAATGTTTGTATGTATAAACTAAATCCAGGATATAGCCAGTGGTATGAGTTTGCAAAGCCACTAGTTGAGAGAGGCCTAGATCTCATAGAAATGTTAAGAATTCTTTCTCTGTATGGTTATGAGTATTATCTGCATGTGCATTAAAGTCTCCCAAAGTAATGAGAGACTTAAGTTTTAAAGTTTGGGCAAGTAAGAGGTTACAGACATCTGTGAGAAATGGGATGATGGGGGTGGTAGATAAGCTAATAAAACATGAATGGGAGGCATGGTCAGAATGTGTGGTGCTAGGCCCTCAGTCACTTGAATCTGAACATAGGGTTACCAGATGTTCCCGATTTTCAGGGATTGTCCCCAATTTCAGGTCTCTGTCCTCAACTTCTACCTCTTTGGCTCTGTCCCCAATCTCTCTTCTTTGTCCCCTTCATGCAGCTATCACCGATCAGTTCTTTACAGAGGCATGGCAGACAGGAAGTTAAAACAACATGGTGCTTTGTGGCTCATGCACGCGCTGCACATCAGAGGTACAGGGTGCGCATGGGCTTCAAAGCCCCATGCTGTTTTAACTTCCTGTCTGCTGCGTCACCGGGAAAAAAACAATCAGTGATGGCTGTACAGAAGGGGCAAGGAAAGAGAGATTGGGTGATGGCTGCAGGGGAGTGGGGGTAAGAAATGAGAGAGATCAGGTGATGGCTGCAGATGGTCAAGGAGAGAGAGATCGGGTGATGGCCCGTGTGGAGGGGGGCAAAGGGGAAAAAGAGAGAGAGAGAGATCAGATGATAGCTGCAGAGGGGTAAGAAGAGAGAGAGCTCGGATGATGGCTACGGGGGGGGGGGGGGTAAGAAAAGAGAGAGATCGGGTGATGGCTGCAGACGGAGGGTCAAGGAGAGGGAGATCTGGTGATGTCCCACAGGGAGGTGGGCAAAGACAGAGAGAGATTGTGGATGATAGCTGCAGAGGGGTAAGAAGAGAGAGAGAAATCAGGTGATGGCTGTGGGGGGTGTGGGGAAGTGGCAGGAAGATGCTGGCCATGGGGCAGGAGATGTAGAAGACAGGTAAAGCCAACATGGGATGGGATGGAGAGCAGATGCTGTGCTGGAGACAAGGGACATGCTGGGAACAGGAGGAGAGCTAGATAGAGAGGGAGAGATGCTGGATATCTGGGAGTGGGGTGGATAATGATGGGAAAGGGAGATGATGGACACCTGGGGGTGGTAAGGAAGGGAAGATGCTAGACACCTGGAGGAGGGGGTAAGAGAACTGCTGGACTGGGAGAGTGGGGAAGGGAAGAGAAGGTGAAATACTAGATAGTGAGCAGAGTGAAGGGAAGAGAAAGGAAAATGCTGGACAAGGTGCAGGGAGAAGGGTTATGGAGAGAAGAGGGAGTTAGTGAGAGGGTGGGGAAGGAGGGAGAGAGATGGTGAATGGACGACTGAGGTGAAGGAGATGAAAATTGTAGGTAGATTCAGTAAAAATGGGAGAGACTGAGGACTGATTGAGGAGGAGGGGCGAAATCAGAATGGATAGAGAAGCAGAAAAATAAATGGAATAAAGCTGAAAGATCAATGCCTAATGTAGGAGAGGAAGTGAAGACAGGGGTTGAGAAAAGAAAAAACAAATGGACGGGTCACCTTGGGAACAGCATTACGAGAAGACAGACAAAAACAGAAGCCAGAGACTAGAAGTGAGATGAAGAAGTAAAAATGGCCAGACATGTAGAAAAATTTTTTATATTCAATATAATGATTGGAATATGCCAGTTTTAGGAATTAACATCTGAATTTTTTATATTTTGCATAGTACAGTGGGGAAATGCATCGCTGTTTCAATTTCTTTGGAGATTCGTTTGCTTGGAAATGATATTGTTGCTGTCATGGCCCCCCCTTCCCCACCTCCTCGCTGATGTTTGGATGGGTGTTGTGATAAGGAAGCTTATCATAGCTCAGGTAGGAGCTATAGAAAAGATGATGTGACTCTGAACAAGCAACCTGTCAGTTCTGGTAGAATTGAGAAAACAGAGTTTTCACATAAAAGACTACCAGTCCCAGAATGCACCAGCTTTCCAGCAGCCATGAGAGGGGCTGAAGTGAGAGAATGTGTGTGCAATCAAGAGAGCTATGAGGTAATCCCTAAGCACTCATCTCAAAGGGCAGGGCTTGATTCAACACAGCTGCGCTGTGTTAGGGAGCAGCACACATTAGGAAAGAATAAGTATAGAGATTATTCTTCAGGAAACAGTTTCAGCAACAGTTTCAAGAACAGCTTCAGGAAGAGATACAGAGGGGAGAGCTTCAGCAACGGCTACAAGCACCAGTATCACCTGGAGAAACAGAAGCCAAGCCAAGCAGATAGAGAGAGAAGGAAACTCTCTGGAAGGAAGAGAAGAAAGGCCATTGGAAGGTCTGGGAGATTCCAAGGCAGTACTCATACTGGGAGGTATTCCAAAGGCCAGCAGAGTCCATTGGACTGGATTCAGCCAGAGGAATGGAGTGGCAGAGATAGGAATCACCAGTGGCTACCTGGAAGAGAGAAGACTGCATGTGGAAGGGACTTTCAGACCAAGGCCAGAAGGTATGTGAGAGAAGATCCAGTGTCCAGGGATCAAGATTGGAAGGCTGGACATCAGAATTGGATTACATATTGGCCAGGCTATACAGAGAGGAATAATGATAGCAGGAGAGGCTCAGGTATGAACACTGATCCAGACCCTATCTATAATAGAGAATGGCAGCAAGGGAATAAGCATTCTCATGATAGTGCCTTAATGAAAGACTCATCTGTGCCAATGTATGATATTGACCCTATGATTGTTGATGCAGGGGGAAATACAGCAGATGAAACTATTTACATGGACTGTTCTTTATCTAAATGCTATTGCTAGTTTTCTATGAGCAAACACATCAGCCATCACAAAGAAACCTAACTTTGTTCTTTATTTCCACTGCAAACAGCTCTTAAAGCAGGATTTGGGCTCACACAGTAGCAGCCAGCCAGCTAAAGGCTTTCAGCTGGTCCATGGATAGTAATTAGGGCTGCACCTGATTGTGTGTGTGAGCAAGGGAGAATCACTGCTGAGATCAGCGTGGACAATAAGCAGAAGTTAACCTAACCAGCAAAGTTTATTCTTTTCGTTGTGCCTTTGTATTTGGTAATTATTTGCTAAGAAAACATTAGCTAATTGCCTGACAAGCTGAAGGTTGTTTTCTGGTTTACTTTGTGACTTTTTGTTATCCATTTAAACACTGCAAGCAAGTAACCTCATTTATAGTGCTATCAAGCATACATGTGCTGGGTGAATTAAACCCCATCAATAAAAGAAGTATTTTATTGATCTTAACCACTTGGTTTCACAACTCAAATTATTGTCATCAGCTGTGTTTGGGAGTGAATGAACTACAATACCCACAATACCTTGCAAGAATCATATGAATATATGCATCGTCAAGATTGTGTAAGTTCTCACCCTAGGCAGCCGTCTGACAGTGTCCCAAATTTGACTCCAAAAATTCTGGTAATCTTATGAACAGGACTAAGGTTTAGTTTCTCAGAGTATATCACTGCCAAGCTACTTCCCTTCTTCAAGGACCAGTTTACAGATAGATGTAAATAGCCTGAGGGGCAGGCCTAATTTAGATAGAAAATATCACTGTCAGTTAACCAGGTTTCTATCAGATAGAAAAGTCGATTCACTGGAGTGCGAGATCAAAAACCAGGATTGGAGTTTCACCTCACAACATGACCTGAACTGGGTTGGCAGCACTATCCCAGCGTCCCCAACAACATCACACAGTGAAGCAAGGCTCCTGCCAGTAGATCACAGCTAGGGAAATGGGATTGGGAATGGGAATGCATGATTTAACCTCTCACATCTGGGTTTCATTAGAAATTCCTTCTTGCTGTGTTGTCTTGTAAGGAACTATGAGGAAACTATTTGCTTGTTTTCATGTTCCATCAGAGTTTCTCATCAGAGCTTAGCACTACTAAAGCAGAAGATGAAATTCTCCTACAAAACACCTCCTCTTTCAAGGAGACACTCACTCCCGTACAGAGTTCTCACTGTTTCCAAATGGATATGTTGCAAAACCTTTTGCCCTTCTACTGAGTCAATGCTCTCCTACACTGTTATTGTTCACCGCATTGGATGGGAAGACAGTATATAAATATGCCAAATAAATCAATACATAAATATTCTATTTGACAGATATGTCACAACCCTTTGGCAAAAGTCCCTGCTCTCAGCTTTTCTATGAGGTCCCTGTTATCTGATGGCAGATGTAGATATAACCCAAAGCCAGTAATCATTCCTAAACAGAACAGGTGATGAAAGATTATAAGAAGAGCTTCACTGCCAAGGAATCACTGGCCATGTATCCAGCGGCTTTGCCCAGTGTAAACAGCATCCTGTTCCTATGAAGTGCACAGGAAAGAAACTGAGGTTTAGGGCTGCTTACCATGTTAGGGAGCATTATTCCTTATACTGGGCCCCAAGTGTGCCTGTGAGGCCTCCCTCAGAGTCTCCAGATTTTTACATCCTTCATTACTTGGTTTTCCCCATCCCCTAGCACTTGCCTCTTTTCTTCTAGAATTCCAATGCACTTGGAACCAGGACTGGGATACAGTACCTTAAGTTCATTCACAACTACTTGGGGGAGGGAGGATTGAACTATTTTTATAGCTTCATAGAAACATGACGGCAGAAAAAGACCACATGGCCTATCTAATCTGCCTTCCATATCAGCCACTACAGGAGTCCTCTTTGTTTCCTTTAGAGAGCCTCTGTGTTTGTCCCATGCTTTTTTGAATTTAGGTACTGTCCTCATCTCTACCACCTCCACTGGAAGACTATTCCACGCATCTACCACTCTTTCCGTAAAGAAATATTTCCACATATTACTCTTGAGTCTATCTCCTTTTACCTTCAGTCCATGTCTTCTCATAGCAGAGCTTGCTTTCAATCGAAAGAAGCTCTCCTTCTGTGCATTTATGCCATGAAGGTATTTAACGTCTCAATTGTATCACCTCTGTCCCGCCTGTCCTCTAAAGTAAACATATTAAGGTCCTTAAGTCTGTCTTCATATGCTTTAAAATGAAAACCATTAACCATGTTAGTAGCCACCCTCTGCACCAACTCCCACCTGTTTATATTCTTTTGAAGGTGCGGTCTCCAGAATTGCACACAATGCTCCAAATGAAGTTGCACCAAAGACTTATACAGAGGCACTATCACCTCCTTTTTTCTGCTGGACATTCTTCTCCTTATGCACCCAAGCATCCTTCTAGCTTTCGCCGTCACCTTTTCTACTTGTTTAGCTACTTTGAGATCGTCAGACATAATGATGCCTAGGTCCTGTTCTTTCATGGACAGAAGTACATCACCCCCTATATTATACCGCTCCCTTGGATTGTTGCGGCCCAAATGCATGACCCTACATCTTTTAGCATTAAATCTCAACTGCCAAATTCTAGACCATTCTTCAAGCTTAGCTAGATCCCTCCTCATGTTATCTACACCTTCCTGGGTGTCTACTGTGTTGCAGATTTTTGTATCATCTGCAAAGAGGCAAACCTTATCCCGTCCGCAATATTACTAACAAAGATGTTAAAAAGAATTGGACGAAGGACAGATCCCTGTGGCACTCCACTGGTAACCTCCTTCTCAAAGTGAACTGCATTTAGCAGTACCCTTTGTCACCTCCCACTCAACCAATTTCTAACCTAATCAGTAATTTTAGGGTCCATCCCAAGGGTGCTTAGTTTGTTTCTAAGTCACCTGTGAGGAACGGTGTCAAAGGCTTTACTGAAATCTAAATACACCACATCTAGGGCTCTCCCTCGGACCACCTCTCTGGTCACCCAGTCAAAGAACTCAACCATATTTGTCTGACAAGACCGGTCCCTGGTGAATCTATGCTGCCTAGATCCTGCAATCCATTGGATTCCAGTAATCTCACTATTTCCTCTTTCAGTAGCGTTTCCAATAATTTACTCACCACCGAGGTTAAACTAACTGGCCTGTAGTTTTCAAACACATTCTTACTTCCGCTTTTGTTAAAAAGAACCACAGTCCTCTGGCACCACCCCCGACTCCAAAGAGCCATTGAGAAGGTCAATCAGTGGAGCCACTAGAATGTCCCCAAGTTACTTCAGTATTCTCGGATGTATCCCATCCAATCCCATCGCTTTGTCCACTTTTAGTTTAACTAGTTCCTCACAAACACAGTCCTCTGAAAATTGTTTGAGATGCCACTCGCTTCTGTTCCTGTTTGTGGGTGTTGTCTGAGGTCCTGCTCCTGGCCCTTCATCTGTGAACACAGAACAGAAATATTTGTTAAGCAAGTCCGCTTTATCCTCATCACCTTTATCCTTTTTTCCCTTTGCCCTTGAGTCTAACAATACCATTTTTGCCCTTCCTCCTCTCACTAACATATCTGAAAAATGTCTTACTCCCCCCCCCCCCCCCCACACACACACATTTTATTGCATTGGCTATTTCTTCTTTTTGTACCTTAGCTTTCCTGACAACTTTGCAGCCTCTCTAAGTTTTTCCAAATATAGATGCCTGTCTTCCTCTCTGTGATCTCTTGTATTTCATGAAGGCATCCCTCTTTTTCTTCACTTTTTTATCTACCTTTTTTAAGAACCATAGCAGCCTTTTCCTTTCCTTTTATTTACCATTCTAACAAAAAGGTTGGTTGCCCTTAAAATATCCCCTTTCAGTTTTGCTCACTGTTTTTCTACATTCCCAGATGTTCCTATCCCGCTAACAACTCCTTGAGGTATTTGCTCATCTTGGCAAAGTTAGTTTTCCAAAAGTCTAAGACCCTTGTTTTTGAATGGATTTTATCAGCCCTAGTCCTAATACTGAACCACACCATCTGGTGACCACTGGATGCGAAATGATCTCCCACAATAACATCAGAAACACTTTCCCCATTCATAAACACCAAGTCCAATATTGCCCCTTCGCATGTGGGTTCTGTCACCAGTTGCCCAAATACTTCTTCCTGTAAAGAATCCAGGATCTCCTTGCTTCTAGATGACACTGCAGCAAAGATGCGCCAGTCAACATCCAGCATATTGAAATCCCCTATTAGTAGCACTTCCACTTTCCTGGCAATGCTGCATATGTCTTCTATTAAAGCTCTGTCCACGTCTTCTCCCGGTGTTTGAGGTCTGTATATCAAGCCAATGCTAATGGATTTCTCTTGCCCTCTTTTTAGTTTAACCCATACTGCCTTCTCGCTACCTTTTTAGCCCTGTATTTCCATAGCTTTAATATTAATCTCCAGGAACAAGCAGGAATGTAATTTTCACATATGGGTATCGTCGGTACCGACGGAGCCTGCGCAGGAAAGCTCCCCAGCATCCAATAGGAATGCTTTTGGGAGCATCCCTCAGTACATGCGCACTGCCTTCCCGCCTTTCCAGCTGTCCCTCTTCAGTTCTTCATTTTCAGCGGAGACGACAAGACACATACCCTGTCACCGCAGAAAATTTCTTTTTTAAACTTGTTTTCTTGTGGTCGCGCCTGCCTCCGCACGACATCTACCGGTACCGCCAATTCTTTTTTTCTTCTTTTCTAAAAAAAAATAAATATATATATATTTTTTAACTGCTTCTCTTGAGAAACCTTTTCTTTTGGTGCTAGGAGCCATTTTGGGCATTAGGCCCCATTTTTCCCAAAAGTTGGAAAAACCAGCTAGTGGTTTTAAAAAATGTACTAAATGTGGCGGTACCATCTCCGTCACCGACACCCATGACTGGTGTCTAAAATGTTTAGGCCCTGACCATTCTCCATCTGAGTGTTCCTCCTGTATGGGGATGTCTAAAAGAGGAAGACAGAACTGAGATGCAAAGCTCGGTACCCTCTTTTCTTCGGATACCAGGTCCATTGCATCAATGTCTTCAAGAGCCTCGTCTTCCTCCCATGGATCTCATTTAACTAAACATAAGAGCCGGTCCTCAAAGGGTAGCTCTCCTTCAAAGGATAGCTCTCCCTCAAAGGGTAGCTCTCCTTCAAAGGATAGCTCTCCCTCAAAGGGTAGCTCTCCTTCAAAGGATAGCTCTCCCTCAAAGGGTAGCTCTCCTTCAATCACCGTAGCTCCTGAAAAAGAACCTAGAGCAAAGGAATTGGAAATTCTCCAATACCCTAAGGTTCCCAAGGAGGCAGCCACTCTGCCCATTCATGAAATTCTTCATGATTTGATGCTCAGAATGTGGGAGACACCTTTGACCACATCTCATTCTAGGAGACTCAATACCATGTATTGAGTTCCACCATGTCCTGGTTTTCAAAAGACTCAGCTGCCACACCATTCAATGGTAGTGGAGTCAGCCATGCGTAGGATGAAAAGTGCAAAGAGACATGCATCCAATCCTCCTGGTCGTGAATGCAGGATTCTTGACGCTTTTGGGCGTCAAACTTTTCAGGCTTCCATGCTTTCAGCTAGGATCAGCTCATATATTTTATATATGGGAATGTTCCTCAAAGAAGTCACAGGAAATTTGGAGCTTATGAGCTCCCTTCTCCCCGAGGACAAACGACAGGACTTTCTTACTCTTGTCAAGCATGCTCAAGATGTCTCCAAGTTTGTAAACCGTGGAGCCTTTGACTGCTGTGAATGCATCAGCAGAACCTCTGCTATTGACAATGGTGCACGTCGGATTGCCTGGCTTCAGGCATCAGACTTGGAGATTTGGGTACAGGATAAATTGGGAAACATCCCTTGCACAGGAGAAAACCTCTTTGGCAAGAATTGGCAGGAGAAGGCTAATGAGATAGATGCTGACAATATCACTTTAGATAGATTGTCGAAATCTACAGCCACTCCAGTCAAAAAGAAACCCTATAAAAAACCCTTTTTCAGCAAAAAGAGGAAGTTTTATCCGTCCTATACCCAGCAAGGGCAAACTCAGGGTCAAGTTGCCCACAAGGGTCAACAACAACAACAATTCAGACAAAAGAAGCCAAAAGGCCTTAGAGCTCAACCGGCTTCACAGGCCTCAACCCCCTCAAGGGCTTTGACTCCTTTATAGAGAACTTAGCCTTCCTGCCTCTGAAAGGTCCAGAACCCCTAAACATTCCAAGCAGGTTGTGTCATTTTGCCAACAGATGGCACCAAATAACAGAAAACTGGACTCTGTCCATTGTGGGAGAGGGGTACAAGCTTCATTACTACACTATGTAATCTAATATGCAAAGAAACACCTAAGCCTACTAACAGAAAAGAACAGTTAAATAAACTAAAGATTCCAAAGGACTTCATAAAAGCACACAAATTAACCAACAATAGAGCCTTCTCACATATAGCCCCAACTATCTGGAATTCCCTACCAGAGGATCTACGTTCACTAACAGAGATCATGGAATTCCGCAAAAAATTAAAAACGTATCTATTCACTAAACACTACAATACCATGGAAAACCTTGCACTCAAATTAGATAAAGGCTAATCAGGTAACTGACCACTTAAAGCACAAACCTCCCACCTAAATGGACAACACACAGCTCTAACGAAATGACGATCCTATCTCTTATGCCCTAATACCTACGCATGTATATAGTTGTATCAGTTATGTACTGTCTTATGTATATAGACACTACACTTTGTTAGTTAAATTGTTTTCACATAGTTCTAGTGTAAACTTCTTTGTTTAATTTATGATATTTTAAGATGTTCTATGTAAAATTAAGATGTTCTATGTAAAACAAACTTAGCTTTGTTAATTGTTGTTATTTGTACACCGCAACTGATCTCTGGAAGATGCGGTATAAAAATGAGTGTTAAATAAATAAATAAATTTTCACAGTATGCCCCCTCCTACAATCGTAAGACAGCTCAATTCCCAAACCTCTACAGACAATCTACTGGATCAAGAGGCCTCAACACTCCTGGCTCAAGGAACAATAGAGGAGGTGCCCATTCTTCAGCAGGGTGCAGGTTTCTACTCCCCCTATTTTCTTATTCCAAAGAAAACAGGAGGACACAGACCCATTCTAGACCTCAGAGAATTGAGCAAATATCTGTTCCGAGAAAATTTCAAAATGATTTCTCTGGGAACTCTTCTGCCATACCTTCAAAGTCAGGTTTGGCTTTGTTCTCTAGATCTAAAGGATGCATATACTCACATTCTCATCCATCCAGATCACAGGAAATTCTTACGATTCCTTTTCAAGGGACAACATTTCCAATACAGGGTTTTTCCCTTTGGTCTGGCTTTGGCACCAAGAGTATTCACAAAATGCATGGCAGTAGTAGCTGCATTTCTGCGAACCCTGGGGATATTTGTCTTCCCTTACTTGGACAACTGGTTCATTCAAGCCCCCACGGTTCCAGAAGCCAGCTCTGCACTGTCTTCCCGTTTCTGTGCCACCGACCCCCATTCCCTCCTCCGTGCCATCTCTCAGACGTCATTTCACTCCAAACTCCCTGCTTTCCTTCCCTCCAGCTCAAACTCTCCTCCCCCCGGAGTTTCCCTCCTTTTCGTTTGATCATCAGGTTGACCTTTGGTCTTCTTCTCTTTCTGCTGCCCTTGATGCCGTGGCACCTCTCCGCCCCATGGCCCCTCGCCCAGCCTCTCACCATCCTTGGTTCCACTCTGGCCTCCTTCTTCTTCGTTCCAATCTTCGTCATGCGGAGCGGAATTGGAGGAAGCTTCGCACACCTGCCTCTCAGTCTCACTATCAGCTTCTTCATCTCTCTTACCGTTCCGCAATCTCCTCCGCTAAACTCTCTCATTATTCACACCTCATTTCTACATCATCGAATTCTGCTAGACGTCTTTTTCTTGTCCTCAAATCCATCTCTTCCATTTCCTCCACCCCTTCTGCTCCCTCCGACCCTCCCCCTAGTCCCTCCACTCTCGCCTCCTTTTTCACCAATAAAACTCTTTCCCTTCGTTCTTCTTTCTCTTCTTGCCCGCCCCCCTTGTCTCCCCCCCTATCCCCTCTTGTCTCTCCCTCTTCTCAGTCTACATCGCCTCCCTCTCGCACCTTTCCGCACAGCTGGTGTTCCTTTTCTCCCATTTCCTCCTCTGAACTCATTCAGGCTATCTCGTCTGCCCGTCATACCACTTGCCCCCTCGATCCACTGCCCTCTTCCTGGTTGCTCAATCCTAACCTTGCACTTGTGCCCTCTATTCTCTCTATTTTCAACTCTAGTCTCACTTCCGGTCTATTCCCCTCCCGTTGGAAGCATGCTATTGTCCGTCCCCTTCTGAAAAAGCCTTCCCTTGATCCCTCTTCCCCTGCTAACTGGCGCCCTGTCTCCAACCTTTCTTTTTTGTCTAAGGTCCTTGAAAAACTCGTCTTTCTTCAGCTAACCTCTCACCTCGATTCTACTCACGCCCTCCACCCCCGCCAATCTGGGTTCCGCTCTAGTCATAGTACTGAAACTATTCTTTCTGCCTTGCTCTCTGAACTTCACCGTTCTCACGACCGTGGTGATATCTCTCTTGTGGTTTCTCTGGATCTGTCTTCTGCATTCGACGTGGTCGATCACCGTACCCTTCTGTCTCGTCTGTCTGACTTTGGCATCTGTGGCACTGTTTTTCGGTGGTTTCACTCTTTCCTCTCCTGTCGTACCTTCTCAGTTCACTCTGGCACCTCGGCGTCTCCCCCCACCCCCGCTACCTGTGGTGTTCCCCAGGGTTCCATTCTAGCCCCTCTGCTTTTTAATGTCTTCCTTGCCCCCCTGGCCCTGTTAATCCAACAATCCGCTCTTTCCTTCTATATCTATGCCGATGACATTCTCTTGGTCCACCATACCTCCCCTTCTTCTCCGGATCTGGGCCCCTTGAACTCCTGTCTGTCCTCTATCGCTTCCTGGTTTGACACGAACTTTATGCATGCTAACCCTGCAAAATCATCTGCGCTTTGGGTTACTTTTGGTCTTCCCCTCCCCTCCCTTCAACCTGTCATGGGCTCTCACCCCATTCCTTCCGCCCCAACCCTTCGCTACCTGGGTATTATCCTAGACTCGTCTCTTTCTTTTCACGATCACATTTCCTCCGTTGTACGTTCCTCCTTTTTCCATTTACGTCGTATCAAGGCTGTTCGTTCCATTCTCCCCTCCTCTTCCCTAGTCACTCTCGTTCTGTCTCTGGTTATTTCTCGCCTTGACTATTGTAATGTTGTCTTTGCTGGTCTTCCTTCCTATCAACTTCGCCGTCTTCAACTTATCCAAAATGCTGCTGCCCGTCTCATTACTGCTTCTTCCATTCATGTCCATGTCTCACCATGTCTCCTTTCTTTACACTGGCTTCCTGTTAAATTCCGATTTATGTTCAAGGTGCTTATTCTTGCTCACAAAGCTCTTCACTCTGATTCCCCCCGGTACCTAGCTGACATCATTCGTCTCCAGCCCTCTCCCCGTTTCCTACGTTCGTCTCACGGTAATCGTCTCTTTCTCCCATCACCTACTCAGGCCCATCTTGAATCTACCCGTCACTCTGCCTTCTTTTTCTTAGCCCCTGCCCTTTGGAACTCCCTTCCCCTCCCACTCCGCACTGAATCATCCTACACCCGCTTCAAGACCCTCCTTAAGACACATCGTTTTTGTCAGGCTTTTGATCTCCCCCCCTCTGCTGATGGTGTTTCCACTCCCTAGCTGCGCCCCCCCTTCCCCTTTTCCCCTTTTTCCTTTATCTCCCCCCCCCCCCTCCTTTCCCGATTGTTGCCCTCCTGCACCCAGGCTCCCAGGCTCCCTGCCATCTGTTTTATTTACCTGATTTTATTTCTTTGTCTTACTGTCTCTACCTCTGTCCTATCATTTTATGGCGTTCTTTTCCTTTTAGCAGTCGTTGATTTTATGATTGTACACCGCCCTGATGCTTCGGCCTGGGCGGTATATCAAGTGTTTTAATAAAGATAAAGATAAAGAATCCTTCAATACTTGGGATTGATCATAAACCTCCCAAAATCCCAACTTGCTCCGTTTCAGTCCCTAGAGTTCATAGGAGCTTGTCTAGATACCAGACAGTCAAGGGCTTTTCTCCCACAACCCCACTGTCTTCGTATAATGCAGCTAGCTTCTCAAGCAGCGGTGAAGTCCTCCCTAACTGCTTGAGAACTACTACAACTATTGGGACATATGGCATCCACGGTTCATGTGGTTCCCTATGCTTGCCTTCATATGCGAGCAGCCCAGTGGACCCTATCCACACAGTGGACACAGGCCACAGGACGTCTGTCGGACAAGATATCAAACTCACAACGACTGATCTTGTCCCTACAATGGTGGCAATCACTGGAAAATCTTCTAGTGGGGAATCCTTTCCAGCAACCCCTATTCCAGGCCACCCTAACAACAGATGCATCACAGGTGGGATGGGGAGCACACCTGCATCATCTCTCTACCCAGGGCACCTGGACTCCACAGGAGCCTTGTCTTTACATAAACCTCCTGGAACTCAGAGCAATCTATCTAACTCTTCGAGTATTCCATGCCCAGCTCAACTACAACAGTCCTAGTCCAAACGGACAATCAAGTAGCTATGTTCTACGTGAAGAAGCAGGCTCTCTGTCATTATGCAACGAAGCTTTACGACTATGGGCCCTCGCCAGAGAGCATGAAATTCACCTCGTGGTATATCTTCCAGGCATTCAAAACCTTTGGGCAGACAAAACTGAGTACTGCTGCCTCACGAATGGTCTCTCCACCTAGACCAGGTGGCCAAGATATTTCAGATCTGGGGAACCCCAGACATAGACCTATTTGCAAGTCCACTGAATGTCAAACTTCCCCGGTTCTGTTCCAGAATTCCGGCTCAAAATTGCCAGGCGAGGGATGCCTTCCTTCTTCACTGGGGTCACGACTTCCTCTATGCCTTCCCACCCATTCCCCTCATCCCCAAAACACTCTTCAAGCTTCAGAGAGACAGAGGTTGTATGATCCTCATAGCGCCATGGTGGCCATGCCAAACGTGGTATCCCCTGCTTCTACATATCTCTCAAACTGCACCTCTGGAGTTAGGCTATGCTCCAGATCTCCTCTCCCAAGAGAACGGGATGCTATGGCACCCGAATCCCCAGTCCCTGCATCTCAGGGCCTGGTTGCTGAAAGCTTAGACCTTCAGGATCTCAACCTTTCCCAACAGGTAAAGGATATCCTTCAGGCTTCTAGAAAACCTTCCACAAGACGCTCTTACACCTTCAAGTGGAAATGTTTTACTATATGGTGTTCACAGAAGGGGTTAAACCCCCTTATGATACCTTTGGAATCGATGCTAATCTACTTCATTTATCAAATTCTGGTCTAAAGACCAATTCAGTAAGAGTCCATCTTAGTGCAATTGCAGCTTCCTATAAGCCTCTAAATAGACAACCAATTTCCTCTCATCCACTCATATCAAGATTTATGAGAGGTCTTCTATTAACAAAGCCTCCCATCAGGCTACCACTGGTGGCATGGGATTTAAACCTAGTTCTCGGGCAGCTCATGAAACCGCCTTTTGAACCTTTAGCCACTACAACCCTAAAGCTTTTGTCCTGGGAGGTCATCTTTCTAATTGCAATCACCTCTGCACGTCACATTAGTGAATGGCAAGCTTTAGTGGCTGATCCTCCTTATACTAGGTTTAACCATGATAAGGTTGTTCTCAGAACTCATCCACACTTTATGCCAAAGGTGGATTTGCCTTTTCATTTAAATCAATCAATTTATCTTCCTGTATTCTTTCTGAGGCCTCATGCCTCTAATGCAGAAAGGAACCTTCATACTTTGGATTGTAAAAGAGCCTTGGCTTTTTACCTACAAAGAACACAGCAACATAGAAAGTCTTCTCAACTTTTTATTGCTTTTGATTCTAGTCATTTGGGACTTCCAGTCTCCAAGAGAACTCTATCCAAATGGATTGCACAATGCATATCCTTTGCTTATGAGAGTAAGAGTCTTCCTCTTCAAGGTCATGTCACAGCTCACAATGTGAGAGCCATGGCAGCCTCTATGGCTAACCTTCACTCTGTGTCTATTGATGACATTTGTCGAGCAGCCACCTGGGCTTTGGTACACACCTTTACAGCCCACTACTGCCTAGATAAAGCCTCCCATCGGTATGCCTTCTTTGGCCAAGCTGTTCTTCAAAATCTCTTTCAGACCTAATTCAACTCCTACCCACCAACCCTGGTGGGATGCCAGAGATCCATGGGAGGAAGCATGGCCCACCTTACTATAGGTGGCAACTTCCTGGGGCTATCTCCCTGGCATCCTCAGCTAGGGAGTCCCCATATGTGAAGACTACATTCCTGCTTGTTCCTGGAGATAGCATAGTTACTCACCTGTAACAGGTGATTTCCGGGAACAGCAGGAATTTAGTCTTCACAACCCACCCACCTCCCCTAGGAGTTGTGTCTCTATCTCTCTGTCTCTTTCCTCTCTCCCTCTATCCTTTCACTCAGCTACAAACTTAACTGAAGAGGGGCAGTTGGAAAGGCGGGAAGGCAGCGTGCATGTGCTGGGAATGCTCCCAAAAGCATTCCTGTTGGACGCTGGGGAGTGTTCCCGTGCAGGCTCTGTCAGTACCGACGATACCCATATGTGAAGACTAAATTCCTGCTGTTCCCGGAGATCACCTGTTACAGGTGAGTAACTATGCTTTTTTTACATATTTATTTATTTAAACGTATTTCTATACCACCTTATCCTGCAATCAAGGTGGTCTGAACAGCAAACAATCAATAAGATACAGGGTATAGTGTGTACATGCAGTGAGTAGTGTATGCGTGTGAGTGTGTCTGGACCTTGATTCTTGTGGTGCTATTTACAACGTGCGCTATTTACAATGTTATATAGTGCCACTCCTCCTCCCCTTTTTTCTACCCTGTCCTATCTGAATAATGTATAGCTTGGTATAGTTATATCCCAGTCATGGATGTCCGTGAACCATGTCTCTGTAACTGCCATTAAATCCAAGTCAACCTCTCCCATTAAAGCTTCAACATCTGGGAATTTATTTCCCATTCTACAGGCATTTATACACACTGCTTTCCAGATATTGCCCCTTTTACCTATTTCTATAAAGGTATTTAATGTTTCACTTACCTAGGGGCTTTCTTCACCCATCCTCAATGAATCTAGTTTAAAGCCCTCTTCAGTAGGTTAGCCAGTCTGCTACAGAAGACATGTAAACCCTTCTTGATCAGATTGACGCCATCTCTGCTTTGCAGCCCTTGGAACATCATCCCATTGTCCAGGAAACCAAAACACTCTCGATGACCCCATCCAGGCAACCATACATTTATCTCAAGGATGCAAGCTTCTCTGCCCTGGTCTTTACCCTCAAGAGGGAGGATTGAAGAGAACACCACCTGCGCCTCTATCTGCTTCACCCTCTGTCCCAGAGCCATGAAGTCACTCTTGATATGCTCAAAGGGATACCTGGCAGTATCATTTGTGTTGACATGGATGAGCAACATCGTGTAATAGTAAGTAGGCTTGATGAGTCTCAGCAAACTCTCCATAACATCTTGGATTTTGGCATCTGGCAGATAGCATACCTCTTGGATATCAAGTCTGGTCGGCAGATGAATGCCTCAGTACCCCTCAGAAGAGAGTCACCAACCACCTATCCTTCGCTTCCTAGTGGTCACTGATTCTGCAAATGTGGGGTGCTCGAACTCTGGTTCTTCCCTTACCTGATGCCTCCACCTCCTTCACTTCCAGGGCTGCATAATGGTTCTTCAATTCAAGAGCTTGAGGAATTGGATTGGTGATTCTGCAGGCCTTGTTGACTTGTTCCAACCTTGGTCCTTCTGTAGGCGTCCATCCTCACCTCTGCTGGAGAGCTTGGATGTTTCAAAAAGCATCTCATCCTTACAAGCCAGTCCTGGAACTGGGTTACTTGGCAACTCTCTAACTGCATTGCATTGCACTGTCCAGATGTGGGTGCATTTCCCACCGCTCATTGAGGTGCCATTAAGTACACCCACACTAATGGCAGCAGTCACAGTAAGCAGGCACCTAAGATGCCCCTGCTAATCCAGAGTTGCCAAGTTACCCAGTTCCAGGAGTGAGATTTTAAGCCAGCCCTGGTTTTCAGACAATCTCATTCTGATGTATTATGGGATCTGCAGCACTGACTTCAATGGGTAAAATCAGGGACTATAAATACTATACTGCATTGCAATGCAAATTTAAAACCAGACCTGCAAAAAAATCTCACTCCTGGAATTGGGTAACTTGACAACTTTGCTAATCATGTTGTGCCCCAACCCACCCAGTCCCCACCCAATAGCATGTAGACTGTTAACACAGTGAACTTACTACACACAAAATCCTGCGCACTTTAGTAAACATGCCTCTTAGTGTGTTAGCTGCAGTATCCGATGATACTCCATCTCTTACGGCACAAGATGCATCACCTCTATAGTATTCCACTACTGCAGCCTTTTCCTGTGTCTTTAAGGATGCCACACTGACAGGAACATGTTACTAAAGCCGAATGGTACCTAAGAGAGAGGACTCACCTGTAGGAAAAGAGGCATCCTGTCACCACAGTGCCCCTGTGGCTGTGGTGTTCACTCCCAGTCCTTCGGGGCCACAGATAGCTCAGGTTAACCCTGATGAATATGGATTTGTATACAGTGGAGGAGATGGTATGCACACAAATCCATACCATGCATATTCATTAGGGGTATCCTGAAAATCGGACCCGTTTATAGCCCTTAAGGTCTGGGAGTAAATACAATTGGTCTAGGGAAATCTGACTCACTTCATCACTGCAACAGCAGTAGCACATAGTTCCTTCTGGAACCAGGCTATCATGGTCTCAAACTCTGGCATCTAGTTGTATCTGCTGAGTGATGGCTCAGGCCTTCAGGGGCTGTGAATGTCACTTCTGCAGTATTCCCAGCTGACCCTTGGAACAGAAGACCTGACTTGGAAGTTGAACCCAGGTCTCCCATATGATGGAACACATCACTACGACTGAGCCACCAGGCCAGCTCAGCAGCCCTCATTTATTCATATCTTATTTCTTGCTAATAAACTTCTCTGTGACCAGCCTGATAGCTCAGTAATGATGCTATGCACTGCATTGCAGAAGGTCCCCAGTTCAATCCCAAGTTGGGTCTTTTGCTCCTTGAATTGGTTAGGGATGCTGTAGAGAGGCAGTGTGCAGAGTCACTGAAAGGGAGAGAGTCACTGGCATCACTTAAAAGGGACACCTAGCACCTAGATTTAGGGTTCATGATTGCAGGTTTCTAGGAGGAGCCCTACTGCTTGGCCCCTGACCCTGGACTGTCACTTCAATGCCTGGATTAGGTACATTGAGAATGGGATGTAAAATGGGAGAAAACATCGCAGATAGTTGTGAATGGCACCAAGATCCCAGTCCTGGTTCCAGTTGAGCTGGGAGCCCAAGGAAGAAACTACAAGGTCAAGATATACATTTCTTCATGGTGATTTTGGAAGCATTTAAAAAGTCGGAGACCACCCCATGTATGTCAATTGGTCCCTCGTCACAAGGGACAAGCTGTGCCAGTTGTGGCTTTACTTCTATCGTATGCATGATCTTGTAATCCTGCCTCTATGAGAGATATTGGAAATATTTCTCCAGAGACACAATGGGGCTACAGGTAGCACTGAGTTAATCCATCACTGCTGGCTTGGAGTTTGTTGGTGTATTTCCTAACAGATTTTATCCCCTGCCACTTGGTTTTCATTTAACAATATTTATAAAACATCACATAAACCCAGAAGCATGTTTCTAAGCATCATGTAGCTCACTGATGCACTTTATATAAAGAGTACCAGCACTCCAGAGCTCATTCAACATAGTGAGCCTGAAGCAGCTTGCCTTTCAGAAGCTGAAACTTGAGACCCCTATCTTGTTGCCTGCAGCCCAAGTATGAACTTTGTATAAATCCAGGTCTTATCCTGCATTTACTGCACAAAGGATACCAATGGTAACAGGTCGGTAGGTCAGGTCGCATTTCAAAGCAGCTTCTCTATATTTAAAATTTATGCACTGGGCACTGCATCTTCTTTCTGTGAAATGAAGATCTTCTATGTTCTCTTGCCTGGGGACTTTAAGGCTTATCTTGGAATACTGTAATGGGTCCATCTGCTGGATCACCCTCACTGGAAATATATTGTGAGTTTAGTTGACTATATGAAAAACAATGCCAAAAATAAGCTGCAGCATCACTGCATGAGACAGGATGTTCCTTTCATGAGGTACAGCGGCACCTCTGTTGTGTTAAAAACAAACAAACCCTCAAATAGGATTCTCTCCAGTTGCGCAGGAGGAAACCTATTGAATGTATTCAGAGGAAGACTCTTGAAGTGTCCTTTTGCTGGTGTGTTATTTATGCCAGAATGTGTAAAATGAAGTTAATTTTTTCATGATAGTTTATTTTAGCTGGTACTGAGAAAGCTCTTGGGAGAGGAACATAAAATAATGTTTCCTCACCTACTTTTATGCAATCTAAGTGTAGGCGTGCTTTTGGGATATGTTTTCATGGATCTGACATGCATAAAAGTACATCAGTTCTTGAACAAGTGTAAATATTTGCGAGTCCATTTACCCACGCAGAGCCAGACAAAGGGTATCATGCCCTAGGCAAGCCTTTTAGCAATGCATACCGCCGCTCCATGTTCAGTATCTCCCCTTTGCTGCCCCCCAATAATCCAGAATCTCCCCTTCCCTACCCACCCAATAATCCAGCATCTTTTCTTCCCTGCCCCCCCCCCACCCCGCATGGCTGGCATTAAGGGATGGCAAAAAGGGCAATTATCCTGGGCCCCCGTGCCACAAGGGGGCCCCAAGTCTGCCTCAAGCTGAATGAGACATAGCCTGAAGGCTGACTTTATGGCCCCCCTTATTAGTTTCTGCCCTGGACCCCTGCATGTCTAACACAAGCTCTATAATCCAGCATCTCCTCTTCCCTTCCCCTCCCCCCCCCCCCCAGTAATTCAGCATTTCTCCTTCCCTGCCTCTCTACCACCCATTGTGTCCAGAATCATTTCCTCCTCTTCCCTTCTGCCTGCCACCACTGTATGTTGGTCTTCTGAGCTGCCCGAGCTGCATTTTAAGTAAGACTGCTGAGGCGGAAGAAGGTCTTTGTCTGCACTTCTGATTGGACTACCTGCACTTTGAATGAGATGGGTGCCTGCCTGCATTGTACCATTATCTGGTCTGCATTTCCAATTGGACTGCCTACACTTTGAATGGGTCGAGTGCCTACCTGAACTGTCACAACATCTGGATGCTGTGTTTGTGGTCAGCCGATCTCGGTGGACTATGTGTTACCTGCGAGTGTGTTCAGAGCCCTGTGGTCTCTCCTGGTGAGAGCAGGAGGTTGTTGCAGGTGGATGACATCACCGTGGGCCACATAAATTGCCAGAAACTGCTGCGGTATCGCGCCTCTGACGTAGCTCCCACGGGGTGTGCCTAAGGGGCAGTTCCTGCCCCTTGGTGTGTCCTGTTGTGGGTCCCAGTGTGGGGCAATTTTGTGTGATTGATGGGAGTTTGAAAGGATATTGAAATTTGGTAGAGTGGCAAGAGATTTGTATGAGGAGAGAGAATATGGTGGGGATGGAGGAGGGGTGTATTGTGTGCGAGTGTAGTGAGGGAGAAGGGGGTTGGTATTGGACATTAGGAGTACTGTTGCTTTTGGGATTTGGTTTGGTTGGGATGGGGGAATGGGGTTGTGATGGTATGGGGGGAATCGGAGGGGCATTTGAGGTATCTTGTTTGTGGGGGCAGGGAAGGTATGGTAGGGGGAGGATTTGGAGGACGGTGAGAATGAGACAGCAGGGTGGTTGGATTCATGGAGTAGATTGTGTACATTTGGATAGGAGGCTGAGAGGGTGGGAACAGTGGTTGAGATGTGCTTTGGTAAATGTTAGATCTCTTCTCCCCTAGTTGCAGTTTATACAGGACTTATTGGTGAAGGAGAGATTGGATTGTTTATTTTTGATTGAGATGTGGGTGGAGGATGGAAGGAGTTTAGTGGAGGGGATGTTTGCAAAGGTTGGGTATGTTGGGTATGTTGGGTATCAGGTGAGTAGATGAGGGAGATGGGGAGGAGGGGTAACGGTGTTAGGAAGGAAATGGTGTTCTCACAGGAGGACATTGTTTTTCCAGAGGCAATGGAGGGTGTTTGTTGATGGGTGGTTTAGAGTGGGATGGGGGATTTGTTATTTGTATACTGTCCTCACAATGTGAGTTGGAATGTGTGGGAGGCTTTGGTGAAGGGAATTTTATGGAACTGTTTATGCTGGCAGGAGATGTTAGTGCTTGGAGATTTTAATGCATACACGGATATGTTGGAGAATGAGAAGGCTATGTTTTTGCTACCAGCCTTGGTAAGGGGGGGGGGGGGGGGTTGAAGCAGGTAGTGAGGGGGTCCTATCCATCAGGGAGGTCACACACTGGATCTAGTGTTTGGTAGTGGAATGTTATGGCAGGGGGAGAGGATAAGGCATCTAAATAGGAAGCCAGTACCTTGGTCGCATAATGTTTTGGTGCAATTCGAGTATATTTATTTTATTTTTATTTAACAATCATTTATATCCCGCATCTTCCAGAGTTCAGGTGCGGTTTACAATTGAACAACAGTCAACAAAGCAAGGGCTTGTTTTACATAGAACAATTTTTGGCAGTAAACAATGTAATGGTTAAATACGTAACAGAACAGTGTAATGGTTAAGTATATAACAGAACAGTGTAATGGTTAAATACATAACAGAACAAGAACAAGGTTAAGAACTATGTACAAATACAGGTTTGTAAGCTTGTTAGATTTAAATCATGGTTATTTACAAGTGTAGATGGTAGGAAAGGTTAAAGGAAATAGGGGATAGGGGGAGGGTATGGAAGGAGATTCTGGTTTTAGTAGATGTACATAGGTGGGTAGAAATGGTTGTTACTCATAAGACCATGGGGGTAGGGGATCCGATAGAGAGGCAGTTAGAGGATTGGCATGGAGGCACTGAATGAGGTTGCTCCTCTTAAATGGGCACATGTGCAGTCTGGGGAGCAGAAGCCATGATTTTGTGAGGAATTGTGGGTACAGAAACAGGAATTGCAGCAGTTAGTTTAACCTCGGTGGTGAGTAAATTATTGGAAACGCTGCTGAAAGAGAAAATAGTGAGGTTTCTGGAGTCCAACAGATTGCAGGATCTGAGGCAGCATGAATTCTCCAGGGGCAGGTCTTGTCAGACAAATCTGATTGATTTCTTTGACTGCGTGACTGGAGAGTTGGACTGAGAAAGAGTCCTAGATGTGGTGTACTTAGATTTCAGTATAGCCTTTGACATCGTTCCACACAGGTAACTTGTAAACAATCTGAGCACCCTAGGGATGGACACTAAAGTTACTGATTGGGTTAGAAATTGGTTGAGTGGGAGGTGACAAGAGGTACAGGTAAATGGAGCTCACTCTGAGGAGAAGGAGATTGCCAGCGGAGTGCCACAGGGATCTGTCCTTGGTCTGATTCTTTTTAACATCTTTGTTAGAGATATTATGGAAGGGCTGTCAGGTAAGGTTTGTCTCTTTGTGGATGATACCAAAATATGCAATAGAGTAGACACCCAGGAAGGTGTAGATAACATGAGGAAGGATCTAGCTAGGCTTGAAGAATGGTCGAGAATTTGGCAGTTGAGATTTAATGCTAAAAAATTCAGGGTCATGCATTTGGGCTGCAACAGTCCAAGGGAGAGGTACAGTATAGGGGTTGAAGTACTTCTATCCACAAAAGAAGAGCGTGACCTGAGCTAAACAGGTAGAAAATGTGACGGTGAACGCTAGAAGAATGCTTGGGTGCATAGGGAGAGGAATGGCTAGCAGACACAAGGAGGTGATAGTGCATCTGTAGAAGTCTTTGGTGTGACCTCATTTGGAGTATTGTGTGCAATTCTGGAGACTGCACTTTCAAAAAGAAACAGGTTGGAGTCGGTTCAGAGGATGGCTACTAAAATGGTTAGTGGTCTTCACTATAAAGCATATGAGAAGAGACTTAAGGATCTTAATATGTATATTTTAGAAGAAAGTCAGGGTAGAGGAGATATGATTGAGATGTTTAAATACCTCCGTGGCATAAATGCAGAAGAGGAGAGTTTCTTTCGATTGAAAACAAGTTCTGCTATGAGAGGACATAGGATGAGGTTGAGTCTACCCACACTGGGATAGACTCAGTTGTAATATGCGGAAATATTTCTTTACGGAAAGAGTGGTAGATGCATGGAATAGTCTCCCAGCAGAGATGGCAGAGATGAGAACAGTATCTGAATTCAAAAAATCATGGGACAAACACAGAGGATCTCTAAAAGAAAAAAGGGGACTATTGTAGTAGTTGATATGGAAGGGCAGACTAGATAGACCATGTGGTCTTTTTCTGCCATCATGTTTCTATAATTCTATGTTTATAAGTTCCATGGTGATTAAAAGAGGCCATAGTAACTCCAGTGTTGAAGAAGACTGAGAGAGGTAGTGGGGAGTGTCAGAATTATAGGCCTATTTCGAACTTGCCTATGAGGGCTAAATTTATCGAGAAGGAGGTCATGGTGCAACTGGGTTCTTATGTTGAGGATTTTTTTTTATTGGACAAATGATGGGGGGTTTCCATGTAGGGAATGGGGTGGAGACCTTTCTGGTGGCATTGTTGGATCAGTTCTATGCTTATTTGGATAAAGGGGTTCTGGTGTTGCTGATATCAATAGATCTATTGATGGCATTGGATTTGGTAGAGAGGGATTTGTTGTTGGCACGGTGTAGGGGTCTGGGAATTGGAGGGTCTGTGCTGGACTCGATTGGCTCTTTATGAGTGATCATTGTTTTTATGTATGAGGACTGGAAAAGTGGACTCAGATATATGAATGGGAATGGGAACGCTATCCCCATTGTTATTTAATATTTATCTGCAACCGTTGAGCACATTGGTGAGGTCTTATGGATTTGGCTTTTTTACATACATGGATGACCTACAACTGTTGGCTCCGTTGTCTGGAAGTGTGGATGAGGGGGTTGAGCATTTGAATGATTGCCTGAGAGTAGTAGAGGGATGATTAGGGGTTAATGGGTTAGTTCTGAATGTGGAAAAAACTGTGTATCTGAGGTCTGACAGCTTGGATTCTATGGCATTGAGGACTTCCCCCATTATTGCAAGATCCATCCTCCCCTGAAAGGATGAGTTGAAGTCCTTAGGGGTAATTCTGGAAAGGGAGGGTGTAAGTAGGAAGCAGGTTCGTAATGTGTCAAGGATGGTTTTCATGAAGCTGTGGCTGATTCGGCAATTGCGTCCGTTTTTGGATAAGGAGGCATTGAGATTGGTTGTTCATTCTTTTGTGCATGGGGTTTTAGATTATTGTAATGTTTTATATGTTGGGTTGCCTAGGAAGTACCTGCGCAAGTTGCAGGTGTTGCAAAATACGTTGGCCCATCTTTTGATGGGGGTAAGCCAATGGGAAAATGTGCGGCCGCTATTGTAGCAATTGCACTGGCTCCTGGTTCTGGTGTGTTGTATTTTAAAGATGATGGTTATTACTTTTAAGTTATTGTTTGATGCTCGTCCTGAATAGATGAGGGATATGTTGTCCTGGTATGCTCCCCCAAAGACCTTATGCTTTGCACAGGGCCATTTACTGGTCACTCCTGACCTGAAAGAGATACAAAAATCTGGTTGGTGACAGGGTATGTTCCTGGTGGTGATTCCTGAGGTTTGGAATGGGTTGCCGAGGGAATTACGTAAAATGACAAGTTTGTTGTGTTTTAGGAATAGTTTGAAGACATATCTATTTCCTAAAGAGAGTTGAGAAGATGTTTGTTTGTGGGTGTGGGGGGAAGGGATGGATGTTTTATGCCTATATTGTTTATTGCTGTACACCATTTTGACTACTTGTTCAGAAAAGTGGTATAAACATTTATATATTCAGCAACAAATTAGAGTCTAAGACAAGCTGCAAGGCTTAGCAAGGATCAGATGATTTACTTCACTATGGTATATTCATATTGTTAGTCTCATGGTTATTGCTAAAAGCAAGAAAAAAGGAACATGACATTTAAAAGTTAAATATGTTCTTAACATTACTGAATTACCTTCAAGGGCTTTGAAAGGTTTTCTAGGTGTACGAGGTGCAATCAAAAAGTATCGAGACGTGTACAATAACACAGAAGTATAACACTGAGGGTTATTGCACTCAGCCTCCTTCAAAGTAGTCCCCTTCTGATAAAACACACTTCCTCCAGCGTTTCTGCCATTGCTGGAAACAATTTTGAAATGCCTCTTTCATTATGCTGTGAAGCTGCTGTATTGAATTTTGCTTAATGGTTTCCAAGTCGTCAAATCTCCTTTCTTTCAGTGGTAATTTCAGTTTTGGAAACAAGAAAAAGTCACAGTGTGCGAGGTCAGGTGAGTAGAGATCTGACAGACTTGCTTGATTTGTTGTTTGGCCAAGAACTTCTGGATACAATGAGATGCGTGAGCTGGGGCATTATCGTGATGAAGCAACCATACTCATGATGAATAATACCCTGGTAATCCAAGAAAACTGTGAGCATGACCTTGACATTGCTCCTCACCTAATGGGCTTTCTTGGGTCTGGAAGAGTTTGGAGTCTTCCATTGTGAGGATTGAGCCTTAGTTTCTGGGTCATAACCATAAACCCACGATTCATCACCAGTAATAATCTTTTTGATGAAAAATAAGTCATTTTCAATGCTTCCAACAACTACCTGGTTGCAGACAATCGATCTTCGTTTTGGTCAGGGGACAGGAGTTTCGGCATGAATTTTGCAGACACACATCTCATCCCCAAATTAACAATAAGAATGGATTGTACTGACCCAAAACTGATGTTCATGTCCTGCTCTTGGATGGCCTTCTAGAATGTTCGGCACTGTCAACACTTTGACAGCTCTCTTGGAAACGTTTGTAACAGTCATAAACTCGAACACGACTCATACACTCACTGCCATACACTTGCTGTAACTTGTCATAAGCCTCTTTGCACGAATCTCCAAGTTTCTGGCAGAATTTAATGCAAATTCACTGTTCAATTTTTTTCACTCACCATAAATCTGACAAACTGCTTTTACATGATATCTAATATCACATGACTAAAAAAGTATGGGTGTGCTCCAGCCACGCTACATTCTGCACATTGTCACGAAGTGGATCTAGCAGAGCCCATGGAAATAAGTAGAAATACAGATAGTGGATCTGACACTGACATTTCAGACAAGCACATGACAGGGAGTTGCTATAGGCAACATAAACAAACCAGGTCTCGAGCTCTGAGAACACGCCCAAGCTGCAGGAAAGCTCAGGAATCATTAGGGAATGAGGAGCAGCTGAAAGGAGGCGGGGTTGAGACACACGTGGATAAACCTCACTCACCTGGAGTTAGAGGGAAGGGCGAGTGCAAGTTCAGGTTCGGGTTAGACGGAGCTGGGAGAGCAGAAGCAACAGAAATCCTGGAAGCCAGAGTAGTCCCAGGAGTTACAGGAATTACCAGAGAGGCAGAGAGAGCAGCAACTGCAGAAACTCCTGAGAAGGCAAGGAACTCTGAAAGGGCAGAGAACCCCAGGAGCCCAGGACATTCTGCTGGAAGTCTGGGTTGGAGCGGAGCCACTGAGAGGGCTGGGAGAACCGAAAGGTTTAGCTCCAAGGCTGAGAGAGAAAACCCCGGAGTCTGCCATAGAAGGCAGTGCACAGACACCTTTGAACACAGTAACGCTTATACAAAAGGTAACAGAGAAGGCAGTTTTAAAGCCAGGCTGGAAAAGCCAATTACCCAGGCTACAGGGATAGAAAGGATAAAGTCTTCTATCCTGAAGACAGTTTTGTACCTGGGGAAAAGCCAAAAGGGAAAACCTGTAAGGAATTGCCGTCCTGTTCCACTCCGGTAGCTTCAGCTGTGCCGAGGAACTCTAAGCTGAGAGAGCCAGAAGGTAAGCTTATTACCTCTAATAGAAAGAGAATTGAATGTAGGAACTTCCCATATGATTGGCAGCATTTGAAGGGCTCTCAAGAAAGGAACTCTAGTGAATACGGTAATTGTTTTCACAGACGTTAACAGAGGAAGAAAAGAAGTCTCTTTGTAATAGGGAGAGACTGCTAAATAACACGTCTAGCTATTTGAAAGAAAGACTGTTTGCAACAGAGAGTGAGGACATGCAGTGTGAAGTGCAGGGGGACCAACCCACTGTTGAATACATGGATTGTACGCTCACAATTGCAGACGAGATCTCCTCTCTATGTTAAAGGAGCTGTGAAACTTTCTAACTCTGGAAGTAACAGAGAAAGGGTTTATGTTTGTTGAGAAAAAGGACTGTTTAAAATACCTTTTCATTTGCTGTAAAGAAGCAGTTTTTGTTCACATTTTGTCTCTTTATTTTTGTACCCGAAGTTGGTTTATCTGCCTTGTTTTTCATTACAAAAAGAATCCTCCCAGAAGGGGAATAAAATCCTGTCTTTGAGCCTTACCACACGTCCGCAACTCATTGCTTGGCTGGTCTATAAGAACTACAACTCCCAGAGAGCATAGCAAGGCTTTCTATATCATTTTTCTGGCCAGTTCAAGATAAGGCCTCAGTGTAGTACCCTGCCTTAACCTGTGGGGTCCCACACTGGGTGACAGGTTGGCGTAGTCTTGAGGATTTTTTTTTTCTCGTGGTTTACCTGAGAAGAAGAAGAAGAACAAGACACAAATAAAGAGACGACATCTCACTGGAGAAACTGCTGCCATATTGAGCGCTGTCTAACAGAACCTTTTGCTGGCAGGTCGGCCAGGTGGAAGAGGGACGGAGACCTTTTCTCACAGGCCTGACTCTACCTGAAGCCTAAGGTGACGCAGACTTCAGAAGGAAGATGGAACCCAGGGATGTTATGCAGTGGATGCAAGCCCAATGGGACAAACAAGCGGAGCTCGTTCGACACCTCCAGGAGCGGAACGCAGAAGTGATGAGGAAACAGCAATGACCTCTACTAGAGACAATGGAAGCTTTTTGAAAAAGCCACAGGAAACAGGAGCGGCTAATCCTTCCATGTTCCCAGGTGTAGGGATGAATAATTGTCATGCTTTTTCCTTGGGACAATTAACTCAGCAAGATAATCTGGATGATTATATAGACGCGTTTGAAAGAATAGCAGAAACACTTAAATGGCCTATGGAGCAGTGGGCGATTCGCTTTGCGATGACACTCACCGGTGAGGCTCTATCTGCCTTTAAGGCAATGCCTGCTAGTCTTGCCTCTGATTATACAGAGATAAAAAAGGCAGTAAAGGACAGACTAGGTCTAACTCCTAGACACTATAAGCGGATGTTTAGAGAGGCTAAGATAAAGTTTAAGGAAACTCCTAGAGCTCTGTACCAGAGATTAAAGAGTCTAGCTTGGAAGTGGCTAACTCCGGAAAGGAGGTCACTTGACTCTATTCTAGATGAGATTATACTAGAACAGTTTATGCAGGCTGTATCTCCTGAGTTAAAAACTTTTCTCACTCTGCAGGATTGCCACAGCACAGAAGAAGCAGCCAATATGGCGGATAGATATTATGAGGCTAAGATGGCTGATACTTCAGGGATTGGAGTTTTAAAAGTGGCTGGGATGGCAAGTTCTGGTAAAGTGAGAAAGTTTGAAAAAGTCAGAGCAACTAAGATAGATAATAATAATGATAATACTGATGATGATGTTTTATCTGTTTATAAAGGCAAATGTTATGTGTGCGGAAAGGCAGGACACATCCAAAGAAACTGTAAAACACAAATGGTCCTCATATCTGGAGCGGGAAAGCCAGTCCCGAGCGGATTCTTTCTACAGGTCCAGATAGAGGGGGTAGATGCATTGGCACTACTCGACTCGGGGGCAGAACAAAGTATGATTTCTCGCGAGTTTTGGGAAACAATGGAACAGCATTGCCCGTCAGCTCCGAGTCGAGTAGGGGGCCAAGTGCAAATAAAATGTGTACATGGCACACACTTCCATTATCCCCTGTATAAGTTACATGTTAAGGGAATGGGCATAGAAAGGGAAATACGGGTGGCGGTAGTCCCAAAGCTGCCACAGGAACTTATCCTAGGGCGAGACTGGCCTCCGTTTTGTGGAGGACTGATGGAGGGTCTGTGTACCAGGACAGGCCTGGTTTCAACCCGGTCGCAAGCCGGAACCTCAGGGGCCGGAGAATCATCTGTAGAGAGAACAGGGGGGCCTGAGGAGGAGGAGGATGAGGGATTTCCCGAGGAAGGAATAGAGGAGGGAGAAGCAAACATACTTCCTAGCCATGAAGAATTAATCAATGTTCCATCTAAAAAGGGGAAAAAAGTAAAGGCTAAAAAGCATCACGAAAGATATAGTAGAACCCGAGGGAGGGCTGAACTAGAGGCCGGGGAAGGGCTACCGTGGGTACCTGCAGCCTTGGTTCAGAAATTTCCTTTCTTCCCCATGGAACAAAGGGCTGATCTGTCGCTTAAGAGAGCATTTGAATGGGCCCAAGAGAGCCGACCCATGCTTCCCCGATTCTTTTTAGAAAAAGATATCTTGTATAGGGAAAGTATAGATCCATATACAGATGCTGTACGGAAGCAACTAGTAGTGCCAGTGACTTTTAAAGCCATTGTTTTATGCCTGGCACATGACCACCCGATAGGTAGCCATAAGGGTGTTCAAGGAACACTTGATCAGATACTAGCGCGGTTTTATTGGCCGGGGGTCTACAAAGAAACCAAACAATATTGCGAATCCTGTCCCACCTGCCAGAGGGTCTCTGTCGCGAGACCAAAGGCTGTATCCCTGGTGCCCTTGCCCACCATATTGGTACCGATCCGGCGTATGGGAATGGACATTGTGGGTCCTCTAATTAAAACACCAAGGGGCTTTCAATATATCCTGGTAGTTGTAGACCACGCTACACGGTTCCCATGGGCTATTCCCCTTAGGAATACCTTGGCCAAAATAATAGCACAGGAGCTAGTAAAACTGTTCTGCGAAGTGGGGTTTCCGCAGGAAATACTTTCTGATCAAGGGAGCAACTTTGTATCTAAATACCTGGCTAGAGTATGGGAGGCATTCGGCATACGCCACATTAAGACTGCGGCGTACCACCCCCAGTCAAATGGACTGGTGGAACGCATGAATCAATCTATAAAACACCTATTAAGGAGGGGTTTAGGAAAAGGTGAAATGGCAGAATATGATACCCTACTCCCATTTGTCCTATACGCATGCAGAGAGCGTATACAGGCATCCTTAGGGGCGTCCCCATTTGAACTCCTGTTTGGTAGGGCCCCGAGAGGTATTCTGGATATACTACAGGAAGAATGGGTAGAGCCCGAAATACAAGAGGTGGGGATACCACAGTTTTTGAAAGATTTAAGGACGCGCCTAGAGAAAACGTCCAAGGCCGCAATAGAAAATTTGAGAAATAGCCAACAGCGTCAGAAACACTACTATGATAGGGGCACAAAACCTAGGCAATTGGCAGGAGGGGATAAGGTCATAATCCAGGTTGCAGACCCAGGTCCCAAATTTGAGTCCCACTGGAAAGGGCCTGGTACAGTGGTGAAAAAGGTTGGGCCCGTTTCATACCTTATAGAAAATGACAAGGGACGCCGGCAGGTTTATCACCTCAATGTACTAAAACCATGGAAAGAAAGGTCAGCCACTGCCAATTTGGTCAGTAAAGAGCAGCACAGTAGTACCCGGAAGAAGATTACGCGCTGTCCGCCTGAAATTGCGGCAGCCCGTAATATTTTAAGGGGGGGAATCTGTCACGAAGTGGATCTAGCAGAGCCCATGGAAATAAGTAGAAATACAGATAGTGGATCTGACACTGACATTTCAGACAAGCACATGACAGGGAGTTGCTATAGGCAACATAAACAAACCAGGTCTCGAGCTCTGAGAACACGCCCAAGCTGCAGGAAAGCTCAGGAATCATTAGGGAATGAGGAGCAGCTGAAAGGAGGCGGGGTTGAGACACACGTGGATAAACCTCACTCACCTGGAGTTAGAGGGAAGGGCGAGTGCAAGTTCAAGTTCGGGTTAGACGGAGCTGGGAGAGCAGAAGCAACAGAAATCCTGGAAGCCAGAGAAGTCCCAGGAGTTACAGGAATTACCAGAGAGGCAGAGAGAGCAGCAACTGCAGAAACTTCTGAGAAGGCAAGGAACTCTGAAAGGGCAGAGAACCCCAGGAGCCCAGGACATTCTGCTGGAAGTCTGGGTTGGAGCGGAGCCACTGAGAGGGCTGGGAGAACCGAAAGGTTTAGCTCCAAGGCTGTGAGAGAAAACTCTGGAGTCTGCCATAGAAGGCAGTGCACAGACACCTTTGAACACAGTAACGCTTATACAAAAGGTAACAGAGAAGGCAGTTTTAAAGCCAGGCTGAGACAGGCTGGAAAAGCCAATTACCCAGGCTACAGGGGTAGAAAGGATAAAGTCTTCTATCCTGAAGACAGTTTTGTACCTGGGGAAAAGCCAAAAGGGAAAACCTGTAAGGAATTGCCATCCTGTTCCACTCCGGTAGCTTCAGCTGTGCCAAGGAACTCTAAGCCGAGAGAGCCAGAAGGTAAGCTTATTACCTCTAATAGAAAGAGAACTGAATGCAGGAACTTCCCATATGATTGGCAGCATTTGAAGGGCTCTCAAGAAAGGAACTCTAGTGAATACGGTAATTGTTTTTCACAGACATTAACAGAGGAAGAAAAGAAGTCTCTTTGTAATAGGGAGAGACTGCTAAATAACACGTCTAGCTATTTGAAAGAAAGACTGTTTGCAACAGAGAGTGAGGACATGCAGTGTGAAGTGCAGGGGGACCAACCCACTGTTGAATACATGGATTGTACGCTCACAATTGCAGACGAGATCTCCTCTCTATGTTAAAGGAGCTGTGAAACTTTCTAACTGTGGAAGTAACAGAGAAAGGGTTTATGTTTGTTGAGAAAAAGGACTGTTTAAAATACCTTTTCATTTGCTGTAAAGAAGATGAAAAAGAAGCAGTTTTTGTTCACATTCTGTCTCTTTATTTTTGTACCTGAAGTTGGTTTATCTGCCTTGTTTTTCATTACAAAAAGAATCCTCCCAGAAGGGGAATAAAATCCTGTCTTTGAGCCTTACCACGCATCCGCAACTCATTGTTTGGCTGGTCTATAAGAACTACAACTCCCAGAGAGCATAGCAAGGCTTTCTATATCATTTTTCTGGCCAGTTCAAGATAAGGCCTCAGTGTAGTACCCTGCCTTAACCTGTGGGGTCCCACGCTGGGTGACAACATGCAGAGCACATAACTAGGTCACTGCATGCTTAATAGCATCATGGTGTGATGTATTGCTATATAGCTACACAACAAGTCTCAATACTTTTTGATCACACCTTGTATTGTCATTTTGCTTATCTTAATTAAGCCCTCTGCCTTAAAGAAAGGGAATAGTATTATCCTTTTCTCTCCTGCTTGAGGAAAAAGGAGGGTGGTGCTGCATTTCAGTCCGGTTTAGTGATAAGAACACAAGAACTGCCATTCTGGATCAGACCAAAGGTTCATAAAGCCCTATATCCTGTTTCTAACAGGGGCCAATTCACTTCACAAGAACCTGTCAGGATCCTAAACAATAGCAAGATCACATGCTGCTTACCCGCAAGGATAAAGAGTGGCTTTCTCCAAGTCTACCTTAGCAATGCTTTATGGGCTTTTCCAAACCATTTCTAAACACAACTATGCTAACTGCTTTAGACGCGTCCTCTGGCAATTAATTCCAGAACTTAATTACACATTGAGTGAAAAGTATTTCTCCTATTTTTTTAAATGTACTATTTAGTAACACATTCACATGTCCCTAGTCTGTGTATTTTTTGAAACAGTAAACAATTAATTCACATCTATCCCTTTCACTCTACTCAGGATGTTATAGACCTCTATCTCAAGCTGTATCATCTCCAAGCAGAAGATAGCCTTTCCTCATAGGAGAGCCATTCCATCTCCTTTATCATTTTGGTCTGCCTTCTCTGGACCTTTTCTAATGCCACTTTTATCTTTTTTGAGATGCAGTGACCAGAACTGCACACGATACTCAAGGTACAGTCAAATCATGGAGTGATAAAGAACCATTATGATATTTTTTATTTTAATCTCTATTCTTTCCTAATATGTAATTCCTAGCATTCTGTTTGCTTTTTTTGGCCACTACCATACACTGAGCAAAAGATTTCAATATACTGTCCACAATGATGCCGAGATCCTTTTCCTGGGTGGTGACTGCCGACCCCGTTATTTCCCTTTAGAATTCTCCAGTCCGTTATTTGCCTTAGCAGACTGCAAGTTCTGTCGAGCAGGGACCGTCTTTTATGTATACTTATATAGCTCTGCAGAGTGGAGGAGTAGCCTAGAGGTTAGAACACTGGCTTGTTAACCAAGCAACCAGGGTTCAATTCCCACTAGCACTCCTTGTGGCCTTGGGCAAGTCACTTAACCCTCCACTGCCTCAAAAGAAAGGCCTGGCAATCTACTTCCAGTGACACTGCCAAGAAAACCCAGGAGCTTCTGGGTCACCAGGCATCAGGACTGACTCAAAGGCACACATTGCATTGCATATAGCTCTGCAAATGCCTAGTAGCAATATATATATTGATAAGTAGTAGTAGTTGTAGTAATGTGAAACCTTGCATCGCATAGATATCATTTGGATTATTGTTCTCTATGTGCATCACTTTGCACTTGCCCACATTAAATTCACCTGCCATTTGGATGCCCAGTCTCATGAAGTCCTCCTGCAATTTCTCACATTCCACATGCAATTTAATTTTAATTATTTTGGTGTCATTTGCAAATTTGATCACCTTACTCATTTATGTTCCTAGAACATTTATAAAAGCACTGGTCGCAGTACAGATCCTGGGGATACTCCACTATCCACCTTTCTACATTGAGAAAATTGACCATTTAAACCTACCCTTTGTTTTCTATCTTGTAATCTATCCCATGGCTTTTTAATTTCCTCAGGTGTCTGTCATGAAGGACTTTGTCAAACACTTTCTGAAAGTTCAAATACACTATAGGCATTAATTTACAAATATTTTTCATGATTTATACATGTAAACATGACAACTTACACATGTAAATCGCATCATGTGTAAAAGGCCATTTTAGAAAAGGCCCATTATACACATGGATGTCCATATCACCTCTGTGTTGCATGGGGTTGTGTTAGGCATGTGTCGAGGGCATGGTCAGGGTGGCATCAAACTCTACACATGTATCCCTTTGCTGGAGGGATTAAGGGGATACCCCCCTTCACCTCCCATGTTTACTTCCCTGCCCAAATCACAAGCCCTCCGTGGTTAAGTAGTGGTATCAACATGTCTAGATCTGCAACATGGCAAAGATAAATGTGTAAGTACCGACATTAACATGTGTCAGTTGTAAAGTGCTGGCACTGACACATGTAAATTGCTAGGTTTCTATCATCCATTTTTCCCATGTGACTCTTTGTAAATTACTCTTTCTGCTGCATGCAGATGCCCATTCCTATGTGTTCCTGCGCTTCCTTCCATGGTGAGGAGCAGAGATACATCAGTTTTACATCAGACTTACACATGCCCACCCTCTCTTCTAAAACTGACATTGATTTGCTGATATTTTCACTTGGATGTCCCTGCAACCACATAAACGGTCTTTCTAAAATGTACTTTCATATCAACTAGTTCAGCTTTCTTCACATATTCATTCACACCCTCAAAAACATGGAGCAGATTGGTGAGACAAGACTTCCCTTGGCTAAATCCATGTTGGCTTTGTCGCAATTAACCATGACTATCCATGTGTTTAGTAATTTTGTTCTTTATAATAGTTTCTACGATTTTGCCTGGCACTGATGTCTGGTCTGTAGTCTTCAGGTCATTCTTGTAATCCTTTTTAATAATTGGTGTTACATTAGCTACTCTTCAATCTTCAGGCATTCTAGACAATTTTAAAAAAAATAATTTTATTGATAACACAAATAAAACACATGCATAAAGATCCAAGATGTAGAAAGAACATAAACAAAAAGAAAAATTAAAATTGAAATGCTAAACCGCCATAAAAAGAAAACATAGGCTTAAACACAAAGTCTTAGCCAGTATCCAAAGATGCATCTTTTGATCTCACTGAAAGAATTAAGTCTAAATAAAATTATACAATCAGACGATAATATACATTTCAAAATAAATTAAGCATCCAAATCAGAATCCAGTAGATCATGCGTCCCATGATCTTGCAGAAAATTTTTAACTGATCTGGATCAAAGAATACATACTGGTTTGAAAGAGCTTTAATTTTACATTTGCAAGGATAATTTAAGGAGAAATTAACACCTAATGCTAATATTTGGCTTTCAAAGAAAGAAACTGTAGACAGCAAGATTGAGTTTCTAATGAAAGATCAGGATATATCCTAATAATCTGTCCTAAGAACTTTTTGTCCTTGCTAGGAAAGAATAACTTTGAAATCCAGTCTCTATCAGACTCCAGTAGTAAAGTCACTAATAATGCTGCCATCACGGTCTCCATAGAATCATTAAGAAGCTCTGCAGATAAATCAGATGGATTAGATGGGGATAAAGAATTTTTACTTTTAGAGTTAGAATCTCTTGAGGGAAAATAATAAGCAGCTGTGTGTCCTGAAACATTGGCCAACTTAGGAAAGTTAACAAGTCTGAAGTTTATATCGCTTAATAGTCTTTTCCACATTTTCCAGTTTTTGGTTGAATACATTAGATCTAATCAAAGTCTGTGAGACATTTTCAGCTTCTTTCAACTTATCAGTTACATTAGCTTTATCTTCTTGCCATTTTCCCACCTTCTTTTCACAGTTCTCCACTCTAGTTTCAAATTGTACTGAAACTCACTCTAAACGAGAACCATTTGTTCCAACCTTATGAATGTCTGTAAAGTCAAATCAGTGGAAGAACCTTGCAAAGATGAATCTTGATTAACTACTGTAGCATCAAGAATGACACAAATTTGCCTACCATTAGCACCATCTTGTCTATTATTAGACTTCTGCAAACTTTCCGCATCAACCTTAAGAATATCTTGATCAATAGTCATTGTAAACTTATCCATATCAAAAGATATTTGAAAGGAAATATTGTCCACTTTACCAGATGTCGTCTTTGCTTGTATCTTTGCCAATGTAGTGCCTTCTTTTCTTCTCTGACTTGTAGGATCTCTATGTCGCTGAAGTGTGGCTATACTCAAACTACAAGGAGAACTGAATGATTACCATTCCCACAATTGTTCCACTGAACTTAAATGTTCTTCATCTGATGCTGACAAGTCAGAAGTTATTGAAGACGGTTTCAGCATAGCAGGTACTATTGGAGATATATTCTCTTTATATATTATAACATTATCTGGAAGTACCACTGCAAGAGACAGTTGGTGCTGTACTTTAGAAGCAGGCAAGCATTCAGGGCTGGGACTGTAGATGATTTTAATGATAGATCACAAATTACTAATAGCAGACTTGCAATTTAATATTTGAGTTCTTTCAGTACTCTGGGGTGTATACCATCTGTTCTGACCTTTATTTTATTGATTTGCTCTATTACATCTTTCAGGCTCACTGAGATTCTTTTCAGTTCCTCTGAATCATCACCATTAAATATAATTTCTAGCATGGGTAGCTCCCTTACTCTCCCTCAGTAAAGATCAAAGAATTCATATTGAGGGGAATTTTAGAAGGAAGGTCCAACTACAATCTGGGATGTCCAAGCCAGAACATCTGAAAAAATGCAGGCACATCCAGGTGCAGACATGATTTCACAAACATGGACATGCCTGATATGGACATCTGTGGGGGCATCTACATAGGCATCCCCAGAACAGTATTTCAGAATCTGGGCATCTAGGATAGCCTAATGGTTAGAGCAGTAGGCTAGCAACAGAGTAGTCAGGGTTCAAATCCCACTGCTGCTATTATTGACATTGTGCTGATTATTGGAGATGATAGAGTACCCTTTGAATGTTTTTCAGACAAAATGAGCACATTCAGGTGCCTAGAGCAGGTCTAAACTTAGACATGATACTGGACGTCCATGACATTTCTGAAATCCGGTGGGGATGTCCAGATTCCTGAGAACCCCCTCCACCATGCCCGTTCAGACTTGGATGTCCCCAGAGCTGGCTTCTAAAATGGCTCAAGAGATGTCTCTATGTCCATTTTTGGCTTCTAAATTTACCCCCTCTCAATTACTGCCTTGTCCTTCTTTGCTTCAAATGAACCTGAAAAAATTTATATTATGAGTTTTTGCCTCTATATCAAGCTTCTTTTCAAATTCTCTCCAGAAGACTTTCCAGATAACTTCTTCGGGAGGACTTGTAGAGCCAACAGGTCTAAGGATGCCCTCAGGTCTTCCACTGGGTAAACAAGGAGGTCATCCGTACAGTGTGACAGTTTTGGGGGCAGTTTCAGAAACTTCCCTATGCATGAGCGCTCGGGACTTTGCCCTGATGATTCGCTGGCCAGAGTTCTCAATCTCAAGCAACAAAGAATAGCTTTCTGCTTCTTACTCCAGGCAGCAAGCAGAGAGGAGGGTGAGGCTAAAATGGACAGAGGAAAGCAAAGATTTAAGAGCAGTTCCCTAGTACAGCATTTCCCCTTCTTTTGCTTCTCCTTTCTTTCTGGCCTGCAGGAAACAGGAGGAGAAGGGCGAGGTTGGAAGTGGACAAACATTCACATTTTGTCTGCATATTTCTGTTTTTAATTTGTAAGCACTTATATAGCATGTTTCACTCAAACAATAGTGCCTGTTGGGTAGGATCCATCTGTCTGCATTTGTTCTGTAAGCATTTATTTGTTTATTTGTTGTTGTTTTTTTAATACCACCTTATCTGGGAATCAAAGTGGTTTACAGGGAACAAGAACTGAACAGTTTACATAGAATCTCTAAATCAACAGCATAGAAGATTGCATTTGTGCTTGTGGGCTGGACAAATTGGTGCCAAAGGGTCTCTAACTCCTCTGGTAGAAGAAAAGAGAAGACCAGCAACAATGCTATGCTAAACATGCTAATGCATACCCCAACGCCTGCTGACAGAAGAAGAAAGCTGAGTTACTTACCTGTAATGTGAGTTCTCCAGGGACAGCAGGATAAGTCAGCCACTAGTGGTGACGTCATCCGACGGCACCATAGACGGAAGTACTCTCAGTAGCCGAGAAGGCTTTAGCCTTCTGGACATGGCTAGTAGCCCCACCTCTAGGACCTCCCCTAGCTAACCAGATCTTCCCAGCTGAAGCACTGCACTGCCACGAGCTAGGAGGCAGACATGATGTGGAATGGCCCCCCCCTCCCTGCTGGGGAGGAGGGTGGGAAAGTGTGGTTGACTTATCCTGTTGTTCCTGAAGAACTCACGTTACAGGTAAGTAACTCAGGACAAGCAGGATGAGTCAGCCACTAGTGGTGCCTCCCAAGCTACATGTGCAGCGGCAGGGAGGGGCTAGAGGCCGGTCAAATAAGGAAGGAGAAGATCCATTGAGGTGCAAGGAACCAGGTTTATTAAGACATAAGCGCATCCCAACCTCGGGTGCGAATAGTGAGGCATATATGGCATGGACTGTGCAACAGAGCATGGAGCAATTAATCCATATAGTGCGAACGGTGCAAACAGTGCAAACAAGTAATACGTGCAACAAGCAATAACAAGGAATAGTCGTGCGAAAGAAACATGTGGCTGGGAGGTCATTACAATGACACAGCATTCCCATGAACACCCATTACAACAACACAGCATTCTCATGAACGGGCGTCACGAGTCATTAGAGTATGACCAGAGCACACAGGACACATTATCATGAACATAGTGTCATGAGTCATTAGGTTCCGGGGGGGCGGCTGTGGACAACACCGCCCGTCCGAAGGCAGAGCCACCCTGATCCGCTTGATCCAAGCAGTAGTGTCTTTGGAAGGTTTGGACAGAGGCCCACGTGGCAGCCCTGCAGATGTCGGGCACCGGGATGGAGCGTAGGTTGGCAATAGTGGCAGCCAATGCTCGCAAATGATGCGCCTTGACTCCCGGAGTGGGCTGGGCCCCTGCTCGTGATAAGCAAAAGGAGATACAAGAGGAGATCCAGATGGAGAGTGTTCATTTGGACACTGGTCGCCCCGGTTTGTTGGGGTCATAGGAGACAAAGAGTTGTGACCCTTTCCGCAGGGAGGCGGTCCGGCGTAGGTAGCATCGTAGGGCCCTAACGCATTCCAGGGTGTGGAGCCTCTCTTGCTCCTGGTTGGAATGTGGCTCTGGTTTGAAGCAGGGTAATTCGATAGTCTGGTTAATGTGGAAGGCCGTCGCCACCTTGGGAACCAACTTGGGGTGTGTCCTCAGGCAGGCGCGGTCATGGTGGAGTATGGTGTAAGGAGGGTAGGCCACCAGGGCGTGTAGCTCGCTGATATGCCTGGCGGACGTGATAGCTTCGAGGAATAGAGTTTTCCAGGAGACGAACTTGAGCTCTGCTGACTGCAGTGGTTCAAAAGGCTCCCCTGTGAGTTGGTTGAGCACGACGTTCAGGTCCCATGCTGGAACAGGTTTTCGGATAGGGGGATGGAGGTTGGCCAGGCCTTTCATGAAGCGAACCACCAGTGGCAGCGCTGCTATTGACGCGTCTCCGGGACGGTGGTGGAAGGCCGCTATGGCGGACAGGTGGACCCTGATGGTCTGGGTTTTCAATCCAAGCACAGAGAGCGAGGCGAGGTATTGGAGGAGCTCAGGTATAGGACAGGAGAATGGATCCAGGTGACATGATTGGCACCAAATGCTGAAGCAGCGCCATATCAGATAGTATGACTTTCTAGTGGACGGGTGACGAGCCGCCAATATGACCTGCTGGACTTCGGCAGACAGGTCAAGGGATGTGAGAGTCATCCTTTCAGCTTCCAAGCCGTTAGTGCTAGCATCTTCAGGTTGGGATGAAGAGTTGTGCCGTTGTCCTGGGAGAGCAGATCCGGCCTCAGGGGCAGGTGTACAGGGGGTTCCAGGGCCAGGCGCTGCAGGTAGGGGAACCAGACCTGCCTGGGCCAGTGCGGGACTATCAGGATGGCTAGAATCCCATCCCTGATCAGGCGCTGTATGGTCCGCAATATGAGCGGAATGGGGGGGGCGTAGATCAGTGGCCACTGCCCCCAGGTCACATCGAAGGTGTCTGTTGCTATTCTCTTGAGTGGGGGTCTTTTGGAGCAAAACAGGGGGCACTTGGTATTCTCCTCGGTCGCAAAGAGGTTGATCAGCGGTCGGCCCCATCTGGTGAAGAGGGACGATGATACTTCCTCGTGGAGCACCCACTCGTGGGGATTCAGCTGTCGGCTGAGGCGATCCGCGAGTACGTTCTCTACTCCTGGTAGGTAGCAGGCTTGGAGGCTGCACTGGTGGGAGAGTGCCAGGTGCCAAGTTCGAAGCGCCTCTCTGCACAGGGGACGTGAGCCCATTCCCCCTTGTTTGTTTATGTAGAACATGGCAACTTGGTTGTCGGTTTGGATTCTGATGGTCTTGGCCGTTATGTGATCTTGGAAGGCTAGAAGCGCATAGTGGACAGCTCTGAGCTCGAGGACGTTGATGTGGAGGGCCTTCTCTGCGGTCGACCAAGGCAGTGGGCTCCCCATCCCAGTATGGATGCATCCGTAGTGATGGTGACTTGGGGGGCTGGCATTTACAGGTGCCTGCCCTGTGAGAGGTTTGCCGAGTGGGTCCACCAGTGAATAGCTTTGGTCACTGGCGAGTTGATGGGTATCAGTGTAGACAGGGGTTGGGAGTGCTGGCACCAGTGGGAGCGAAGGTGCCGCTGCAAGAACCGCATGTGCAGCCTCGCGAGGGGAAGCACGTGGGTTGCTGCCGCCATGTGGCCTAGGAGGCAGAGTAGGGTTCTTGCCGTCACATGCGTGGAGTTGAGGACATTGAGGGCAAGAGTGGTGATGACTGTCATCCTGTTCCGAGGAAGAAAGGCTTTGGCTAGGGTTGTGTCTATGCAAGCTCCTATGAACTCCAATCTCTGGACCAGATCGAGGTGGGACTTCGGGTAGTTCACTAGAAAGCCCAGGGCCGAGAGCAGGGAGATGGCTTCCTTGACTGCTACACGGAGCTCTTTCGGGGAGGGTGCCGCAAACAACCAGTCGTCCAGGTAAGGGAAGACACATACATCGTGTTTGCAGAGATGCGCAGCTGCCACCGCAACACATTTGGTGAAAACCCGTGGGGCAGGAGAAAGTCTGAAGGGGAGGACTCTGTATTGGTAATGCTTCCCCAGGATCAGAAAGCGCAGGAATCTCCTGTGCTGTACGTGGATGGGCACATGAGTGTAGGCATCCTGAAGATCCAGCGAGGCCAATCACTCCCCGGGCTGGATGAGGGGGAGAATGGAGCTCAGTGAGTGCATCCTGAACTTCTCTTTGACAATGAATTTGTTGAGCTTCCTCAGGTCGAGGATGGGTCGGACACCTCCCGACTTCTTGGAGACGAGGAAGTACTTGGAGTAGAACCCTGTATTGACTTTGTCTGGCGGAACGGATTCGATGGCTCGGGATGTCAGGAGGGATATTATTTCCAAAGCCATGATGATGAGGTGCTGCGGTGGGACATTGCTCACCATTGGTGAATGTTGAAGTGGAGCTGAAGAGAATTTGATGTGATAGCCTTGTTCGATGATGTTGAGTACCCACTGGTCTGTTGTGATGTTCTCCCAGGCATGCAGAAATGCTGATAAGTGGCCCCCCGTGGGTAGGTGCGAGCTGGGTGGCGAGTCAAAAACTAGGGTTGTTTTTCACCAGGACAGACGGGTTTTTCTTCTGCTTGCGCTCCGGTTGACGCGTTTTCTGCCTGTAGGGAGTTTGGTAGGATTGTTGTTTGTACCATGGTTGTTGCCATTTGCGGTACGTGTTGTAGCATTTTGAAGATGGCTTCTGGGTATTCCCCTTGCAGTATGGGTGAGGATGCTCCAACCCTTCTTTGGCGAAGGTTTGGAGGGTGGTGCAGTGATCGCGCATATCATTGACTGTGTCCTTGACCTTCTCCCCAAAGAGGGAGTCTCCTGTGCAAGGGGTGTCTGCGATCTTGTCATGCATATCAAAGCGCAGGCCGGAGGCCCGTAGCCAGGCCAGACGGCATGCTGAGATGGCTGTCCCCGCGGTTCTGGTGGCTGCCTCGAAGGCGTCATAAGCTGCTCGTCCCTGGTGCTTGGTGCAGTCGTCCAGCTCCTCCAGAGCTGATGAGATGGCCGGCGGGGGCTCAGCGAGTTGGGAGATGGCTGTCTTGAGGTTAGTTACAAGCAGGTCTTGGTATAGGGCATGCTGAAACTGATGTGCCGCCACCCTGGCATTCAGCATGGCGCCCTGGTAAACCCGCTTCCCTATTTCATCAAGGAGCTTATTGTCCTTCCCCAGAGGGGCGTTGGCGGTATTTTGAGAGGATTTCGACCACTTGAGGGCTGACTCCACCACTATGGATTGATGGGGGAGCTGTTGTTTGTCGAACCCTGGCAAGGGTTGGACCATGTACTTTGCGTCCAATCTGCGTGGGCAGGTTTGGTTGGAGGCTGGGGTTTGCCACACTTTGGTGAAGTTGTCCCGGAGAAGCTGGCGAATCGGCAGGGAAATAGTGGTCTTGGGGACATCCATGAATTTAAGGGCACTCTGAACCTTGTTACGTTGGTCCATGGCATTGGCATAGGCGATGAATAGTGCTGAGGTGACCTTGCGCAAAAACTTAGGGTAGGTTAGGTCCTCCTGCGGGTTGGTGAGGGCTGTGGAGTTTTCCGCGGCAGGCGGGGTGATGGGGTCTCCTGCGTGGGATGATTCCTCCGTATGCGACTGTTCCCCAGGTCCGTCCTCTGTTGGTTGCATGGAAATTGGGGATTGTGGAGTGGTTGCAGACTTTGTGGTTGAGGGCTCCAATAGTTGATGTGAAGAGAGGGTGGAGAGGGTGGAGGCCCACTGCTGCAGCATGCTGGAGAGGAGCTTGAGGGTTTCTGGTGGGTTGGCAGGCTGAGGGGGTAGTGACGGTTGCTGGTGCAGAACAGTAGGTCCATCTGTAAGACATCCTCCATGTAAGAGAGGCCGAGTCTGCTGCTGCTGCTGTGTGTGGTGCTGGATCGCCGTGACCGTTTCCAACAGCTACGGGCTGCCTCCTCAGATCGGTGTCTATGGTGGTGCCGTGGGGAGGAAATACTGCTGCACGCCGAGTTGCTCCTTCGCGGGTGCTTGCGATCATTGCGTCTCCTGCCCCTGCTGTGGTGCTGACGTGAATTGGTGCTGCGCGTTGATTGCCGATGGGGAGAGTAGCTGTGCTGATCCCGCTCATTGTGGTGTCAGGCTTCGGTGATGTCTCTGGCGCCAATGCTTGTCACGGTTTTGGCTCCAGCTCCGATGCTTGTCACGGCTCTGGCGTCTTCCCTTCGAGTCTCTGCGCCGGCGCTGAGCCCTCTGCACTGGGCTGATGCTCCTGTCAGCTGGTCAGACGCCAGAAGTTCATCAACAGGAAGTGACTGCAAGGAGGAGGCGGTCCATGAGGCAATGGCGGCCATGGAGTCCGCATGGTGGGGCGCACACGTGGATGGCATGGCCTTGTCGGCATGGCAGGGGACGGAGGTCTGATGAGAAGCCCGGCAGCCGCGGGGGGATCGGAGGTGGCAGCGGAGGCAGCAACAACCGGAGATGCCGCGGAGGCAGCAACAGCCGGAGATAGGAGGGGAGTGGCAGGCCTGGGTGATCTTGGATCCGCAGCGGGGGTCAGATACTCCGAGAGAGCATGTTGACAAGACTTCCTAGCTTGGGGAGACATGCGGGCGCAGAGAGGACAATCTTCTACGGGATGCTCCTTACCGAGGCAGCGGAGGCAAAACTGATGGGTGTCGGAGTTGCTCATCTTCCTGGAGCACTTGGAACATTTCTTAAACCCCGGCTTTGCAGGTATTTTCTTCATTGTAGTTCTTTTCTTGATAGTTGTTTCTTGTGAGGTGAGAGTGATAGAGAAAAACGTCTTGCTGGCAAGGTGGAAGACAAAGACTGGTTAGCTAGGGGCGGTCCTAGAGGTGGGGCTACTAGCCATGCCTAGAAGGCTAAAGCCTTCTGGGCTACTGAGCGTACTTCCGTCTATGACGCCATCGGATGACGTCACCACTAGTGGCTGACTCATCCTGCTTGTCCTGGGAGAAAAAGCTGTTGCCATAGCCAGCAGGGACCCTAACCTCCACCAACTGCAGAAGAAGAAAGGAACATTACCTCAGTGTGGAGAGAAAAAGAAAACAGGCAATAAGGGTGGCCGAAGTGTTCTGGTGTCTGCTGCCAAGATAAGCCATGGCATTAATAAAGAAGGTGAGGAAGTGCAAAACTGCAATGGGGAAGGGGGGGAGGAAGATAAAAGGAAAGGAGGAAAGAGTCTAAAGAGGAGTTAGGATGTAGTAGGGGGGATAGAGTACAAGAGGGAAGGGAGAGGAAAGAGCCTGAGGAAAAGAAGAGGAAATATAGGAGAGATGGTGAGAGATGGAGGCAGTACAAGGGGAAGAGGAAGTGGGGCTGGAAGAGGGCTGAATATAAGGGGGAGAGGATAGAAGGAAGGGCAACAGAGTATATTGGAGAAGGGCATGAAAGGAAGAGAGCATGCAAGAAGGTGGGAGGTTGAAGTGTTGTGTTCAGTTTTGGAGACCATATCTCACAAAGGATATAAAAAGACTGGAAACAGTTCAGAGGAAGGCAACCAAAATGATTGGAGCCTGCACCAGAAGATGTATGAGAAGAGACTTGAAGACCTAAATATGTATACGCTAGAAGAGAGGGAGGACAGGGGGAGATATGATACAGACCTTTAAATACTTAAAAGAGTATTAATGAACAAACAAACCTCTTCCAAAGACGGAGAAGCTGTAAAACTAGAGGGCATAATATGAAGCTGCAAGGGGGTAAACTGAAAGGCAATGTCAGGAAATACTTTTTCACTGAAAGGATGGTGGATGCTTGGAATGCCCTCCCGATGGAAGTGGTGGGGGCAAATACAGAGACAGAATTCAAAATGGCATGGGACAGACACAGTGGATCCCTTTATAGCAACAAGGTAAAATCAAAATAAATGTACCTATCTCTTATATCTCAACAATAGGGATGGCCTGCATGGAGCGGTAGGTGCATCTACTCTTGCCACCTTGCTGGGCGGACGAGATGGATCATGCTGGTCTTTACCTGCCGTCATATACTATGTTACTATGAAGACGTGAGTACAGAGAGGGCAGGGAAGAGTGCATGTGGGGAGAAGGATAGGATGCCTATATGGAAAGAGGTGTACACACACCCTACTCCACCTCACCACACATACAGATGGATTCCCCTCACTCCCTCCACACAGCTACACTCTCAAGATAGCTACAAATATACACATGAGAACACTAACACATAGGCATCGTACAACCCCATGGCCCTTACCACCCTAAAGAGACCATCTTTGCCATGACTCATTCCACTGAGTCATGCAAAAGTTTGCGAATGAAGGGGAACTATGCCATTTTGTCACACTGTAAGTATGCATTTTTTAGCCTATTCTGTATTTGGTGAAGGGTTTTCCGTGGCCTATGTGTGTGGTCAAAATGAAATATTTTACTAATGCAGGGGTTTTCAACCATCCTCGGGGCACACCTAGCCAGTCAGGATAAACACAATGAATATGATTGACAGAGATTTGCATATAATGGAGGCAGTACATGCAAATCTCTTTCATACATAATCATTGTGGTTATCCTGAAAACCTGATTGGCTAAGTGTTTCCAGAGGATGGGATTGAAAACCCTTTTGCTAATGTGTAGGGGAATTGTGTATGCCTCCTTTCTCAGATCCTGGAACGCTATTCCAAACCCTGATCCCCAATCCTCCCTCCTTCAAGCTCTGTCCTTCAGGGGGGTTCAACTGGACATCAGATGCTTGGTCTTCGTGAGAAGTGGTAAAAGTGAGGAGGTCCACACAGTCACTTAGCCCTCAGTCTTTGCTTGAAGGGAAGGGGGATCAGCCAACCATCAGGCCCTCAGTCTATGTTGAGGGGGGGGGGGGCTTCCATTGTGCCATTAGTATTTTTTCAAAGGAGTGGGTGGTGATATAGAGGGGATCTGTTAGAAACTCAGGCACTCAGCTGAGCTCTAGTAGGTTGCTGGGAAGAAGGCAGTATTCATTGTCTAGGATAGGAAGGCTGAGGGCAGTCTCTCTTTCTGCTTCCCTCATGCCAGATGACCTCACTCTCTACTTACCTCATTCCTAGTCCTCCTCCCTCTAATTGATACCAATATGAATGAAGAGGAGGGGGAGAAATGCTGCACATCTCCCTGGCTGATTGACACCAGTCTGTCAGAAGGGGGGGGGGGGATTTTGCATGTACACCCAGAACGGTACTAAGCTCAAAATGCGCCCTGTATAATTTGTGAACTTGGAGCCCCCTGCCTCCTCAGCCATATGCAGGAACTCGCTCTTATTGGACTTCTTGAAAGCCCAGTGATCATATCAGTGCCCCTTCTGTGCTTGCGCCCTGTGGTAATCTCACTCTCCATCTTTTGGTGCCCTAGGGGCCCAACCAGTCTTGCCAAGACAGGTTAAAATGGCATTATGTATTTCTTGATATTTTTTTGTCAGTCTACCCCTAAATCACAGATGAGAGATTAATCAGACAGTGTAACGCAGTGGTTCTCAACCCAGTCCTCTAGGACCCCCAGACCAGTCAGATTTTCAGGATATCCACAATGAATATGCATGAGATAGATCTGCATACACTGCTTCAATTGTATGTAGATCAATCTCATGCTTATTCATTGTAGATATCCTGAAAACCTGACTAGCCTGGGGGTCCCAGAGGACTGGTTTGAGAACCACCGCTGTAAAGTAATATATGAAACATATTTGTATTGTATGAATATATATACTAAAGCTGAATATTTAAGAGGGCAGGTTTTCAAAGCTTGTGAAGATGGGCTATTTGGATATTTTCAGCCCTGCACAGGAAAAACTACCCATAGAAAAAGGAGGTGCAGGTGTCTGTGGACATTTTTTTCTATGGCAATTTTCAAAATAAAAATATATGCATACTTTCTCTTTGAAAATCAATGCAAAGTCTGTGATTAAAAAGCAATAGTGGAATTTGCAGTTATGAGGCCGTTTGAGAACTGCCCTCCTAGGAGGTAATTTCATAAAGCAATTCCCACGTGTATGTGGCCACAGATGCACATAAATGACCTCTTATGAAATACCAAGCACCATAGAAGCATGCGTTGTGGCATGAAGATGCGTACTTTGCCAGTAGGCACAGCAGCAGCGTGGTCTAGGAGAAGCTTGGGCAGAGTTTTCATGTGTGTGCTTAGATTAGAAAATGCCTCAATCTATGTGTGATCATTTACATCTGCTCGCAAGCAGGTATACCTGATTTCACATACATTCAAGGCACATCCTCTGCCACAAATGCTAATAATTTCTAAAGGCATGTAGGCACCTATCCATGGCACCCTTTTTACAAAATTACCCACTTAAATTATGGGGGTGATTTTGTAAACTGTATGTTTTCAGGGGTGGCTCTATAATGAGGCCGAGTGAGGTGGTGGCCTCAGGTGGCAACTTTTTGGGGACGGCAAAAATTGCCCCCAAAAAGCCCGCCTCACTCAGCCTTCAAAAAAACCAAACAAACCTGATGAGAGGAGCTGCTGCCGCAGCAGCAGCAGCAGCAGAATGAAGTGCCCCGCACCCACCCCGGCAGAGACATCCTATCTCCCTCAGCGCCGGCTTTTCATGCCGGGGAGGCCGCGGCCACGGGGCACTTCATTCTGCTGCTGCCATGGCTTCAGCAGCCAGGGGTTTTTTTCAATTTCCTTGGGGGGGGGGGTCTAGGACTAGAAATGGGCTGATAGCGGGGTTAGGACTGGAAGTGGGCTGATGGGGGGGGCTAGGACTGGTAATGGGCTATGGGGGGGCTAAGACTGGAAATGGGCTGATGGGGGGTTAGAACTGGAAATGGGCTGATTGGGAGGGTGGGCTAGGACTGGTAATGGGCTGATGGGGGGGTTAGAACTGGAAATGGGCTGATCGGGAGGGGAGCTAGGAATGGTAATGGGCTGATTGTTGGGGTTAGGCCAAGAAATGGGCTGATTAGGGGGGCTAGGACAGGAAATGGGTTGATTGGGGGGGCTAGGACTGGAAATTGACTTATTGGGGGGTTAGGACTGGTAATGGGCAGATGGGGGCCGGGGGGCTAGCACTGGAAATGAGCTAGGACTGGTAATGGGCTGATTGGGGGGCTAGGACTAGAGTGAGCTGATAAGGGGGATAGGACTGGAAATGGGCTGGGACTGGATATGGGCTAATGTGGGAGGGGAGGAGAGTGCTGCTGGCCCTGGAAGAAAACTAGGGGCTAGGGCTACAAATGGGCTGAAGCGGGAGGATGGCAGAGTAGGACTGGAAGGGAGCGGATAATGAGAGGGTCTGCCAGGGGAAGGAGGGGGCAGGAAGGGAGCTGACACAGGCAAACGAGGGGACTGGAAAGGAGCTGACACCTGGGATGTACTGAAGGTGGACTGGAAGGGGGTTGACACTTGGGGATGGGAGTGGTAGGTGGTTGGGTAATGGGGAGGAGGCTGGAAGGGAGCTGACATGCAAATGGCACTGGAAGGGGGTTGGACAGAGGGTAGGGCAACTGGAAGGGAGCTGACTGGGGGGTGGCACTGAGAGAGGACGTGAGCTGATATCTGGGATGGTATTTGGACTAGAAGGGGCTGGACAATGGGGAAAAAGGGGGACTGGAAGGGAATGGACACCAGTGGCAGTCGTGGGAATGCAAGGCGGTTGACATTGGAAGGTACTGGGAGGGAAGGACTGGAAAGGGGCTGATACTGGGGAGGGTTACTGGAACTGGAAATGGGCTGATGTTAGGAAGTGAAGAAAACAAAAGAAAAGATAAGAAATGGCAGATGGACCATGGACCATAGACCACAGAAAGAGAACTAAGAGAAGACGGGAAAGCAGAAGCCTCAAATCGGGACCAACATGAGAAGAGAATAAAATGGTCAGACAACAAAGGTAGAAAAAATAATTTTATTTAATTTTAGTGATAGGACATTGTGCTATTTTTATATTTTACACAGTACTGGGGAACTGCATCTCTTATTTATCTGATGTTGCACTGCATGTGGACTCTGGCTTCTTGGGGTTTCAATTTAAATTTTGTCTACATATTTTTATTTTTAAGAACATAAGATATGCCATATTGGGTCAGACCAAGGTCCATCAAGCCCATTATCCTGTTTCTAACAGTGGCCAATCTAGATCATACGTACCTAGCAGTTTCCCCAAAAGATACAGGTTCCACAATGCTTGTATTGGGTCATGCATTGATATCCTGGGTCCCTTTTTAATAATGGTTTATGGACCTTTCCTCCAGGAACTTGTCCAAACCTTTTTTAAACCCAACTACACCAGCAGCCTTTACTACATCCTCCGGTAACAAATTCCAGAGTTTGATTACACGTTGAATGAAAAAATATTTTCTCTTATTAGTCTTAAATAGCTATCCTGTAGCCACTGTTCCCTCTAAGCTGTGCGCGTGTGCGCGCGCACACACCTTGCCAAGCGAGCGCACATACTTTACAACAGAGCGCACAAAAATTACGGTTCTGATTCTGATAGAAAACAACACAGACGTCTTAAAATTTAAAAGTTGTGTATTTACAGTTTTCAAAAGTTCTACAATATTTTCTAGTGCAATCAATGTGGTGTACATGCTGTATTCTGGCGTGTAGTCAAATTTTAAAGTATATAACTCCGAGTGTCGTTATGTGGCGCACAAAAATTTAACCTTCCTTCAAAAGCTGCACAGATGATATTTTATGCGCACACAGCCTACAGAAATTTAGAGGGAACATTGCATGTAGCTTCATTGCATATCCCCTAGTCTTTCTATATTCTGATAACGTAAACAATCGATCTACGTTTACCCGTTCTACTCCGTTCATTAATTTATAGACTTCTATCTTATCTCCCCTCAGCGGTTTCTTTTCCAGGTTAAAGAACCCTAACCTTTTTAGCCTTTCTTCATAGGGGTATCCTTCCATCCCCTTTACCATTTTGATGGCTCTTCTCTGAAGTTTTTCAAATAACGCTATATCCTTTTTAAGATGCCACAATTGCACACAATATTCAAGGTGCGGTCTCACGATGGAACGATATAGAGGCATTATAATATCCTTTGTTTTATTTTCCATTCCTTTCCTAATGATACCTAGCATTCTATTTGCTCTCTTGGCTGCCGCTGCACACTGGATGGAGGGTTTTAACATGTTATCCACAATGACGCCTAAATCTTTTTCCTGGGTGGTGGTTCCTAATGTGGAACCTTGCATCGTGTAACCATAGTTTGGGTTGTTCTTCCCTAAGTGCATAACTTTGCACTTGTCCACATTAAATTTCATCTGCCATTTTGATGCCCAGTCTTCCAATTTATCAAGATCCTCTTGCAATTTTCCACAATCCTCATGGGTTTTAACAACTTTAAATAGTTTTGTGTCATCTGCAAATTTGATAACCTCACTCGTTATTCCCTTTTCCAGGTTATTGATGAATATGTCAAAAAGCAGCGGACCCAGCACAGATCCCTGGGGTACACAACTATTCACCTTTCTCCATTAGGAAAATTGGCCATTTAGCCCTACCCTCTGCTTTCTAGCTTTTAACCAGTTCCTGATCCACAATAGTACACTGCCTCCTATCCCATGACTCTTTAGTTTTGCCAAAGGTCTCTGATGAGGGACCTTGTCAAAGGCTTTCTGAAAATCCAAATACATTATATCAACCGACTCACCTTTGTCTCCTATTTATTCACACCTTCAAAAAAACATAACAGATTAGTAAGACAAGATCTTCCTTGTCTAAAGCCATGTTGGCTGTCTCCCATTAAGCCATGACTATCTACATGTTCAGCAGTTTTTTTCCTTTATGATGGTTTCTACCATTTTTCCTGGTACTGATGTCAGGCTTACCGGTCTGTAGTTTCTCGGATCACCCCTGGAACCCTTTTTAAAAATTGGCGTTATGTTTGCCATCCTCCAATCTTCAGGTATTACAGATGATTTTAATGATAGTTCACAGATTACACAGGTACACTACCAAAAAACTGCCTCCAGTTTTGCAACTGATTCCTATAGATTTTGGGGTGCTGAATCCAGGAAAAATAGCCAAAATGTTCCATCACGTCACGTTTTCTTGCAAAATTAGATTTCTTACTCATATAAGGAATGTTCACATAATTTCTTTTTAGCTGACTGCAGTTTATTTTCTTGGCCCAAAATAGAGGTTGTAATGGTTAACTAACTAGAAACACTCCCTCATGATATTTTAGAGTGTTTTGTATTCATTTTATACATTAACAGGACAATTGGGAGGCGGGGGGCTAAATCCAGTACTCGTGCTGGCGCATGTTCTTTCCTGTTCGCCTCGCCTCGTTCGCTCGCTCAAACACGGTGGTTGCGACATGAACGTTCCTGTCAAATTTCAGTTTCTTGCAAGTTCATTATTACCTTTTGTTTGCTCAGTTGTAATCCAGCTTTATTCCGAAGTGGTTCACTACAGTTGTAGTTTGCAGTGCTGTGTATTTGTGATGGCTCACAGAGCCAGAGGTTGCGTCAACTCTCCGGACAGTTTTTGTTTTATTTGTGGGGAATATACCGTGAAAAAGCGGCAGAGGAACATTTCTGCATTTATTAAAAAAGTATATTTCGCCTATTTCGGTTTGAAGTTAGGCGATCAAGACAAACCGTGGGCTCCTCACAAAGTGTGCAAGACATGTGAGGAAGATCTACGCTTATGGATGAAAGGTAAAAAACAAGCATTTCGTTTCGGAATACCTATGATGTGGCGTGAACAAAGAGACCACAGCAGTGACTGCTATTTTTGCTCTTGCATTGTGAAGGGATACAACTTAAAAAATAAGAACGTAATAAGTTACCCCAACCTTCCCTCAGCAATTAGGCCTATGCCTCATAGCAACGAAGTACCTGTGCCTGAACCACCAAAATCTTTGGATCATATTTGTGTGGACGGTTCTGATCATGATGAGACTCATCAGATGGCTTTTCCCGATGAGTCCAGTACTTCCGAGTTTGAAACTGAACCAGATCCGAAACCTGAACTTTTCTCTCAAGCTGAATTGAATGATTTAGTCCGGGATTTAGGACTCCCAAAAGATGCTGCCCAACTGCTAGGTTCTCGGCTTAAACAGAAAAATCTATTGTCACCAGGAACAACTTTTTATTGGTACCGCAACCGTGAGACACAATTTTTGAAGTATTTCAGCAAAGAGGAAGATTTGGTATTTTGCAACGATATATACGGAGTGATGGAAAAGTTTAAACTCAAGTATGATCCTGCTGAATGGCGGCTGTTCATTGATTGGTCAAAAGACAGCATAAAAGGTGTTCTTCTTCATAATGGCAACACATTCGCTTCAGTTCCTATTGCTCACTCTGTTATTCTCCAAGAAAAATACGAGAATTTGGCCCTGATTCTTCAGAAGATTCATTATGATGAGCATAAGTGGATGATTTGTGGAGACTTTAAAATTCTATCCATGCTATTAGGGCAGCAATCCGGTTTCACCAAATATCCCTGCTTCCTTTGCTTGTGGGATAGCCGGGCCCGTGACCTACACTGGGGGAAAAAAGACTGGCCAATTCGGGAGTATTTGAGACCCGGTGAGAAAAATGTTCTTCATGAGAGCTTGGTACCTCGTGATAAAATTCTATTACCACCTCTCCACATTAAGTTGGGTCTCATTAAGCAATTCATCAAGTCCCTTCCAAAAGATGGTGAGTGCTTTCGGTACCTTTGCGCAAAGTTCCCCCGACTTTCTGAAGCAAAGCTAAAGGAAGGAGTGTTTGTTGGCCCTGATATAAGGAAACTCATTTCAGATGGAGCATTCGCTGAAACGATGTCTGAGAAGGAAAAAGAAGCCTGGGATTCCTTCAAGGATGTTGTTCTCAAATTCTTGGGGAACAGGCGGGATGAGAACTATAAGGATATTGTTGCCAGGATGCTTAATGCCTTCAAAGAACAAGGCTGTAACATGAGCCTGAAAGTCCATTTCTTGCACTCCCATGTGAACTACTTTCCCGAAAACTTGGGGGCGTACAGTGAAGAACAAGGTGAAAGGTTTCACCAGGACATCAAGGACGCAGAGAGAAGGTACCAAGGAAGATGGAACACCACTATGATGGCTGATTTCTGCTGGTTGCTGCTGTGGGAAACCCCAGATGAAAAATACGCCAAGCAGCGCACCAAGAGAAGCATTCGGGGGAAGAAGAAACGGGCCCACCAGGAGATTGATTGACCCAAGAATGACTTTAAAATAAACTGTGTTGACAAATATCGTGTTTTTACTAAACTTTGAAATAAAAATTTGCTAGTTATTACCACAGTGTCGGATCTCATTTATTAGAATTTTATTTTCACACCATCGGGTGTTTGTCTTCATGTATTGCAATGGTGCGGTTTGCGTTTTCTATTCTTACATACATACCTGTACAACATTTTTTTGCACATTTCTTTGCTTTGCTTTGTGTCTAACCTCGCTCTTATATGCTCAATGTTTGTGCACATGTATGTGGCTGTTTTAAGTGCAGACAATTTTGCTACCATCACAGTGTGTTTTGTTGACATTACTCTATTCTTATGTGCTGCCTTGTTACAATTTTCTTTATTCTTATTTGAATAACTACTAAACAATTAGTATAAAGAATTCATCCAAGAAACTTTTATCTCGATCGCACTCAATCTGAAACGTTCACCTCAAACTGCTAACCCAATGTAGCAAAAAATCTGTACGTGATGGAGCAAATTGGTTACCAGATTTGGATTCAGCGCACCAAAAAACGTAAAAATCAATCGAAACATTAGAGGCAGTTTAAAAAAACATTTTTTAGTGTACCTGTATTACTAATAGCAGGTCTGCAATCTCATATTTCAGTTCTTTCAACACCCTTGGATGTATATCATTCGGTCCAGGTGATTTGCTACTCTTCAGTTTATCAAAAGTTGTAATACATCTTCCCGATGTATCGATATTTCCTTCAATTCTTCCGCACCTTTAAATACCACTTCAGTCATGGGTAACATCCCTACATCTTTCTCAGTAAAGACCAAAGCAAAGAATTCATTCAGTCTCTCCGCTATCGCCTTGTCGCCTCTTAGTGCCCCTTTAACCCCTCTATCATCTAATGGACCAACTGACTCTCTCACAGGTTTTTTGCTACGAATGTACTTGAAAAAGTCTTTATTACGCGTTTTTGCTTCCGCAGCAAGCTTCTTCTCAAATTCTCCCTTTACCTGCTTTATCAATGCCTTGCATTTAACTTGCCAGTGCTTGTGCTGTTTCCATTTTTCGCCATTTGACTCTTTTTTCGATTCCCTGAAAGATGCGTTTTTGGCAACAACAGCCTCTCTGACCTCACCTTTAAACCATGCTGGCAGTTTTTTGGACTTCCTTCCACTTTTCTTAAAGCGTAGAATACAGCTGGTCTGGGCTTTACTTACTTTAGGTTGTGGTCCCTTATTCTTTACTTGGTGAGGGTCTTTGTTCTGAGTGTGTGACTGAGGTCAGGTGTTCTGTTAACATGGAGTTTGTACATACAGATCTATACTGTACTGTAGTAATTTGACTTGTTCAGCTTTTCAAATAGGTGTATGGATGTTCCAGGGCCCACTGTAGCATTTACAGTGACACTTTTTTTGGATGTGCTCCTTATGTGGGTTTTGGAAGTTTGTGCTGATATGGTATGGTAGGTTTGCTCTTTGTTGTAGGGTTTTGTATTATTCACAATATGCCTGGTACTGAAGAACAGTGGTTGTTGTTGTTGTTGTTGTTAGTGAGATGGTCAGAATCAGATTTTTTTTTTAAATATTGAGTTCTGTGGGTGAATGTCCTGGTTCTGCTCTGCACCTACTGTGGATACAAAATATATGTTGAAAAAGAAAAAGCAAGAACCATAACGCAGTTTATAACAGCAAAATAAAAATGAGTTATAATTTAGTTTTATAAACTGTGCTGTTGGTTCTTGCTGTCTTTTAGTTCCTTGGTGTGCAAACAGGACCGTACCTAGCCCTGTGCAAGCAGTGAAGCTGCACAGGGTAGAAAGGCTTGGGGGCACATTTTGGCTGTCAGCTGTTGCCCTGCCGCCGCTGGCAGGACAATAGCAGGCAGCCGAAATGTGCTCCCCAAGCTTTTTCGCAGCACTTTAAGCAGGTCTGGTCCCTCTCTCCTCCGATGCGATGTCAGAGCAAGGAGGGACAGATCTGCTTTAAAGTGCCGGTGCCTTTCCGATCGGGCGCATGCCCCCCTCCTCCTCCCCATACCTCCGTCCAGCGCTGCCTGCTCTTTTCCTGCTGCCAGTGCTGCCGTGAAATAAACAGAGGGCGGCAGCAGCAGGGAAAGAGCAGGCAGCGCTGGAGAGAGATATGGGGGAAGAGGGGGGGCGTGCGCCCGAGCTGCAAGTCACACAGGGTGCAATTGCAGCTCGATACGGCCCTGTGCGCAAACATCTTGCATTTCCTCTATATAATCTAATCGGCTTTTTGGTTTGGTTCAGTCTCTGATTGGATTTCTGAAAAAGCCCTGCCCCCCTCTAAGGTGTGTGTGGGGGGGGGGGGGGGGCGCCATTTCATACTTTCCCTCAGGCAGCAGATTGCTTTGAGCCGCCCCTGTATGTTTTGGTGTAGAGTCTGCAGTTATCTTTCACAGCTCTTACAGAGGAAGTACCAGCATGCTTCCCCTCTGAACAGTGGAATTAATGCATTGTATTAATATATTTACTGTGATGCTGCCATTTCATAAGGATGCACACTCAAGTTTGTTAGCATACCTTAAGAAATTTGTGCAAGCATGATCAATGTAATGCACGCTGACCTAAAAATGAACACATGCAAAGTTGATATCTGCATATCAAAACATTCTAATTCATGTTAAAAAAATTAACATAAAAAAGTTGTGAACCCCCCAAAAAATACAAAAATCTGGAAAAAATACAATGACCCAAAAACCAAAAATGTTTTCCATGCACATCCCTATAATGCTGTTCAGTTCATTTCTTAAAAATGTATGAGTTCCATCTGTACTACTACTACTAATAATAATAATCATTTGTACAAAGTAGAAGGTTTGAGGGCCTTTCTAAACATTAATAGATCAAAATACATTCTCCACACCTCAATGTTATTACTAGATTTGCTGACTTTTTCAACCCTATGGAGATTTTACAAATTTCAACACTATAGGGAAATATTTTTGCTGTTTTTTCTTTTTAATAAATTCAGTAACAAATCTAACTAATAGGAAGGAGTGGCTCAGTGGTTGGGACAGGTTACCTCAGGTAAGAAGGCCAGGGGTTCAATTCCCACATGGGGACAAGCAACCTCAGGCTGGAGGGACTGGGGCCTCTAGTCCCATGGCCACTCCTTGTGGCCTTGGGCAAGCCACTTAACCCTCCATTGCCTCAGGTACACTTAGATTGTGAGCCCTTCAGGGGCAATGGAATAAAAACTACCTGTTATGATACATGTAAACCGCACCGATTCTAAAGAGCATGGTATAAGAAATAAATAAAATAAAAATAACTACCTCACATTCCTTAACATGTACTTTTGGCTCTTTTCTGACCAAGCACAGCTGGAAGTGTAGAAAGCACGCATGCCTGTGTTTGTTCACCAGACTCCGGCCCCTATGGATCTCCTCATAACCTATTCATTTTCCACCAACCTATCCAAAGCAGATGGGGGCTGTAGCCAATGGGAATGTGCTGGGGGCGGGAGAACTCAAAGGTAAGCTATAGTTACAGGAAGAGATGGGAAAGTGCCTTTACCCTGTTGTACATCTTCAGGGTGCTAAAGCTGGTGTGTATTGTGTACATATGTCTGAGAGCAGGAGAGTGTTTGTGAATAACTGCCCCCCCCCTCCAATCTTCACCAATATCAGGATGACTGCAACTCAGAAGTACCCAGCTGACAGGAACAACTGCACAGCATCGTGGTTTTAACTACATTTTACCTCCCTCGCCCCCAGTTTTTGAGTCGTTTTACAATGAGTCTAGTGACTTTCGTCAACTAGGGGCATTGGTAACATTGCACTTATTCTCTGATTGCCTCCCTGTCTTAGAGTTTGCTCTGTGCCTGTGGGAATGCGGGAGACAACACACCGCCTAGAGTGAGAGACTGAACAGTTTTGCCTGAGGAGTCAGGGTGAAAGTGCTGAATAGATTTTGAATTGTATTTGATGTAATACTACTACTACTACTACTAATCATTTGTATAGCGCTGCAAAGCATACACAGTGCTGTACATATAAATGTAAGACATGGTCCCTGCTCATTAGAGCTTACAATCTAATCAAGACAAAAACACATGGAGCCCAATTCAGCAAGGAGCATGCCCGAGCCATCTGAACAGCCCTGACCAGGACAGGCTAATCAGAACCTGATTCTGCACCACAGGAGCAAGATGTTCCCATGGGTGCAGGATTGGGCCCTGGAAGATGGCCTGGCATGCCCCTGCATCACTGTGGGGACATCTTCCCTGCAGCACAGCCTGCTCACAGCTGATGAACCAAAACAGAAGACAACAAAACAAACTACATGTACGAACTAGATGCATACCACACAGAAACAGACAAAGCAAAAAAGGCCTTCCATTCGAAGATCATAAACACATCAATAAACAAACCACGAGAACTCTTCGAGATTGTCAAAAAACTGACAAAAACGCCCAACCATTCTGATCAACTGCCAAACATCCCACCAGAATTACTAGCACGACAATACAAGCAGCTTCAACAACCACAAAAACCACAATTAAACACAGAGACAACAACAACAAACTACCCCACCACCATAAACAGAGACTGGAGCACTTTCGAAGCAATCATGAAAGAGGAAATATCATCCACCATTTCCCGCCTGAATACCACCACCTCTCCGCTAGACCCCTGCCCTACAGAGTGGATAAAGAAAACCAAAGAAGAACTGAGCACACCATTAGCCCGCATTGTTAATGAATCCCTCAGCCAAGGACAAATGCCAGACCTCCTCAAAACTTCAGTCATCCGTCCAACCCTAAAAAAGCACAACCTGGATCCCCTCGACCCCGCCTCCTACAGACCTATAGCAAGCCTCCCGTTCACCGCCAAAATCATTGAGAAGGTAGTCCAGCAACAGCTCCAAGAACATTTAGATACCAACAACATACTGAACCCGCAACAACATGGCTTCCGTCCACTCCACGGAGTTGAGACCCTCATGACATCATTAATGAACACCCTCATCATAGGGACTCAAGCCAAACACTCTGGTTATGCCATGATCTTCCTAGACATATCAGCAGCCTTCGACACCATCTCCCACGACATCCTCATACACAGACTACAAGCAATTGGCATCAAAGATACCGTACTTCAATGGTTCCACTCCTACCTAACCAATAGACAACAACTGATCCGCTCAAACATATCAATCTCACCCCCCTTCCAGCAACACCAAGGAGTACCCCAGGGATCCACACTATCTGCCATGCTCTTCAATATCTATCTGCAACCACTCTGCACAATCATACACGTCCACAACATCAACTCATCTATGCAGATGAAATAATGCTCTATGCCCCAATCACAACCTCTAACCCAACAAATTAACACCTATTAGAATGCTTCACGGAAGTATCCAACTGGCTGCAAAAGAACAACCTATTCATCAACATAAAGAAAACAGAAGCCCTCATAGTAACAAAGGACCCAGACTTCACTCCACCGTCGCACCTCAACATTGGAACCACACAAATACAAATACAACCGCACATAAAGTATCCAGGAATCATCATAGACCAAGCACTCACACTCAAGCAGCAAATCAAGAAAACCACCGGAACAATATTCCACAAAGCCAAAACAGTACAACGCCTCAGACCTCTCCTGGAACCACAGGACTTCAGAACAGTGATGCAAGCCATGACACTCCCCCACCTGGACTACTGCAATATAATCTACCACGGACTACCAGCCACCCACACCAACCCACTCCGAACTGCCTTAAATACCACAGCAAGGATTATCCAGAAAGCAAAAAAACGAGACCACATCACCCCAGTCCTGAGGGAGCTACACATACTCCCCCTCGAAGCAAGAATCAAATACAAAGCCACCCTACTTACCCATAAAGCTCTCTACCAAACTCAGACTTCCCAGCTCCGCACACTACTGCCCCGACCAGCCCACAACAGAACAACCAGACAAACCACCAACAACTCCCTCACCATCCCCCATAAACGAACCAAATACAATCAACGGACCTGCAACAGAGCCTTCGAACTATATGCACCAACCCTCTGGAACTCTCTACTAAGTCACATCAGAAGCAATGGAAATCCCTCATCATTCAGGAAACAATTAAAAACCGTCCTATTCTAGGAATACCTTGGACCAGAAACAACCACCCGCCACCGACGACCCCCCAACCCCCCTACCTCACCCCCCCTGAACATATGCTCTAAGAGACTGTAACACAACGTCTATGTCTATGTCCCAATTATTTGTTAAAATCATTGTTGGCCACCTGGTGATGGCCCCCAACCCCAGAAGTTGATTATTGTCCACCCCCCCTCCCCCCCACTCAATGTTGCACCGCTTTGACCCGGGGAAAAGCGGGATATAAATACAGTTAAATAAATAAATTAAATTAAATAAATGAGGCCCTTCTTCCTTGCCACTGACCCCTGATGGGGGCAGCAGGGCCCTGGATTGGGTGGCAGTGACTCACCCAGCTTGCTGCAGATGCTTTGAGGGTCCTGGCTGTCTGATCCAGAGAGGTGGCTAGTGCTTATTCCACTTCCAAGGTGGAATAGATTGGCCATCCTCCCCCCCCCCCATGCCACCGGGACATACAGGGCCATGAGTGTTTATGTTTATATGATTTCTTGATATACTGCCCAGGCTGAAGGGCATCAGAGTGATTTAGAATCACTACAAGCAGGTACTGGATGCATTCCCTTGTCCCCCAAAGGGCTCACAATCTATGTGTACCTGAGGCAATGGAGGGTTAAGTGGCTTGCCCAAGGCCACAAGGAGTGCCTATAGGACTAGATACCCCAGTCCCTCTGGCCTGAGATTGCTGTCCCCAGGTGGGAATTGAACCCCTGGCCCTCTGGCCTGAGGTACCTTGTCCTCCTCCCACTCCTATCCCCCTGCTGCCCTTGTCCCCTGTAGCACACACAGTGGCTCTGTGTATGCAGGGAAGGGGGAGGGGGCGGGAGATAGCTTACAGTGAAGGCAGATAGTGGGACCACAGTGAAACTGGGGATTAGAGTAATTGTTCACCTTTCTAAACTCATCTCAAGGCAAACTACAGTCAGGTATAATAGGTAGTTCCTTGGCCAAGAGGGCATGTGATCTGTATTTGTACCTGAGGCAACAGAGGGTAAAGTGATTCATCAAAGATCACATGGAGCATCTGTGGGAGAAACATAATTTGAACACTGGCTTGCAGATTGCTGCTCTAATCGCTAAGCCAGAGGTTAGCAACCTGTTGGGTTGTGTGCAGGGCCAGTGCAAGGATATGAGGCACCCTAGATGAAGCCTCATCCCTGTCACCCCTCCTGCTCTCATTGCCACTGCAGTGGCCAACCCTCTCTGGGACCTGCAGTGACGCAATCACATTAAACCAGCAATGCAGCACTTAACCAAAGCTTCCAGTACTGCATGCTGTTGGTGCTGTGCTTTGACCAGCTGCTTCCGCTCCCTCTGAAGCAGACTTCCTGTTTGTATGGTGGGGGTTTCCTAGTCTGAGCTTCCAGCCTACCTGTGTCATAAATTCATCTTGACCTGGTCCAACTGAGGTGAGATGGGAGACTAGAAAGAGAGCACTTGCCTTTTTGGCTCTGTTCTTCCTTTGGTCATGGTTATGAACAATGAGTATTAACTCCTCCAAAGGTTAAGTCATTCAATACAAACTGTAGGTGACTAGAGTAAAACCTAATCACTTGCCAAGAATATTTTGAAAAGTAAATACATAAGTATTGTAGCAAGCTTTGCAATGCCAAGAAGGTCTCAGACTCAATTCGGCACTTAACTCAACGGCTTACGCCTACAAGCATTTATGTGCCTTATTTTGCATCAACGACCTTCTCATTACAGGCGAGAAGCAATGCCACCTGGCCAATGGCTTAAACTAATGCACAAAACTGTACAAAAAATTTTCACTCAGCTCATGGCTCCCCGCTTCTTGTTACTTTGCTCTTTTATTCATTGCACTATGTTGATCCCGACGCTCGCCTAAGGTACCACTTGCGTTTCACAATCTGTTTCCTCAGGGGACTTAGCTTTACTTTATCCCGTGTTTTGTTGCTGCCCGCATGCTTCAAAATACCTCCGATAAGATTTGGATAGCCGGGGGGTGGGGGGCATAAGGCTTCAGGTTTGCCTAGGGCTCCAACATGTTGAACCAATTCTGGGGTCAGCCTTGCCTGGATCCCCTTTGTGGTGAACTGTAGGTCCTGGAGAGGGGAAGGGGGACCGACCCTCATAATTTTGCTAAATATTGTGGCTTCAGGAATGGGGAGGCTGAGGCGGTTTTATAACATTTTAGTCTCAAGTGGGGGCTGAAGAGGGGTCAAGTCCGCTTGACCACCAGGGACCTGCGCTTTATGCAAACTTACTAAATTATGCATGTACATGTTAATTATGTGGGAAATTATGTGCACAAATAATTGCATAATTTCCCAGGGTGTAAATGGAATGTTTTTATGATTCACTTATATATTCTACCATTGTCATCTTTGGTCATTCTGTCTTGACCTGAGGAAGAGGATTTTACCTCCTGAAAGCTAGTCAAAAAGTGTATTTTAGTCCATTAAAAAGGAGTCACCTGTAGGGCCAGGGGTTCAATTCCCACCTGGGGACAGCAATTTCAGGCCGGAGGCAGGGGCGGCCCAAGGGGGGTGCGGGGCCATGTGCGGAGACTCGGTGCGGGGCCTCATTTGCATAAGTGGCATTATTTGCATACATATTTGCATAATGTTACCAAACACTAACTTTTAGTAAACATGTCTCTTAATGAGTGTATGGATAAAGAAAGACTAAAAGATTTCTACATTACTATAATCCAGTGCCAACCGCCAGGCACATTAGGAACTACTACAAACGCTGCCCATTTAGAACCCATAGCAAACCCGCTGTATCCTGACAGCATTACCAGGACTCACAAAGCACCAGACCCTACCTATCAAAAGGAAACACTGCAAATATTAAACCAGTACATTTCAGAGAATACTGGGGAAAGAGAACAAGTGGCAATGTCAAATAGGAATTACATAAACAGAATACCTCAGCTCAGTTACACATGCAGAACATAGACCATCACCAAACAAGGAATCACAATTTAGAAACAGGAAGGCAATAATTAAACTGGGAACCCCAAAAGCCAAACTTGGAATGTACAACAACACTGTAGAAATAAAACTATAAATCAATTTCCTCTTGTACCAAACAAAGCGCAGACGTTAATGATGCACATTTCCCAGAGCTTTCATATTCCAGTTAATAAATTCAAAATAAAGAGATATCTTTCTACCTTTTGTGCATTTTTTTTCAGTTGCTCCAGACACTTTCTTCTGGTTTCTTCATGTTTTCTGCTAACTCTCCATCGTCTGCTGTCCATTTGTCCTTTCTTTTTTTTTTTAAATTCTTTATTTTCGTTTTGCAACAACAAAGGAAAGGAAGACATACAACTAAGAGACAAATACATACATGTAATGTGAGACATACACCAAAGCAAACCCCCACCACCCCCCTCCCCCCTGCTTCTTCTCTAGAAACTAAAACATTCTCGAAGCGGACGTGTACTGACATTATTGTGTTACAAAACCTTCCAGCGGTCTGAAACATTATTATGTTACGAAGCTTTACAGCGATCTGAGACATGATGAGTGTACATTAAACAGACATGTCGAAGCAATAAGCAGATGGTACATGATCATTGAGCATCTGCCATTTTGACAAGCAAGAATGAAATTGGGTATGGAAAATAGCTCTCCAAGATATCTGCTCATATTTACTATATAAGCAGACAAGGTTCCACTATTCATTGACAGCAAGTCGAGAGCTATCCCTCCAAATCCCCGTGAACAAACACATGGCAATACCCAGCATAAAATCAGGAGAAAACGACCCTTCTTAGGAAGAGAGGGGACCCCCGTCACTGAGCGGAGTCCCACAGTCGTCCGAGAAAGAGGCTCGTGAAGGTACAAGATAAAGGAAATACGACCCCAGACCCGCCCCCAGTAAACCTGTAGTTAAGGACACTTACAAGAACATGAACGAGGGTTCCCTCATCAGTATAGTAAGACCGGCACAGGCCCCTGGCAGTTGTGTTCATTTGACTATTTTCCTGGAATATGAGAACATCTATATGCAAAAGGACAAGAGTTGAGTTTGGATAGCTGAAGCAGATCGGGAAACCCGCATTGTGTTGCTCCAGAAAGCGCTCCAATGCACAGGGGTTAAAGTGGTTTGCGGTTAGCAAGCCCAGGCTTGTTGGATTCTACAAGTGGCAGTATCTGTGCCCTGACATAATAGTTTATAAAAGGTAAAGGCTGCTCCATGTGTACTACTAATAGAGTGAATTAGTTCTAATAGCCCATCCTTAGTAGGGACAGAGGGCGGCATGATTGGAGCACTTTTGAGGCAGCATGTAAGCTGCATCAATTGAAAATAATGTTTCGCTAGGAACGCAAATCCCCTGTATAGATCAGTAAAGGTTTTCCAACGAGCTGCAGAAAGAGCTGTTGGGGTGTCCTGATCCCCCTGGAGGACCAGGGTCTGGAAATAGTCATACATGGCTGCTCGAATTTCAAACCGAAACTCTGGCTGAGTTAATAGGGCTCTATCAGAGAGCCAGGCCCCCGGATTCCCTTGAAGTGCAGTAGTATGGTAGTAAAAAGAAATAGCAGCATGATCTGAAATATACTAGGAGTGAATCTTTGCAGCGTCCACCTGGGGAGCTAACAATGTTGATATTAGGAAGAAATCTATGCGAAACTGGAATTTGTGAGGGGAAGAGAAGAAGGTAAAGTCTAGCTCATTGGGGTGTAGTAGCCTCCGTAGATCGACTAGAACAATATCTTTGATCATAGAGGTAAGCGCGATATGACTCTTGGGGGGACCACTTATCCTGGACGACTATTTGTCAATCAGAGGATCAAGAACTGAATGGAAACCCCCCCACTATCAATGAAGAATTAGCAGAGGCCTGCGCAGCCAGAGCAGTAATAGCAACAGGGCAGGGTCATCCAGATTAGGAGCATGAAGGTATATACATGTAATTTTAAAGTTACCCATCTTGAGGTGAACTCTGGGCTATCTACCCGCTGTGTCTAAGCAAGTCGCTACAATAGTAGCATGCAGAGATTTCCTATCCAATATAGCAACCCCACATTTCTTAGAAGCAGCTGGGGAGTAGGCGGCCACCATGTAAGGTTTAATATTGAGGTGGAAAGTTTCCTTCGAATTGAAATGTGTTTCTTGGAGGAAAATCAGGTCCGCAGCCTCATGATTTAGATAGCTTAGGAGTTTCCTCCGTTTTATCGGATTATTGATTCCTTGTACGTTCAATGAAAAAATCTTACATGGTGCCATCAGTCGATACTAGACATTTTAGGTAAGAGCGCTTGAAAACTTATAACAGAATCAGAATCTGTACAATAATGACATAAGCACCAAGTATGCTGGCCAATACACCATATTGAAAAGTATGTACCAAAGTAACTTAGAGAAGAAGCAAACCCCCAATGAATATGGCGACCAGATGTCTGCGGGAGGAGGCCCTAGAGAGGAGATAAGACATAATAAAAGAAAAGAAACACCAGAGTCCATAAGAAACACTGTCTCTGATATTCGTCGAGGCTACTATGGGTAGATGGAGTCGGGTCCCAGAGATCTTCAAAATAAGGCGACAGACCTCCTTCGATAAACTCTTCGCTGAGCCGCGGTAAATCCAAGATGGCAGGCACAGCGGATATGAGAGTACTGGCAGGAATATTCTGGAAATCAGCGCATCAAGTCGGCTTCTTTAGAGTCCAAAAACTCCGCTAGTAGCTCAGGGTCCTCAAATGTTCTTGTCTGATTGTGAAGCGTGACTCGGAGCTTGGCCGGGTACAGCAGACCATAGCGTGCTTGTAATTGTTGAAGCCTCGGCCGAAATTCCAGAAAGCGCTTTCGGCGGTCGACCGTGGGTTTAGCCAAGTCAGGATAGAAGGAGACCTTGTGGCTCTCAAACTCCATATGGCCCTTTGCCCGGGAGGCACTGAGAATTTGTTCCACATGTTGATATCTCAAAAGTCGAAAAATGATAGGCCGCGGGGTCTTCCTGTTGAGCGTTATGTTTGTGGGTACACGATGAGCGCGATCGATCTCCAATTCTTTGGTGAAGGTGATTTGGAGCAGGGAAGGGAGGATTTTACTTAAAAACCCCTTCATGTCACCCAATTCCGCTCCCTCCGGTATGCCCACGAGTCGTAGGTTGTTGCGGCGCGCTCTATTGTTGCCGTCTTCCACTTCTTTCTGCAAAGCCCGCACCTGACATTCAACTCTGTCGAGTTTGGACAGCCGGACCGCGTGGGAGTCTAATATACTCTCCATTTTGTCCTGACGCGAAGAGAGCCCCTCTAGCCTGCCTTGCAGTACACCAAGATCTTCCCTCAGCGCTCGAAGTGCTTCACCATTTGACTGCACGAGGTCCTTAACCCCTCTAATTTCTGCGAGGATTTCCTGCTGCATTTCGGGGCCCTCGCGCAAAGCCAGCCCCTTCTGCGGGGACGGGGGTTCAGTTTTGGAGCGTTTACCGTGAGAAGCCGCCGGAGAGCCAAATTCCAGGCGCGTAGGTTTGGTCCCCGCCATCTCACCAATGTGCCCCGGCAAGATCAGAGCAGAAATTCAAGTTTGTCCGGTGTTAATTCAGGATTCTGAGTAGGCCTCTCGGGAGCCTCAGCATTATGCGACCATCCCGCTGGACATCGGGCTCCGCCCCCCCCCATTTGTCCTTTCTTCTCTCTTCTAGTTTTCTTTCCATCCTCTCTCTCTACATCTGCTTTAACATACTAATCTTTCTCCTTTTGCTCTTTCCTCATTCTTATTTCATCCACACAAATTTTACCCCTCCATCCTCAATCCCCACTTACTCTCCCAATACCCGGCCAATTGTAGATTTTTCACCCCTCCCACACAAAATATTTTTCCCCTCTCCATTTTACTCTCCCAGCCCCATCCCATTCTAATCCTCCCCCAACATCAGCTCCCTTCTAGTTCCAGTCTCACCCAGCATCCATTCCCTTCTAGTCCCTGCATCAGCCCATTTCCAGTCCTAGCCCCCCATCACCCCATTTCCAGTCCTAGCTCCCCATCCATTTTCAGTCTGAGTCCCTTCATCAGCTCATTTCCAATCCTAGCCCCCCATCAGCCCATTTCTAGTCATTTCCTAGCCCCACCATCAGCCCATGTCAAATCCTAGCTCCCCTCCACTCAGCCAAATTCCAGTCCAAGCCCCCCCATGAGCCTACTTCCAGTTCTAGCCCCTCCATGAGTCCATTTCAATTCAAGCCCCCACCACAGCCCATTTCCAATCTTAGCTCCCCCCAACAGCCCATTTCCAGTCCTATCCTAGCTGCTCCATCAGCCCATTTTCAGTCCTAGCTCCCTTCCCTCACAGCCCATTTCCATTCCAAGCTCCCTCCCCATCAGCTATTTGCAGTTCAAGCCTCCCCGTCCACTCAGTCCATTTCCAGTCATAGCAATCCCCCAACCCATTTCCAGTCCTAGCCCCCCATCAACCCATTTTCAGTTTAAGCCCCCCCCTATAACCCATTACCAGTCCTAACCCCCCCATCAGCCCACTTCCAGTCTTAACCCCATCAGCCCATTTCCAGTCAGCCCCCCATAGCCCATTGCCAGTCCTAACCCCCCCCCCATCAGCCCACAGCCCATTACCAGTCCTAACCACATCAGCCCACCTCAAGTCCTAACCCCTCCCCATCAGCCCATTTCCTGTCCTAGCGCCCCCATAGCCCATTAGTAATCCTAACCCCCCATCACCCTATTTCCAGACAGCCCCCATCAGCCCACAGCCCATTAACTTTCTTAACCACCCCCCCCAGCTCATTTCCTGTACTAATCCCCCTTCACCCCATTTCCAGTCAGCCTCCATAAACCCCCAGCCCATTAGCAGTCCTAACCCCCCCCAGCCCAGCCCATTTCCAGTCCTAACCCCCCCATCACCCCATTTCCAGACAGCCTCCATCAGCCCCCTGCCCTTTTCCAGTCCTATCCCCCCTCACCCCATTTCCAGACAGCCTCCATCAGCCCCCAGCCCATTACCAGTCTTACCCCCCCCCAGCCCATTTCCAGTCCTCCCCCCCTGCCCTTTTCCATTCAGCCTCCATCAGCCCCAGCCAATTAGCTGTCTTAACCCCCCCTAGCCCATTTCCAGTCCTAACCCCCCCCCAGCCCATTTCCAGTCCTAACACCCCCCCCCCCCTTCCCCTTCCCCTTCCCTTCCCTTCTGGCAAATTAAAAAAAAAAACCTGGCTCTGGCTGCTGCCGCTGCCGCGTCCGTCGCAGCAGCGGCAGAATGGAGTGTCCCGCGGGGCCCCCTCTCCTCGTTGAGCCCTCTGCAAGGGCTTTCAGATTCGCGAAGGGAGAGTGCTCCCTCGCGTCTCTGTAAAGCCCGCAGGGGCTAATGGGAAATTTCCCATCAGCCCCTCGCGTCTAAAGGGGCAGATGGGAAATTTCCCATTAGCCCCTGCGGGCTTTACAGAGACGCGAGGGAGCACTCTCCCTTCGCGAATCTGAAAGCCCTTGCAGAGGGCTCAACGAGGAGAAGGGGCCCCGCGGGACACTCCATTCTGCCGCTGCTGCGACGGACGCGGCAGCGGCAGCAGCCAGAGACATTTTTTTTTAAAAATGTAATTTAAAAAAAAAAAAGCAGAATGTTCTTTGCGCGGGGCCCCCTGAAACGCGGGGCCCTGTGCAAAAAACATTCTTGCTCAATGGACGGGCCGGTCCTGGCCGGAGGGACTGGGGTTCCTAGTCCTATAGGCACTCCTTGTGGCCTTGGGCAAGCCACTTAACCTTCCGTTGCCTCAGGTACACATAGATTGTGAGCCCTTTGGGACGAGGGAATGTATCCAGTACATACTTGTAGTGGTTGTAAACTGCTCTGATGCCCTTCAGCCTGGGCAGTATATCAAGAAATTGCATAAACATAAACTTCCATAGGTTCTCTAAGGAAAGCCAGAGCTACAAGTTTGTAAGTAAAATGAAGAAAATTTAGGTCTTGCTTAGCCTGGCTGTGATGATCAGGAGCCCTCTGATAACTCTAGTGGACAGTGAGCATCCTACCAGCAGGGATGAACATAATGATTACAAAAGCCCATACCTTTTAGGCTGGTTTGCAATTGCTTACAGACACTTAAGATTATAAAGCCTGTAAAAGTAAGGCCCATTCTGCTGAAGACACAACCATGACTGGGCATTTCCAGGACTCGTGGCAGTTACTTTACTAATGTGAACATACCATCAAAGGGCCACCACACACACACACACAGTTGCCTATCAGAAAATCAGCACATCATGGACACTGCTCCAAGAGTAATGCTTTCATTATCTGTTTGAGAACACTGTGAAAGGACTTTGCCCTGATGTGATACCAGCAAGGTGCCTGCAGTCCAGCCTCTGGTCTCTTTTCCTGAGCTGAGGTCATGTCCATCTTTGTTCATATGAGAGCTGCCTGGATTTGCATTTCAAAAATACCCCATAAACTGAATTTCTAGGAGATGTCCTCTATTAATATTTTATTTTTTTTGTCGGGTGGCATTTATTTATTTATTTAGCTGTTTTTACATACCGCTTATCTGAGAGCCAAAGTGGTTTACAATTAACAGATCAACAAGCTGTTACATGGAAAAGGGTCCTAAAACTTGAAGAAGAAACAGTCATTGAATTTTGACATACAGTACTTGTAATGAAGGAGGAGAAACAATCACACTATACAATGAATTTTGATATTTGTAACAAAGGGGCAAGGAAATATATAACTTATGTGAGTGAGAAAAGGGGGAGGGGGAAGTGGAGTCTATAAATCTGGTACTAATATAACCCTTTTTCTTCTTATGTATAATGATGTTCCATCCAAAAATCCTTCAAAATGAATAAAAATCTAGATCATATAAAGTTCCAACAAATTAAATCGATGTGACATCCAATCAATCACAGTTTGATGCCACATACAATTGAAAAAAGAAACAACAAAGTACCTCACCATTTCTCATTCATGCTTCAGGTTAATTCCAATATGCCACAATTGAATCATCGTAAATATATCATCAGAGCCATAATTCCAAGGATCATTTTTTCCACTTTAGTGAGTTGCTTTCAAAGTTCAGTATAACGTGGTATAGAATCCTACAAATACAGTACATGGAGAGTACCACTATGTCTCTTAAATCTAATCATCACAAATCATTGAAAGCCAATCCAATCTCCTACTTTTTTAATATAAACACTTTTGACCAGCTCCTCAAAGACGCTTACCCATAGCATCTCCTTACTGCCATTTTGATCTACTATAGCTTCCGCCTTTGCTACTTCCTTTTAAAATATTCTTCCTCCTATCTAATTAAAAGTATAGGCATCACACCAAATTCAAATATATGCATTGAGGATTATTGCCCCATTCATCCATACTTGATTCTTCAATTAAACGTTTAAAATCAGAGTTCCATAGGTATCAGACCAATGAAGTCCATTCAATTGATGAATTTAAACCAAATGGAATAATCAAATTCAAATGACAAATCAACCACTGTTCGCAATAGTTCATTCTGTTATCTCTGTTTCCTCCTCTGCCCTCTCCAATGTGTAGGAATAAATTCCAGAATCCTCCATCAGAGATCCTTAAAATTATGTTGATGTTCTAAGCAATATGCTATCATTGGAGCTGTTTTACATATTCTCTGTTTTCAATTGTAATTTATGTTCCATCACTCTTACTTTCAAAGATCGACTCAATTTGCATTTCAGCAGGTGAGAGATGGACCCCCATCTGGCCAGCCTACGGCCAGGATAATATCTGACATTCCATACTTCTCCAAGGGTCCCCTTGCAATGCAGTTTCTTTGTGACTAATTTTTTATAAGGCATCACCAGACAGGAAAAGATCATTATGCAGAATAAAACAAAGGATATTCCTTATCGTCTCTCCAGTCTAGTCCCGACATCTAGGGTTTATGCACCTCCTCCAGCAGCTATGGAGACTGAGAAACGTCACTCTTTTGACGACACTGGTACAAATACTCCTGGGACTGCCTCTTCTGTCCAGTAATCTCAGTCTCCATAGCAGCTGGAGGTTGGTGAGCCTGTAGGTGGAAGGTTCAATGGAGAAACATTTAAGGAGTGTAGATTAGAGAGAATAGTTGTTTTTTATTATAAAAAAAATGTAAAAAAAGAAGAAATTTGGTCTTATTGGATTTAAAAAAAAAAAAAGAGAGAGTCCTTTCCTCTGAGTGAGAAGCTGTGCTAAGGCCCCCTTTCTGTCTCCCTCCCCCTCTGGGTGAGGAATCGGCAGCGGGAGCACAAGAGCGCAGCGGCAGTGCTCAGCGATCGTGGCTGAAACGTGCGGCAAGGCCGCTGAATTCAACAGTAACAGTTCCTCAGAGGGCGATTCTGTCCCATCGCAGAAGCCGCGGTATGGCTGAGCGCGGGAAGAGTCGGTTCAGCGAAAGCAGAGGCTGCTCATTGTGAGGTAAGTAGCTTGCCTTTTGGTAGCGCGCTGACAGGGAGACCGACGTTTTTAGCTTCAGGGGACCGCGTGTCAGAAGCGCAGGAAAGCCACGTGTGCTTCGGGCCTGCAGGATATCCCGCGGTGAGGGTTGTTTCTGTTACCAGCTAATTGCTGTGGGATTCCAGCACTACGGGGACAGAAACGGAGAGGCTTTACTCAGCAATTTCTTGTTTGAAGTAAATAGTGAGTAATTTCCAGTCGATAGATGTATCTATCTATCTATATATAGGAGTATAGAGGTAGGTGGTGCTGCAGTAGGGATAGCAGTAGATAACTGTAGATATCAATATATATGTAGACAGAAATAGATAGTTATATCATAAGATAGATACATATAGATAGAGCTTAAAGGTTGGATAGGCTGTGGCACTGTGCATGGTCTCCTTCTATTGGAAGTAGTGGTAGCCCAGGCTGTCAAGTTGCAATGTAGGGGAGAGATGCCTTCGAAACAACTTTGTTTGCTCTGCGGTCTTAGAAAGGGCTCAGTTTCAGATACTGGAGTCTGTAAAGCCTGTTTACAGGAAGCAATCTCTATGCAGCCGGTTATAGAGGTTACGGGGGAGGGTCCGAAGGCTGTTTTGCCTATGCCTGAATCCCCTTCCATTCCATTGCTGGAGCTGGGGGCCGGTTCCTCCTCGGCTCCTGAGAAGCAGTTTTCCCAACAGTCTCTGCCAGGTGGGCTAGGTGCAATTTTTTCACAGGATTTTGTGGCTCTTTTGCAACAGGTCTTAGGAGGCTGTAAGAACGCTGAAGCACCTTCTCTGGGAGCGACCTTAGGCGAAAAGCGTCCCGGAACTCCTTTAGACTTGGGGCTCATGGAGGTTCCTTCCAAGAGGTCAAGGAAGGCAAAGCATTTGCAGGAGCAGTCAATAGCCTCCGGGAGTCCTTTTTCAGAGGACGGAGAGCAGGGCACTGAGATACAGGATGAGTTAGAAGAAGGAGAATTAGCAGAACCAGAAGATCAAGCGAGGGTGGTCAGAGTCTTTAGAAGGGACAAGTTACCGGCTGTCATAGAGGAAACTCTAAAAGCCTTGAATATGCATGCTACAGGGCTGGCAGAGGATGCATCCTTAGAGGATCCCTTGTTGCAGGCGTTCTGAAAAACACAAAGAGCCTTCCCCGTTCATCGTATGATGCGAGAAATGATTCAGGAGGAATGGGACATGCCAGAAGCAGGGCTTAAGGGTTCCAGGCTTATGTCTCATTTATACCCTTTGGTAGATCAGGATCGGGAATTGTTTAGGTCTCCAAAGGTAGATGCAGCGGTATCAGCAGTGACCAAGAAGACCACCATCCCGGTGGAGGGTAGTGCCGCACTTAAGGATGTTCAAGATAGGAAACTAGATACCTTGTTGAAACAGGTGTTTGACATCTGTGCACTTTCCTTGCAGGCATCGGTGTGTGGGGCCTGGGTGGCTCGTGCCTGCCTTCGTTGGTCTCAGCATGTTCAGGGAGACCAATTGGACGAGAGTGAAGGGGAAGCATCCAAGTTAGAGTCGGGGACTGCTTACCTAGCGGACATTCACTATGACCTTATTAGGAGTCTGTCTAAGAGTATGGCATCAGTAATAGCAGCCAGGCATTATCTTTGGCTCCGTAATTGGGTGGCTGATGGTTCCTCGAAAGCCAGATTGGGTAAGTTACCGTTTAGGGGTAAGCTACTATTTGGAGAAGATTTGGATAAGTTGGTAAAAAATTTAGGAGAATCTAAGGGAGGAAGACTCCCAGAGGACAAGCAACAGCAGAGGAAGCCTGTGTCATCTAACAGAAATCAGCAGAGGGAATTCCGCCGTTTCCACCCAACCCGATTTGGACAATTTCAAAGGGGGCGTTTCTCTTATAGAAATCAAGGGTTTCGAGAATTTAGAGGGGCAAGCAGGGGTTTTGCAGCCCCCCCTCTCTCGAATACTAGAAAGGCGCAATGAAGCCAGAGGGGCCCAGGGGGAAGTGATACCCATAGGAGGGCGGTTGCGAGAGTTTTATCCTTCTTGGGCCCGAATTACTACCGACCAGTGGGTGTTGGAGATCATTTGAGAGGTTATGCTCTCGAATTCCAACATCCAGTGGCCGATGCTTATGTTCAATCCCCATGCAAAACGCCTCTGAAAGTCCAGGCAGTGCAGGAGACCTTGGACCGACTGCTGAGACTCAACGCGGTGGTTCCAGTGCCAAAAGAACAGTGTGGGTGCGGTCGATACTCCATTTATTTTGTAGTACCAAAAACAGGAGGGATCGTTTCGGCTGATCTTGGATCTCAAGCACGTAAATCGGTGTCTCTGCATATCGCATTTTTGGATGGAAACTCTGCGGTCGATGATTGTTGCCGTAAGGGCAGGGGAGTTCCTCACTGCTCTAGATTTGTCAGAGGCTTATCTTCACATACCCATTCGGAAAGAGCATCAGAAGTTCCTCAGATTTGCACTTCCAATGTGGGTCATTTTCAATTTCGCGCCTTACCATTCGGTTTAGCAACAGCACCACGGACGTTCACCAAAGTCATGGTAGTAGTAGCGGCAGCGTTGCGAAAGGAAGGAATTCTGGTGCACCCATATTTGGACGATTGGTTGATACGGGTGAAGTCCAGAGAAGAGAGCGAGTTGGCGATGACCAGAGTGGTAGAGTTCCTTCAGAGTCTAGGCTGGGTGATCTACACCGCAAAGAGCAGGCTCGAGCCATCGCAAACCCTAGACAATCTCAGCGCACATTTTGATACGCAGATATGGAAGGTGTTTCTGCCTCAGTTGAGGGCTCGGAGCTTGAGAAACCTGATCAGGACCTTTCTAAGCCAACGGATTCCCACAGCATGGCATTATCTGCAGTTGCTGGGGACAATGGCGGCGATGCTCGAATTGGTCCCATGGGCAAGGGAACATATGCGACCGCTTCAGAGAGCTTTGCTCAGGCAATGGTCGCACCAGAACGATCCTCTATCCCGGATTCTTCCGTGTTGGCCAGATACGAGACAGACCCTGAAAGGGTGGTTAAGGTCAGGGGTGCTGGAAAGGGGAATGCCCCTAGAGGCTCCCATCTGGATATCCCTCACGACGGACGACAGTCTCTTGGGATGGGGGGCGCATGTCGAACAAACTTTTGCCCAGGGACAGTGGACCGAGGTGGAGAGGACATGGTCCATCAACAGGTTAGAGTTGAGAGCGGTTGCTCTAGCGCTGAGAGCCTTTCGGACTTGTCTTAGAGGGCAGAGCGGTGTGCGTATTCTCCGACAATGCCACAGCGGTAGCATACATCAATCGTCAGGGTGGCACCGGCAGTGCGCCGCTGGAATCCGAGGCCGATCTCCTTTTGGAGTGGGCCGAAGCACATCTAGTGGCACACTCGGCAACACATATAGCGGGAGTAGACAATGTGACGGCTGATTTCCTGAGTTGGGTCAAGGTAGACCCAGCAGAGTGGGTGCTGCATCCAGAGGTCTTCCAATTGATAGTGGACCGCTGGGGACAGCCAGTAATGGATCTCATGGTGACGTTGCAGTCAGGAAAGGCAAACGGGTTTTTCAGCAGAAGAAAGGAAAGAATGTCAGAGGGCCTCAATGCTCTCATTCAAAGGTGGCCAGAGCAGCAGCTCCTCTACGTTTTTCCCCTGTGGGTTTTAATAGGTCGAGTTCTGCAGAGGATAGAGGTTTACAGAAGACCGGTGATTCTGATAGCGCCGTATTGGCTGAGGCGACCGTGGTACGTGGATCTGGTCAGACTTTTGGTGGATCGCCCCTGGTGTCTGCCGGTTCGAAAGGACCTCTTGTTCGAAGGGCCTATACTTATGCCCCTGGTGGATCGATTCTCGCTTACGGCTTGGCTCTTGAAAGGGCGATGCTGAGAGCAAGAGGGTATTCTTCAGCCGTCATTGCCATGATGTTAAAGGTGAAGAGAAGATCTATGTCATTGGCGTATGTGCGTATCTGGCGGATCTTTGAAGCATGGTGTTCGTACAGGAAGATTCAGGCTTTGAGTTTGACGGTCGCGCACGTGCTGGCTTTCTTACAAAATGGTTTTGACAAGGGTTTGGCAGCTGCTTCCTTACGGGTGCAGGTATCAGCCCTAGCTTGTTACAGGGGAAAGGTAAAAGGGGAGACATTGGGGACACAGCTGGATGTGAAACGATTTTTGTGGGCAGTGTCTCTTCTGAGGCCGCCTTGTAGATCTCCAGTTCCGCGGTGGGATCTGGCTTTGGTGTTAGACGCATTAATGCACGAACCGTTTGAGCCATGGGCAAAGGTGTCGAATAAAGACTTAACACTCAAGACAGTGTTTTTGGTAGCAATTTCTTCAGCTCGTAGGATTTCGGAGCTGCAGGCTCTATCGTGTCAGAAGCCCTTTTTGTCTTTTTATGATAATAAGGTGGTTTTGAGGCCCATGCCGTCTTTCTTGCCAAAGGTGGTATCAGCTTTTCACGTCAATCAATCCATTTCTCTTCCGGTGTTTGTCGAGATGGGAGAACAATCTAGCTCCGGGTCCTCCCACTCTCTGGATGTTCGCCGAGCACTGAAGAGGTATCTTCGGAGAACGGCGGATTTTAGAAGCACGGATAGACTTTTTGTCCTTTTTGGTGGACCGCGAAAGGGAGAAGCGGCTAGTAAAGCTTTCATTGTGTGATGGATTAAGGAAGCAATAGCGTCAGTTTACATTCTAAAAGGGAAATCAGTTCCAGAGGGCATTAGGGCACATTCGACAAGGGCGCAGGTGACATCATGGGCAGAATGCAGTTTAGTGCCAGCTATTGAAATTTGTAAGGCAGCTACTTGGTCTTCACTGAATACGTTTGTAAAGCATTATTGCCTCAATGTGCAGGCGGAGAGGGATACGGTGTTTGGCGCAGCGATGCTTCAGGCTGGCCTGGCAGGTCCCTCCCGGTAAGAAAAGGTTTTACTGCTCTGTTACATCCCTAGATATCGGGATTAGACTGGAGAGACGATAAGGAAGATGAATTTAGACTTACCTGCTAATTGTTGTTCCTTTAGGAACTCCAGTCTAGTCCCGTATCCCTCACTGGTTCTTCTCTGTGGTTGGCCTGAAGCACGATACCTATGCTAAAGAAATGAAGAAGAAGCTAGGGGGAGCACGTGGGCCATTTAGGCACATGAAGCTTTGAAGAAAAGAAAGGGATCCAGGGGACTTCAGGATCCATTGGGGAGCAGGGAAGTGTGGTCTTCCTTAGCACTGGTTCTTAAACGTAAGTACAATCATTTAGTTCAAACAAATGATAACTGGAGTGTTTTCTTTCCTGTTAGTTAGTTAGTTAAGTTTCCATAAAGTTCCATTTGGTATGTTCTTACTACTTGATTGTTGCTCGGGTGAGTCTGCTTTGTCAATAGATTACTGGACAGAAGAGGCAGTCCCATGGCTGATTCCACCACCATGGAATGGTGTGGTAATTGAGTCTTCTGAAACCCAGGATAAGGAGGAACTCGAGGTCCACAAAGAAACAGCGCTAGCCGCTCAAACGAGCAGAAACAAAAACAGGAAGCGGCAGATTCAACACCCAATAAATTTATTATAACCAAATAAGTGGCCTAAGCCCAACACAGGCCGTGTTTCGTATACAAACTTCCTCAGGGGCTATCAGGACACACTAAAAAATAAATTGTAAAACCATATTAGTATGAACAAACAATAAATACACCAAAAACGAGGGGTTAAAAAATATATGAAAAATAGAAAATTATAACACGAATATACAATATTCATAAAATAAAGGCGAAATGGACTACATCAAATGACTTGCTAAAAAAACTCATCAATAATAATCAATTAAAATCATAGAAAACCATATACAGTCACTGAAAACGAATCCTAATCTATTCAATAAACTGTACTATGGATCTAATGATATATAAGTCTATACAATGAACTGTTCTATAGATCTGATGACATAAATATGTATACATACATATGTAAAAATACATAAATAAAATAAAATAAATAAATAACTAAAAATGCTAAATGGAATCCAATAAAAAATAAAAAATTACCAAATTAAAGAATTATCAGGCAATTTGTAATCATACCAACATATACAACAGAAAATATAAAAATGCCATATACAAACATTAAAAATTGAATCCTCACATATTATATCATTAGATCCATAGTACAGTTTATTGAATAGATTAGGATTCGTTTTCAGTGACTGTATATGGTTTTCTATGATTTTAATTGATTATTATTGATGAGTTTTTTTAGCAAGTCATTTGATGTAGTCCATTTCGCCTTTATTTTATGAATATTGTATATTCGTGTTATAATTTTCTATTTTTCATATATTTTTTAACCCCTCGTTTTTGGTGTATTTATTGTTTGTTCATACTAATATGGTTTTACAATTTATTTTTTAGTGTGTCCTGATAGCCCCTGAGGAAGTTTGTATACGAAACACGGCCTGTGTTGGGCTTAGGCCACTTATTTGGTTATAATAAATTTATTGGGTGTTGAATCTGCCGCTTCCTGTTTTTGTTTCTAAGGAGGAACTCGATACATGGTGTTGAGTCTTCGAGAGTGAGGAGATGTGGTCAGAGGTGTTTCCCACATCCTTAACATAAGATCATGCAAGATCTCATGAATAGGTAAGGTAGCTGCCTCCTTGGGAGCTTTAGGGTATTGTAGGATTTCTAATTCCTTTGCCCTAGGCTCTTTTTCAGGAGCCACTGTGATGGAAAGACCTCGGGCCACATCTCGGATAAAATCCTGAAAGGACATATCCTCTGGTGGAGACATCCTACACTGAGGAGAAGAGGAATCCTCAGGAAGAAGTACTCTGGTATCGGCAGAGCTTTCAGAGTCTTCAGACTCATCCGAGGATTCAAAGTATCTCTGATCCGGGTGCTCGTGCAAGGCACGGTACCGGCACCGATCGAAGTTGGCATCGGAGTGGTCTGGTACCGACTTGTCTATGCCGGATAGAGACGCATGACTCGGTCCCGGTAGAATACCTGCTGATGTCGGTGCCGGTACCGGAGTCGGTGCCGGTACCGATTGAATTGTCTGAAGCGGTTTCAGGGGCATTGAGGCTGTGAGAAGAGCCGCCAGACTGCGTTCAATAGCCAAAATCTCTGGTCTATCGACGCTGCTGATGCTTGGGTATCGGTGCCGAAAGAAGCATCCGGAACCTCAGAGCATGGCACCAGCAGTTCTGTCAAGGTTGAGGCCTCGAGAACATCCTGGAGCCCCATTAGTGCTTTCGAAGCCGAAGCCTCCCGCCAGGGCAATTTTGCCGGTGAAAGTCCCTCAAGGGCAACGCCAGAGGCATCTCGATGCTTAGAAGGAGATCTACCCTTTGAGGACCTACCAGATTTATGTTTAGTTACCTGAGATACATGGGAGGAAGATGAAGCCCTTGAAGACGTCGATGCCACGGAGGCTGCATCGGCGGGAAAAAGGGTGCTAAGTTTAGCAGCTCGGTTTTGCCGGCCCCTTTTTGACATCATCCCACAGGCAACACACTCTGAAATAAAGTGGTCAGGACCTAAACATTTGAGGCACCACTCATGGGTGTTGGTGACGGAGATGGTACCGCCACACTTAGAACACTTTTTAAAACCCAAATTGGGTTTTTCCATTTTGAGGGGAAAAAATTGGGCCTAGTGCCCAAAATGGCGCGTGGCACCCAAAAAGAAAATTACCGGAGAAAGGCTCCAGAAACAACGTTGTTTTTGGGGGGGGGGGGGGTTTAGAAAAAAGAAAAGAAGAACCGGCGGTACCGGTATAGCGTCGAGGGAAGGTAGACGCGACCACAAAAAAGAAGAATAAGAAGGGAAATTTTCTGCGGTGACAGGATGTGCGACCTGTCGGCTTCGCGGAAAACGAAGAACTGGAGAGGGACAGTTTGGAAAGATGGGAAGGCAGCACGCAGGGGCTGTGGGATGCTCCCAAAAGCTTTCCTATTGGACGCTGGGGAGCGTTCCCGCGCAGGCTCTGTCGGTACCGACGATACCCATATGTGAAGACTACATTCCTGCTTGTTCCTGGAGATAGCAGTTTACATTATGTAATCACTATAAACAGGTACTGGATACATTCCCTTGTCCCCAAAGGGTTCACAATCTATGTGTACCTGAGGCAACAGAGGGTTAAATATGTTGCCCAAGGCCACAAGGAGTGCCTATATGACTAGAAACCCCATATAATTCTTGGTATTGTAAAAGGACTGACAAATAAAATGGGGAGTGTCATGATACCTCTGTATCAATTCATGGTGCCTTTGCACCTTCAGCATTGTGTTCAGTTCTGGTCACCCCCATCTCAAAAAAGATATAGTGGAAATAGAAAGGGCAAATTATAAAGGGTATGGAACAGCTCCCTTATGAAGGTTTAAAGATGTTAGGGTTCTTCAGCTTAGTGAAGAGACAACTGAGAGGAGAAATTATATGACAAAGGTCTATACAAGCAAGGTGGAATGGGTAAATAAAGAACAGTTTACCTTTTCAAATAGGGTCACTCCATGAAAATAATAGGTAGAACATTTAAAACAAATTGGTAAAAGTATTTTTTCACTCAATACACAATTCAGCTGTGGAATTTGCTACCAAGACATGTGGTGAAAGCATTTAGGATAGCTGGCTTTAAATAGGTTTTAGAGTCCATAAACCATTATTAGCTAGGTAGATCTTCTAGTACATCTCTGCTTGTCCCCTGGTTATGAGCAAAAAGGACTGGATCTGTTTGTTGGGTTCCTGCTGAGTACATGTGACCCAGATCGGTTACTTTGGAGAGAGGATACTGGCTCGATGGACCTTTGGGCATATCTTATGTTTGTATTTTACTGTAATCTGACTAACAGACAGGAAGGACCCGATACTGAGTGGAGGTGGCAGCTGTCGATGCTGAACCTAAGATATGGATATTCAATGCTGGCGCCATATCAGGCCACCAGCATCGAGTATCTGGGTCAGCCACATAGCTTTGAAGCTAACGGCGATATTCAGCCGCTAACCAGTTAGCTTCGGCACTGAAAGCACAGTTACTTACCTGTAACAGGTGATCTCTAGGAACAGCAGGAATAAGTCTTCACATATGGGTACGTCGGTACCGACGGAGCCTGCACGGGAACGCTCCCCAGCGTCCAAAAAGAAAGCCTTTGGGAGCATCCCACACGCATGCGCGCTGCCTTCCCGCCTAAACACTTCTCTCTCATCAGTTGGGTTTGTAGCTGAGACCGAAGGAGGGAAGTAGACAAATCAGAAAGAGAGAGAGAGAAAAAGAGAGCAACTCCTAGGAGAGGTGGGTGGGTTGTGAAGAGTTATTCCTGCTGTTCCCAGAGATCACCTGTTACAGGTAAGTAACTGTGCTATCTCCAGGAACAAGCAGGAATGAGTCTTCACATATGGGGACTCCCAAGCTAAGATGCCTGGAGGAGGCCCCAGCATGTTGCAAATCCGATGGATGGGCAATGCTTATCTATTAGAACCCCAGGCATCTAAGGGATGGAGGGTAGGAGTTGAATTAGAAAAGAAAAAAGGGGTGCTGTGGAACAGCTTGACTAAACAAGATATCCAGAGGGTGGCTCTTGTGTAGATCATAACTGTTAGAAAAAATTGAATCCCAATTTTCTAATGTGGATCTTACTCAAAATATTGCAAAAGCATTTGTTGAGGCTAATATGGGTCTGTAATTGAGAGCCAGTATATTATCCTCAAAGAAATTCCCTCACTGTAAAGTGGAGAAAAAATAAATTTTGCAATACAGGAAGAGATAAGAATTCTTGAAGGCTAGAACTAGCCCCAGAATAAGAAGTGGAGAAGTTTAATGGGGTTGGACTTTAGAAAACTAGGTAAAGCTTCTGTAAAGTCCAAGTTTGAACTCTTTGTCCTTGGAGCAGAATAAGGCCCTAGGCAAGAGTGGAGAGAAATCTGACTGGTTTGGATGAAAAGGTAGAAATACCCCTTACAGAAAAAAAAGGGGTAGGTCTTTAAGACCCCTTTTATCCAAAAGAAAAACAGTTATTTGTATTAGGCGTTGGGCCTCCAACTTCTTGAAGATCAGTAAAAATCTATCATAAGTGATGTCACTTATGATAATGACTTTACATGAAGAGCTTCAGATGTGACATAACCAAAAAGGTTACGGTAAGAAGGTATTTCCCAATTTACCAGAGAAATTGGTTGTCCATTAAGTTTTATGATATGCTGGGACAGCATTAATATGGACAGTAAACAAATCTTTCAAGTCAGATATTGTATAGGGATTGACTCAATAACAAGAAGGATTAAGACCTACTTGAGAATATTGATGGAGAATCTCTGCTTGGTTAAAAATGGAAGAACTATAGGGAAAGTTTCATCGAAACTGGTATTATGTTCTTCACTTACAAGGAGAGGACTAGATTTCTTTAAAAGATCTAGGTCCTGAATAACCAGATCTGGAGACCTACGTGAAGGAGTGCAGAGGAGATCCTTAGTCTTAAGACAGCAAGTCTGGATCCTTCTATAACTTCAGGTAGTAGCTGGAGAAAAAGACACAATATAAGGAGATACCATGTTTGCCCCTCCATGAGTGCAATATGAGTATCATGCATCTTTTTTATTCATTATAAGCTACAATGAAGTATAGGGAATTAGAAGGAAAGTAGTAATTAAGGACCGACTGCAGTGAAAAGAATGCATCCCTGTTGTAGGAGTTCCAGTGAAATGTGGAAAAACCCAGGGAATTGTGTAATTTTTTTATGCCTTTGCGTGGTCTAAGCCCTGGTTAGTTTTCCTTAAAAGAAAATTTTTAAGGAAGATGGTAAGAGTAGGAAAAAACCAGTCATGTAGGAGCATGACTGGGCAGAGTCTACCAGCTGAAGCCCTTTTAACCATCTGGAAGCTACCTGCTAGGAGTAGCTCTTAGGCTCTCGGGCAAGGCCCATAGTTGCAGAGCTTCCTTATATAATGGCAGAGAGCATGTTGTAGGTTGGTTAGATCTGGCTGTTTAATTGCCAGTGTGCAACCTAATCTATTCTGTTGGAGCCAAAAAGAAATGAAGATGGCTAAGAATAGTAGACAGGCCTGATGCCTGCAACAATAAAGTGTAACCTCTCTTGGAGTTATCTGTTATTAAAGCAGCAGAAAAAGTAGGTCCTATAGGTTGGAGAGGACCGACAGGCATAATTTGGAGTGGTAATACTCAATTTCTGTCTGATAAGCTGCCTTAAAGAAGTATCTGAGATACATAGAGAAGAAAATGAACCACAAAGGGGAAAAAAACTCTGTATGGAAACTACGCACTGGAGTAGGTATTGAAGAAAAATCCTATGGGCTTAGAGAATAAGCCCTCCAGTTGATTAGTAGTACTCTTAGAGACTGAAAGTCTGGACTAAGAGGGATAGAAAGTAATACAGAGTTGAGAGGACTTACAATTTGGTAAGTTTTTGAAGAGGTAGGATCCCCTTGCGGTTAAAGTATAAGATATCCTCGTACAGAAAAACTGTCAAGGTGAAGGGTATAGCTCACCTTGTTGTTAGTTGTTAGTTCTCCCTTTCATTTAAAAGGAGAAACCTGTTATCTCTAGGGTATGATGGTCCTCAATAGCTCTTGGAGCTAAAAAGATGGATTTCCCTTGTAGTAAGAGATTCATGCCCAGAGTCGAGGATTGAGTCAATGTATGACTGGTATCTCAGCATGGATGAGATGAACCTTAGATGCTTCTGTTAAAAAGAAGTAGGCTCAGCGGTTCTAAACCTCACACAGAAAAACAGAGAATAGAAATATCAGAAACCCTGCGACTGCTGGGCTTGCTGAAGCTGTTGAGGTCTTGATTTTCTTAGCCTGGCTTGATGTTGCCTGTCTTTGGAAACATCTGCATGATGGGTAGGAGATGGATACAACTTTTTTCCCCTAGGGAGATAAAGCTTTTTAGGAGAGTTTTTATTGGCTGGGATAGAGGAAAGTTTTGACAATCCTCTGACAGTAAGAGCATCAGTGTTTAACTGAGTAGCTTGAAATAAAGCATCCTTGTTAAAGAGATTTTCACCAGTACAAGGAGTATTTCCCAGCCTTTCTTGTACCCAAGTCTGAAGCTTGGAGCCAGACCAGGCGCCGTGCTCCTATGGCTATAGCAGAAGTTCTGCTAATAGACTCAAAACAGTCTAGGGAAGCACGATTAAGGAAACTAGAGATATTTTGAGCATGATTGACTAGTAAGAAATAGTCTGCTCTCTTATGCTCTTGAAGGAAAAGGTTCAAAAGCTTTAAGCTCTTTGTGACCTCTTCAAGAGACAATCCCATATAGAAAATATATGAGATAATTCTTGCTGAAAGCATGGATGCCTGGAAGCATCAACGTCCAAAGGCATCTAAAGTCCTAGACTCATGACCTGGTGGATAAGAGGAGTGCTTCTTTGCACTCTTAAGACGCCTCATTGCTGATTCTACAACAATAGAATGATGAGGAAGTTGAGTCTTTTGAAAATGTGGAGAAGGTGGCACTTTGTACCTAGTTTCAAGTGTCTGAGAATGTGGTGATACCGTTAAAGGAGTTTCCCACATCTTTAAAAGTAGATCTTGTAAGATCTGATGCAAAGGAAGCATGATTAGCTCCTTTGGCAACCGGGGGATTGCAGGGTCTCTGAATCCCCTGGTAAGGATTCTTCACCAGGTATAGAAATGGCAAGTAACCTCGCCATATCAAGCAGAAAAGCTTGAAAAGAAATCTCCCCTGAGGAGGGCCCTCTAAAATGAGGGGTAAAGGCTAGACTTGTTGAAGGTTCAGCCTTGGTACCGATGGGCTCATCCCAGTCATCGGTATCGGAAGACTTGAAAGGATGAAGCATCGGATTTTCCCTAAATCGATGTCTTCGGTACCACCCGAAGTCAGTACCGAGACGAGTCGGTACCGAATCATCCATGCTAGGGATCGATTCCAAGCTTGGCATCGAAGGAATCGAGTCTGTCCAAGCAAGCATGGCCGGTGCCGACACCGATGCCGATGTCGATACCGGTACCGAAGGCGATACCGATACTGGAGGAACAGTCTGCAGCCACTCTAATGGTACCAAAGTAACCGAGAGCGCTAGACTACGTTCATCGGTGAGGAGTGTTTCATCCATCACCGTAGCCAATGCCGGGGTGTCGGTACCACTCGAAGTGGCCACAACCACCGAGCATGGCCCAGGTATGTTCACCGAGGTGAGAACCCCGGGAACGACCTGAAGCTCCGTTAATGCTTTGGAGCCCGAAGACTCCCGCCGGGGCTTTATTGCCAAAATGTCCTCAAGACTTCAGGTTTCGCCTGAAGAAGAGCTGCAGAGCTGAGCGGCTTGAAACACTGATTGGTGTAGCGTTTTGAATCATACGACTCCTTCACTGGTTTAGAAGATCTGATATATTGGGTTGAGACAGTTTCGGATATTCTGAATGAATTTCTGTCATAGTTCCTGCCTTGGACATTTGTTACTGCGATCATGGCGTCACCATCTTGAAGGATTTCAGATGAGTATTCCTCTATCATTGTTCAAGACTATGGAACAATTACAATAGAACATTTTGAAACGTCTTTATAAAGCACAGTTTAGTTCTCGCAGTGCAGGAGCAACGGCTTGTTTGTGCTGTGCACCTGATTTAATGACCTGTGGTGGGTCATTTTAAATACTTTTTGAATAAAATCGAGGGCTCACTTCGAGAGTAGTGAACTTTCTACTCATCGGTGAGTAATCCGACAAAAATAGATAGTTTTTTGGTAGCACCATACAGCACTATACAGTGAGTTTTGGATATCAAGTAGTTTAAAAGGAAAATGTCCTCAAGGGCAAAGCCGGAGCAATCTCGATACTGGAAAGGAGATCTACCACTCGAGGACTGGCTAGTCTTTACAGACTTTTGTTTGGTTACCTGATTCTGTGGAGATATTCTAGCTGGTGACATCGAGTGTGATGTGAACTGGGTATCGAGCTGTGCTCGATTCTGAAGATTTCTTCTGTTTGAACTCCAGCAGGAAAGACACTCCAGTGAGCAATGGTCAGGACCCAAACATTTTAGACACCAAGTATGGGTGTCTAAAAGAATATTTGTACCGCCACACTTAGAGCATTTCTTAAGGGTAGTGGCTAGCTTTTCCATAGCGGAAAAATGGAGGCCTAGTGGCCTAGAAACTGTCAGACACTAACAGTAAAAAATGTCTGTCGAAAAGAAGAAATTATTTAGAAAAAAAACAAAAGAAAAGCACCGGCAGTACCAGTGGCGTTGAGGGAAGGCAGATGCGACCACAAAAAAGTAAGAATAAAAAGAATTTTCTGTGGTGACAGGAATATGTCCTGCCGACTCCGCGGAAAACGGAAAACTGATGAGAGGGAAGTGTTTAGGCGGGAAGGCAGCGCACATGCGTGTGGGATGCTCCCAAAGGCTTCCTTTTTGGACGCTGGGGAGCGTTCCCGCGCAGGCTCTGTCGGTACTGACGTACCCATATGTGAAGACTCATTCCTGCTTGTTCCTGGAGATAGTTAGGTCAGCCTTTACTGTGCTTAGCTTTCACTGCCAAGGGATAACCGGGCAGCAGCTGAATATTGTCACTGTCCGGGTATCCCCGGGTGCTGTCCCTGGAACACCCTGATGATAGCTGGCTCGCATCAGGGCACTTAGCGGTGGCACCCACAAATATTCTGCAGGGCTGACTCCGTTAGTGCCGCTGAATAGCCCAGTCAGCACAATTAATGTGGTTAGCAGGTGCTAACCATGCAAATTATTTTGAATATCGGTCCCGAAGATTTTATTAGCTTTGAGATTTAAAGTCTTGCTATTTTTCTCTATGGATGACATCCATTTTTATGGTACTTTTCAAAGCCATTAAGGAGTGGAGGAGTAGCCTAATAGTTAGGGCACTGGCTTAGTAACCAAGAGACCAGCATTCTTTTCCCATTAACACCCCTTGTGACCATGGGCAAGTCACTAAACCCTCCATTGCCTCGGAAGAAAGGCCTGGCAATCTACTTCCAGTCACGCTGCCAAGAAAACCCAGGAACTGCTGGACCACCAGGAGCCAGCACTGACTTGAAGGCACACATTGCACTGCATCAGAGTGAAACAGTGATTTACCCACATTAATGTAATGATGAGTTCCCTCACTGCAACTAAAGGCATGCACATTCTTGGGACATTTAGGAGAGGTGTTCCCAGGGACATGTTTGGTGTAGTATTCACGTAATTTATATTTTAAATTCTGCATATATTATTTTTCCAAAGAAAATCTACCCTCACCTAAAGCAAATAGAAATGAGCAGCGCACATCTTAGACTTCAAAACACAAAGTCTCATGCTGGACATTAGTGACTACTTTCCCTTTAAAACTTAATGCAAAGTCTACATGCAAAAAGTATCCACAGATTTTCTTTCAATGCAGGCAGTCTGAAAATGACCCCTTTACCTGTTTGTGTATGCACTTAAATGTCTATGTCTGTTTCGTGACTTTCTGTGTCTCATCTATATGGTTGTGTGTGCGCATACCTGGGAGTGGATGTGAATGTATGAGTGTGTGCATATATGTCTGTAGGTAGAAGGGAGACAATTTTAAAATAGTTTACAGGAGTGCACGCACACACTCACACTCACACACACACTGTACAGGTTTGCATTTGATTTATGAGAATTTGCTCATTGAGAACGGCAGAAATTCTTATGGACCTGGACCAGACTTCCAGTGAAAGTTCTCAGAGGTGTAAGCAGCAGCTCCTCTTGCTGGGACCAAGCAGTACGAAGTTCTGTTGACCCTACCATCTATTCCTTAATCTTCAATCACAACTGCCCAGAGTTTTCCCACTATTTATGTCTTCTTCCCTTAGCCCAGATCTCACAGTGACAGTTCTCAGCCAGGAATCACAAACATGGCATCTTCTGGAACCCAATGTGGATTCAATCCATCTACAGTAGGGGTCTCAAACACGCGGCCCGCGAGACAACTTTGTGCGGCCCGCAACGGAGGAAAACAAAAACCCCCCAAAACCCTGGCTTCTGCCGTTGCCGCCGTGGCAGCGGCAGAATCACTTGTCAAATTTTAAAAAAACCTGGCTTCTGCTGCTCAAGCAGCAAAATCAGCTGTCCTGCGGCCCCTTCCGCTGTGCCCGGAGATCCGAGTCTGCTCTATCAGCGGCGTGCTTTTCAAGCCGCGAAGAGAGTATTCCCCTCTCGCGCGGTTTCAAGCCGCGCGAGAGGGGAATACTCTCCTCGCGGCTTGAAAAGCACGCCGCTGATAGAGCAGACTCGGATCTCCGGGCACAGGGGAAGGGGCCGCAGGACAGCTGATTTTGCTGCTTGAGCAGCAGAAGCCAAGTTTTTTTTTAATTTACCGGGGGGGGGGGGGGGTGTAGGACTGGAAATGGGCTATTGGCAGGGGGGGGGTGTAGGACTGGAAATGGGCTATTGGGGGGGGGGGTGTAGGACTGGAAATGGGCTATTGGCAGGGGGGGGTGTAGGACTGGAAATGGGCTATTGGCAGGGGGGGGGTGTAGGACTGGAAATGGGCTATTGGCAGGGGGGGTGTAGGACTGGAAATGGGCTATTGGCAGGGGGCGGGTGTGTAGGACTGGAAATGGGCTATTGGCAGGGGGGGTATGACTGGAAATGGGCAAGTGGCAGGGGGGGGTGTAGGACTGGAAATGGGCTATTGGCAGGGGGGTATGACTGGAAATGGGCTATTGGCGGGGGGGGGGTATGACTGGAAATGGGCTATTGGCAGGGGGGGGGTGTAGGACTGGAACTGGGCTATTGGCAGGGGGGGGATATGACTGGAAATGGGCTATTGGCGGGGGGGGGTATGACTGGAAATGGGCTATTGGCGGGGGGGGGTATGAATGGAGCTGGGCTAATGGCAGGGGGGTTATGACTGGTAATGGGCTATGGTGGGGGCTAGGACTGGCAATGGGCAGGTGGGGGTTAGGAAGGACTGGAGGTGGGCTGATGGGGGGAGTTAGGACTGGTAATGAGCTATGGAAGGGCTGACTGAAATGGGGTAATGGGGGTTAGGGCTGGAAGTGGGCTATTGGCAGGGGGGTTATGACTGGTAATGGGCTATGGGGGGGGTAAGACTGAAACGGGGGTGATGGGGTAAAACTGGAAGTGCGCTATGGGGAGTTTAGGACTGGTAATGGGCTATGGGGGGTCTAGGACTGGTAATGGGCTGGGGGGGGGGTTGCTAGGACTGGAAATGGGCTGAGTGGAAGGGGGGCTTGAACTGCAAATGGCTGATGGGGAGGGGGGCTTGGAATGGAAATGGGCTGTGAGGGGAGGGAGCTAGGATTGGAAATGGGCTGATGGGGGGCTAGGATTGGAAATGGGCTGATGGTGAGGCTAGGATAGGACTGGAAATGGACTAATGGGGGGACTAGAAGGGAGCGGATGCTGGGTGGGGCTGGAACTAGAAGGGAGCTGATGTTGGGGGAGGATTAGAATGGGATGGAGCTGGGAAAGTGAAATGGAGAGGGGAAAAATATTTTGTCTGGGAGAGAAGACAAATCTACAATTGGCCAGGTATTGGGAGAGTAAGTGGGGATTGAGGATGGAGGGGTAAAATTTGAGTGGATGAAATAGGAATGAGGAAAGAGAAAAAGGAGAAAGATTAGTATGTTAAAGCAGATGTAGAGAGAGAATGGAAAAAAAACTAGGAGAGAAGAAAGGGCAAATGGACAGCAGACGATGGAGAGTTAGCAGAAGACATGAAGAAACCAGAAGAAAGTGGCTGGAACAATTGCAACTGAAAAAAATGCACAAAAGGTAGAAAAATATCTCTTTATTTTGAATTTATTAACTGGAATATGTCAGCTCTGGGAAATGTGCATCATTAATGTTTGCGCTTTGTTTAGTACAAGAGGAAATTAATTTATAGTTTTATTTCTACAGTGTTGTTGTACATTCCAAGTTTGGCTTTTGGGGTTCCCAGTTTAATTATTGTCTTCTTGTTTCTAAATCTTTTAGTCTTTCTTTATCCATACTCATTAAAGAGGCATGTTTACTAAAAGTTAGTGTATGGTAACATTATGCAAATATTTATGCAAATGAGGCCCCGCGTCTTATGCGGCCCCCGGGTTACTTTACAAGTCCTCATTTGGCCCTCAAAGCAATTTGAGTTTGAGACCCCTGATCTACAGGATGTCCCCATTGAACAGCGACTGAAACTTTCACTCCCCTGGGACTGTAAAAGCTGCCTTTGCAGCATCTCATGCTCCTGTCCGCCCAGCAATCAAACCCAGGTCTTCTGTATGATGGGCATGACCCAGTACAAGTGCTGCACACTATCCAACAGTTTTTAACAGGTTAGCACCAAGATCCCGAATGGGAAAGTGACATTGGCCCATTTTCTTGGGAAGCTGTAGCTAGCGTTTGAAAAGAGGAGGAAATTGTTATTTTATTAAAGCCAGCCTCCTACATATTCACAAGTGTAATCACATTTGAAATGTGTAAAGATTGTTCCCAGGGGGTAATGTAGTTGCATGGTTGTGGGAGTGCTCTAGCCTGGAGTTAGTGTGTCCTTCACAGGAGGAAATATATTTGGGTCTGGGGGCTACTGGGGGTAAATAAAAGGAGCATGTGTGTTTAGATGAATAAGATTTCTGTAGGCAGGCATGGAGCTTGGAGCATGTACAGTGACTTCTCCTTTGCACAAAACCCATCTTTCCTTAAGCAGTGGCAAAGTGGTTCTTGAGGGTTAGGGGCTTTCAAATACATGTTGAATATATTTTCTTATAGCAGATGAAATTTAGGAAAATCCAAATATTTCAAAATATTTGCCCTCCAGATTTCAAAAGAGATTCTGGATGAAACAGAGTCCACTTAACGTAAGACCCCCCCATGAGCACCGAAAAGAAAAGCAAAATCAGCCATGGACGTGAAAGCGCCATTGCATAGTATCTGAATTTACAAATTTTAAACATATGTTATTCTTAAATTGATATATTTTTAGAGAGGTTTACGGCTTACCCTGACTCATTATTTCACCGGGTTTCCCCATATTGATTTTTGGTGGTAGCTGTATAGAATTCTGGACTGGAGTAATCAACAGATCTGTTAATTTCTCCTTTCTTCCTCCCCCTCCTTGGCTTCTTGCTTCTTGCTTCTCTGTCTTTTCTCTTTGTACTTTTAAATTGTATACTCTTGTTTTTTGTTTTCATTTTATTTTTCTTAATCTTTAATTGATTGTTATTAACTTTGTAAACTGCTTAGGCAGATCTGATAGATGGTTTATCAAATAAACTGAAACCTTGAACCTTGAAACCTGATCAGCTGCCACTATTAATTCCTAAGTATTAATAATAATTAATCCTAAAGGTTTTGAAGTTGTGCATATTTTTTCAAAGAATAAAGTTATTGCATCTGTCAAAACTGCACAAAAAGACCTCCTCACTTGTGCCAGCTAGTGGAAATAGGACAGCAAGCGTTTACCCTTGAGTTTCTTTGAGTCCTGAGACTCACATCTGCATAGCAAGCTGTTTCCTCTGGTTATCCAGATCCTTGCTTGTTTGCCTTCAGAGAGAATCAGCTCAAGTATTGCTGCAAGTGCAGTGTGTGAGCTATGAGCTGTGGACGGGACCTTCTTGGTCTTTAGGCTCAGATTGAGAGCCTGTACAGTGTTTGGGGCAGTGGGATACGTGCCCTGTCACCAACCCAACTGGGGTAACAATCATTGCCTATGCAAGAGTTTTGTTTAATTTATTAAAACTTGATATACCAATGAGCTTATTAAATCTGCTGACATTAATAAAAAGAAACCCTGAGGTTATTCTGACATTCAGAGGGGCCAATTTTAGGATTCCCGTTAAAAGAAAATACCAGCCAGATATTGAATGGGTCAGTAAGACAGAGTCGGGGGGTCCCTGCTGTACCCTGGTCAGATGCTAAGTTAAAGGGAGAAAATGCGGGCTTGCTCTGTACCTGTGGTGGTAGTCTCTCTTCAGAAGGCAGTAGTCTGCATAGTTGAGGTCGTTCATGCTCAGGTGCAGCTCCTGTAGGGTCCCCAGCTCTGACCCTGCCATGGGCTCCTTAGCAATGCTTCCCATTGTTCCTGTGAAGAGATTCGCCCCTGTTTTCACTCTCTTCTTTGCCCTCCTGCCTTGTTATAAAACAAAACAAAACAGGAAGAACTCCATGCAAGTCTTTAAAATCAAGAGCCTGTGAAATTCCCCATGGAAGGGGGCTTCTTCTCCCCTAAATATATGTAAGACACAAGAATGAAGTCCTGCTTTACTACCAGATTACGCTATCAGCAGGGAGCAGCTGATGTACCCACCTCCTCTCCTGTTTCACTCCAGCCCCTGGGCCTCCTGCCTGAAAGAAGTCATATACACCTCTCTCTCTCACACACTCTCTCTCTCTCACACTCTCTCTCTCTCTCTCTCCTGTATTTCCATCCTCCGAGTCCTCCCCCTTTTCTTTCTTTGTTAATATGATTTTCTCTTAGGCTGTTTCCTTCCTTGAAATCTGCCACTGGCTCACCGCCTATTCCCCAGCATGAGAAAAGAGTAAACCGCTGTCAGAGCAGTTTAGCAGTCCAGCAACTAGAACAGCAGTTCAGTGCATGCTTAAATCACTGAAGCCCCAGGAAAGGAGGATATATATTTAAAAAATAAATATTTATTTTAAAAATGTCAATATCTATGTAAATAAAGGCAATGGGTGAGGGACCTGCTTTTAAACTGAGACTCTCTGATCTATCTCTGTGGCAGCTGGTGAGATATTCAACTGGAAAGACAAATAATATGCTTGGAATAGGCTGAGGGGATAATTACTGAGGTGGGTTGGGGGGAGGGGGTGTTCTGCCCTGCAATCACTGCTTCTGATAAACCAATCAGGGCTGGTGCTTCCATTAGGCTTTATTAAACAAAAATACAGAGATCAACTGACCCCTATATTAGTGAACGCTTTTCAGTGCACTGTTAGAAGGTATTGTTTACACCATCAAAAAGTAGACAGACTAGGGGACATACAATGAAGCTACAGTGTAACCCATTAAAGACTAATTAGAGAAAATATTTGTTTCACTCAATATGTAATCAAACTCTGGAATTCGTTACCAGAGGGTGTAGTAAAAGTTGTTAGTGTAGCTGGGTTTAAAAAAGGTTCCTGGAAGGAAAGGTCCATAAACCATTATTAAAGAGGCCCTGGGAAATCCACTGCTTATCCTCGAGACAAGCATTGTGGAACCTGTGTGCCTTTTTGGGAACCTGCCAAGTACTTGTGACCTGGATTGGCCATCGTTGGAAATAGGATACTGGGCTTGATGGACCTTGGTCTGACCCAGTATGAATTTTTTATGTTCTTATGAGCATTATTGCTAGGGTAGCCAACTGGCTCCAGATTTTAGGGACACCCTGATCCAGTCCTGGCTTTACCTTACTAGCTGCATAGACTTGCTATCTGGATTTTCTTAGAGAAATCATCAAAGTAAAAGCAGGATTGGATCAGGGTGTCCCTAAAATCTGGAGGCAGTTGGTCATCCAGATTTTACCCGCTGTCAATGAGATTGGCGGGTATTAGAGTAATTCTAAAATCTGGAAAGGATAAATCAGATTGTGCCTTGTATAGACCAATCTTGTTTAATCTGGATATTAAAGTATTAGCAAAGGTGCAAGCAGAGAGGTTGTCTGTAATTAGGCCATCAATAGCGAAGGCACACAGACAGGCTTTATAAAAGTATGACAGGCCTCAAATAATATTAAAAGAATGCTTAACTGACTCTAGGTGGCACAGGGGGAGCAAATCCCAGCCATGACTCTTGCTATAGACACAGAGAAAGCCTTCGCTAGGGTCCATTGGGCTTTTATGATAAGTACTAGAGACAATGAGATTTGGAGAGAATTTATTAAAGGGGATAGGGATAATTGATTTTCTGAGCCAGAAGCATGTGACAAAATTAATGGAGGATACTGGGTGACACTTCAGCTTCGGAGGGGGACAAGACAAGGATGTCTTCTGTACCCTCTCCTGTTTCTATTTAACACTCTTACCATGAGCAGAGGGGATAAGGAAACACCCTGAAATGCTTGGGATAAGGCCAAGAGCTGAGGACCACAAGAGATCTCTGCTACAATATTTTACTGATAACATACAGGACAGACAGACACAAAAGTAGTAGAGGCGTTGGAGCGGTATGGCAGGGTGGCCAGGTTCAAAATGAACACATGGAAAATGGAGGCCTTGAATATTTCATTCCCGCAGGACCCATTTATTTATTTAAAAGTATTTATATTCCACATTACGGTAACCTAGGTGGATTACAAAGTAACACACATAGTAGATTAAACAAATCAAATCAAATGGTATGTTATGATCCCACTTCCCATTTAATTGGGCCCTAGAATGTATTAAATAAAATTATGGGGGATGTATGGATAATTTATGATTTGAATTACCCACCCATAATGAAAGCAATATTGGAAGATTTAAATAAATGTCATTATCTTCCTCTGTCATGGCTAGGCAAGATAGCTCATTGGAAAATGTCATTACTGCAACTGATATATCTGTTCTAGGCTTTAACAACAGAGGTGCTGAAGGGGGAATTGCAAAATTTGCAGAGAAAGGCTTTCCAATTTATTTGGAAGAAACAACCACCCGGGTTTCCAGGAAAGTTTTGGATGGTGATTAAGACTAAGAGAGGTTGGGAGTATCAATTTTATTTGTATTATTTGTCTGCAAAGTTGAGAAACATCTGAGCTTGGTGAGGAGATGAGGAGGAGAAGAGATGCAGTCAGAGCAGTATAGTGTCCCTCACATTCCAACAGAGTTCCTTCCCTGGATGGATAAGGGAGCTAGGAAACTGCAAACAGTAAAGAACCCCAATAAACAATAAATTACATAAAACAAACGTAAAACCATTAAAACATAAACATTGTACACACACAACCTGTCCAGCAAAAGATGTTGACTACACATTTTGCCTTGCTCTTGAGTTAATTGCTTTACCTCTCGCCCTCCTCTCAATGCTTTTGCTTAAACTATGGGGAACAGATCTGTCTTCTTCAGTTTTTGGCACCTGCTATCATCTGTTTCCATTCTAATCTCCCTAGGGAAGTTACTCCACCATGTGGGTTCTCTAAGTGAGAACATTCCTCTTTGTAGCTTAGAACTTGTCACCTCTTTCTATATAGGTGTCTGGAGCAGGAGATCTGAACCTGATCTCAAAGCCCTGGTGGGATAAACAATTCTAGCCTCACCACCAAATGCTTGGCCATCATTGGGCGGTCTGAGGGGGCAGAAGCAAACAGCCCCACAATGCCGAAGCCTTGCAGTGCTGAAGCAGTGGTGGCAATAGGCACCGGAGGGGGGTGCAAAGGATGAGGTTTGCTTAGGGCGCCTCATCTTCTTATGCTGACCCTGAAGGAGGCTGCCAAACAGGTAGGTGAGAGTTGGGAACACATACCTACTTGATCTTCCACATTCCATCTCTCCAACAGGATCACTTACAAATTTCTTATCTTCTGTCAGCCCACCTGTATCCCATCCACTAGCAACCCCCCAAATCCAAGCCTCCTTTGCCTTCCTTCAAAATCTCAATTTTAGCAGAAGTTATCTTAATCCCACAGTCCTTAAAAAACATGTACTACTGCATACAGACACTACTGAATCCTACAAAATATCTTGTAATCTTCCCTTTCCAAGGGAACAATGCATTTCACATCACTGGTGTAACAATGTCCCTCCAAACCAAAACCCCTAATCAGCTGCATCAGGGGTTGCAAGTCTAGAATGCATTCGCAGACGGGTGGTATATAAATGCCTTAATAGAATAGAATAGAATAAATACTGAAAAACAGGCAGGGAAAGCATGCAGAGCATGGCTCATGGAATTCTTTCCAACCCCTCAGTGTGTGTATGCACACACGCACACCCATCTGTTTGTATCTGCATTGCCTGTGTGTGTGCATGTATGTGTGTGTCTTGTGAATGTGGTGTCTATATGAGTGTGTGTGTATGTGCGTGTATATCTCTGTTCTGTATGCTAATCTGTTATTTTGATGTGTATGTCTCTATTTTGTTTGTGTGTGCATGTATAAAAATCTTTGTGGGTCAGTATGTCTGTGAGTGTTTGCATGAACATTCATATGTCTGTATATCATTGCATATGTGCTTGTATGTGTGTCTGTGCATTCTTGTAGTGTGTGTAAATGTTAGCATGTATGTGTGTGTGTGTGTGTGTATATGTTCTCTGTGTGACTGTAATCGGGAAAGGAGATAAGAGGGAAGGGCAGTTTGACGGCTAAAATTGCATAATTGCTGTTACTGTGAATCAGTGTTAGTATGCTGCAGCTGTTGGAACTGTTTTTCATAGGGAAGTGCATTGAGGCATTGCTTTTGTGGATGGGAATGGGGAGAACTTTATTTATTTGGTTTTCCATCTTCCACCACAATAAAAAAAACAACTTTTACAGCATAAGAACACCCCCCAGTCACCTCTTCCCTTTCTGTAACTAGAGGAGCATTCCAGTGCTCCACCCTCACAGCCTTCCCACTGGCAAGATCCTACCCATAGTCTCTGCTGCTACGTACTTACATTGAAAGCAAGCCGAGCAGGATCACTCAGGGAAAGAATTAGAGCAGCACCGTACCTTGCCCTATGTGAGCAGTGCAGCTGCACAGGGCACAAAAAATAGGGGTGCATTTGGGGTTGCAGGCCTTGGCCCTCCCCCCACGCTGCCTGCCCTTGCCCCCCAATGCTTTTCATGTTCACTTGGCAGCAGCGGCAGCAGTGGGACCTCCAACTGAAAAAAAAAAACCACGTGGGTCTTTCCGACTCTGCGCTTGCATACTGGCCTGATCCCTCCCTCCTCTGGCATATGCTTGCAGAGGAGAGAGGGACCAGACCAGCTATTGAAATGCAGATCTTTGCAACTCTGTGTTTGAATGGCTGGTCTGGTTCCTCCCTCCTCTGATGCGAGCATACATCAGAGGAGAAAAAGATCAGGCCAGCATGCAAGCGCGGAGTCAGAAAGACCCGTGTGGTTTTTTTTTTTCAATTGGCGGTCCCACTGTCGGGGCCGGCCCATCCATTGAGCGAGAATGTTGTTTGCACAGGGCCCCGTGCTTCAGGGGGCCCTGTGCGAAATCCATTACCGCACAATGGACGGCTGCAGAGGGAGCCGGGGAAGCCCGTGAGAGGCCCTGGCTCCATCTGCACAGCCGCCAGCATGAAGAGCCTTTTCCTTCATGCTGGCGGCTGTTTAAGTGAAGCCACGAATGCTGGGAGAGGTTAAAGAGCATATGGGGGGCTAGGACTGGAAATGGGCTGATGCGGAGGCTTGGGAGAATGGGACTAGAAGGGGGAGGGTGCTGGGTGGGTCTAGAACTATAAGGGAGCTGATTTTGGGGGAGGACTAGAAAGGGATGGGGAATGAGAATGGAGAGGGGAAAAGATATTTTGTGTGGGAGGGAAGAAAAGTCTACGATGGGCTGGGTATTGGGAGAGTAAGTGGGGATTGAGAATGGAAAGGTGAAATTTGAGTGGATGATAAAGGAATAAGGAAAGTAATGAGGAAAGAGCAAAAGGGGAAAGATCAGTATGTTAAAGCAGATATAGAGAAGGAAAAAAATCTAAAAGAGAAGAAAGGACAAATGGATAGCTCGCAGAAGACACAAAGAAACCAGAAGAAAGTGACTGGAGCAATTGCAACTGAAAAAGAAAATGCACAAACAACAAAAGGTAGAAAAATACTTTTTTATTCTGAATTTATTAACTGGAATATATCAGCTCTAGGAAATGTGCATCGTTAATGTTTTTTGTGTTTTATTTATTGTTTATTTTATTTAAATCATTTCTATACCGCGCTCTTTAAAATCAGTGTGGTTTATAGGTAACATCAATTTGTACAAAGCGGCGAAACATGCAATGTACATTACAGAGAACAGGTATTGTAACTTGGGTTTCAAACTGGGGTAACTTTATACAACTGAGCTGTTGTTTCACCGGTATGTTTGTGGGGACACGACATGCTCTAAACTATTTACAATTTGGATAACTATTTACAGGTTGGGCAGTTGTTTTGCTGGATGTGGGTTGTGTCAGCACAAGAGGAAATTAATTTATAGTTTTATTTCTCCAGTGTTGTTGTACATCCCAAGTTTGGCTTTTGGGGTTCCCAGTTTAATTATTGTCTTCCTATTTCTAAATTGTGATCCCTTGTTCTTTGGTGACGGTCTATGTTCTGCATTTTAACCAAGCAGAAGTATTCTGTTCATGTAGTTTCTCTTTGACCGTGCCACTTGTTCTCTTTCCCCAGTAGGAGATGTATTGGTATTCTCTGAGATGTATTGGTTTAATATGTGCAGTGTTGCCTTTTGATAGGTAGGGTTTTATGCTTTGTGAGTCCTGGTAGTGCTGTTAGGATATGGTGGATTTGCTATGAGTTCTAAATGGTCAGTGTTTATAGTACTTCCTAATGGGCCTGGCAGTTGGCACTGGAATATAGTAACGTAGAAATCTGTTAGTCTTTCTTTATCCAGACACTCATCAAGAGGTATGTTTACTAAAAATGCATGTTAACATTATGCAAGTATTTATGCAAATGAGGCACCGCAATTAATCTTTGCACATGACCCCACCCCCCCCTTTGGGCTGCCCCTTCCCGCTGTTGCCATTGCTAAAGGAACACAAGGACAAGGAGGCTGGGGAGCTGGGGGGCAAGGGGGTGGGGTTTGCCGCATTGACATGGAGGTAAGATGGGAAGATGCTGGGCAGGGGACAAATGACAAACTTAGGGGGAGGGGTGGGGCACAAGATGTGCAAGTTGCACAGGATGCATTTATGGCTTGGTACGGCCCTGGATTAGAGAACTGCAAGTAGAGGTTTTAAACTCTGAAAAATGCCAGACATGTTAGCCTTCCTTCAAGCTAACAGATATTAATGTAAAAATCTATACAATCCCGAAAAAAGCCAGAGAGTTGTCAATTTTAATTTTCCAAGTGCAAGCCTATCTGACAAGCACTTCCCAAAACTTTGGATCCTAGGTATGTTCTTAATTTGCCACTTCCTTAATCTAGCCCTGTCCACAGCAGGAGATACTAGCTGACAGTACAGATCGCAACCTATAAGAAAGCAGTAAAATGTAGCCAGTAGCTGTCATAGCAGCAATAAAAACAGAAAAGGCAAGTTGAAGAATGCACACTTACAGCACAACACAATGGTGCGTTTCCCCCATTTGCAGAATTAGGCAGGCGGGGATGGGGGACATGTATGTGTATCATGGGGGGACGTCGGGTAGTGTATGGGTATGTGTCATGGGGTTTTATTGGGGGTGTATGTCTATGTGTGTGTGTTGAAGCATGCATGCATCTGTGTCATGGGCATACATGCATGTGTGTGTGTTTATTTGTCATGTGAAGTACTGGGGCTACCTGCCTATGTTTGTCTCATGGGGTGTATTGGGGAGTTGCACATTTGTGCATATATCATGGAAAGTTATTGGGATGTGTGAGTGAATGTGTGTGTATGCGTGTGTCATAGGGGATGTCAGGTGAGTGCATCTTTGTGTGTGTGTATGTTGGGGGTTGTTGAAGGGTGCAAACATGTGTGTCTGGGTCATGGGGGTATTGGAGGGTGCATTCATATGTGTGTGTATGTGTGTATGCGTGATGGAAGATGACAGAGGAATGCATACGTGTGTCTGTGTCATAGGGGTATTGGCAGGTGTATGCATGTGTGTGTCATTGTGAGGGTTGGGGGGTGCCTGCATTTGCATATGTCGCATGGGGGTATCCCTTCCTCCTGCAGTCTCTTTCCTTCCCTTCACCCAGCAGTGCGCAGTCCCCCTCCCCTCCCAACAAATCTTGCACTCTCTCCTTCCCTTGCCTTTCTCTCCTTCACTGAGACTCTTTCAAGTCTCAATTCCTCCTCTAAATCTTCCCTTCCCCAATGCTCCATCCCCTCTCCCTCCCTCCTCTCTAACCACACCCATTTTCTTATTTACTTCCTACCTCCCTCTTCTAACTCCACCCCTTCTCTTTATGCTCTGCCTCCTTACCTGGCCTTTTCTACTTCTGTCAGTCAGGTCGTAGTTGCGGCCTTCATGCCAGTGGAACCTGGGGCCTCCCACTGGTGTCTTCAGCCACAGCCATGCTCTTCACGCCAGTGGGACTTGGGGCCTCCCACTGGTGTCTTCAGCCACAGCCATGCTCTTCACGCCAGTGGGACCTGGGGCCTCCCGCTGGTGTCTTCAGCCACAGCCATGCTCTTCACGCCAGTGGGATCTGGGGCCTCCCGCTGGTGTCTTCAGCCACAGCCATGCTCTTCATGCCAATGGGACCTGGGGCCTCCCACTGGTGTCTTCAGCCACAGCTATGCTCTTCACGCCAGTGGGACCTGGGGCCTCCCGCTGGTATCTTCAGCCACAGCCATGCTCTTCACGCCAGTGGGATTTGGGGCCTCCCACTGGTGTTTGTAGGATGATGGGGCAGTTACAGTGGGGAGTTTTTGGGGTGGGGCATTTGCATGGGGGAGTTTTTGAGAGTAGGGCAATTGCAGAGGGTAATTTTGGTGGGTGGGGCAGTTTGCAGGGTGATGGGGCAGTTGCAGGGAGTAGTTTTTGAAGCTGGAGCAATTGTGGGGCAGTGGTTTTGGGGAGTGGAAGCAGTTTGTGGGGTGGTGGGGCAGTTGCAGGGAATGGAATACTTTTTACGGGGGTGGTTGAGGTGAAGATATAGGAGCATAGCTTTTGGGGATGAGGTATTTTGTGAGATGGTGAGGCATTAGGGGCGGATATTTTTTAAAAGTAGGGCAGTTTATGGTATGGTAGGACAGTTGCAAAGGAGTTCTTTATGGGTGAAGAAGTGTGTGGGTTGGCGGAGCAGTTGTGATGTAGTTTTTGGAGGTGAGGCAGTTTGCAGGGTGGGGTAGTTTTGGGGGATATATTTTAGGGATGGGAACAGTTACTGGGGTAGTAGTATTGTGGTATTTTGGGGAGATGGGGCATTTTTCAATGTTATGGGGCAGCCTTGGGAGGTTGTTTATTGAGTAGGGTAATTTGCAGTTGCAGGGGTATAGTTTTTGGGGGTGTAGTTTGTAGTGAAGCAGTTGAGGGAGTTTTTGGGGGGTGGGGCCAGTTAAGTAGGGCAGCTGTGGGGGGCAGTTAGGGTAGTGAGGTCGTGGGGGGGTATTTTCTTTATGGTGGCAGCATTTGGCAGGTTGGTAGAGCAGTGACAAGCAGGGCCAGCTCAACCATTAGGCAAGACCTGGTGGTCGCCTAGGGGGGCAGCTTCCAACGGGCAGCAGAGAGCAGCAGTAATCAAGGCAAAACACTAAGTCCTGACAGCCACACAAACTCAAAGAGCCAAACTCAAGATTTTGATAATCAAACTCAACAATCATGTTCACTGAAAAACGACCCTTCCCTCAACAATCCTGTAAAAAATGCATAAATGGATATCATATGTTCCAATATTAAACTGCATTTTTTACAGGATTGTTGAGGGAAGGGTCATTTTTTAGTGATCATGATTATTGAGTTTGATTATCAAAATCTTGGAGAAGAGTGGGGAGCGCAAGGCTGAAGGTTCAGTTAGGATCCCCAGTACCCTTGCACTGGCTCTGATTGTGAGGGAGTACTTTGGGGGATGGGGGAAGTGTATGGAGTGATGGTATAATTGTGGGTGGGGCAGTATTTGGTGGGTAGGGCAGTTTGAGGGGTTGGGAGAGTATAGAGCAGGGAGAGGGCATTTGAAAGGAACAGTTCCCTATCTGCTTTGTTACTCTATGGGGAAAGTAACACACAACTTACTGCAGTGGTGACAGCTAACATAATCAAAATGCAGATATTGCAGACAACATGTGGGGGAGATGGGACTGGGGCAGGGAGAAGGCATGCTGAAGTTACACAGTCATCACGTCAACAATTGTCAGGTGATGGCTGCCCAAATTTGTCCAAATGTGGCTGCAGATAACGTCACCTCAATGAATCCCTGGTGGTCTAGTGGAAACAGGGGCAGGAACAGTTCTCCCATGCTCCTGCCCCCTTCAACAGTGCTTTTCAAAATGGCACCAGTCTTGTGCTGCTATTCCAATGATAAGACATTGATGCGGTTTGGGGAGGAGAGTCTCCATACCTTGCTGGCTAGCTTGGAATTTACTGGTTTGGGGAGGACCGGGGGCCATACTAGCCCAACTGTACTTCTATTACATAGTTCCTATTGCTCAGAAAGGATTCTATCCAATTCAGTACATAAGAACATCAGAATATAAGATACAGTATGTCATAATGGGTCAGATCAAAGGCCCATCCAGCCCAGTATCCTGTTTCCAACAGTGGCCAAGTCAGGTCACAAGTATCTTTCAAACCCAGCTCCTTACATCTGTTCCTTAAGATGCCAAAGAGAGGTCCAGTAAGATCCACAGTATTTCTCCATCCTTAGCTAACTATCTCAAAGCCAAATCCATTACTCTTATCAGTATCTTCTGAAATCCAGAGTATGATGAGATTCTCATGAAAATTTGGCCTCCTCGGGAATGTTTATTAGGCAGTGTATTGCACACTGCACTTCATTTTTGTGTTGAGTTGACCATAGATACCAACATCTCTCTTCATTTTTCCTGTATGGTGGGCAGTTTACAGAGAGTCTTTCCATAACTGCCTTTAGGAATATTTTAGGCCAGTCCATGTTTTGAAGTTACATCCCCATGCAGTGTGATATTTGTGGCTGATGATTTTGCCCAATGCAGTCAATGGAGTGGAGGGGTAGCCTAATGGTTAAGAACACTGGCTTGGGAACCCACAGACCAGCGTACAATTCCCACTAGCACTCCTTTTGGCCTTGGGCAAGTCACTTAACCCTCCATTGCCTCAGAAAAATCCAAGTTATCAATGTCCCTGTTTAATGTACATTACCAAGTTTAAGTTTCAATGTAAACCACTTTGATTGAAATGATAAAGCAGTATGTAAAACCTATTAAATAAATAAATGCTGCTGGCTTATAATCTCACTCCTGGAATTGGGTAAATTTGAAATTTTGCCCTTTTATCTGGGTAAACTGATACTTACCTGGGTAAACCGCTTTGAAAATCATCTTCTCCAGTAGCAAGATTTTCTGTGTGTTTTTTTTTTTAAGTTAATTTTCCCTATTATTGGTTACACTCCAGTATTAATGATTCTTTATACAGCCCCCTGGTCCGTAGTCCCTCACTGGGCACAAATTCCTCTGCGGGAAAACCAAGGGCACATATTTCAAGGGAGGCAGCACTGCTCTGCTTATGTCTACCACCCTTGGATTTACAGGGTTCTGGGATGGGACCAAACTTTGGCCCCTGGGTCACTCAATTATTTTTTTTCCATGTCCACAACCTATAAACCAGTCTGGGTTTTGTTCAGAACCGATGAAGTTTACCAAAAGTGTTAAGTAGTAGTTTATACCATCCAGTTTTCCATCTAAAAGAGGTTTCTTCCAACCTTTATCTCACTGGTAAGGAGAACTTTGCAATTCCTAGAAAGTACAAGGAGGCATAATTAGTAGGACTACTCGAGGTCTCTGCATCTGCATCTGGTAGAACCCTATGAGTCTCTACATGGATTGTTTATGATTTTTTTACTGTCATTTTATATTTGTTGTAAGCTGCTCTGGGTCATTCCTCAAGGAGGATGGCCTATGCATGTGACTATGAGAACAAAGTGAAATGTACCATCTAGAGTGTGCACAAAGGTTACTGGGAGAGTCTATTTAATGGTACTGCACAGCAGGGCTGGTGCAGTGATATGAGGTGCCCTAGATGAATCTCATTCTTGCTGCTTCCCTGCTTCCAACCCCACTGCTGCCGCCCCTCTCCAGATCTGCAGCAGCAGCAATGACAATAAAACAGCAAAGCAGCGATTACCAGAGTCTCTGAACCGTTGCGTGCTGGCGCTGCTCTCTGAAGGGCCATCCAGTCCTACCCCATCCAACGCAGACTTCCTGTTTGCATGGGGGCAGAACTGGCTGGGCAGAGCGCAACACCAAGAGCACGTTTCGCTGTTTTATCATTGTTGCTGCAGGTTTCAGAGAGGTGTAGCAGCAGCGGTAATAGTGGGAAAGGGCTGCCGTTCAAAGTTTAGCACTCTAGGTGACTGCCTAGTTCAATGGTAGCATCGGCCCAGCTGCCCAGTATTGGCTTCTGATACTGAAGACAGGAATTTGGATTTATCAGTGGGAATGGTTTAAGTTCATACTCTGCAGGAAGGGGGTACCTGCTCAAGTGCAGATACATCATTTGAAGTGTTTGTGGTCTGTTTCCAGTTCTGTGCCTTTGACCACTGTTCGGCATAAGACGGCTGCTTTCTCTGCCTTGTTTTAGCTAGAAACTCCTCTAGTCCTCCCCCGCCCCCAAACATAAATTGAAAGGAAGTTCTGGAATGAGGGGGCATAGGATGAAGGTGAAAGGGGATAGACTCAGGAGTGATGCAAGGAAATATTTCTTTATGGAAAGAGTGGTAGATGCATGGAATAGTCTCCCAGTGGAGGTGGCAAAAACAAGGACAGTATCTGAATTTTTTAAAAAAAGCATGGGATAAGCACAGGGGATCTCTAAGGCAGGCCCGTACCTAGTCCTGTGCGAGCAGTGCAGCTGCACAGGGTGCAAAGGCTTAAGGGGCACATTTTAGCTGCCTGTCGTTGCCTGCCGCTGCCACTTTTTCTTCTCAGCGGCGGCAGGCAACAACAGACAGCTAAAATGTGCCCCTTAAGCCTTCTGACCGGCTTGCTAAGCTGATCTGTCGCTCTTGTAGGGAGGGACAGATCTGCTTAGCATGCCGGTGACTTGCACATTGCACGCACCTCTTCTCTCCCGCTGCGCGGGGGGGGGGGCGGCGTCACGCCTGATGTGCAAATCGCACAGGGCGCGATTTACACTCGGTATGGCCCTGTTCTAAGGGAGAGGAATGGATTGCAGAGCTTAGTACTTGTTATGGATGGGCGGGCTGGATAAGCCGTAAATTCTTTAACTGGCATAATTTTCTCTGTTTTTATGTTTCTTTGTTTGGGAGGGGGCAAGGGGTTGGGAGCACAGATGAGATTGGTATTGATTAGTTTTCTGGCCTCTCCGCATGTAAAGTTTCTAGTATAGGTGTGAACGCCATTGCAAGTGATTTCGAGAGTAATTTTACAGAGTATTCTGCTTGTAAAACATGTTTTACACATAGAAAATGGCTACAATAAAGCTATGTGGCTGGGGGAACACATGCATGAAACATAGGTACACCAAAAGATGGCGCCTACTTCTATGCAAACTGCACGTAGGCATTCCCAGGGGCATAGTTTGGGTGGAGCAGGGGTGGAGTTGTGATCTATGGACTCACTTTATGAATATGCACCTGTGAAGTTGTATGAGAGCATTGTGCACTGCTTGGGATAGTTCTGGAAGCCTGTTTATAAAAGCACATAGGCATCTGTGTTGCCTTTATAATATCGCTGAAAAATGTTTATAAATGCTCTGTTAGAAAATGTCCTTTAATAACCCTCTCTCGACTGGGGGAAGTCTGGGAAAAACAGAAGACTCTATAGATCAAAATACCAGATAGAGTAGGAGACAGCAGAATGTCCATAGCTGGCAGATACATCTATTACACCAGCACAAAAAATGTAAAGTTCTGCGCAAACATTTTGAAATTTCTGTACACAATATTTAAAAATTCTGCATGCTTTATTAGTAAATTTTTGTACAGAAGTCCCCCATTATAAAGCTTAACTCCTCCTCTAGACCTGAAATTTCCCCTGCCTTTTTTCTCCTTAGCTCTTTTGCTTCAATCACAGTTCTGTACTCAACCTATCCATGTCTCCCTTGTTTTCTTTCCCTCTAACCTCTAGATTGCAGCCACCTTCTGACTCACCAGCAGCTCATCTCCAGCCCCAGCAACCCTCCCCCCCAACTCACAAACAGCCCTTCTCCTGCTCCCAGCCAACCTCCTGACTCAACAGCAGCTCTTCTCCTGCCCCCAGCCAGCCCCCTGACTCATCACCAGCCCTTCTTCTCCAGCCCCAGCAACCCCTCGACTCACCAGCAGCCTATCTCCAGCTCTCTGCCACCCCCTGACTCACCAGGGGCCCTTCTGCCCTCAGCAACTCTCCTTCTCCCCCTCCCCCGACTCACCAGCAGCCCTTCTCTGTTTCCCGATTGCAGCAATTTCCATTTCCTCCCATGGTTCTGCTAGCTTCCAATGCTGGCACCTTGCTTTTCAAATGGTCAACAGAAGTGATTCCTGTTGAGCTTTTGAAAGGCTGGGTGCCAGCATCGGAAACTAGCACAGTTGCAGGAGCAAACGGAAATGCTCCTGTGGCTGTGTTCTGTTAACAGTGACGCTGGAAGGATCACTCTTAAAGCTTGTGCGCCTTATTAGGAGCCTATTACATTATAACAATTATTCTGATGCTTTTTCTTGAATGGGAAAGAGGGAGGCAAAAGTGGGCAAGCAGCTCCTGGCTGCCCAGCAGGCCCCCTCTACCCCTGTTGGTCAAATTGGTCAATTAGATCTTTACCTATCTCATCAGGAATGCTAGCCTGTAGTTGTGGGAGCGACATGCTTAGCTGTTTTGGCACCTTACTGAGGTTCAGACCTGACCCCCTCCTGAAGTTCGGAAACTCTTGAAGGTGGTTCCTTGAAGTCCTGGAAGCCAGCGAACTCTCGACACTCCTGGAAGCGGTATGTCGGCTTCTTTACAGATGCCAGCTCCTGGATGTGACACAGGGCTCTCTGAGACACTGCAGGATCACCCAGTTGGCATGCATTTCAAGGGAGAGAGAATGCTGTCATTGGTCTTCCGATGCTGAACAAGTTCTATTGGCAGTGGAAGCTGTGCCTTCGAGGGGATACTCTGCAGTTAGATCTTTGTTGGTTTGTCCACTGGAGCACCCTGAACAGTTCACTCTGGAATCGATCTGGTTGGCGATAAAGAAGCTTGGAGAGGCTATAATACCGCAAGTACAAACTCTGAATATTCAAGTTCATTCCAACATGGATCTCAGCCATAAGGATGCTGCCGATATTAGTGCTCTTCAGAATACTGTTTCTGAACTGTCTTTACAATCAACTTGTTTGGAAACCTATAGTGAAGCTTTTGTAAAAGACGCTACTCTGATGAAAGATAAAACTGAGCATTTAGATAATATTGCTAGACATTCTAATTTGCATCTAATTAATTTCCCTAAGTCTCCATTAATTTCTGCCAAGGATATGGTTATGGCTTATTTGTCCGAGATCTGAATCACCTCCTCCCATGTCAAAAATGTATTACTTACCAACAGGGAAAAAAAGCTTCTGATGCCGCTGAAGTCCCTGGTCTTCAGCAGGCAGGTGCATTAAATATCTCCACAATATTGGCAAGTTCATAATTAGAGACTGTAACCCCGTCTACATATCTAGTTACCTTTGCACTTTGTTCTGACCGAGATCGGTTCTTGAAGATGTTTTTTTAGAAAATGGAATATCCATTTTAAAGGTCTTGTTCACGCCTTTCCTGACCTAGCTAGAGAGACCAGTGCCATAGGAGAAAGTTTCTTCTCCTTTGACGTAGGGTCTTACAGCTTGGGGCATTCTATTTTTTGAAGTATCCCTGCAAATCTCTTATTAAATTGCAGTCTGTTTCCTATGTGTTTCTTTATCCTTCACAATTAATGTCCTTCTTGAATGCAAGCTCTCTGACCTCTGGTGGGGCTATGGACTCTCAGCCTCTGTGATATATAGTCTTCAGGCTGCTGCTCTGCTTTATTTTCCTTGGTAGTATTATTTTGTACTTATTTCTTTTCTTTGTAACCCCCCTTTTGTGGGCTAGAAAAGGGGCTGGTATGAAATGTTATTTTTACCTCTGTAGTTTGTTTTTTCTTTTGTTTTTTGATTTATGTAATCAGTTTTTCACCTGTTACCCTTATTCCTATGTAAGTTTTATATATGCTTTATTGCTTTATTATTGCAAAACTCAAAATAAAAATTTTTAAAAAAAGCTTGTGTGCCCAATCCTGCCTCGCTGTCTGGTTCTCCAGTGCCTGTGCAGAATTCTGCACAGCCAATGCAGAATTCTGTGCAAATTCTACATTGCACAGGGGTAATGTATTAGTGCTATTGAAATGAAAAGGAGCAGTAATAGTAGTTTCCTGTTGTGCATGACTGCTTCAGACCAATAGAATTCTTCATTTCATGGGTGCTTCAGACCTCTGCTGGTCAATGGTGGATTTTGCACTTAATGTGTAATAACTGGCAGGTACATCTATTAGTGCTATTGAAATGATAAGTAGCAGTAGAAGAGTGGATTTACTTACCTATATGGAGGTTCTCTGTGTACAGCAGGATAAATCAACCACACATGGGTGTCACCACATTTGATGGCATCGGGTCATATTTGCTCTCCCATAATCAGGAAAAGTCTAGCCTACTCCTTCTGTGTTTGTCTTGACTAGATTGTAAGCTCTGATGAGCAGGGACTGTCTCTTATACGAGTGTCTTTGCAGTGCTGCATATGACTTGTAGCGCTATACAAATGCTCAGTAGTAGTAGAAAAACTCTAGGCATGTTCAAGTGCTCCCTCCTCTCCCTCAGTCTATTTCCATAGTTTAGATAAGTTCAGCCATAAGGAGAGGTGGGAAGGATTCTGTGGCAGATTTATTCTGCTGTCCATGTAAAACCTCTATTACAGATAAATAACCCTGGATAAGCAGCACAGTGTTCTCCCCAGAACCTTTTGAATGGGCCCATCATCTAGCTGATTTTACAATTAACTTAATCTGATGGCAAAATAATGAGCAATTAATTTTTGCCCTGGATTATTTACTTGCTTTAAATGTCTATGTGTTTGCAGAGATAGAAGGGTTGCATTTATAAATTACAGAAAGTTTTATAATAGTGCGCAGCACTCCCCTGCCCAAACCTAGCTACTCCTTCATGCCATCTGGCTAGCAAACATTTCTGGGGAAAACACTGCAGATTGAATACAATCAGCCACACCTGTCATGGTATGCACAAAACTAATGTAAACAAAACAAATCCCACCCCGGTAGTACCAAAACCCACCAACCAAAAAAAAACCCCAGGTCACATCCACATAAATTATAACTCTAAGAGTCAACTAAAGTAAATTATCAAGGTCAAACCTAATACTCTTAGACACTGAGCAGCTTCATCAGTCTGCCTGAACAGTCACCTTAATTCAAAATATAAGACTAACTTTTTCAAATTTTATTAAAATTTTTAAATGGAGAGAAAAGGCCTCAGTAGTTCTATCATATTACATCTATATGGCAGGAACCTGCCCAAAGGAGATATGTTTTTCACCATCACCAGCCAGAAAAACTCTCCGATATAATTTTTATTATTAAATTTAGAGACCAAATCTTTATTGATTATATTTCAATAAATAAGTAAACTTAATCAAAATAAAGCATTTCCACAAAAAAGAGTGAGCACCATCACTTAAATATCACTCAACAGTACCAATTCTCCTGCAGCAGAAAACAGGAAACTTTACTGGAGGGGCAACAAATGGCTACAAACAATTGCTCAAAAGTATTTAACTTGCAACAGTCAGCTCTTCAGGTAGAATGATCACCCACAGTCACCCAACAAAGATCTCTGTTTTGCCGTTCCCGGCTTCGCCAGAGGTGATTCTCACAACATGTTTGTTCTCAGCATTCACTCCAGCACAGGACCTAACCAGGCAGCATGCAGGATCATTGCTGGCCAAACCCAACACAGGCCGTGTTTCGTGTAATACTTCATCAGGGGTAATTGTGGCTCACTTGAGATGTGTGTACACCAAGGGCAGTTCGCTGTAGTAAAATGGATATGCCTGTGTATATCACAAACCAAATTGCTGAAGAGAAAACAGTAGAGCTGCCGTGCGATCAAATTTTAAAGTCTGAAAACATGTAATCCATCAAGGCAAGATCTGCACCCCGTGAAGGAACTCTGCCCTTGGTGTACACACACCTCAAGTGAGCCACAATTACTCCTGATGAAGTATTACACGAAACACGACCTGTGTTGGGTTTGGCCACCTTTGTTTTAAAGAATAATAAAAGTTTTTTGTTTGGTTTCTGCCCACGTTTTTGGACTGGTTTGTTTCTGCATATTAGTGTGGCAGCGTGTTGTTTTATCTTGGTGTGGCTACTGCGGGTTCCAATGTCTACAGCGATCCCCGGATATTCAATGCTGGGACAGCGTATGACACCGGTATTGAATATCTGGGGTTAAGGATCGGCAGGAAGGGCTATGTGCCATAGGGGCACATAGCCTGCCCAACTCAATATCGGGACCTATACAGTACTCTCTTCTGCCTTGGATGCTCTTGCTCCTCCCATTCCACACTCCGTGAGGCATACTGTACTTTAACCGTGGCTGACTCCAAAATCTGCTACTTACATTCCTGTACCTGCCCTGTATATCTTAAATCCCGTGCCCATGCTGATTTCATTCACTTCTAATTCATACTAACCTCCTTCCAACCTGCCATAGCAAGCAAGAATAGTATGTACATCTGACACACTCTCTTGCCTCTGACCCTTGCCATCTCTTTGCAATACACAACTCTCTCCTCAAAGTGCTTCTGCCTCCTATCCCTCCTTTGCCTTCTGTGCAGACTTTGGCCAACTACATCCATGACAAGGTTCATGAGTTTTCAACTGGGTTACCTCCATCCCCCTTTTCCCCCTCTTCACATTCAAAATACCTTCCTCAACTCCTGTCACACCTTCTTCTTTTACTAAACTCACAGAGGAGGAAACTGCACATCTCCAAACTCATTACCTGCTCCTTGGATCCCACTCTCACTTGCCCACTAAGCTTTATTTCCACCGATGTCATCCCTTCCATCTGTCATAGCCTCAACCTCTCAAATTCCACTGCAACTATTTCTGCTGCTTTCAGACATGCTGTGGTCAAACTGCTAAAAAAACAACCCTTCACTGGATCCAACCTGCCCTTCCAGTTATTGGCCCATCTCCCTCCTCCCTTTTGCATCGAAACTTCTCAAAAGTGCACCTCACAGTCACTGCCTTGACTTCCTTGCCTCTCAAGCCATTCTGGATCCACCTCAATCTGGCTTTCGCCCTCTACATTCTAAAGAAACGACCCTTTCCAAAGTCTCCAGTGGCCTGTTCCTAGCCAAATCCAAGGGTCTTTATTCAGTTCTCATCCTCCTTGACTAATTACTGCTTTTGACACTGTTGATCACGACCTTCTTCTTGATACTATGTTTTCACTTGGGATACACTTCAGCATATACAATGGTGGATCCTCCTCCATTGCTATCCTGCTTTCAGTTGGTGTACATCAGGACTCTGTCTTGGGACCTCTTCTCTCTCTGCACTCATTCCCTTGGTGCCCTGATCTCCTCCCATGGTTTTCACTACCATCTTTACACTGATGGATTTATCTCTCTACCCCTGAAATCTCTCCAGGAATTCAGGCCCAAATTTCAGCTTGCTTGCTGAATATAATGTGTGAAGGGGACACTTGCAGCACTGTGACAGCTGGAGTGATATAGTGATCCTTCTGAGGGTGGATTTTTAAATGAAGAAAGAAGAAATTATTATACTTGAATAGAGAATAAAAAGTGGAGCAATGAACTGTAATTGGACTGTTTTTAAACTCATTCAGTAAAAAGGATCCTATTGGTGACTTGGCATGCTTGATGAGTTTGGCAACAGAGTGAAATGTATTTTTTATTTTATTTTATTTAACAGGATTTTTATACCGCCTTCTCATACAAACAAAGCGGTTTACATAGAACTTCAATAATGTTACAGAGAACTTAGTAAACAACTCAGGTAGGGGGGCATGGGGGGGGGGGGCATGCAGGGGATGCCTGGAGGTTGTTGGGTGTCCAACAAAAATTAATTATTTGTTAATAAGAAAATGTGATATTTCAATGATGGAACGGCTCAATCTATATTTTATAGTTTCTATAATGTTGACCCCTGTTTATGGTCATGAATAGTTTGGTTATTCTTATGATGTTGGGCAGTACTGCTGTGGAAGAGCCTGAGTGATGGCAGCTGGCACGACAGATTAAGAAGCACACTGGGTTCACTATGACATAATTTGTCACTCTGCCTTCTGTTATGCAGTTCTTTCATCTAGAATTCACTCCCTCCATACCTTTGCTCCAAAATTCAGCTAAAGGCCTTCTTTTTCCCATAGGCTTTCAGTGAGCAACTTCCAGATAACAAGGTTGCCAGTGTCTCCTTCCCTATCCCCCCAGCCTTTGTTCTACCCCTTTCTCTTCTACTTTGATAATCATAAGGTATATTTTGTTTGCCTTAAATTATCCTTTTATCCCTTAATATATATTTTTACCTCATTTTAAACAGCTTTGACATTGCTCTTGAAAAGCAGTATATTAAGTAACCTGAGTGGAGGAGTAGCCTAATGGTTAAGGACATTGGCTTGGGAACCCAGAGACCAGGGTTTGATTCCCACTAGTACTCCTTATGGTCTTGGGTAAGTCACTTAACCCTCAGAAAAATCCAAGTTATCAATGTCCCTGTTTAATGCACATTACCAAGTTTAAGTTTCAATGTAAACCACTTTGATTGAAATGATAAAGCAGTATATAAAACCTGTTAAAAAATAAATAAATAAGAAGCTTTGCTGCCTGGCTTGTGAATACCACAGGACAGATAGAAGATCTGCCAGGTCTCTACTACTTCCTACCACAGGAGTATCAGTGCAATAGAGGCTGCCAAAGGCATGGCATGCCATGGGGGATGCAGCAGCCTGTAAATCTGTGCACTAGTATCCAAATTAGGGTTGCCACCCGGCTGGTTTTCAGCTGGCCTGGCCGTTTTTTCCATGGCCAGGCCGGCTGCCGGTGCAGAGGTAAAACCGGCCCTTGAAAAGCCGTTTTTTTGCTCTGGCCGCAAGATCGATAGCAGCCAGAGCAAAAAACCATCTTTTCTTCCGATCCAAAGAAGTCCGCGGAGTTAAAAAAAAAAACCAGCCCACACACCGGAAGGCTTCAGAGGGAGCCGGGGAAGCCCGCGCGAGGCCCCGGCTCCCTCTGTACAACTGCCAGCGTGAAGATCCTTTTCCTTCACGCTGGCGGCTGTTTCTGTGAAGCCGTGATTGCTGGGAAAGGTTAAAGACAATGCCCTTTAACCTTTTCCAGCATTCGCGGCTTCACAGAGGGAGCCGGGGCCTCGCGCAGGCTTCTCCGGCTCCCTCTGAAGCCCCTCAGACAGCCGCGGTGCTGGTCGGGGGGGGGGGGGGAGAGGCCAAGGACTGCAAGGGCTGTGATGGGGGGGGGGGCTAGGCCTACAAATGGGCTGGGGGGGGGAGACCTGGACTGGAAAAGGGCTATGGGGGGGGGAACTTGGACTTGTAAAGGGCTATGGGGGGGGGGACTTGGACTGGAAATGTTGCTGTGATGGGGGGGGGGGACCGGGACTGGAAATGGGCTATGAGGGGGGAACTTGGACTGGAAAAGGGCTATGGGGGGGACTTGGACTGGAAATGTTGCTGTGATGGGGGGGGGGACCTGGACTGGAAATGGGCTGTGAGGAGGGGAACGTGGACTGGAAAAAGGCTATGGGGGGGGGACTTGGACTGGAAATGTTGTTGTGATGGGGGGGGACCTGGACTGGAAATGGGCTATGGTGGAGGGAGGGGGAACTTGGACTGGAAATAGGCTGTGATTAGGGGGGCTAGGACTGCAAATGGGCTGTGATGGTGCGGGGGGGCCTAGGACTGGAAATAGGCTGTGATGGGGGGGGGCTAGGGCTAGAAAGAGGCTGTGATGGGGGACTTGAACTGGAAATGGGCTGTGATTGGGGGGGGCTAGGACTGGAAATGGCCTGTGATGTGAGGAAATGGGCTGATGAAGAGCTGGAATAGGACTGGAAATGGGCTGATGTGGGGCATGGGAGAATGGGACTAGAAGGGAGTGGATGCTGGGTGGGTCTACAACTATAAGGGAACTGATTTTGGGGGAGGACTAGAATGGATGGGGAATGAGAATGGAAGGGGAAAAGATATTTCGTGTAGAAGAAAAGTCTATGATGGGCTGGGTATTGGGAGAGTAAGAGGGGCTTGAGAATGGAAGGGTGAAATTTAAATGGATGATAAAGGAATAAGGAAAGAATTGGGGGGAAAGAGCAAAAGGGAAACAATCAGTATGTTAAAGCAGAAATAGAGAGAGAATGGAAAACATCTAAAAGAGAAGAAAGGACAAATGGATAGCTCGCAGAAGACACGAAGAAACCAGAAGAAAGTGACTGGAGCAATTGCAACTGAAAAATAAAATGCCCAAAGAGAAGGTAGAAAAATACTTTTTATTTTGAATTTATTAACTGGAATATGTCTGGTCTGGGAAGTGTGTATTGCTAACATCTTTGCGTTTTTGTTTAGTGCAAGAGGAAATTACTTTATAGTTTTATTTCTCCAGTGTTGTACATTTCATGTTTGGCTTTTGGGGTTCCCAGTTTAATTATTATCTGACCAAGGAAGTTAGCCTACACGTATCCTCGGTAATTTTTGTGGGTGGGGCTGGGGGCAGGGCAGGGTGGGGCAGGGGTGGGACTAGGGGCGGAGAATGGGTGGAGCATGGCGAGCCACAGGTGTCTGGTTTTTCTCGGTGAAAAAGTTGGCAACCCTAATCCAAATGGAGTCTGAACATAGGATTAATAACGTCTGAACCACTGGAAACCTGCTTCAGTAGGACCAGCAATGTCTTTGTTGCTGAGGGTTCTTGCTGCCATTATTACGATCATTACTATTATTCTTCTTTGCCCACGGGAATTTTCCTCATTCTTCAGCAGGCTCAGTAGGGAAGGTGTGGGGTTGTTGGGGTGAGAAAGAGAGGTGGTATATCCATCCTGGCAGACATAGAAATCAGTCATGGAGAGTGTCATTACTCACTGTATTTTCACTACAGATGAAGCAGGTATAACTATAAGATCAAAAATGGAAGGATCCTTCTGCCGCTGCTGCTGCTGCAGATAGGGGGATCCCATGAAAAGGGTCTGGCTAACAGACGAGCAGACAGGCCTTTCATGAACTGAGGCACTCACTGCTGCTTGTAACAATGTTGAGGACCCTGAACCTTGGAAACTGAGCCCTGATACTGTCTCTTGGTGTGTTATTCTGGTCCTTGGGATCAGGGAGGTTTGGTTTGGGATATCCAGAACCTGTCAGTTCTACTAGTAAGCCCTTTGGGCGAAGTGCACTTTTAGCACTTTTCATTGCTGTACCCAGCAGTAGTGCCTCTCCATGGCCCTTTTGCCAGGTGAATGAAGTAGACTGGGGGGAGGCGCAATGGTCACACAGCAGGGAGCACTTGTGTATGTCCAGGGACTCTTTCTAGACTCTTCTGGACTCTGGGAGAGCAGATCTGACCTTACACTGTCAGGAAACTTATGTTGGACTGATTATATCCTGCTTGTCCATGGAGAAAAGTAGTTTCCAAATGTACACAACTACCTTATTCAGACCAATAGTAAGATTCTGAGTGGAGGAGTAGCCTGGTGGTTAGAACACTGGCTTGGTAACCAAACAACCAGGGTTTGATTCCCACTAGCACTCCTTGTGGCCTTGGGCAAGTCACTTAACCCTCCATTGCCTTGGAAGAAAGGCCTGGCAATCTACTTCGGGTGACACTGCCAAGAAAACCCAGGAGCTTCTGGGTCTCCAGGAGTCAGGATTGACTCAAAGGCATGCATTGCATTGCAGTAAGATTCTGTATTTCGTGGGTGCTGCTGCCCTCAGATGGTTGATTGTGGGTTTTGCACCTAAGCATAAGGTAAAAGAAAGCAATGAAAGGGCAATTTTTTGTGTGAGAACAAAGACCTACATAGTTGCAGACCTAAGAGCTAATGTACTAAGCTGGCCACCACTTAGCCCAGTGGTTTACATATGATTTTCTTGTGCTTATCATCCTCCTGATGCAGGAAGAAAGATTAGAGCAGGAAAATCTGTAAAACCACTGTACTAAAGGATGCGCAATGGGCATGCAACACATGTGCATATTGCTGCATACAAAATTACTCCCAGTGTTTACAAAAACTGCAGTAAAATCTAGCACAGTTTGTTCCCCTTTCTGTAGCACTGACTCTTTACACCAGCTCAGGTTGGCCTGAAGATGCAGCAAGTGAGCAGAGGGTGATCTAAGGTGACCCCAGACCCTTCACCCCCAAAAAATGTCATTGGAGGCCCAAGTGGCCCCTCTAGACCCCCACCCCACCTCTGACCCTGCAAATGTCCCTGGCATTACAAGTGGGCTCCCCTCCTGTACCCCCAAGCCCCTATCGCACACCTCAAAGTTAGGAGGCAGGAGTGTTGTCCACTTGCTCCTGTCTCTACACTATCATCTTCAAAATTGGTGGTACTTGACTCCTCAAGGTGTGCTAGGACACACTAGGCAGGATCACTTTGTCAAATAAGGAAATCATTATCTTAAATGGCAGGCTGATCTCATGAGATTCATCAGGACATACCACACAGAATCAGGCACCTCCATTTTCCCAGATGGTGGAGTAGAGGGAGGACACTGCTGGATGCCTTCCCAAACCAATAAATATTATTGGTCTTGGGGGAAGTCAAGTTACATTGGAGGCTCTCTGGTCAAGAGCTTCCAGGGGTGACCAGGCCAGGGGTTCCCTTGACCATATAGCCCTGGAGGGAGAGGATATCAGAGTCCTGGGAGGGATAGAGAAAGGTACCAGAGCACCTGGAGTGTCAGCGTTGGGTGTTTTTTCTGGCAGTGCATACATTTTATGTTTAAAATTTTAATTGACATATATAAAAAACAAGAAACAGAAAAGCTCTCCCAGCACAAAATCTAAACACTGGTGAGAGAATTCTATAAAACTTCAAATGCCTATGTTCATTTCCTTTCAATAACTAACACCATTCCACCCCCAGAGTGACCTAAACAACAGCACTGCAAAGAAATGGCACTTGACAAACCACTTTGTCATCATGCAGTTGCCTCTGACTGCATATCCTCTCTTTTACACTGACAGCAATCGTGAACAAAAGTAACTTGACAAACTGCACTCAGGAGGGATCCCTCTCTTCTCCCATTCCTAAGGCAGCAGTAATCTGGTAAAGACTCGCCAACAAGCTCTGACAAAGCAAGCTAAGCAATTACATATTTGACAGCTGGCTATGAGCCCTGACAGGCAACCAGCCTCAGCACAGTTCTCATTGTCTGAAACTTTTCCCATCCAAGACACCCCCTCCCCCAGCAGCTTTTCCCCCATCAGCAAAAGTTCAAATAAAAGCAATTTCTACTGTGTTAAAGCAGGAGGGTCTTGTGATCTCCAAGCAACCAGTAGGCATTTCCGTCCTAATGAAAGGCCTGAGGAAGAGCTTCATGCCCTATACCAAGCACTTTAACTCTGTGAAATCACCAAAAAGCACAAACTGCAGGAGCATCGGAAGATGAATCTCTAAAAGATTAGATAGCAGGCAAGGGCCTTAATCCAAAATGCCTGAACCAGAGGACAAACCCAAAACAGGTGCACCACTGATGCTTACTCTGCTCCACATTCAGGGCAAAGGTGCCCGAAAGACCGCAGGGGATAATAATATGTTTCATTCAGGGCTTTTATTGTTGCCCCTAAAGGGTAGCTTTAAAAGTTAACTCCAGCAAGTGTTTGAAGCTATGTCCCTCCTGCTTGGGAATAAGTTCCTGACCTAGGTCTTGTGTCCATACCTTCACCAAGGCTACACAATCAAGCTACCCCCCATAGATCCACACAAAGCCTGCTACTGATTCTTGGCCAACCTGTTAGCTCCTTCCACCTGTAAAAAGAGGCAGGCATCAAAAACAGATTCCCCCAAATCGCCAGCGTCCAATGCATTTATGCAATGACACGCTTGCAAATAAGCCAAAATGTCATGATGTGTTAGGTGAAATTGATCCTGTCATGCCTGAAAAGATTTCATACGCCCCCTCCTCATCAACAATGTTACCTGCTAATTTTATTTCATTTATTTGCCACAGTTTAAAAACTTCATATATATAAAAAAAACAGCTCTACCAATTCACCTTAGCGTAGTATTAATCTAATAGCAAAAGCAAAGTGGAGAGGACAGACCTCAGAAAGCTCTCCAAAAGGTACCTCCGACCCCCAAATGGGTCCAGGTAACCATTCAGATTTGGTACATCAACGGTCTGTATAAACCCCCACCACCTTACTACATCAAAAGGGGATACCAAACATTCTCACACAATAAACTTTTTCATTTACATAACAAGACATCAACAATTTTTTAAGCTGAACATTTGCTACTATGATATTGTCTTGTATATGAAGTCTCTAAAATTCCTTCTCGGGGTTGATATCCGACTTACCGGTTTAAAGGGTGGAGGCCTGGCACAAGAGAAGGAGTTTTTGAGACTTTGTATACAAGACAATATCATAGTAGCGAATGTTCAGCTTAAAAAATTGTTGATGTCTTGTTATGTAAACGAAAAAGTTTATTGTGTGAGAATGTTTGGCATCCCCTTTTGATGTAGTAAGGTGGTGGGGGTTTATACAGACCATTGATGTACCAAATCGGAATGGTTACCTGGACCCATTAGGGGGTCGGAGGTACCTTTTGGAGAGCTTTCTGAGGTCTGTCCTCTCCAATTTGCTTTTGCTATTAGCTTAATACTACGCTAAGATGAATTGGTAGAGCTGTTTTTTATATATATGAAGTATCTTACAGAAGCTCTGAAATGGATCTAAGTTTATTTTTGTTTGGTTACAGTTTAAAAACTGCCTCTCCAAACCAGAACAGAAATCTCTATTTCCCATAAATCCGATGGCTTTAAGAGCTAGTCTGTATGACTTTATTGTATTGTGTTTGAATAAACGTATTCATTCAGGTTACATGTGGTGGGATTGTTTCATGATTGAAAGGGGTCCTGTTCACATGACTTAAAACTTTGTTAGCACTAGTCATCTAATGATAGTGAAGTTTGGCCAAGGCAAGCTGAAATGAGGTCAAACTACCAGATTCAAGGGGATAGGGCACCCCAGGGAGCAGCCTGTGGTGTGAGTCTAAGGCTCCCCTTTGCCAGTGGACATTATGTGGTCTTGAGTCACTTTCTAGTACTTCTGCTCACCCGGCTGTATGAAGCAATAAACTTTCTTAATTGGAGGTTTTCATGCAACCCAATTGCCAGAAAACTGTTTCTAGGCTCTCTTGCCCCAGAGATGGCTGCATGTTTCCAGACAAACATTCAATTAGCTATAGGTGCCAGACAAGTCCTAACCCTGTTTTGGGCTGACTTTCAGCTTCTGCTTTTCCCAAGATTTGTATAAATTAAATGTGGTATTTTCTATTTTTCACAATGATTTTTCTGCCTTTAATTATTGGTAAGGCTTTTGTAAAGTGCCTGAGATTGGACACCATATAATTATGATACATAAGGAAAGAAATAAATCCAAAATTGTAATTCCTTTGTAATATGGTGAGGGATTATACCCTTAGCAAAAGTGGTCAGCTAAGAGTCTGAAACTGAATTATTAAAAAGAAACAAGACCACATTTTGAAAGGAATAGACAGTGGTTTACAAAAATCCTAGTATCCTTTCACAAGGTGCCTCATCGCTGATTATAGAAACATAGTAAAACGATGACAGAAAAAGACCACATGGCCTATCTAGTCTGTCCTTCCATATCAACAACTACAACAGTCCCCATTTTTTTTTAGAGATCCTCTGTGTTTGTCCCATGCTTTTTTGAATTCAGATACTGTCCTCATCTCTACCACCTCCACTGGAAGACTATTCCACAGATCCACCACTCTTTCCATAAAGAAATATTTCCGCATATCACTCCTGAATCTATCACCTTTCACCCTCATCCCATATCCCCTCGTAGCAGAGCTTGCTTTCAATAAAAAGAGGCTCTCATCCTGTGCATTTATGCTACAGAGGTATTTAAATGTCTCAATCATATCACCTCTAGCCTGCCTTTCCTTTAAGGTGTATATATTAAGATCCTTAAATCTGTCCTCATATGCTTTATAATGAAGACCACTGACCATTTTAGTAGCCACCCTCTGTACTGACTCCATCTTGTTTATATCCTTTTGAAGGTGCAGTCTCCAGAATTGCACACTATACTCCAAATGAGGTCACACCAAAGACTTATACAGAGGCACTATCACCTCCTTTTTTCTGCTAGCCATTCCTCTCCCTATGCACCCAAGCATCCTTCTAGCTTTTGCTGTCACCTTTTCTACCTGTTTAGCTACTTTAAGATCATCAGACACAACCACGCTGAGGTCCTGCTCTGCTTTAGTGGACAAAAGTACTTCACCCCCTATAATATATTGCTCCCTTAGATTGCTGCAGCCCAAATGCATGACCTTACATTTTTTAACATTAAAACCCAGCTGCCAAATTCTAGACCATTCTTCATGCTTAGCTAGATTCCTCCTCATGTTATCTACACCTTCCTGGGTGTCTACTCTATTGCCAGGGCCGGATTTAGCTAGAGTGAGGCCCTACGCCAAGAAAAATTGTGGGCCCCCCCCCATGTCCCCGTGCAGTCCTGGGCCCCCCCGTGTCCCCCCCCCGTGCCCCCGTGCAGTCCTGGGCCCGCCCCTGTGCAGTCCTGGGCCCCCCCGTGCCCCTGTGCAGTCCTGGGCCCCCCCCCGTGCCATCCTGGGCCCCCCGTGCCCCTGTGCCATCCTGGGCCCCCCCATGCCCCCCTGGGCCCCCCCCATGCAGTCCTGGGCCCCCCCGTGCCCCCGTGCAATCCTGGCCCCCCCCCGTGCAGTCCTGGGGCCCCCCCCGTGCCCCGGTGCAGTCCTGGGCCCCCCCGTGCAGTCCTGGGCCCCACCGGACAGCATTGCGGCTGTCTAAGGAGCTTCAGAGGGAGCCGGGGAAGCCCGCGCGAGGCCCCGGCTCCCTCTGTACAGCCGCCAGCGTGAAGAGCCTTTTCCTTCACGCTGGCGGCTGTTTCTGTGAAGCCGTGAATGCTGGGAAAGGTTAAAGGGCAACCTTTAACCTTTCCCAGCATTCGCGGCTTCACAGAAACAGCCGCCAGCGTGAAGGAAAAGGCTCTTCACGCTGGCGGCTGTACAGAGGGAGCCGGAGCCTCGCGCGGGCTTCCCCGGCTCCCTCTAGAGCCCTCCGGTGGGCCCTTGCCAGCTGTGGGCCCTACGCCACGGCGTACGTGGCGTATAGGCAAATCCGGCCCTGTCTATTGCAGATTTTGGTATCATCCGCAAAGAGGCAAACCTTACCCGACATCTCTTCTGCTATATCACTAACAAAGATGTTAATAAGAATCGGACCAAGGACAGAACCCTGGGGCACACCACTGGTAACCTAATTCTCCTCAGAGTGAGCTCCATTTACCTGTACCCTTTGTCAATTCCCACTCAACTAATTTCTAACCCAAGCAGTAACTTTAGGGTCCATCCCTAGGGTGCTCAGTTTGTTTATAAGTCACCTGTGAGGAACGGTGTCAAAGGCTTTTCTGAAATCTAAATACACCACATCTAGGGCTCTCCCTCGGTCCAACTCCCTGGTCACAAAGTCAAAGAAATCAATCAGATTTGTCTGACAAGGTCTGTCTCTGGTGAATCCATGCTGCCTCGGATCCTGTAATCTGCTGGACTCCAGAGACCTCACTAGTTTCTCTTTCAGCAGTGCTTCCAATAATTTACTGACCACTGAAGTTTAACTAACCAGCCTGTAGTTTTCAACCACATTCTTACTTCCGCTTTTGTGTAAAGGGATCACATATTCCTCTCTCCAGTCCTTTGGCACGACTTCCGACTCCAATGAGGCATTGAAAAGGTCAGTCAGTGGAACTGCTAGAACGTTCCCAAGTTCTGTCAGTATTCTAGGGTGTATCCCATCTGGTCCCATCACTTTGTCTACTTTAAAGTTTAGCTAGGGGGAGGGGGGGGGGAGGGACGAAGAGTTAAGGGGGGGGGCAGATTTTCGGTTGGGTGGCAGATTGGTTGGGTTAGATTCGTTACGGTCCAAAAGGGGGTAAGGGGCGAGCCCGTTATACTGTCCCATATGATACTTCCCCTTGATATGTTTACATAGGATTGCTGTCCTCCAGATTTATTTATATAAGGTGCATCATTGGTCTCAGCAACGCTTTTACCATCCTTTAGTGTCTACTGTGTTTAATATGACTGCTGCTGCTCCACTCCTTCAATATGTTTTCAATGTGTTTGCAGTGTTTCGTTCAATCTGTTTGCGGTGTTTCTACCTGTATACTGCTACTATACTGATATATGTTAAAATTAATAAAAAAGATTTACCCATAAAGTTTAGCTAGTTTCTCATGAACACAGTCTTCTGAAAATTGTTCAAGATGCCCCTCGCTCCTGTTCCTGTTTGTGGGTGTTTTCTGAGGTCCTGCTCCTTGTTCTTCATCTGTGAACACAGAACAGAAATATTTGTTAAGCAATTCCGCTTTATCCTCATCAGCTTCTACATATTCCTCCCCTTCACCCTTAAGTCTGACAATACCACTTTTGCCCTTACTCTTCTCACTAACATATCTGAAAAAATGTCATCTCCAGGAACAAGCAGGAATACGTCATCACATATGGGTACGTCGGTACCGACGGAGCCCGCGCGGGAAAGCTCCCCAGCTTTTCAGATTAAAAGCTTTTGGGGCCTCCCACTGCACATGCGCGCTGCCTTCCCGCGCAGCTCTCGTCAGTTTCTTTTTTTCCGCGGAGCCAGCAGGTCGTGTTCCTGTCACCGCTGAAGAAATTGTTAATTTTATTGTTTTCTTTAGACCGCGTACCTGCCTTCCCCATTCTGAAACCGGTACTGCCGGTCTCTCTTTCTTTCTTTTAAAAAAAATAAAATAAAATAAAATATTTTTCTTTTCTTCAGCACAGCTTGGTACTTTGTTAGGCCTTCAGGCCTACACAATTTCTCCTCATGGAGAAGACAGTTCCTGGTTTTAAAAAGTGTACCAAGTGCAGTGCTGTCATTCCTCTTACAGACACCCATGAATGGTGTCTTAAATGTTTAGGACCTGACCATTCCATACCGGACTGCCCATCCTGCTCCCAGATGTCGAAACGTGGATTGCAGAACCGGGCCAACAAGTTCCATGTGCTGTTTCCTTCAGAAGCATCACAGTCATCCAGGTCTTCCTCTCCGGATGGATCTCAGGTAACCAAAACTCCAGTGGGCAAATCCTCTAAAAGCAAATCTCTTTCTAAAGATCGAGAGGCTCTCAATTCTGAGTTCGAGGATTCTGCCCAGGCCAAAAAACCCCGGCGGGAGGCTCCGGCCTCCAAAGCAATCATGGGGTCACAGGTTGACATCGATGGCGCGGCCTCGACAGATCACCTGTTGTACTGCTCTGGGGTACCGGCCCATACCGGTACCGACATCCAGGCAGCAGTGGCGTCTATGGGCAATACTGTCCAAGTCATGCAGCAGGCCATTCTGGCTTTTATTAATGCTGCTACGCCCTCGGTACCGCAGCAGCCAGCGGTACCGGGTCCGGTTCCGGTAATGGCTTCCATACCGGAACCGAGGCCATCGTCTTCCAAACGCAGATCGGTTCCGCATGCCGGATCCGGGCTTTTGCCCGGTACCGATCCCATACCCGGTACGCCCGATGTCGATACCGAACGGTATGCGTATCGTGCGTTGGAAGCACATAGAGGATACTCTGCTTCTTCAGAGGATTTTAACTCCTCTGATGATTCTGATGAGTTCTCCCTTGATCTTCCTGAGGAGCCTTCTTCTCCTAACAGGAGAATGTCTCCACCAGAGGATTTGTCCTTTCAGGACTTCATCATAGAAATGGCTAAAGGTCTTTCTATTGCTTCATCCTCTGAAAAGGAACCCAGATCAAAGAAACTGGATATTTTAGGATACTCTAAGTCTCCTAAAGAGGCAGTCACCCTGCCTATCCATGAAATCCTTCAAGAACACTTGATGGACTTATGGGAGGCTCCTCTAACATTGTCTCCTTCTTCTCGCAGGTTGGACACCATGTACCGTGTCCCCCCTTCTCCTGGTTTCCAAAAAACCCAGTTGCCTCACCATTCTATTGTGGTGAAGTCTGCAATGAAGAAGATAAAGAGTACCAAAAGGCACTCTTCTACTCCTCCAGGGCGAGAATGTAAGACTCTAGACTCTTTTGGCAGGAAAATTTTCCAGGCTACTATGCTTATAGCCAGGATTAATTCCTATAGTCTTTACATGGGCATGTTTCTCAGTGAAATCGCTCTGAAAGTTCGGCATTTTGCCCCCTTTCTCCCTGAGGATAAGAGGGAGCAGTTCATTTCCTTGGTGAAACACCTTTTGGATATTTCAAAGTTCTCCAACAGGGCAGCTTTTGATTCCTTTGAGGGTGCTGGTAGGGCTTCGGGCATTGCTATAGCAGCCCGACGTCTTGCTTGGCTCCAGGCTTCTGATCTAGAACCTTGGGTCCTAGATGGCTTAAGAAATCTGCCCTGTACAGGTGAGAACTTATTTGGTGAGGAGTGGCAAATTAAGGCCACTCAAATGGATGCAGAAAATGCCACCTTAGATAGACTTTCTAAGTCTACCTCCACTCCTGCCAAGAAGAAGTCTTTTAAGAGGCCTTATTACAAGAAGTCCAGATTTTCTACAAATACTGGCCAACAATCCTCTCAGCCTCGTTTTGCTGCTAAACGTCAGCAACCTAAACAGGCAAGGTCAAAGCCTGCGGCGTCTGCTACGCCTCAGCAGGCTCCACCCCCTCAGGGGTTTTGACTTGCCCCTAGAGAACTTAACTTTTCTGGCTCTAGAACAACCAGAGCCCCTCACCATACCCGGAAGGTTAGCTCACTTTGCTCCCAGATGGGAGCAAATTACATCAGAGCAATGGACCCTCTCTATCATCAGAGAGGGTTACAAACTCCATTTTTCCGACCTTCCTCCTTATACTATGGTGAGGCAGTTCAATTCTCCCCCATCTCTCCTGGCCCTCTTGGGTCAGGAAGTCTCCTCCCTCCTTGCCCAGGGGGCAATAGAGGAGGTCCCTCTTCTTCAACAGGGGACGGGATTCTACTCCCCTTATTTTCTAATACCAAAGAAGACAGAGGGCTTCAGACCAATTCTGGATCTGAGAGAATTGAACAAATTTCTTTTCAAGGAGAAATTCAAAATGCTTTCTCTGGGCATTCTCCTTCCATACCTTCAGAGTCAGGATTGGCTTTGTTCTCTAGATCTAAAGGATGCGTATACACACATACTCATCCACCCATCCCACAGAAAATACCTTCGATTTCTGTTTCAGGGAAAACATTTCCAGTACAGAGTACTCCCCTTCGGTCTAGCCTCTGCTCCAAGAGTGTTCACCAAATGCATGGCAGTCGTAGCTGCCTTTCTAAGAGGCCTGGGAATTTTCATATTCCCATACCTGGACGACTGGCTCATCCGAGCTCCCTCTCAGTCCCAGGCCCAAATTTCCCTGGACCGCACAAGGCGTCTTCTGCAGTATCTAGGACTGGTAGTAAACCTTCCCAAGTCTCAACTAATCCCTACTCAGTCTCTCGAGTTCATAGGGGCCCAGTTAGACACCATCACTGCAAGGGCCTACCTGCCTCAGGTCAGGGCCCAACGCCTGCTGAGTTTGGCCTTCCAAGCTCAGTCCAGCAGTCATTTGACAGCCCGGGAAATGCTGCGACTTCTGGGCCACATGGCCTCCACGGTACATGTGGTGCCCTACGCTCGTCTGCATATGAGAGCAGCTCAATGGACCTTGGCCACCCAGTGGACTCAAGCATCTGGAGCGCTCTCCGACCAAATACTCACCTCAAGCCGTCTATTTTGGTCCCTCCAATGGTGGACATCCACCAAGAATCTGTTGTTGGGGGCCCCCTTCCAACCTTTGTTGTCCCAAGCAACCCTCACAACAGATGCCTCCCAGACAGGGTGGGGAGCTCATCTTCAGAACCTCTCCACTCAGGGCACTTGGTCTCCACAGGAGGCCACCCTTCATATCAACCTCCTGGAACTGCGAGCAATTTACCTTGCCCTCAAGGTCTTCTATACCCTCCTTGTCAACCTGACTGTCCTAGTTCAGACAGACAATCAGGTAGCCATGTTCTATATAAACAAACAAGGAGGGACAGGCTCTCTGTCGCTTTGCAACGAAGCTCTCAGAATATGGGCCTTCGCCAGAGAGCATCAAATTCACCTTCTTGCAGTGTATCATCCAGGAGTTCAAAACTCTCGTGCAGACAGACTCAGTCGAGTTCTGCTTCCACACGAATGGTCCCTACATATGGACCAGATACGCAGAATCTTTCAGGAATGGGGGACCCCGGACATAGACCTCTTTGCAAGTCCGTGGAATGCCAAACTTCCCCGGTTCTGTTCCAGAACTCAGTGTCAGGGAGCTCAGGCCCACGATGCCTTCCTCCTGCATTGGGGTCAGGAATTCCTCTATGCCTTTCCACCCATTCCTCTAATATCCAAGACTCTGTTCAAGCTCCAGAGGGATCACGGGACTATGATCCTCATAGCTCCCCGCTGGCCACGCCAGGTGTGGTTCCCTCTACTTCTGCATCTCTCCCAGGGATCCTCCCTGGACCTGGGAGCTGCGCCAGACCTTCTGTCTCAGGAGGAGGGGACTTTGTGGCACCCAAACCCCAAATCCCTACATCTCAGAGCTTGGTTACTGAAGGCCTAAGTCTTCAAGACTTTAATCTTTCTCAACCTGTGACAGATATCCTTCATGCCTCTAGGAAACCTTCCACGAGGCGTTCTTATGCTTTCAAATGGAAACGTTTTTCCATTTGGTGTGCTCAGCAGGGTCTTGACCCTCTAGCACTTCCTTTGAATTCCCTCTTGGACTATCTCCTGCATCTTTCAAATGCAGGCCTTAAGACGAATTCAGTAAGGGTCCATTTGAGTGCTATTGCAGCATCCTTAAAACCTATAAATGGACAACCTGTCTCCTCTCATCCTCTTGTTTCACGTTTCATGAGAGGCCTGACTCTAACTAAACCTCCCATCCGACCTCCTCCGGTAGCATGGGATTTGAACCTAGTTCTAGGTCAGCTTATGAAGCCACCTTTTGAGCCTTTGGACTCTACCTCCTTCAAATTTCTTTCCTGGAAGGTTGTTTTCCTTATTGCAGTCACTTCGGCTCGCCGCATCAGTGAACTGCAGGCTTTAGTGGCTCATCCACCTTATACTAGGTTTCATCATGATAAGGTGGTCCTTAGGACGAATCCCCACTTTATGCCCAAAGTGGTCTCGCCCTTTCATCTTAATCAAGAGGTATATCTACCTGTCTTTTTCCCGGCTCCTCATGCATCCAGTGCAGAGAGGAACCTTCATACTCTGGATTGTAAAAGAGCTCTTGCCTTTTACCTCAACAGGACTCAACCACATCGAAAGTCTTCCCAACTTTTCGTGGCTTTTGATCCTTCTCATTTGGGACTTCCAGTCACCAAGCGTACACTTTCCAATTGGATCGCTCAGTGTATTTCTTTTGCTTACCAGAGTAAGAACATTTCTATGGAGGGCCATGTCACAGCTCACAATGTGAGGGCCATGGCCACTTCTATGGCTCATCTTCACTCTGTGTCCATAGATCAGATCTGTCAAGCAGCCACTTGGGCCTCGGTTCATACCTTCACAGCCCATTACTGCTTGGACAAGGACTCCCGCCGGGATGCCTTGTTTGGTCAGGCTGTCCTCAAACACCTGTTCCATACTTAAACAACTCCTGCCCACCTTCCCTGGATGGATGCCTGAGATCCATGCGAAGATGGTTTACCCTTGGAGGGGGATCTCCCAGGCATCTTAGCTAGGGAGTCCCCATATGTGATGACGTATTCCTGCTTGTTCCTGGAGATAGCACAGTTACTTACCTGTAACAGGTGATCTCTGGGAACAGCAGGAATTAGTCATCACAACCCACCCACCTCCCCTAGGAGTTGTATCTCTATCTATCTTCCTGTCCTCTCTCTCTATTGTCTCAGCTTTAAACTCGAACTGACGAGAGCTGCTCAGGAAGGAGGGAAGGCAGCGCGCATGTGCAGTGGGAGGCCCCAAAAGCTTTTAATCTGAAAAGCTGGGGAGCTTTCCCGCGCGGGCTCCGTCGGTACCGACGTACCCATATGTGATGACTAATTCCTGCTGTTCCCAGAGATCACCTGTTACAGGTAAGTAACTGTGCTTTATCCCCCCCCCCCCCTCCCATTTTACTGCATTGGCTATTTCCTCCTCTTTTTGAACCTTTGCTTTCCTGACTACTTTGCTAGCTTCAAGTTTTTCCAAATATAGATGCCTGTCTTCCTCTCTGTGTGATCTCTTGTATTTCATGAAGGCCTCCCTCTTTTTCTTCACTTTTTCAGCAACTTCTTTCGAAAACCATAGCAGTCTCCTTTTCCTTTTACCTTTATTTACCATTTTAACAAAAAGGTTGGATGCCCTTAAAATATCCCCTTTCAGTTTTGCCCACTGTTTTTCTACATCCCCCAGCTGTTCCCATCCCGCTAACAACTCCCTGAGGTATTTATTTACAGTTTCTTATATACCGCACTATTCAGCATCAGCGCGGTTTACATGGAACAGAAAAGCTCAATACAGCTAACACGTATGAGTTTACAGATAACAGGGCAAAAAACTTGGATAACAGGGGTAAACTATTTACAAACTATTTACAAAACTTGCTACATAGAGTCATATGAACAGGCATTTCATAGAAACGTATGCATCACTAAGGTTAGAGTATCTGTCTTGGATTGTTGTTGAGATACCGTGTATTTGCTTAGCGAATTGTATTGTTGGGCTCTATGGGGTGTCGTTGGGCTCTGTGAGGTACTTGTTGAAAAGGTGGAATTTGAGGGCCTTCCTAAACTGTGTTAGGCTCTTGATAGCCCGGATACCTGGGGGTAATGCATTTCAGCATCTTGGCGCACTGAGACTAAAGGCACTGTTGGCTGTAGATGTGGTACAATCTGTTAGAGCTTTCGGGACTTTTAGAGAGTTTATAGCCGTGGACCTTCTTGCTCTATTTGGGGATGTGGTATGGATGAGGGTGGTTAGGGATGCAGAGGAGAGCTTGTTAACAGCTTTAAAGGTGAGTAATAAGGTCTTGAAAACAATTCTAGCCTGGATGGGTAGCCAATGTAACTGTATCAGCAGAGGCATCACGTGGTCACTCCTGGAGGCTCCATGGAGGACTCTTGCTGCAGCGTTCATGGCGAGCTGCAGCGGGTTCAAGGTGGATTGGGGAAGGCCTTGTAGGATGGCATTGGCATAGTCAAAATGAGGTATAATCAGCACTTGGTAGATGGTCCTGAAATCATTCAGTTCCAGCAAGGATCGTAAATGCCTAAGTGAGCGGATCTTGTAGTATACTGCTCTGACTGTGTTTCTTATGTGAGCTTTCATGTCCAGGCGTTGATCCAAGGTGACTCCCAGGTAACGTATTGAAGGTTTAGTTTGTAATTCAGCTTCTTTTACTTTGAGATATTGAGGTGGGGTAAAGTTAGGGTTCCTCGTAATGAAGAGTACTTCCGTTTTCTTATGTTGTATTCGGAGGTTTTGGGAGAGAAGCCAATCGGATATTGCATTGAAGCAGCTCGTCAGTGGGGAGAGGTCCAATTGTTCAGTAGAGAAGGGTATGTAATGAGGGCTTTCTTAGCCCTTCCCCTCACCAGCAACCTACTGGGCTCTTGGAGCTACAGAAAGCTACATTCAAAACAATGGAAAGGTTATCAAAAAGACAGCAATAAAATACCACACACTTCTATATAGATACACCAAAGCTTTGCAGAGAGAAACAAACAGAAACAAGTCCTCTTTGTTTTCTCTAACTATCAGCCATGGTTCACTTTATTTATAAGGCTTTTTTGGATGATACAGCATAAATTCACTTTATTATCATATGTCAGGTATTACGTATTTATCATATCGTAGGTCAGCTTCTAATCAGTGTAGGTCAGTATGAAGAGACATACATATATTCCAAGACATAACTGTTTACTGCTGACTAGGCCAGTATGAAGAGACATACACATAACTGTTTACTGCTAACTGCTTGATATCTAATAACCCTGAGTACTTTAGCTAATAACCCTGAGACAGAGAGGCTAGAGTACAACCTGCCCTTTTCTTTATTTACAGGACATGTAACCTTCACTTAGTAAGCATTTATATGAAGTTTTATTTCTAAGCAAAGTTCTGAACAGAATTAACTCTTTCTCAGGTTTAGTCAGTCTAATAGTGTACACTACCCTGTACAAACGAACATGCTTTCATGTAAAGCAGGACATCGTCAGCGTATAACATGCAGTCAACATTGAAGGACCGGATGATCTTGCAAATTGGCTACATATAAATGTTGAACAATAGGGCCGAAAGGGAGGATCCTTGTGGGACTCCCTGGCTTTGGTGGAAGGGTTCTGAAGTTATTCCTCCAGAACGAACATGCTGCCATCTTCCGGATAGGTAAGATCTGCACCATTCAAGTGCTCTTCCATTAACTCCTTTCTCAATTAGTCATCCTAAGAGAAGCTCATGACTTACTGAATCAAAAGCTGCAGCGATGTCCAGGAAGATGAGGGCAAATCCTTGATGGATGTCGTCAATGCCGGTGATTATCTTGCAGAAGAGAGTGGTAAGAAGAGTTTCCACTCCGTGGAATTCCCTAAAACCATGTTGGCAGGAGTCTAACGGTGCAGTGGTGTCAATGTGATCCTGTAATTGTCGTTGAACCTCTTTTTCAATGATCTTCGCTAGGAGTGGTATGCTGGATATAGGTCTGTAAGATTCTGCCTTTTGGGGATCGAGCTTACAGTTTTTTAGCAGAGGTCTGATAGAGGTATGCTTAAGAGCGGAAGGGAAAGAGCCGGTTGAGAAGGAGAGGTTCATTATCTTGGATAGTACTGGGCTGAAGTAACTGCAGAGCTCCTTGATCCAAAAGGCTGGGCATGGATCGGACTGGGATGTGGTGGTGTTAAGGGCCATAATAGTGTCTTCAATTCCTTTCTTGGTAGGAGTAGAGAAGACAGTTATGGTTGTTGGACAATCTTGCTCTGGGATGGTGGATGTAATAGAGGTTTTGTTGGTCTGGCATATCTTGGATTGTGCGTAGGTTGCAAAATCTTGTGGGTGTATCTCGAATTGAGGCCCAGAGGTTGGTTCCTTTGATAGAGTCTTGACCAGGTCAAAAAGGTTGTGTGATTTATTTAGAGATCTCTTTAAGGTATCCGAGTAGTACTGTTTCATTGTTTCAGTGATTGCCTTGCGGTGCGTAGCCAGATGGCAGTTGTATGCTGTCTTGTCACTTAAAGAATGAGATCGGCGCCAGCGTTTCTCGAGTTTCCGTAATTGGGTGAGAGATGCTCTAAGATCAGCTGTGTACCATGGAGCGCTCGCTCTTTTCCCTGAGGGCTTGTTGGTTGGTGTGCGTAGGGCAATTGCGCTGAGGCAGTTGTTCCAGTGAGAAATTAGGTCGTCAAGGTTCAGGGTGGTTTCATTAATGAGTGTTTGGGTTTCCGCAAGGATAAGATCTCTGTTGTATGGCTTGAAACATCGAGAGGGTGGTTTTGCTGGTTTGCTTGGTATCTTATTGCACTTTGAATGGGCTTTGTGCGAAGGAATCTGGAGGATGATCAGTTTGTGATCTGACCAAGGAACAGAAGTTATGGATGTTATGGGGTCCTGAGATGAGTTGAGAGCTATCTGCGGGGCGAATACTAAGTCCAGGATATTTCCCTTAATATGAGTAGGTTCCATAACTAATTGTTTGAAGCCGAGATTTGCTAGGGCGTCAAGGAAGGATGACGCTTGGTTGTCTTGTAGCGTAGGCAGGTTAAAGTCGCCTAGGATCCAATTTGGGATACTTGGGTTATGAGTGTTGGAGGCGAGATCAATGATAGCAGCGAGATTGGCCCATCTTAGCAAAGTTAGTTTTCCTAAAGTCTAAGACCCTCACTTTTTAATGGATTTTAACAGCCCTAGTCCTAATACTGAACCACACCATCTGGTGATCACTGGGTGCAAAATGATCTCCCACTATAAACACTTTCCCCATTCATAAACACCAAGTCCAGTATGGTCCCTTCATGTGTTGGTTCTGTTGCCAGTTGCCTGAATAGTTCTCCCTGTAGAGAATCCAGGATCTCTTTACTTCTAGATGATACTGCAGCAGGAATGTGCCAGTCAACATCTGGCATATTGAAATCCCCTATCAGTAGCACTTCCCCTTTCCTAGCAATGCTGCGTATGTCTTCAATTAACTCTGTCCACCTCTTCCTCTTGTGAGGGAGGTCTGTATATCACGCCAATGCAAATAGATTTCTCTTTCCCTCTTTCTAGTTTAACCCACAGTGCCTCCTCTCTTCCTTTAGCTGTGTAGTTCCAAAGCTTTAATATTATTTTTTACATATAGTGCCACTCCTCCTCCCCTTCTTCCTACCCTATCCCTTCTGAGTAAAACATAGAAACATAGAAATATGATGACAGAAAAAGACCACATGGCCTATCTAGTCTGTCCCTCCATATTAACAACTACAACAGTCCCCTTTTTTCCTTTAGCGATCCTCTGTGTTTGTCCCATGCTTTTTTGAATTCCGATACTGTCCTCATCTCTACCACCTCCACTGGGAGACTATTCCATGGATCCACCACTCTTTCCATAAAGAAATATTTTCACATATCACTCCTGAATCTATTCCCCTTCAACCTCATCCCATGTCCCCTCATAGCAGAACTTGCTTTCAATTCGTCTATGAAAAAATTGGTATGGCATTTTTAATTTTTTCATAGACGAATTGTATGATATGTTATCATCCAATGGCCTTTTTTGATTTTTTATGGTTCGCTACCGGAGATCGGCCATCGCTCTATGAAAGGATAGCCGCCAAAGATATATCTAATTAGTAAAGCATCGGTTTCTCTATTTTAACGATAGCCAGGGCCTTATTTTGGCTCCATACACAAATGCTTCCTTTTTTTGTTTTTCCCTTTTTCTTGGATTCAGTCGTTGGAATGTTTTTGTGATGCCTGGTTTGTGGAATTATGCAAGGCTTAGCCTTTAGTTGACATCCGGGCGGTTTTCTTTTCTTTTATCTATCTCTGTTTCATTTACACCTTCACGGGTGTTGCCCTTCCATAACACGACAGTCTGGTATGTTTTTATATCATGGTTGTTTTTTGAGTTTTAAAAGAATCATGTTAATGTTTGATAGAATTCATTTTATTTTTATTATCAGTTTTCTAATATTATCCCTTTTTTTATTTTACAGTTCCGAAAGCTTGTTTCACCTTTGGTGAGACAATTCGTTTTTATTGACGTTTTCTTATCCAGCTCCTAAAGGTAACAGTACCTTCACTCCTGCTCCTAGATCCGTTTTTGGTGTCTTTTAGCTCATGATCCTCATCTCTTTTGTACTTCTCCATATCGTTTGCTTTGCAATCTTTTGCATTTTATTGTTTTATTATCATTGTAGTTATGGTGTTTGCAATACGTTATTTATTTATTTATTGTTTTTATTCACGTTTTACATATCAGTTTTTAGTTAACATCTGCATGTTATTGTTTTTTCATTGATTCTTTTCTTATATTTCTTTTTATATATGCTGAGTTTTGTTTTAGAGGGAGTTTTGTTTTAGCACCGTTCAACATGTATATGATTTAACCATTCATGTTTTTATATGGTTATATACATATTATAACAAGTTTTGTCTATGGATTATGTATATTATATTTGTATCCTTTTTATACATTTATTTATTTGGTTTTTTCGCATTCTTACAGTCTTTTTATTTATGAGTTTCTCTGTATTTGTGTTTTAATTATTTAACTATTTATGATGTGTTTTTAACATAAGGTGAGCCTACCCCTGAAGAAGAGTTTTTCGAAACACGGCCTGTGTCGGGTCTGGTCTCCCTTAACAAGTATGGATTAATAAAATATTGGTGAGAATTTACACCTGCCTACGTTTTTGTACTGTTTGCTGTTTGTCGAGTTCCTCCTTGTCCTGGGTTTCAGAAGACTCAATTACCATGGTGGTGGAATCAGCTATGAGAAGGATAAAGAGTGCAAAAAGGTATGCATCTAATCCTCCAGGATGTGAGTGTAGGACTCTTGACGCCTTTGGACGTCAAACCTTCCAGGCTTCCATGCTTTCTTCTAGGATCAGTTCCTATATCTTATATATGGGAATGTCCCTTAAGGAGGTCACAGGAGATTTAGAGCTTATGAGCCCTCTCCTTCCTGAAAAGAGGCAAGATTACCTCGCCCTTGTCAAACATGCTCAGGATGTTTCCAAGTTTGTGAATCGTGCAGCCTTTGACTGCTTTGAGTGCAAAGCAGAACCTCTGCCATTGCCATAGGTGAGCGTAGGATTGCGTGGCTCCAGGCATCTGACTTGGAAATTTGGGTACAGGATAAACTAGGGAATATTCCTTGCACAGGAGAGAATTTCTTTGGCAAGAATTGGCAGGAAAAAGCTAATGAGATAGATGCTGACAATATCACTTTAGATAGATTGTCTAAATCTACAGCTGATCCTGCGAGGAAAAAATCCTCTAAGAAACCATTCTTCAGTAAGAAGAAGAAGTTTTATCCCTCCTATACCCAGCAGGGGCATCGTTTCAGTCTGCCCAAAGGGGACAGCAGCAACAACCTAGGCAAAGAAAGACAAAAGCAGCTAAGCCTCAACCGGCTCAGCAGACTCATCCTCCACAGGGGCTTTGACTTCTATCTAGAGAACTTTGCCTTCCTGGCCCTGAACGGCCCAGAACCCTCCACCATCTCAGGAAGGTTATGTGATTTTGCCCCCAGATGGGGTCAGATAACAGCAGAAAATTGGACTCTGTCTATTGTAAGAGAGGGGTGCAAGCTTCATTTCCTCAGCATGCCCCCTCCTACAATGGTAAGACAGTTCAATTCTCAAACCTCTCTCAATGACCAGTTAGGTCAAGAGGTCACTGTGCTCCTTGCTCAAGGGGCAATAGAAGAGGTACCCATTCCCCAATGGGGTACAGGGTTTTACTCCCCCTATTTCCTTATTCCAAAGAAAACAGGAGGACACAGACCCATTTTAGACCTCAGAGAATTGAACAAATTCCTGTTCAAAGAGAAGTTCAAAATGATTTCTCTAGGAACTCTGCTGCCATACCTTCAGAGTGAGGATTGGCTTTGTTCTCTAGATCTCAGGGATGCATACACTCATGTTCTCATCCATCTCACCGAAAGTTCCTTTGCTTTCTGTTTCAAGGGAAGCACTACCAATACAGGGTTCTTCCCTTTGGCCTGGCCTCTGCACCAAGGGTGTTCACAAAATGCATGGCTGTGGTGGCAGCATTTCTCCGCACCCTGGGAATATTTGTCTTTCCTTACTTAGTCGACTGGCTCATTCGAGCCCCTTCAGAGTCAGAGGCCAGGGTTGCTCTCTCTCGCACAATGCACATCCTTCAGTATTTGGGACTTGTCATAAACTTCCCAAAATCCAACCTTGCTCCCACTCAGTCCCTAGAGTCTATAGGAGCTCTGCTGGATACCAGACAGACAAGGGCCTACCTTCCACAGCCCCGCTGCCTTTGCATTGTGCATTTATCTTCCCAAGCAGTGCTAAAACCTCACCTCACTGCTCGGGAAATGTTACAGTTGCTAGGCCACATGGCATCCACTGTGCATGTGGTACCTTATGCTTGCCTCCATATGAGGGCAGCCCAGTGGACTTTATCCACTCAGTGGACTCTTGGGCAGACAGACTCAGTTGAGTTCTGCTTCCACACGAATGGTCTCTCCATGCAGACCAGGTGGCCAAAAGTTTTCAAATTTGGGGAACCCCGGACATAGACCTCTTTGCAAGTCTGCTGAATGCCAAACTTTCCCGGTTCTGCTCCAGAATTCCGGCTCAGGGTTGTCAGGCCAGGGATGCTTTCCTCCTCCATTGGGGTCAGGACTTCCTGTATGCCTTTCCACCCAGTCCCCTAATTCCCAAAACCCTGTTCAAGCTTCAGAGAGACAGAGGTCATATGATTCTCATAGCTCCACGTTGGCCACGGCAAATGTGGTACCCTCTGCTCCTACATCTCTCTCAAGCTCCGCCTCTGGAGTTAGGATCTGCTCCAGATCTCCTTTCTCAAGAGGACAGGATGCTGTGGCATCCCAATCCCCAGTTTCTGTATCTCAGGGCCTGGTTGCTGAAAGCCTAGAACTTCACGGTCTTAACCTTTCCCAGCAGATAAAGGATATCCTTTATGCTTCCAGAAAGCCTTCCACAAGATGCTCTTATGCATTTAAGTGGAAAAGATTTACCATATGGTGCTCACAGAAGGGTCTTAACCCTCTTGCGATACCTCTGGAATCATTACTGGAGTATCTCCTTCATTTATCAAATGCAGGGCTTAAGACCAATTCAGTGAGAGTTCATTTGAGTGCTATTGCAGCTTCTTTCAAGCCTCTAAATGGACAACCTCTTTCCTCTCATCCTCTCATAGCGAGATTTATGAGAGGCCTTCTTTTAACTAAGCCTCCCATTAAGCCACCACCGGTGGCATGGGACTTAAATCTGGTTCTTGGGCAGCTCATGAAACCGCCCTTTGAACCATTAGCCACTACCTCTTTGAAATTCCTTTCCTGGAAAGTCATATTTCTTATTGCAAGCACATCAGCACGTCGCATCAGTGAATTGCAAGCATTGATGACTGATCCTCCCTATACAAGGTTCCATCATGATAAGGTAGTCCTTAGGACTCATCCACACTTTATGCCAAAGGTGGTATCACCTTTTCATTTAAACCAAGCGGTTTACCTTCCCAAAGCCTCACGCCTCAAATGCAGAAAGGAATCTTCATACTTTGGACTGTAAAAGGGCTTTGGCCTTTTACTTGCAAAGGACACAGCAACATAGAAACTCCTCTCAACTCTTTGTTGCTTTTGACCCTAGTCATTTGGGACTTCCAGTCTCCAAAAGAACACTGTCCAGCTGGATTGCACAGTGTATATCTTTTTCCTATGAGAGTAAAAGCCTTCCTCTTGAAGGTCATGTCACAGCTCAAAATGTGAGAGCCATGGCAGCCTCTATGGCTCATCTTCACTCTGTGTCTATCGACGACATCTGTCGAGCAGCTACTTGGGCTTCGGTTCATACCTTCACAACCCATTACTGCTTAGACAAGGTCTCCCGCCGGGATGCCTTGTTTGGTCAGGCTGTTCTTCAACACCTGTTCCATACTTAATCAACTCCTACCCTACATCCCTGGTAGGGTGCCAGAGATTCATGGGGGGAAGTGGAGCCCTTTCACAAGGGCACACAACCTCTGGGGCCTTCTCCCTGGCATCTGCAGCTAGGGAGTCCCCATATATGCAGACTACATTCCTGCTTGTTCCTGGAGATAGCATAATTACTCACCTGTAACAGGTGATCTCCGGGAACAGCAGGAATTTAGTCTTCACAACCCACCCACCTCCCCTAGGAGTTGTATCTCTCTACCTCTCTCTCTCTTTCTCTCTTTCCCTCTCTCTTTGTCTCAGCTTTAAACTCAACTGGAGAGCGACAGTTGGGAAAGGCGGGAAGGCAGCATGCAGGTGCTGTGGGATGCGCCCAAAAGCTTTCCTATTGGATGCTGGGGAGCGTTCCTGCACAGGCTCCGTCAGTACTGACGATACCCATATGTGAAGACTAAATTCCTGCTGTTCCCGGAGATCACCTGTTACAGGTGAGTAACTATGCTGTATGGTCCATTTAGTCTGCCCAGCAAGGCGGCAAGAGTAGGTGCACCTGCCGCTCCTTGCAGGTCACCCTTCCCCATGCCTTTGTTTAGTGGTGTACCCACTGCTCTGTGTAGGTCACCCCTATTTGTTGAAATATAAAAGATAGTTATGTTCCCTGTTACCTCTAAGCTGTGCGCGTGCACACACCTCGCCGAGCAAGCGCACATACTTTACAACAGAGCGCATAAAAATTACGGTTCTGATAGAAAACAACACAGATGTCTTAAAATGTAAAAGTTGTTGTGTATTTACCGTTTTCACAAGTTCTACAATATTTTCTAGTGCAGTCTTATAGACCTTCAGGATATAAGATGTTTGGTCTTAAACTTTAATTGGCGCATTGAGAAACTTCCGCTTCCGTACTTTGGTTTGCAACATGCGTGAGTAGTCCAGTTGTAATCTGTAATTCAAATTGCATTATTAAATTTTTTATTACATTGAAAACTGAAAGAAGTTAATTTTTAAAGTGTCGAAACCAATAGCGATGAGAGGTAAAAAACGTAGGAGAACGGCCGGAGCTTTTAAGCCTGAATGGCTTGAAGAAATTGTTGAAACGGAGACACCGAAATCTCGGGATAAAACGTACGTTCAACTGCGTGAAATATTCACTTATGAAGAGGATGACGGAGTAGTCTGTTTATACTGCCGAGACGCAAAAACCATCGGAGAGTTTTTGAGTGGCAAATTTTGGGATGATGTGTGGAAACTGGATTTTTTGAAACAACATCTGTCTAGTAAGTCTCATATTGAAAGTGTTAAGAAATGTAGAGCTAAAAACCCAAATTTAAGAGGAAGATTATTTAACTTGTTGCTTGAGAGCACCGCTGAAAAAGAGAAAAGGCAAATTAGTAATGAACGGAAGCGTTCTACACCAGAAGAAATTATAATTCTAATTGATAGTGTTTTGCTGGCTGTTTGGATTAATATTTCCATGCTCTCTGTTCAAGATATTAATGAACACATGTCCAAGTACATAACCATACCTGAAAGCTGGAGAAGCAAAAACTATTCATTTGAATTTCTTGAAATTATAAACATCAATGTCCAAGATAAGCTCATAAAACAATAAGTAGAAAGAAAACAAACTAAACGCTAACATTTGTGAATGTAGTAATGTGCAATGAAATGTCGGAAGCGTAGCCTTGAGATACTATGCACCTCTTGAAGCTATCAATTCCATTTTGCTCAAATCTTGAGCCCCCAAAGGAGCTAAAAACAAGGTAAAACACCACCGTTAAAGTGTAACCCTTAAAATTGGAATAAATAAATGATTCGTGTCTTTGTGAAAAGAAATTACAGTAAGATATCGTTGCTTAACAATCTAATGTCACACGGAGATCCCTTATCTGAATAATCCGTTGTTGAAAGTTGTTAGCACAATAAAATTTCAAAATCTTGCTGTATAAACCTTCTTGCTTCAGAAAGGACTAATAATCCAATGCAACAATAATAGCGCGGACACAGCACTGCGTTTCGGGCGGTCAAAACTTTCTCCGCCCTGCTTCAACGCTCAGGCTACCGCATCAGAAAAAGTCCATATGTGAGTTGCTGAAAAAACGCCAGCGCATGCTCAGTGGCAATCTGACACAGACAGCAGGATCCAGCAGTTTAAATAGCCAAAAAGAGAGGGAAAAAAAGAGAGGGAAAAAAAAAATTCCCAGTAATATGCTGACTTTAAAAGGTTGTGTATTAAATTATGAACCTTATATAAGAAAAAACTCTGAAATAAGGATATTGTTAAAGCACACTTGTCCAATCCAATTCTCTATTTAAGCCGCGTGGTTGCACAGTAGACCACTTGAAGATCCATTGTTGTTCTAAAACTTGAAGTTGTTGTTCTCTGTCACCCCCTCGAGGGTGCTGAGGCACATGATCCAACACTCGCCAATTAAAATCCTCAAAGAGATGGTGAAAATCCAAAGAATGTTGAACCATGGGAGCTGATAGTACAGAAGTTTTCAACCGGGAAGAATGTTCATTTAAACGGAGTCGAACTGAACGAATGGTACGGCCAATGTATATTAAGTTACAAGGGCAGATTAACATGTAAACAACATGAGAACTGGAACAAGTAGTGTACCATCGGGCTGAATGGGTGAAAACTGAATTAGGAACTACCCATTGCAACCCTTCAATTGTCCGTTCACAATGAGAGCAAGAGCCACATCTATAGTGCCCCAAAGTAGGTGGTTGATCAATCCTTCGATCCAAAGGCGAGGAGGTAATGCCCACTATGTCCCGTAAATTGGATCCCCGAGAATGTGCAATTTGTAACGACTTTTGAAAGCATGGGTGTAATTGCAATATATGCCAATGCTTAAATAAAATTTGCTTGATTCATGGAGAATGAAACATATATGGTTTAACTCCCACAAAAACTTGAGAGATATCTTTAACATTGGGAAACTGAGAAGAGAGCAGCCATTCCCGATGAGTAAATTTAGCTCTTACAAAAGCTTGCCGAATGACCCGCTTTGGGTAACCACGCTGTAACAAGCACCGAGATAGTTCATGGGCATGAAGCAAAAAATCTTCCATAGTGGAGCAAATGCGCCGAAGGCGAAGGAATTGCCCATATGGGAGCCCTCTTTTCAAAGGACCAGCGTGGTTACCCAAAGCGGGTCATTCGGCAAGCTTTTGTAAGAGCTAAATTTACTCATCGGGAATGGCTGCTCTCTTCTCAGTTTCCCAATGTTAAAGATATCTCTCAAGTTTTTGTGGGAGTTATACCATATATGTTTCATTCTCCACGAATCAAGCAAATTTTATTTAAGCATTGGCATATATTGCAATTACACCCATGCTTTCAAAAGTCGTTACAAATTGCACATTCTCGGGGATCCAATTTACGGGACATAGTGGGCATTACCTCCTCGCCTTTGGATCGAAGGATTGATCAACCACCTACTTTGGGGCACTATAGATGTGGCTCTTGCTCTCATTGTGAACGGACAATTGAAGGGTTGCAATGGGTAGTTCCTAATTCAGTTTTCACCCACTCAGCCCGATGGTACACTACTTGTTCCAGTTCTCATGTTGTTTACATGTTAATCTGCCCTTGTAACTTAATATACATTGGCCGTACCATTCGTTCAGTTCGACTCCGTTTAAATGAACATTCTTCCCGGTTGAAAACTTCTGTACTATCAGCTCCCATGGTTCAACATTCTTTGGATTTTCACCATCTCTTTGAGGATTTTAATTGGCGAGTGTTGGATCATGTGCCTCAGCACCCTCGAGGGGGTGACAGAGAACAACAACTTCAAGTTTTAGAACAACAATGGATCTTCAAGTGGTCTACTGTGCAACCACGCGGCTTAAATAGAGAATTGGATTGGACAAGTGTGCTTTAACAATATCCTTATTTCAGAGTTTTTTCTTATATAAGGTTCATAATTTAATACACAACCTTTTAAAGTCAGCATATTACTGGGAATTTTTTTTTCCCTCTCTTTTTTTCCCTCTCTTTTTGGCTATTTAAACTGCTGGATCCTGCTGTCTGTGTCAGATTGCCACTGAGCATGCGCTGGCGTTTTTTCAGCAACTCACATATGGACTTTTTCTGATGCGGTAGCCTGAGCGTTGAAGCAGGGCGGAGAAAGTTTTGACCGCCCGAAACGCAGTGCTGTGTCCGCGCTATTATTGTTGCATTGGATTATTAGTCCTTTCTGAAGCAAGAAGGTTTATACAGCAAGATTTGAAATTTTATTGTGCTAACAACTTTCAACAACGGATTATTCAGATAAGGGATCTCCGTGTGACATTAGATTGTTAAGCAACGATATCTTACTGTAATTTCTTTTCACAAAGACACGAATCATTTATTTATTCCAATTTTAAGGGTTACACTTTAACGGTGGTGTTTTACCTTGTTTTTAGCTCCTTTGGGGGCTCAAGATTTGAGCAAAATGGAATTGATAGCTTCAAGAGGTGCATAGTATCTCAAGGCTACGCTTCCGACATTTCATTGCACATTACTACATTCACAAATGTTAGCGTTTAGTTTGTTTTCTTTCTACTTATTGTTTTGTGATTTATAGGGTAGAAATTGGCGTTAGGTTGTTATTCAAGATAAGCTCATAGCATATGTTGCATCAGCAGCGTATCATACATTAACTATTGATGAAATACAGACATTTCTGTCAACAAATACTTAATACTGTACTTCAAATATCGGCCAGTAAATTCATGTCTGTATAAAACTTCATTTGGTGGGATGCTACAGTTGGAAGCATGTGATGCTGCATCAAAAGTCAGTGCACTCCGGGAATTCTATGGGAAATACAAGCTTGACCTTAACAAAATGGTCATGTTTACTTCGGATGGTGCCTCTGTCATGTCAGGCAGAATAAATGGTGTTGCTGCGCAGCTAAAAAAAACTGTTTCACATTTAGTACAGTAGCATTGTGTTGCCCATCGTGAAGATTTGGGGATCTCTGAATCATGAAAGGAAGTAAAGTTGATGAAAGAAGTTGAAACTTTCATGAGAACTGTTTACACAACCTTTTGTCAATCTTCTACTAAAAGGTCACAATTTAAAGAATTAGCAGATGCTTCTGAATGCGAGTCAATTGCTTTTAGACCTCTGAAAGAAGTGCGGTGGTTATCTTGAAATTTTGCTCTTCAAGCAATTATTCAAAATTATGATCCATTATTAAAATACTTTGAAGAAGAGAAGGATAATGATCCCATTGCAAAGTACTGTTATAAAAATCTAAACAGCCATAAATTCCATATAACACTGCAAATTTAGAATGAGGTTTTATCTGAACTAGCTTCGTTAACAATGGCATTTCAAAAACGTGGGCTAACACCACTGGAAGCATATCATCTTGCACAGGGTAAGCTGAACAAAATCCGAATGCAATACTTGGGTGACACAATAAAATGGAGTGATGTTAAAAATCTTCTCAGCAAGATACCTGGAGACATTTCAGTGGATACTGGTTCCACACTTATTTTCATTAATATGCTGTGTCTGCATTTAGGAGAAAGATTTCCTGAAAATGAAATTGAGGAATGGTCTGCTTTTGACTTGACAGCAATAGCACAGTCTGATTATGAATTTGGAATTGAAAACGTCCGATCACTCTGCTTAAAGTACAAACAATTTCTTATGGAGGAACATATTGTTATTCAGCAGTACAATGACTTCAAGTTCTTAGTCGCAAAAAAAATCAAAAGCAAACTGATCAACTGTTTTTCGGATATGGTAACTTTGGCGTTTCAGAATGCTCACTTTGCAGATTTAGCAAAATTGATGGATATTGGTGGAACATTTTTGGTTTCTAGTGCAGATTGTGAGCATGGTTTCAGCTTGATGAACAGTTTAAAAACCAAAATAAGGAATCACTTACAGTTAGAACATTTGGAAATGCTGATGTTTGTTAAGAGTCATCTTCAAGATGGCGGATTGGTAGACCTTGATAAAATCTATTCAGACTGGTTAAATTTGAAAGATTGAAGAGAAACATATTGAGAATGAACTGTTAATAGTAAGTTCAATCTCCAGGAGCAAGCAGGAATAAGTCCTCACATATGGGTACATCGGTACCGACGGAGCCCGCGCGGGAAAGCTCCCCAGCTTCCCAGAAGGAAAGCTTTTGGGGCCTCCCACCGCGCATGCACGCTGCCTTCCCGCCTTCCTGACCAACTCTCCTCAGTTCTTCTTTTTCCACGGAGCCAGCAGGTCGTGTTCCTGTCACCGCTGAAGAAGTTGTTATTTTAATTTGTTTCTTTGGCCGCGTGTCTGCCTTCCCCGATTCCGGACCGGTACCGCCGGTCTTTTTTCTCTATTTCTTTAAAAAAAAAAAAATAATAATATCTTATTTTTCCCCACTTGGTGTGTTTGTCCTGTGAGGCCTCTAGGCCTTCACAGAATTCTCCCTCATGGAGAAACCAGCCTCTGGTTTTAAAAAATGCAACAAGTGTAGCGGTACTATATCAGTCACAGACACCCATGAATGGTGTCTTAAATGTTTGGGGCCTGACCACTCCATTCCGGATTGCCCATCCTGTTCTTTGATGTCTAAACGTGGCTTACAAAACCGGGCAGCCAAGTTTCACATGCTGTTTTCTACAGATACTCCAGCATCGACATCTTCCAGGTCTTCCTCTCCTGATGGATCTCAGGTAACCAAACATTCCTCTGGCAGGTCCTCAAAGGGCAAATCTCCCTCTAAGTATCGAGATGCCCCCGGGCTTGACCCTGAGGACCCTGCCCCAGCCAAACAACCCCGGCGGGAAGCTCCGGCTTCCAAAGCTCCTCCTATGGGGTTACAGGTTGACATCGATGGCACGGCCTCGACCGATCACCTGTTAGACTGCTCTGGGGTACCGGCTTAATCTTCCGGTACCGACATCCAGACAGTCGTGGCGTCTATGGATCATACAGTTCAATCCATGCAGCAGGCCATTATGGCTTTTATTAGAGCTGCGACGCCCTCGGTACCGCAGGCAGCGCTACCAACTCCGGTTCCGGTACCACAACCGATACCGGTACCCAGGGCATCCACATCGACCAGGATACCGATTCCGGTTCCCGGTTCCGGGGGTTTTCCCGATACCGATCCGGTTCCGGGTACCCCCGATGTCGATACCGGTCGATACGCTTATCGATCCCTGGAAGCAAACAGACGATACTTTGAGTCTTCTGATGATTCTGATTCATCAGATGACTCTGCTGAAGTATCCCTTACTCTACCTGAAGAGCCCTCTTCTCCAAAGAGGAGAATGTCTCCTCCAGAAGATTTGTCCTTTCAAGACTTCATCATTGAAGTAGCTAAAGGTCTCTCTATTTCAGTAACCTCTGAAAAGGAACCTAGAGCAAAAAATTAGATATTTTAGGATACTCTATGGTTCCCAAAGAGGCAGTCACCTTGCCCATTCATGAAATTCTGCAAGAACACATGATGGACTTATGGGAGACTCCTCTCACCCTATCTCCACATTCTCGTCGTTTGGACACCATGTATCGTGTCCCTCCTTCTCCTGGTTTTCAAAAAACTCAGCTCCCTCACCACTCTATTGTAGTGCAGTCAGCTATGAAAAGGATAAAGAGTACCAAAAGACACTCTTCTACTCCTCCAGGAAGAGAATGTAGGACTTTGGATGCTTTTGGTAGAAAAATCTTCCAAGCAAGTATGCTTATTGCCAGAATCAATTCATACAGCCTCTATATGGGCATGTTTCTGAAGGAGATTGCATTGAAAATATGCCATTTTCTCCCCTTTATCCCAGAGGATAAAAAGGAGGAGTTCCTTCTTTTGCTAAAGCATACCCAAGATATTTCAAAGTTCTCCAACAGAGCAGCCTTTGACTCCTTTGAGGGTGCTAGCAGAGCCTCAGGTATTGCCATAGCGGCTCGCAGAATTGCTTGGCTCCAGGCCTCTGACCTAGAACCCTGGGTCCAGGATGGGTTGGGAAATCTGCCCTGTACAGGTGAGAATCTGTTTGGTAAGGAGTGGCAAATCAAAGCCACTCAAATGGATGCAGAAAATGCTGCTTTAGATAGACTTTCTAAGTCTACCTCTACTCCTGTCAAGAAAAAATCTTTCAAGAAGCCTTTCTACAAAAAGGCCAGATTTGCAACAAATACTGGCCAACAATCTTCTGCAGCTCGCTTTGCTCCTAAGCGTCAGCAGCCTAAACAGGCCAGGGCAAAACCTGCAGGGGCTGCTACAGCCCAGCAGTCCCAACCCCCTCAGGGTTTTTGACTTAATACTAGAGAACTTAACCTTTCTGGCTCTAAAACATCCAGAGCCTCTCACCATTCCAGGAAGGTTAACTCATTTTGCTCCCAGATGGGAGCAAATCACATCAGAACAGTGGACCCTCTCTATCATCAGAGAGGGCTACAAACTGCATTTCTCCAGCCTTCCTCCCCATACCATGGTGAGATGTTTCAATTCTCCCCCATCTCTCCTGAACCTGTTGGGTCAGGAGGTGACCACTCTTCTTGCCCAAAGGGCAATAGAAGAGGTTCCTCTTCTTCAACAGGGGTCAGGGTTTTACTCCCCTTATTTTCTCATTCCCAAGAAAACAGGGGGGATACAGACCCATTCTAGATCTCAGAGAATTGAACAAATTCCTATGCAAGGAGAAATTCAAAATGCTTTCTCTAGGTACTCTCCTTCCATACCTACAGAGTCAGGATTGGCTTTGTTCTCTAGATCTCAAGGATGCGTACACACATATACTCATCCATCCATCCCACAGAAAATTTCTACGGTTTCTGTTCCAGGGAAAACATTTCCAATACAGAGTACTTCCCTTCGGTCTAGCCTCTGCTCCAAGAGTATTTACCAAATGCATGGCAATAGTAGCTGCATTTCTACGCGCCCTGGGAATTTTTGTCTTCCCATACCTGGACGACTGGCTCATCCGAGCTCCATCTCAGTCCGAGGCTCAGACTTCCCTGGATCGCACCAGACGCATTCTGCAGTATCTGGGACTTGTGATCAATCTGCCAAAGTCTCAACTCACCCCTACTCAGTCCCTGGAATTCATAGGGGCCTGGTTGGATACCACCACTGCAAGGGCCTATCTTCCTCAGGCCCGTTGCCAACGTCTAGTGCACTTGGCCTCCCAGACTCAGTCCAGAAGCCACTTGACTGCCAGGGAGATGCTACAACTATTAGGCCACATGGCCTCCACAGTACATGTGGTGCCCTATGCTCGCCTACATATGAGAGCAGCTCAATGGACTTTGTCCACCCAGTGGACTCAAGCATCAGGAGCTCTCTCAGACCAAATAGCAAACTCCAAACGTCTCTTTTGGTCTCTCCAATGGTGGATGTCCACTCAAAATCTGTTGTTGGGGGCCCCCTTTCAACCATTGTTGCCCCAAGCAACCCTCACAACAGATGCCTCCCAAACAGGTTGGGGAGCTCATCTTCAAGATCTCTCCACTCAGGGCACTTGGTCTCCACAGGAGACCACCCTTCATATCAACCACTTGGAACTTCGAGCAATCTTTCTATCTCTCAGAGTTTTTCATACCCTCCTCAGCAACATGACAGTCCTTATTCATACGGACAATCAAGTAGCCATGTTTTACATAAACAAACAAGGAGGGACTGGCTCTCTGTCGCTTTGCAACGAAGCTCTAAGATTATGGGCCTTCACCAGAGAGCATCAAATCCATCTCCTGGCAGTATATCTTCCAGGAATCCAAAACTCTTGGGCAGACAGACTCAGTCGAGTTCTGCTTCCACACGAATGGTCCCTGCACATGGATCAGGTACTCAGAATCTTTCAGAAATGGGGAACCCCGGACATAGACCTCTTTGCAAGTCCGTGGAATGCCAAACTTCCCCGGTTCTGTTCCAGAATTCCGTGTCAGGGAGTTCAGGCCAAGGATGCCTTCCTCCTTCATTGGGGTCAAGGCTTCCTGTATGCCTTTCCACCCATTCCTTTGATTCCCAAGACTCTGTTCAAACTTCAAAGGGATCAAGGGTCCATGATCCTCATAGCTCCATGCTGGCCACGCCAAGTGTGGTACCCTCTACTTCTGCATCTCTCCCAAGCCCCCTCCCTGGACTTGGGAGCGGCTCCAGACCTTCTGTCTCAGGAGGAGGGGACTTTGTGGCACCCAAACCCCAAGTCCCTTCACCTCAGAGCTTGGTTACTGAAGGCCTAGACCTTCAACACTTCAATCTTTCGCAGCAAGTGAAGGATATCCTCCATGCCTCTAGGAAACCTTCCACTAGGCGTTCTTACGCTTTTAAATGGAAAAGATTTCCATTTGGTGTACTCAAAAGGGTCTTGACCCTCTAGCACTCCCCTTGAATTCTCTCTTGGAATATCTCCTGCATCTCTCCAATGCAGGACTCAAAACGAATTCAGTAAGAGTCCATTTGAGTGCTATTGCATCATCCCTCAAGCCCATCAATGGACAACCTGTTTCCTCTCATCCTCTTATTGCAAGATTCATGAGAGGCCTAACCTTAACTAAACCTCCCATTCGACCTCCTCCGGTGGCATGGGACTTAAACTTGGTTCTTGGTCAGCTTATGAAGCCACCCTTTGAACTCTTAGCCACTACCTCCTTGAAATTTCTTTCCTGAAAGGTTATTTTTCTTATTGCAGTCACCTCAGCTCGCCGTATCAGTGAACTGCAAGCTCTAGTGGCTAATCCACCTTATACAAGGTTCCATCATGATAAGGTGGTCCTTAGGACCAATCCCCACTTTATGCCTAAAGTGGTCTCCCCTTTTCATCTTAATCAAGAGGTATATTTACCTGTCTTTTTTCCAGCTCCTCATGCATCTACTGCAGAGAGGAACCTTCATACTCTAGATTGTAAAAGAGCTCTTGCCTTTTACCTCCACAGGACACAGCAACATCGAAAGTCTTCTCAACTTTTTGATGCTTTTGATCCTTCTCATTTAGGACTTCCAGTCTCCAAAAGAACACTCTCCAATTGGATTGCTCAGTGTATCTCTTTTGCTTACCAGAGTAAGAACCTTTCTCTGGAGGGCCATGTCACCGCTCACAATGTGAGGGCCATGGCCACCTCTATGGCTCATCTAAACTCTGTGTCCATTGACCAGATCTGTCAAGCAGCCACCTGGGCCTCGGTTCATACCTTTACAGCCCATTACTGTTTGGACAAGGACTCCCGCCGGGATGCCTTGTTTGGTCAGGCTGTCCTCAGACACCTGTTCCATTCTTGAACAACTCCAGCCCACCTTCCCTGAATGGATGCCTGAGATCCATAGGAAGATGAGGAACCTTTCAGGGTCTCAAACCCTTGAGGGGATCTCCCGGGCATCTTAGCTAGGGAGTCCCCATATGTGAGGACTTATTCCTGCTTGTTCCTGGAGATAGCACAGTTACTTACCTGTAACAGGTGATCTCTGGGAACAGCAGGAATTAGTCCTCACAACCCACCCACCTCCCCTAGGAGTTGTATCTCTCTCTCTCTTTCCTTTCCTCTCTCTATTATCTCAGCTTTAAACTCGAACTGAGGAGAGTTGGTCAGGAAGGCGGGAAGGCAGCGTGCATGCGCGGTGGGAGGCCCCAAAAGCTTTCCTTCTGGGAAGCTGGGGAGCTTTCCCGCGCGGGCTCCATCGGTACCGACGTACCCATATGTGAGGACTAATTCCTGCTGTTCCCAGAGATCACCTGTTACAGGTAAGTAACTGTGTTTTCTCTTCTTCCATACATAAATTATTTACATGAAATAACAATGACTTTCAATAAAAATTAACTGAAATAATACCGCATTTGTGATTGTAATTACTAGAAATTTTCCGCTTCATTTAATAATCGTCTATTTTCATTTAATTTGATTAAAATCAATGTGGTGTACATACTGTATTCTGACGTGTAGTCAAATTTTAAAGTATATAACTCCGAGTGTCGTTATGTGGCGCACAAAAATTTAACCTTCCTTCAAAAGCTGCACAGCTGATATTTTATGCGCACAGAGCCTACAGAAAATTAGAGGGAGCATTGGTTATATTTTGATTTTATCCCGTTGCTGTAAAAGGGATCTACTGTGTCTGTCCCATGCCATTTTGAATTCTGTTACTGTATTTGCCCCCACCACTTCCATCGGGAGGGCATTCCAACCATCCACCACCCTTTCTGTAAAAAAGTATTTCCTGACATTGCCTTTCAGTTTACTCCCTTGCAGCTTCATGTTATGCCCTCTATTTTTACAGCTTCCCTGTCTTTGGAAGAGGTTTGTTTGTTCATTAATACTCTTTAAGTATTTAAAGTTCTGAATCATATCTCCTCTGTCCCTCCTCTCTTCCAGAGTGTACATATTTAGCTCTTCTCATAAATCTTCTGATGCAGGCTCCAAATCATTTTGGTCGCCTTCTTCTGAACTGCTTCCAGCCTTTTTATACCCTTTGCGAGATATGGTCTCCAAAGCTGAACACAATATTCCAAGTGAGGCCTGACCAGTGACTTGTACGAGTACAGTGGCATTAGTACCTCTTCCTTTCTGCTGGTAATTCCTCTCTGTATGCAACCCAGCATCCTTATGGCTTTCCTATCCTTTCCTTATCATTGCTCTAGATATATCCTTATCCTCAGCTGTTGTGTTTGTCTTGACTAGACTGAAATCTCTGATGAGCAGAGACTGTCTTTTACATGTGTCTGTATAGCACTATGTACGCCTTATAGTGCTATACAAATGCTAAGTAGTAGTAGTAGTAGCAGTAGTGAACTCTTAACCTTTGCAATTGCTCCTTTTTAGTTTTTCTTAACAATTTTCCTCATTTTATTATAGTCTCCTTTGGAAAGTTAAATACTTGCGCAGCCAATTTCCTTGCTATCTTCCCTTCATTTATTAAATCAAATATGATCATGTTATGATCGCTATTGCCAAGCGGCCACAAAACAGTTACCTCTCATGCTAGATCTCCACTGAGGATCTAGTCTAAAATAGTGGCCCCGTTTCGGTTCCTGAACCAGCTGCTCCATGAAGCAGTCATTACTTCATCTAGATTCTAGAAACTTTATCTCCCTAGCATGTCCTGATGTGACATTGACCCAGTCAATACCAGAGTAATTGAAATCTCCCATTATTACTGTGTTGTAAGCTTTGTTAGCTTCCCTAATTTCTGTTAGCATTTCATCATCTGTCTATTCCAGAGGTTCCCAACTCCAGTCCTGGAGGGCCAAACACCATTCAGGTTTTCAGGCTGTCCCTAATAAATATGCATGAGATGCATTTGCATGCACTGCCCTTATTTGTATTCAAATATATCTCATGCATATTCATTAGGGACAGCCTGAAAACCTGAATGGTGTTTGGCCCTCCAGGACTGGAGTTGGGAACCTCTGGTCTATTCATTCTGTCCAGGCAGACAGTAGTACACCCCCACTGCTATTCCCTTCTCCTTTTTACAAGGAATGTCTATCCATAGTACATTTTGTTTCCTGCAATACCTTTATCCTGTTTGACTCGAGGCCCTCTTTAACATATAGAATCACCCCTCCACCAATGTGATCAACTCTATAGTTTGTAGCCTGGAATCACAGTGTCTCTTTGGTTATCCTATTCCATGAGGTCTCTGAAATGCAAATTATATCTAATCTTTCATTCATTGCTATATATTCTAACTCTCCCATCTTATTTTTTAGACTTCTAGAATTTGCATACAAGCATTTCAAAGTTTGTGTTTTGCTAATATTAACAGCCTAACAAATCGATTCGGTCTTCTCTTAGAGCAATAAAATTTGTCAAATTATATTATTCATTCACTCTATATATATCTCAAAGGCTTGTAGTTCCTTAAAAATTCTGCAGTATTTGTTTCTCAATGTATTCTTTTCCCATGGTCATTTATACCAAAGTGTGAGAAGCGCTAGGAATTAAAGATAAGCACTTTTCAAGAACATTATAAGTTCAATCGGTTTTATATGTAACAGTAGTTGAGAAGGTCATTAATGCAAATAGGCACTATAGAAAGACATGAATGAAGTCTAATAATGAGTGCCAACAAGTCTGAGACCTCTCACACTTTGGTATAAATGACCATGAGAAAAGAATAGATTGAGAAACAAATACTACAGAATTTTTAAGGAACTACAAGCCTTTGAGATATATATAGAGTGAATGAATAATATCATTTGACAAATATTAACAGTCTGGCTATTTGATGACAGGGTTAATTTGGTATCTTTCAACTGTCTGATTTTTACTTAGGCACCAGGGTTAGTTTTACCTTTATTGGAACCTATCAGAATGCTCTGACGTCCCTCTTTTCCTACTGTCCTTCAAGGTCCCTGATTTTACCCATTGGAATCAGAGCTACAGGTCCCATAATGCATCAAGATAAGATTGTCAGAAATCCAGGACTGGCTTAAAATCTCACTCCTGGAATTGGGTAACTTGGCAACTCTGTTTGCTCTTTTATGACCGCAGACAATGAAAAGAAAATTAAATTTAAAAAAATACTTTCACTCCAGGATACAGAGTAAAAGAGGGTGGTGAGCCTTTAATAGAGGTCTTTCTGGATTTGTGAACACTGAGAGCAGAGGTTGACAGCTACCCCCATTCTGTACATATTACAAAATCCTGGAAGCACTCAATCAGCCCACGTAGCAGAGTTCAGCACTTGCCTAACCTTGGTCATGCACATTTTGTGCAATGTTTGCGCAACCCTTGCACTAGTTTTCCCAGTAGTAGGGTAACCAATTAGCTCCATGTCTTAAGGAGCAGAATAATCCAGGCATAGTTTTATTTTAGGAAATCTGTAATTCTGATTTCCTTAAAACGTAGGAGCATACCATAGGCAGACCAGGACAAAGGCATTATGTGCCTAGCAGCTTCTCTTTTCTTTGAGTTAAACGCTGAAAAATAAACTTACCCACATCAACCTTTTATTAATTTTAAATGCTCCTTAGCCATGAGGTGTATTTCCCAAAGAAAAGCATTGTCTGCTTTGCTATCCTTTAATTATTTAAGGATTTGTTTCCTTTCAATTGAGTTGTTAATGCCTCCCAATTAAGGGATACTATTTTAAACATCATATCGTCAGCAAAACAAACCTTCCCTGGGATCTCTCAACTCTCAGACTCCACATAAATCTCATCTCCCCTCCCAGGGCTGCCAATTGGCTCCAGATGTGCCCGCAAGCTTGATCCAGTCTTGGGTTTATCCCATTACATGCATGGATATATAGTTCTCACATTCCATAAGAAAAGCAAAACTACAAGTCCCTGCATATGACAGGGTAAACCCAGGAATGGGTCAAGCCTGTCGGGCACATCTGGAGCCAGTTGACAGCCCTATCCCTCCCCACACACTGTGAATCAAAGCAACCTCCCCAAACATCCCACCAAACTCCCCACACCATTCAACTTTCCACAGCACAACTCTCACCCCTCCTAACCCTCCAGTACCAACAAACTTGCATACCATGATGCTGCAGACCCTCTGAGAAGAGAAGAAAGTGCTTTAAACGCAGGAAAAGTCAAGCACAAGCTGCAATATTATGAGGAACCTGATAGGGGGAGCAAGAGGGACCTCCGAGGAACTGAGGAACCACACCTCCTAGGTCAGCGATGGCGAACCTATGGCACGCGTGCCAGCTGTGGCACGCGAAGGCCTTGCAGCTGGCATGCGGGAAGGTCCGCAATCGAAAAAAAAAAAACAACCCTGTCTGCTGCCGTTGTCGGGGCCGCCGCGGCAGAATCGAGCGTGCCGCGGGGCCCCCCTGTACCCGGCAGATCCTGCCCTCCCCGTAGCAGCTCTCTCTTTGGAGCTACAGTCAGATGCGCCGGCTTGCAGAGCGCGAAGGGAAGACTTTCCCTTTCGCGACTCTGTTAAGCCCGCGGGGGCTGATGGGAACTTCCCATCAGCCCCCGCGGGCTTAACAGAGCAGCGAGGGAACTCTTCCCTCGCGCTCTGCAAGCCGGCGCGTCTGACTGCAGCTCCAAAGTGAGAGCTGCGACGGGGAGGGCAGGATCTGCCGGGGACAGGGGGGCCCCGCGGCATGCTCGATTCTGCCGCGGCGGCCCCGACAACGGCAGCAGACAGGGTTGTTTTTTTTTTAATTTTCCCTGGGCTGGGCTGGGCTGGGGGGGGGTGGGGGTTAGGAGTGGTGATGGGCTGGGCTGGGCTGGGCTGGGGGGGTTAGGAGTGGTGATGGGCTGGGCTGGGCTGGGGGGTTAGGAGTGGTGATGGGCTGGAGGGGGGGTTAGGAGTGGTGATGGGCTGGGCTGGGCTGGGGGGGTTAGGAGTGGTGATGGGCTGGGCTGGGCTGGGCTGGGGGGGTTAGGAGTGGTGATTGGCTGGGCTGGGCTGGGGGGGTTAGGAGTAGTGATGGGCTGGGCTGGGCTGGGCTGGGCTGGGGGGTGTTAGGAGTAGTGATGGGCTGGGGTAGGGGGGGTTAGGAGTGGTGATGGGCACTGGGCTGGGGGAGTTAGGAGTGGTGATGGGCACTGGGCTGGCTGGGGGGTTAGGAGTGGTGATGGGTGCTGGGCTGGGGGGGGTAGGAGTGGTGATGGGCGCTGGGGGGGTTAGGAGTGGTGATTGGCTGGGCTGGGCTGGGGGGGGGTTAGGAGTAGTGATGTGCTGGGCTGGGCTGGGGGGTGTTAGGAGTGGTGATGGACTGGGGTGGGGGGGTTAGGAGTGGTGATGGGCACTGGGCTGGGGGGGTTATGAGTGCTGATGGACACTGGGCTGGCTGGGGGGGGTTAGGAGTGGTGATGGGCACTGGGCTGGCTGGGGGGGTTAGGAGTGGTGATGGGCGCTGGGCTGGGGGGGGTAGGAGTGGTGATGGGCGCTGGGGGGGTTAGGTGATAGGCGCTGGGGGGGCTTAAACTAAAAATTGAGTGATGGGGGATTAGGACTGGGAGTGGGCTGATGGGGAGGTTAGGACTGGAAATGGGCTGGTGGGATTAGGACTGGGAGTGGGCTATGGGGGGCTAGGACTGGTAATGGGTTGGGGGGTTGCTAGGACTGGAAATGGGCTGAGTGGAAGGGGGCTTGAACTGCAAATATCTGTTGGGGATGGGGCTTGGAATGGAAATGGGCTGAGGGGAAGTGGGGGGCTTGAACTGCAAATAGCTGATGGGGACGGGGCTTGGTATGGAAATGGGCTGAGGGGAAGTGGGGGGCTTGAAGAAGGGAATGGATGCTGGGTGAGACTGGAACTAGAAGGGAGCTGATGTTGGGGGAGGATTAGAATGGGATGGGGCTGGGAGAGTAAAATGGAGAGGGGAAAAATATTTTGTGTAGGAGGGATGAAAAATCTACAATTGGCCAGGTATTGGGAGAGTAATTGGGGATTGAGGATGGAGGGGTAAAATTTGTGTGGATGAAATAGGAATGAGGAAAGAGCAAAAGGAGAAAGATTAGTATGTTAAAGCAGATGTAGAGAGAGAGAGAATGGAAAAAAAACTAGAAGAGAGAAGAAAGGACAAATGGACAGCAGACGATGGAGAGTTAGCAGAAAACATGAAGAAACCAGAAGAAAATGGCTGGACCAATTGCAACTGAAAAAAAATGCACAAAAGGTAGAAAGATATCTCTTTATTTTGAATTTATTAACTGGAATATGTCAGCTCTGGGAAATGTGCATCATTAACATCTGCGCTTTGTTTGGTACAAGAGGAAATTCCTATTTGACGTTGCCACTTGTTCTCTTTCCCCAGTATTCACTGAAATGTATTGGTTTAATATTTGCAGTGTTGCCTTTTGATAGGTAGGGTATGGTGCTTTGTGAGTCCTGGTAATGCTGTCAGGATACGGCGGGTTTGCTATGGGTTCTAAATGGGCAGCGTTTGTAGTAGTTCCTAATGTGCCTGGCGGTTGGCACTGGATTATAGTAATGTAGAAATCTTTTAGTCTTTCTTTATCCATACACTCATTAAGAGACATGTTTACTAAAAGTTAGTGTATGGTAACATTATGCAAATATTTATGCAAATAAGACCACTTATGCAAATGATGTGCTGGCACTTTGAGGAAATTCTTTGGTTTTGTGCGGCAGTTTGGGCACTCGGGCTCAAAAAGGTTAGCCATCACTGTCCTAGGTCATGAGGTAATGCCAGCCAGCTTCCAATCAAGGAAGAGAGGAGTACCTCTTAAAGAGAGTCTGGAAGACTGGAGAGCAGAACAGGCAGGACGGCCAGGGGAAGGAGGACTGCCAGGAGAACCAGCAGAACCAGCAGGATGGGCAGGACATCCGAATGAATGGGCAGGATATCCAGAAGAAGCAGTAACCCCTGGACAAGGGTTTCACAGGAGGCAGCAGCAGCTGCAGTGGCTTGAGGAAAGGAGCAACCGTGGAGAAGGTGGGATAGCTCCCTCCAGAGTGAGTGCTTTTCGTCCAGAGAGGCAAAGGCGTGGCTGTGACTGCGGTCTAAAGCCAACGGAAGGACGGTTGGAGAACTTAAGGCCTATTGCTCAGGCCAGGCAGGATCCCAGCCGGAGCAGGCCTCAAACCTCACCGGGAGTAGACAAGCCAAGGAGAAAAGGTAACCCATGTTTAACTGAAAGCAGGTTGCAGACTGCTGGTGTATGGGGAGGACAGGGAGCAGAGGAATACTATCCGTGTGAAGCTGCCTATGAGATAAGGTGCAAGAAACACGTACTGAATAAGAGACTTGTTAATGACAAAGCTTTGCAGGAAGCTAAGGTAAAACACTTGCAAAAGGAAGACAGTTCCCAGTATATGAAGGCGCAAGACCGACGCCCTGCATTCAACCCTGAGCATTGGGAGGTTGTACAGAGGATATATAAAAAGCCTGATTACAATTTGCCAGCAAGTACTGACTCGGTTTCAGAGGCTTCAGAGGGGGAACCGATGCAGGTGGAATTTGCTTCAGATACCGAGATGGACTGTAGTTATTGTAAGACAGGAAGCCTGGAGTCCTTGCTTAGCACATAAGCTCTATCTTGGGGAATAGAGACTGTTTGTTTTGATACACCATTTATTGTGAAGATAACAGCTTTGCTTTAACGTCATGTTTTACTTTTTCTTTAACCTGAAGTAAGGAACTTGTGTTTGATGATTTTGTCCAAGCATCTGAACCTTTTTGCAAGGGAAATAAATGCCTTTGTTTCCCTCCACTCGGACCTTTGTATTCTTTGGGATTTTGGTAACAAAGGAAGCTACCAGGGCAGCAAGTCCCTGGGCCCTGTAAGACATTAGCCAAACCCAACCTCATATGTTTTTATGTCCAACCTACCTCAGTCCATTACGCTGCCAAGGTAGGCCCTGTGACAATACCTATTTGCATCCTCACCATCTTCCCCTTCCCCCCATGCTGCATCAAACATTCATCACTTACCTTCCCAAATACAGGGGGAAAAACGCCGTTATGTTTAATTTTGCCTCTCTGGGGTGAGTCTCCCACAAGCCCACCCTGGAAGAACCTTTCCCCTCTCTCCCCCCCCCACCCCCCCCCCCCAGTCTTTGGGAGCCAGTCTTTTCAAAACCTCATTTATTTATTTAGACAGTTTTATATACCATCTTATCCTTCAATCAAAGTGGTCACAACACAAATGGGTTCACATTCAACAGGTAGGGTACGATTCACAAATGTAAATACAAAGTATTTATGGGTCTGGGTGTGGAGGGTGGTTGGGGTCAGGTATTGTAGGTTGATGTTGGGCCATGTGGGTGATATCAAGTATAGCAACTTATAGTGCTTGTTCGTAGGCCTCAATAAAGAGCAGGGTTTTGAGTGCCTTACGGAAGTCTTCAGAGTCATTCAGGGCCCTTAACCCTTTCCAGGCCGAGCCCAAAACTCTTGGGATCCAAAATTCTGACTAAATATTCCTATCAAATGGTATATAATACATGACCATAGCAGAAGGAAAATCACTATTAGAACATATTGAATAAGACGGGTACAATTTTCCTGAAATATGCAAAAATCAACCCAGCTGCAGAATGTGGATTAAAAATTTAAAGTAGGCCTTGAAAGGGTTAATTCCATAGAGAGGGAATTCCACATTGCAGGGGCTAGCAGCGAGGTTGCTCTCTTAGACGTTGCTTGTTTAGTTCTGTGATAGCCTGTGGGTGTGCTTATCCTGTTGCTACTGTTGGTCCTTCTGGGTCTGCTACTGGCATCTTTGGATATTATATCCTGAAGTGCATCTGCGGAGCGGTGATGGAAGACTTTGTTCAGGATTGTTTTGAATTTGGCCCTGGAGGTTACTGGGAGCCAGTGTAGCTGTTGTAGGACTGGGGTGATGTGGTACGATCTTGCAGTGCCCATGATGATGCGTGCTGCGATGTTCTGCACCATTTGTAGTGGGTGAATAGTCTGCTGGGGGAGGCCTTGGTATAATGGGTTTCAATAGTCAAGCAGTGGAGTGATGACTGCTTGGCAGACTGCGCAGAAGTGGTCTTGGGTAAGTATTGGTTTGAGCTTTCTGATAGTTCTTAATCAGTGGTAGGCTCTTGATGCAGTATTAGCAGTGTGTGCTTTTAGGTTCAGAGCTCTGTCTAATGTAATGCCCAGGTACCTTACCTCATCCTTGACTGCGATAGCTTTGTCCAAAATGTTGATTGTTTCAGGTGGAATGAAGATGGAGTCTCTAGTGATAAACATGGCCTCTGTTTTATCAAAGTTGACTGTCAGGTTGTTGGCAGTGAGCCAGGAGCTCATGTCTTCAATGCATTTTGTCATTGTTGTCATGTCGGGTGACTGTAGGTCGACTGGGGCATATACCATAATATCATCTGCATATAGGTGGTAAAGTAGCTTGCGGCATTTGATGATGCTGCATATGGGTTGGATGTATATGTTAAAGAGTATGAATGATAGTGCTCAACCCTGTGGTATTCCTTGCATGACTGGGAACTGTAGTGATTTCTTTTGGTCACATAGATTGGTCACCTAGATTGGCCACTGTTGGAAACAGGATACTGGGCTTGATGGACCTTGGTCTGACCCAGTATGGCATATCTTATGTTCTTAGGTTCTTATGTTCACATTTGACTTGCTGTGTCCAGTCTCCTAGGTACGAGGTGATTGCAGTTGTCATGGTTGCAGTTCTCCAGCTATGGTCCATGGCTTCCTGCAGTAAATTTGTGCCTATATGTAAAAGAACTCACTCCATAGAATTCCACAAAATTTGCTTCTCAAAAACTGCTTCAATGTTCATTTTCTTTAAACAAACAAATCCCCCTGATGAAGCGAGTGTCATCACGAAATGCTTTGTGAGCTCTGATTTGAAGCGTCAGGGAATGGAGTGGGCACCTATTTGAGAAACACCATTCTTTTGAAAGTTAAGTAATTTGACATTGTAGGTGTATGGTTTTCAGCCCAGGCTTACACGGAGGGTCATAGATGTTAAGAGGGCTGGTGTTTGATACATGTTATCATACACTTCTTGTTTCGAGCCCGTGCTTACTGAAACTCTCCATGTAGGATTTGTTTGTTTAAAGAAAATGAACATTGAAGCAGTTTTTGAGAAGTAAATTTTGTGGAATTCTATGGAGTGAGTTCTTTTACATATTTGAATATTGCACTCTGATAAACGATCGATTACTGTTTTGTAAATTTGTGCCTGGCAGACAATCATTACTAAGACTCCATGGCTCCTCCAGTTGACATAAGCTCCACACTATTGTTGCCCTCTTCCAGCTGCCACCCAAAAGTCAAGGGGTTTGAGAGACCTCCAGCAGTAGTTGGCAACTCTGATATTTTCCCCTGGGTCAGGCTGCATCTGTCCATAGCTACAGGCTCTACCACTCACTCCACAATTATGCCTGGTTTCACTGTCTGAGGTACCTCTTGCCGCCTTACATCCAAGTTATCTCCAGCAGACTCATCGCAGTATCGTGTAACCAGGCTTCTGCCATGCGCTGCAATTTGTGTCCTGCCACCACAGGAAGATCTGCTCCAAGAGCCATTTTATGCTTTGTCATAAATATTGCGACTATCTCAGAGGTATTAAAGATTCATATCCCATTTACTGTGATTACTGTTTTAGCTAGGAACCATATTTATACCACCCTCAGTGAGCTTGATTTCACCTGATCTTGGAAGCTAAGGAAGGTTTGGAGATCACCTTGAAAGACCAGGTGCTGTAGACTTACTCCGTGGAAGAAAGGCCTGGCAATCTACTTCTGGTCACATCTTGCCATGAAAATCCTGGAGGTAGTTCACAGAGTTTCTAGGAGTTGGCACCAACTTGACAGCACACAACAACATCTTCCGGTCTAATGCCATTCCGGGTCAGGACACCCCTGTATTTATGGAGCTCCCTTTTCCAATTAATAATTCTAGCATTGAGGTCAGGATAAATCCGAATCTTTAAATCTTTATACAGCACTTGGCCCACCTTTCTGGTCTCTCTAATGCAATATGCCTGATCAACATATCTGAGAAATTTCACAGTAATAGCTTTAGGAGACTTTCTGCACCCAGTTTAGGGTGAGGTTCTCTGTGGGTCTATTCTATTTCGAAAGCTGTCTCTGCAGGGGATGGAGGAAACAAGTCTGCAGAAAGTACCATGCATATATTCTATCATCTGGGAGCTCAGTCTCTTCCAGCACCTCAAAAATTCAATATTGGAACACTGACTCCTGTTCTTCTGGCCCTCCAGTTTATCATGCTAAACCCTTACTAGTTTCTGCATCTTCATTGGAGCAAAGTTGTCCAGCGCCTGCTTGTCCTCCAGCTTAGTCATCCAAGCTACCAAAGACTAATTTCTACTGTTTCTACATCTGAGGACCTAATTTCTTTCAGGAGAAATGCCAGACTTGCCTCAGATTCATTATGGTTGTCCTCTCTGTTGCTATCTGCCCTGGAACTCATGCAGAAAGGAGCGGCTGCTGTCAGGGCTTTTTTTCCCGCTTGACTGGATTTCACTGCGCACATTTCTTTTATTATTGTACTGCCGTTTGCCTTTGCTGGCTTAGGCATCCTTGTCACTCTCCTCTCTGAAATTGCCAATCTTCAAGGTTATTTTAGGGATACACCAGGGAGCGTGAAGGAGCTCTGCTCATATGCATCTCACTGCATTGCTGACTAGTCTTTGTGAGAATGGGCATAAGGCTATTTTTTCTTTCCTCAGAGCTGAGACGAGACTTGAAGATCTAAATATATGTATGCTAGAGGAGAGGAGGGACAGGGGAGATATGATTCAGACCTTTAAATACTTAGAGTATTAATGAACAAACAAACTTCTTCCAAAGATGGGGAAGCTATAAATCTAGAGGGCATAACATGAAGCTGCAAGGAGATGAACTGAAAGGAAACGCCAGGTAATACTTTTTCACTGAAAGGGTGGTGGATGCTTGGAATCCCTCCCAATGGAAGTGGTGGGGGCAAATACAGTGACAGAATTCAAAACGGCATGGGGCAGACACAGTGGATCCCTTTATAGCAGGAGGATAAAATCAAAATAAACTTAAGTATCTTCTTATATCTCAACAAATAGGGGTGACCTACACAGAGCGGTGAGTACACCCCAAAAATAAAAGGCATGGGGAGGGGTGATCTGCATGGAGTGGCAGGTGCACCTACTCTTGCCGCCTTGTTGGGCAGATTAGATGGACCATACTGGTCTTTATCTGCTGTCATATACTATGTTACTGTGACAACGCCTACTCTCATATGACCTCTAATGCAGATCCCACACCACTTTGGTTGCTTTACTGTAGACCTCCTTTAGCCTGTCTCTATCCTTTCTGACATTCAGTCTCCACCACTGGACATGCAGCTCCTGTTCTGCCTTCCTGCACTGATATTCTAAAATGGGTGAGATTCCTTTAAGAACACAAGCTTCTGCAGCAACCTCTAGAAGAGGTCTCTGTCCTCCTGAGCAGTTTAGAACCAGCATCTGAGGGAGCCAAAGTCTCAGGATTAAGGTATTCCTGAGGAAACTCTGAAAAATGGATCTTAAGTCTATGATTTGTATATAAATGTTGTTACAGATACTCCTGCACTTGGGAAGAAAGCAAGCTGCAGAACTGACCGGCCCCCCGCCCCTCCCCTCTGGAATTCAGGAGACACTGGGACCAACGTAATAAAGCTCAGGAAGTGTAACGCACAGCTTAATATGAGTTATGTATGCAATCTCCTGGACTGTTAGGCTGCCCTAGCCACAGAGGAGTCTGGCGCACAAATGAACTTTGAGCAATGATTTGCGTAGACATCAGCACCCTGCTCATTTAAATGGTAATGAAGGCATTCACTATTAAACTGCATGCAAACTAGTGTGCACACAACCAAAGGCTTAACACCTGGTTTTCTAATGCAGGGCATTTAGTGCATGGTCTGGATAGGAATGAAAGGTTAGCTCATTTTTCTGTCATTAGCACTAGTGAGGGGTTTGTGCCTGTTTCTTATCTTGGGGCAGTATGAACTACCCACAGCTTTTTCTTGCTTTATTCAAGGGGGTGAGAGGACAATCTATTGAATAAAATGGGGGAAATAAACAGCAAGGGGATGAGGATGAAGTGATCATGAGGCCGAATGCAAGCTGCGAAATGATGGACAACGCGTTTACCTGCAGAAATGCGCATGATGTCATATGAATAATATTAATGCGCAGAATATGTATTTGGCAAATGCGAAGGCACGTTTTACATAGGACATGGAGAGGGGAATTCACATATCCAGGTCAGGACATGGAAAAGTCCCATAGTATTTTACAAGAGGTTCTGCCAGACATGGGGCCTCTTGTTAAATAGCTGCATGACTGCACAGCATGGCTTTCCATGTCCAGTGAGAGCAGTGATTTTAGTAAGCTGCATGGAGGAAGAAAAACATAAAAATACCTCCCAAATATACATCGGGAACAGCTTCTTAAAAACATTGCTCCCTCTTTGCATGTGAAGTTGTTTCAGCACCATGGTTCCTCCCACCTCCTCATTCCCCCCCCCCCCCCACGTTGATCTCCCTTCTAGCTGCCCCTGATCTTGATCCCACCCCCACAGACTCCTCTACAACATCTGATTCTCCCTTACACCCCTCAACACCACATCTGGTTCCCCTACCCCCCTGCCAAAGCAGCTGTTGCTCTTCAAAAAGGAAGCCCCCCCCCCCCCCAGTACGATCCCTCCACCACCCAACACCTTCTGGCAATAACAACTCCCCCCTAAGGCCCCACCAGCAGTACTCCCTACACTCCAATCCCTTTCTCCAGCTTTACCAGGGTTCCTGGTGTGTAGTGGAAGCAGGAACAAGGCCTACCTGTTCCTGCTTCTTTGCACCCAGATCCAAACTGACACCGATGACCCCTAGCACTACTACGGTGCCATTTTGGATCCAGCATTTTGAAGAACAGTCATTATTTTGGGGGATAAGGGGATTGGATGTTCTGGGGGGGATAGGGGGATCAGATATGGTGGTGGGAAGTGTAGGAGGGGTCAGATCAAGGTCAGGGTGGTCAGAAGGGAGATTGAAGTCAGGGTGGTCATCAGGCAGAGGGGAGCACACCGTGATATGTACAATGGCCTCTGCCAGCAGGTACCTGTAGATGTGAATTCCCTATATGAAATGGGGAATCCATGTCTATACTGTAGGCACATCCAAATTACTTCCTTTCCCTCCAATCACCCCCACCACACCTCCAGGAGTTTTAGACATGGTAAGCATTCCCACATCTAAAAAGCCCCTGTTCTGAAATGCCATTTATATACGTATGCCTATCTACATGTGTAAAAGCTGCTTTTTAGATGTGAGGAAGCTTCTAAAATACCTTCCCCCTCGCCAATTGCCTAACCTAATATTCACTTATTATGTATACTGTCACCCCTCCGTGCTGTGTACCTGTTGGTTGGGCAGGGCACTGCGCTGGGGCTTCAGTGTAACTGGCTCAATTAGCTGCGTAGGCCTTGCTTGGCCCTCTGGGAGTTGTAGTTGTGAGTTGCCAGTTAAAAATCAGTTGTGGAACGATGGTAAGGTTAACAAAGGATTTATTTCCCCTTCCAATAGGACTTTTTGTCGTGGTATAAACAAAAGGAAACCATAACCCTTCCTGGGCATATAATAAAGGAAAAATGGAACAAAAATAGCTTCTTTTCAGCTTCTTAACCAATAAAGCAAATGTACATCAAAACAGTCTTTCATAAGCACATACAAGTCCTTCTTTACAATGCTAGGCTTCAACAGCTCTTACTTCCTTTCATCTTAATGAGGAAATGCTGTCTGCTATTGAAATCGTGCAATCCATATATTCAGTGCTTGTCTCAGCTTCTGATGGCTCACATTGCATTGCTTCATCACAAGCATTTAATATCTCTTTCCTTTTCAGCATTTGGGACCTCTTCAAACCGTCTCCCTCTATTCTGACGTGACTCTCTTTCTCTCTCTGTGAGAGTGTGCTGAATGCTATTACCACATTCACTGAACTGCCTTTGGTAAGAGCCTCTCCCCTGCTGGTGGTTGTTAGGTGAATTGTAGTATTCCCTTGCACCTCTATTAAGGTAAATAGGCTTACCTCTCTGCTCTGACGGGCTCAGGATCCTGTGTATGGCTGGAGTTTGAAACGGCAGTTTTGCAGAGACTCTGCTCCTTAAATCCTTTCCAGAGATACTAACCTCTTCAGGTAAAAAGCATTTAACCTTCTCATGCCTGGTATAAGGGTAATAAAACTTATCTGTTTCTCTTAAGCTGGCTTCATAAGGCTTTAGCGTTTCTGGGAACTGCCTCTTATAGTCAAGCCCTGTGCTTCCCCTTTCAGGATGAAAATAAAACTCTTCAGCTTTTACCTTTCTCCTCCCAGCTCCGTTCCAACCTGGGCTGTTTCCAACACTCTCTGGACTCCTCTGATATCTGAGGCTTCCTCTCCTGGCTTTGCTACCACCTCTGTAGCTCTTTCCACTTTTGTCGTTATCCTCACTTTCACACTCTGAGTCCAGCTGTCTTGGCTGCTCTCTCAAGCACTCATGGTAATCATTCAAACTTCCATTCAGGCTTCCGTAGTGATTATCATGCAGGCTTTCTCCACAGCTCTCTCTCTGGCCCCTTCTCCAGCTCTCTCCACGACTCTCTCCACGACTCTGTCTAACTGCATGTGAGCTGTGCTTATCTACGTACCTCCGAGCAGCACCTCCCCCCAGCTGACTTGCATCAGGTGATAACTTCCTAGCTTTCCTGCTGGCTGGGTGTGTCTCTCTGGCTCGTGACCACATTTGTTTTTGTTGCTCATAGCAACTTCCTGACATGTGCTTTCTAAAAACGTCAGTGTCAGCCTGATCCACTGCTTCTCTGTCTATCTTCCTAGGCTCTGGTGAATCTGTTCTGTGACAGATTCCCCCCCTTAAAATATTACGGGCTGCCGCAAATCTAAGCAGACAGCACGTAATCCTGTCCGGGGTGCGACTGTAATGCTCCCTATAAACTAAATTAGCGGTGGCCAACCTCTCCTTCCAAGGTTTTAACACATTGAGGTGATAAACCTGCCTACGTCCCTTATCATTTTCTATCAGATAGGAAACGGGCCCAACCCTTTTTATCACCGTACCTGGCCCCTTCCAGTGGGATTCAAATTTGGGACCAGGGTCTGCCACCTGGATGAGGACCTTATCCCCTACTTCTAATTGTCTGGGTTGTGTGCCCTTATCATAGTAGCGTTTCTGACGCTGCTGACTAACCTTGAGATTTTCTACTGAGGCCCTGGACGTTTTCTCCAGGCGCGTCCTTAAGTCTTTTAGGAATTGTGGTACCCCTACCTCCGGTATTTCGGGCTCCACCCACTCTTCTTGTAGGATGTCCAAAATACCCCTCGGGGCCCTACCGAACAATAGTTCGAACGGGGATGCCCCCAAGGAGGTCTGAATACGCTCCCTACATGCGTATAACACGAATGGAAGTAAGGTATCCCACTCTGCCATTTCTCCCTTCCTTAAACCCCTCCTTAATAGGTGTTTAATGGATTGGTTCATGCGCTCCACCAACCCGTTTGACTGGGGGTGGTACGCCGCAGTCTTAATATGGCGTATGCCAAATGCTTCCCATACCCTCGCAAGATATCGTGACACGAAGTTGCTTCCCTGATCCGTTAAGATTTCCTGGGGAAATCCCACTTCGCAAAATAATTTTATTAGTTCCTGCGCTATAATCTTGGCTGAGATGTTCCTAAGGGGAATTGCCCACGGGAACCGCGTAGCGTGGTCTACAATTACTAAGATATATTGGTAACCCCTGGGTGTTTTTATTAGAGGGCCCACTATATCCATCCCCATGCGTCGAATTGGTACTGAGATGGTAGGCAAAGGCACCATAGGTACGGCCTTTGGTCGTGTTATCGAGACCCTCTGGCAGGTAGGGCAGGAGTCACAATACTGCTTGGTTTCTTTATAGACCCCTGGCCAATAAAACCGCGCCAGTATCTGATCTAGTGTTCCCTGAACACTCTTGTGACTGCCTATCGGGTGGTCGTGTGCTAGGCGTAGAACAATAGCCTTAAAAGTTACCGGCACTACCAGTTGTTTCCGGACTGCTTCAGTATAAGGATCTATACTTTCCCTATATAATATATCCTTATCCAATAGGAATCTGGGAAGTATAGGTCGATCTTCTTGTGCCCATTCAAACGCTCTTTTGAGCGCTGGGTCTGCCTTCTGTTCCATAGGGAAAGAAGGGAATTTCTGAAGTAGGGCTGCAGGTACCCACGGTAACCCTTCCCCTGCCTCTAGTTCTGCCCTTCCTAGGGTTCTCTTATTTCTTTCTTGGCGTTTCTTCGCCTTTGCTTTTTTCCCTTCTTTAGTTGGAACCTGAACTAATTCATCATGGTTGGGGAGTACGTTAGCCTCAACCTCCTCTGTCCTTTCCTCAGGAATTTCTTTATCTTCCTCCCCCCCTAGGCTCCTCTGTCCTCTCCACAGATGGTTCCCGGGTTCCTGAGGTTCCAGCTTGTGATCGTGTTGAGACTAGGCCTTGCATCAATCCTCCCTGAAATGAAGGCCAGTCATGCCCTAGGATGAGTTCCTGGGGCAGCCCTGGGACTACTGCCACTTGTATTTCTCTTTCTAGGCCCATCCCTCTAACACGCACCTTATGTAGGGGATACTGAAGACGGGTGCCATGTACACATTTTATTTGCACTTGGTCTTTTACCCGACTTGGGGCTGCAGGGCGAGACTGTTCCATGGTCTCCCAAAACTTCTGAGAGACCATGCTCTGTTCTGCTCCTGAGTCGAGTAGAGCCAAGGCATCTACCCCTTCTACTAGGACTTGGAGAAAAATGCCTTTCGGGACTTGTTTCTCAGCCCCGGCTACAAGGACCGTTTTTACCCTATAATTTTTCTGGTAGTGACCCGGCTTCCCGCATCTGTAACACTTCCTATTAACAGATAGATCATCAACATCCTCATCATAAACATTCCTTTTATGTATTTTAACCTTTTCACCTCTTCTCATCTTATCAGGATTTCCAATGCCAGCCATTTTTAACATGCCAATCCTAGAGGCGTCAGCCATTTTAGCCTCGTAAAATACATCTGCCATATTGGCTGCCTCTTCCGTATTACGGCAATCCTGTAAGGTGAGGAAGGTTTTCAGTTCAGGGGATACAGACTGCATAAATTGCTCCAGTATTATATCATCCATAATGGAGTCTAATGACCTCCCTTCTGGGTTTAGCCATTTATAAGCTAGACTCTTTAACCTCTGATATAAGGCTCTGGGAGTCTCCTTATAATGTATCTTTGCCTCCCTGAACAGATGTTTATAATGTCTGGGTGTAAGGCCTAATCTATCTTTTACAGCCTTTTTAATTTCTGAATAATTGGTGGCAAGAGTAGCAGGCATTCCCTTAAATGCTGACAGAGCCTCGCCAGTCAAAGTCATGGCAAAGCGCATGGCCCATTGCTCTGTAGGCCATTTAAGGGTCTCTGCTATCCTTTCAAATGACTCAATATAGTCATCTAAATCGTCATGTTGTGTTAGTTGTCCCATAGAAAAAGTATGGCAACTGTTCAGTTCTACTTGCGGCATCATGGATGAACTCGCCGCTCCGGTTTCCTGGGGCTTCTCTAAGAGAGCTTCTATTGCTTCTAACAAAGGCCGCTGCTGCTCCTTCATAGCGTTCACAAATTGTTCCTGGAGACGTTGCACAAGCTCTGCTTGTCTGTCCCACTGTGCTTGCATCCACGTTTGGACGTCACGCGGATCCATTTTCCTCTTGGAGTTGCACCACCTGTGAAAAGAAAAGAAAGGCCCACCAAGTGCGGTATTTCTTTTATAAAATCCCTGTCTAAGTATAGTGCCCCCTTTCTAACTGGTATCCTTCTACCCGTCCGCCCAGGTTACCGTTACCTTAGGCTCCTGGTAGACTTCAGCACGTGAGAAAGGTCTTTGCTTTTCTGGACGACCTGCCAGCGAAATCCTCTTTAGACAGCACTCCTTGTGGTAGCAGTTCCTCCAGAGACGTCCTTCTTCTTTATGTTTCCTCCTTTTCTTCTCAGGAAAAACCACGTAGCAAAAAAAATCCTAAAATACTACGCCATTATGTCACCCCTCCGTGCTGTGTACCTGTTGGTTGGGCAGGGCACTGCGCTGGGGCTTCAGTGTAACTGGCTCAATTAGCTGCATAGGCCTTGCTTGGCCCTCTGGGAGTTGTAGTTGTGAGTTGCCAGTTAAAAATCAGTTGTGGAACGATGGTAAGGTTAACAAAGGATTTATTTCCCCTTCCAATAGGACTTTTTGTCGTGGTATAAACAAAAGGAAACCATAACCCTTCCTGGGCATATAATAAAGGAAAAATGGAACAAAAATAGCTTCTTTTCAGCTTTTTAACCAATAAAGCAAATGTACATCAAAACAGTCTTTCATAAGCACATACAAGCCCTTCTTTACAATGCTAGGCTTCAACAGCTCTTACTTCCTTTCATCTTAATGAGGAAATGCTGTCTGCTATTGAAATCGTGCAATCCATATATTCAGTGCTTGTCTCAGCTTCTGATGGCTCACATTGCATTGCTTCATCACAAGCATTTAATATCTCTTTCCTTTCAGCATTTGGGACCTCTTCAAACCGTCTCCCTCTATTCTGATGTGACTCTCTTTCTCCCTCTGTGAGAGTGTGCTGAATGCTATTACCACATTCACTGAACTGCCTTTAGTAAGAGCCTCTCCCCTGCTGGTGGTTGTTAGGTGAATTGTAGTATTCCCTTGCACCTCTATTAAGGTAAATAGGCTTACCTCTCTGCTATGACGGGCTCAGGATCCTGTGTCTGGCTGGAGTTTGAAACGGCAGTTTTGCAGAGACTCTGCTCCTTAAATCCTTTCCAGAGATACTAACCTCTTCAGGTAAAAAGCATTTAACCTTCTCATGCCTGGTATAAGGGTAATAAAACTTATCTGTTTCTCTTAAGCTGGCTTCATAAGGCTTTAGCATTTCTGGGAACTGCCTCTTATAGCCAAGCCCTGTGCTTCCCCTTTCAGGATGAAAATAAAACTCTTCAGCTTTTACCTTTCTCCTCCCAGCTCCGTTCCAACCTGGGCTGTTTCCAACACTCTCTGGGCTCCTCTGATATCTGAGGCTTCCTCTCCTGGCTTTGCTACCTCCTCTGTAGCTCTTTCCACTTTTGCCGTTATCCTCACTTTCACACTCTGAGTCCAGCTGTCTTGGCTGCTCTCTCAAGCACTCATGGTAATCATTCAAACTTCCATTCAGGCTTCCGTAGTGATTATCATGCAGGCTTTCTCCACAGCTCTCTCTCTCTGGCATCTTCTCCAGCTTTCTCCACGACTCTGTCCACGACTCTCTCCACAACTCTGTCTAACTGCATGTGAGCTGTGCTTATCTACGTACCTCCGAGCAGCACCTCCCCCCAGCTGACTTGCATCAGGTGATAACTTCCTAGCTTTCCTGCTGGCTGGGTGTGTTTCTCTGGCTCGTGACCACATTTGTTTTTGTTGCTCATAGCAACTTCCTGACATGTGCTTTCTAAAAACGTCAGTGTCAGCCTGATCCACTGCTTCTCTGTCTATCTTCCTAGGCTCTGGTGAATCTGTTTTGTGACAATACAAATGCAGCACTCTTCCAGGTCCCAGGATATTATATGCAGAATATCCACTCTGTGGCTAATGCACACCCGACACACTAGAATGTAGGCATGTTTCCACGGCCATTGACTCACTCTCTCACTTTTGCAGACATTATTTGCATATGATTTGCTTACTGCATCAGGCATAAAAATGTTTTTAACCTATGCTTTAGGAAACTATGCACTGAACTTCAGTGCACAGCTCTAATGAACAGTTTACCACATCAAATCCACAGTAAGACACAGTTCTGATAGAGGCTTTTTGCATAAATCACGCTGAACTGAGAATTATTTCTAAGGACAGATTGGATCATTTCATGCTAAATGGTTGCATGCTTGTTACTCAGTCCAAATAGAGATTTCTCTTTACCAGTGTATTGTGTGGAAACTGTTCTTGTCAATTCACATGTGCCTATATTGAGTTTTTCTGCACTGTTTTGTTTTGCACATTCCATGACAGTAATGAACCTCACTATTAAACTAGGGTAGGGGTCGTAAGTCTAGCTAGTTTTGTTTCCCAGTTTGTACCTCCTAGTAGGAGGAGTACAAATGGTGAAAGGAAGGTTGGCATAGTCCCTACCAAATGGCTTGTACTGCCTTTTGGCTGGAGACAGGAGGGAAAGACTAGGTCAGACAGCCTCTCCTGCTATGACTCAGTTAAGAGAAGGCAGAAGGGAGGCCAGGGCCAATGTTGTAGCACACTTTGAGATTTTATTTAAGGCACATTACAAACAAAATGTTGCTAGCAGTTTATGGATAATGTTATGTTTTGTTTTATGAAGGTCTTGAGAATCCCTTGATAAGAACCTGGCAACACATCACTAATGTAAAATTTGCCCAAAATGGTGCATCGTCTTGCCTTGAGTCTTCTAGGGCAGTGCTTCTGAATCAGTGTGCCATGGGAAAGTGTGCCTTGGTGCAGTGGTGACAGGTGGGAGCCTGGTTAGGCATGGGCTTATGAGGGTGCTGTCCCACTTCTGCTTCCTTCTCCAGCATTTCCTCTTCCAGCCTTTAGAGAACAGGAAGAGAAGGGAAGCCTGCAGCCTTTCAGCTCCCTAATCTATCCCTCTCCTCTTGTCATTAATAGAGTAGCGGGCTGTGATTGGAGCAGACTTTGCATAACAAAGGAGAACCCCTGTTCTTCCTATTCCAGTTCCTTTCTCTTCTGTCAGAGATAGAAAAAGCCATTTATTTTCACATTTTAGTGATTACAATATGTACAAAGTGATCTAGCAACTGTTTAGCGACTAAAGCAAACTGGATGCCCTGGAACATAGCTAAAATCTCTGATTAGAACATCTCTTCAACATAGAATTTACCTGCTGGACATAGTTGGATTGTGTTAACTGAGGATTGTTTTCTGCAGCTTAATTAATTCTCTTGTGTGCAGGACATACCACCAGCCTTAAGGCTTTTGTATCAGGCCCAAAAATATTTTGTGGTAACAAAATGTAACGAATATGGTTCAAGTACAGGTGACAGTAGGTTACTACAGTTTTCCATGAAGATAGCCCTTTAGGCTTCCTCATCATGGCTTAAAAATGAACAACCTGCTTAGTACTAGCCCTACAGAGGAGAGGTATCCCAAATTCATCCACCAGAAATCTGGTAGCCTTAGCTCTCCTCCTGTCCTCGTGGAGGTGACATCCACAGACCTGACTTCTAAAATGGCTTTGGGGACATCTTTGTACTTTGAATGTCCCTTCGCCCATTTTCAGACATCCAGAACATGAATAGGACTTCTAAATCAACTCCCTAGGTTTCTGTGTTTGTTGAATTCAATTATCAAAATCTTTGAGGGGAAATGTATGGGTTCAAGTTATTTAAATACTTAGTGCTTGTAGTTATATCTTCTACTAATAAACAAATGAAACATAAATACTGAGGGCCCGATATTGCATGAGGCACTGAAGCAGTCAACAAGCAGCTAAAACAAAACTGCTCAGGAAAGGGGCACAAAATCGTGAGTAAGGGGAATTACATGTGGGCAAGAGGAGAAAATACCAATTACCAGAGGATGTGAAGCCAGCAATGAAATCCACATACCTGGGCAGTGCGGAGTAGCCCATATTCATTGTAAGCATGCACACCCAGAACAATATCGTCCCATAAACCGTGGAAGGCACAGAAGGGTATGCCAAACCTCGCAACTGTGAAACACAGGCAAAACCAATAAAATGAACCGGGTCACATGGATATGCCACAAGGGCACACTGGGGTCACACAGGTATGGCATAAGGACATACTTGGGCTGCACGGAGGTGAGAGCAGAGATAACCATGTATCGCCCTGCCGGCATGCCAAACCCAGTTCGCTACCATACATCATACTGGGGTAGCACCACCATGTGTGGTTGGTGTTATACTTGGGTAGTGATCATTCATGATACCTGAGTAGTGATTCTGCTAGTGCAGGAGACACCTCTGGCTGGGCTGATACACAACAGTAGCATGGCCACCAGGAGGACAGAAAACTTCAGTGCAGCCAAGACAGAGACTCTGGCCAGGAAGGTTCTTTGCCAAGAAGGGGTGTTGTATCCCTGCAGGAGCTACAGGGCGACCCTGTGGCACTTGACAGTCATCTGGTGGGGCATCCAGCTCCAGCTACACAGCTGAGCAACCAGTGGGATATATAGGGTCTGGGAGGACACTGGGGGGATGGGAACAGCAGCTGGCCTCTATGAACACGCTGCTACAGGCCCAATAGTGGGGGAGTGCATACCATTGAGGATGGATCATGGCACATGCAATCCCCAGGGCCCTGTCACTGGGTTCTGCACCTGCCAGTAAATGCAGTGCTCAATGGTGATCCCCTCCAAGCCAGGTTGCCTAAAAGGCAGTGACTGCAGGAAGCACATGGGAGGATGCAAGAGCTCCTCCTGGTAGGGGATATGTAGCAAATAAATGGGCAATACTGGCAAAGTGGGAACAGTCCCAGCTTTCTTTATCTTCTTTTATCTTTATTAATACATTTTATATACCGCTCACACTCAAGGTACCAGAGCGGTTTACAATAGCAAAAATAATAAGGCTGCTGAAAAAGGAAAAGAACGCCATAAATAAAAGGAAAGGAAAGTACGAGATAGGATAGAATAAGAGAGGAGAATAGAGCAACAAGGCAAAGCGGGTTGAGGAACAACTGAATTCAGCAGGGTGGGGGAGATGAGAGGGCAGGGGGAGGAGGGAGGTTAAAAACTGTACAAAACAGATGGGACTTCAGCATGGTCTTGAAGGTTTTGTAGGAGGGTTCTAGACGGAGGGCATGGGGAAGTGAGTTCCAGAGTTGAGGGCCTAAGAAGAAGAAAGCAGAAGAATGGGTGGATTCGAGATGAGCCTGTGATGGAGAGGGAAGGGACATGCGGTTCAGATGGACTGACCGAAGGGAACGATGGGTGGAGTGAAGATGAATTTGATCTGCGAGGTAAAGGGGAACACCGGTATGGATGGATCTATGTACATGAATGAGCACCTTGAACTGTATGCGATAGGCAAGTGGAAGCCAGTGTAAGTGAATCAGGAGAGGGGTGATATGATCAAAACGTGAAGCATGCATCAAAAGACGTGCCGCTGTGTGATGAACCAGTTGTAATCTCTGCAATTGTGATTGGGGAAGGCCGGCCAGAATGACGTTACAATAGTCTAGACGAGATACCACCAAGGATAAGAGTAGCGTGGTCATAGCGGGGACGGATATAAAAAGGCGAACTGCACGAAGTTGTCTCAGAGTGTAAAAGCACCATTGCACCACAGAGGAAACATGTTCTTTGAAAGATAAGGCAGAGTCCAGGATAACCCCCAGATAACATAGGGAGGGAACAAGAGGAAGAGGTGTGGAGGACAAAAGAGGAGCAAGGGAGGGAGCTGGAGCACCGAAGGTGAACCAGATGGCAAAAGTTTTTGATGGGATTACATGCAGGAAATTAGAGGAGAACCAGTTAGCCACCGATGTCAAGCAGGAATTGAGGGGAGCTAGGTCCAAGGTAGTGGGGTCAGTGTGGTGTAGAAGAATAATATCACCTGCGTAGAAATGAGCTGTGATACCGTGCTGCTGGACCAAGAGGGCAAGGGGGGCCAGGAAGACGTTAAATAGGAGGGGGGCAAGGACTGAGCCCTGGGGGACACCACATAGGAGGGGGGTTGGGGGAGAGGTTGAAAGACCCGTAGAAACGGAAAAAGACCTATGGGAGAGAGAGGAACAAAACCAAGAGAGAAAAGAACCGGAGAGCCCAATATTGTGTAACCGAGCTAGGAGGGTATGGTGATCTACAAGGTCAAAGGCAGCGGATAAGTCAGCTGCAGGGGAATGTTGCAGAGGTGCCTGTTGCAGGGGTGTGAGTCCTGTGCAGTGCCATATAGAGGGCACCATGCAGACAAGATCACCACTTCAACTGCAAACCTGCGCAAGCCATACCTCTAAGTGAGCAGGGCCAAGAGTGAAAGCACAATAGGAAGGGCATGGGGAGCACATGGGCAGTACAGAACAGCCAGAGAGAAATAGTCATGGACAGTGCAGCTGACTGAGGGCAATATCTGAGCTACAATGAGGCAGAGTGTGGTGTGAGGCTGGAAATGCCAGGGATGCAGGTGGAGGCATTGTCAGGGTGGCAGAGCCTGGCAATGATGGGAAGGGTCTGAGGGTGCATGCAGCAATGGACAATGGGACCAGGGGGGCAGTGTGTGGGGGACAAGAGGATGACAAATAATGCTCATCCATCTCCCACAGTGAATACGGCATGCGGCGAACCCTCAAGGCACTGAAGTGCAAGTTCCAAATGATGTACTGACAGAGACTGGACTACATCCAGCTCCTCAGGGAGGAGGCCACAGCTGCCGCAGGTTGGTGGGGAGCTGTGCACTAGGAGGTACAGCAAGGATGGAATGTAATGGTGGTGCCACCTTTAGGTAGAAACAGCTAACCACCAGTACACACATGATCTGGACAAATATAGCCAAGGGGCAACTGGGTAACACCAAAAATGTGTCGTGGAAGGTCACACCTGGAGGGAGAACACCCCCAGGTGCTATACCCTGCTGACGCAATGAAAGCATCCCTCATCACCAAATTGCACTGACTAACAATGTGCTATATCAGCAGGACAGCAGAGGTCCATACAGATATATAAATCAGGGTTACCCGTGGCAGACCTCACATGAACCCACACAGTGAAATAGAACACCTCACCATAATTGCAACAGGGTGCTTGGCTAACAAACAACATAGTATGTAGCAGTAGTATGGGTGGGTTAACAACAGCACCGCACCCACGCCAGGTACACTGGCAGAGCTGCATCAGGAGGCTGGACATGACCTAGTTGCAAGCAGCAGGGAACAGACAAACCATAGCTGAAACCCAACATGCCATGAGCACAAAACATACACAGAATCCCACCAATCAAGGTACCTCCCCCCCCTGTAGATGGATTGGTGGACAGGCATATGGGAGCCACATGAGGGCCACATATCGCAACCCCAATGCCACCTTACCACCTCTTCCCAGGAACAGACCCACAAACAAAGAGTATGGCCTGCAGTAGTGCAGTATGCAGAGCATGTGCCACCCATGGTACCTATGCCAGGCAAATGATAAACCCCCCAAAAGCTGTAAGGGCTCCTCCAGCACACATTGCACACTGCAAACACACATGACACAGGCCACACCTCCCAGTCACTGGTTACCCACATGTCATCAAGCTAAGTGAGCAGGCCGGAATGCACGCTGTTAAGAAAAGATAATAGACCACATTCCAGGGCTAGCTCGGCAGCAAATACCAACTGCTATGCAAGGCACATGACTGCAGCACAGACACAGACAGGGAATGCCAGATGCAGACATCAGATTACAGAGACACATACATGTGAGATGCCAGGTTAATAATAGTCTGAGCTGCAACCCTAGGGGGCACAGCCACCCCACAGGCCTGTATGCAACAGTGGTACATGACAACAGCTGCCAGGGAACAGCATGCCTGTACAGAGTCTGGCAGGAGGATACAGAAATAGTTCCAAATGTGTTGCATGCCACAGGCTTGCTATGGCAGATTTCCCAAGCACATCCTGACAACACAACCATACATGTAACATCATACATACCCCAGCAGGGGTCTCTCTGGCACACTGCATGTACTCTGCCTGGCCTTAGCAGTGGTCATGAGGGACTAGGTTCCTCTACATGCCCTGGGTCAGGGGTGAGGTACACGATTGTCATGGTATGTGCACCACTGACCCATTTGGAGACACTGCCCCAGGACTGACGAGTGCCCATGAGGTCCAGTATAATGTCTCCAGGAGTGGTTGGGACAGAACACAGGTACCTGGCTGCTTCTGAAAGGCAACTCAGGTAACTCTATTGCCCACCCTGCCAATGCTTTGATTATTGAATATATTCTTAGCACCTGTTCCTAATAACTTGTATCCATGCAGTAATGTTACATCTGTAAATAGACTGTAAATAGTTTCCCTTGTTATCCAAGTTCCTTCCCTTGTTATCTGTAAACTCATGCTTGTTATTGTACTGAGACTTTTTGTTCTATGTAAACCGCGCTGATGCCGAATAGTGCGGTATATAAGAGAATGTAAATAAATAAATAATAAATAAATTCCTGTGCAAGTAGGTATGGGCACATGGACCCTTACCCATGGCCAACACCATACCTGTTTAACAGACAGCTACTGTGGCCACCCTGTGCACCTATGTGCATGGCCAGGCCTAGGGTGTCTGTAGCACTGGGCAAGTGCCCCAGCCATGTAGATATTCCCCCTCCCCATGTGCTGCCCATGCTGCCCCCACCCCCTCTCTATATGTAAAGGAGGCTGATACTAGGGAGGGTTACTGGGACTGGAAAAAGACTGATGGAAGAAAATGAAGAAAGCAAAAGGAGAGACAAGAAATGGCAGATGGACTATAGACCATAGAAAGAGAGCTAAGAGAAGACAGAGGAAAACAGAAACCTCAGATCGGGACCAGCATGATCAGAAATCATCAGACAACAAAGGTAGACAAAATAATTTTATTTTCAATTTAGAAACTGGACTTTGCGCTATCTTTATATTTCAAACAGTATGGGAAACTGCCTCTCTTATCTGGTGTGGCGCTGCATATGGAGTCTGGCTTCTTGGAGTTTCATTTTAATTTTTGTCTACATATTTTTATTTTTACTTTAGGTTGTGGTCACTTATTCTGTACTTGATGAGGGTCTTTGTTCTGAGTGTGTGACCAAGGCCAGGTGTTCTGTTAACATGGGGTTTGTACGTAGGGATGAGTACTGTAGTAATTTGACTTGTACATCTTTTCAAATAGGTGTATGGAGGTAGGGGCACATTGCAGTATTTGTAGTGCTGCTTTTTTCTGGGTAAGCCCCTTATTGTATGAGTTTTGGAAGTGTATTCTGGTATGGTATGATAGATTTGACTTTGAAGATTTTCAGTGACTTTTGCAGTGCTTTAGATTAGTTCACAATATGCCTGGCACTGGAGAATATTTATGTTGTTGTTAGTGAGATGACCAGAGTCAGATTTTATTTTTTATTTTTTGGACTATCACAGCCTATTTGTATGATGCTAAGTATTTACTGCTAAGTATTTTTATTTTGGTTATGCATTTGTTCTTTTACTGCAATTTTCTTACAACACTGGATTTGAAGGAGAAATACTAATATCGTTTGAAAAGAGTTCACAAAGTAGTTTTGGGAAAAAGGAGGGTAGGCTGCAGCCAACATTAACAATAATGAGGAGGGGCACTGATTTATAGGTTGCAGGGGGGCGCTAGAAACCCTAGCACTGGCCCATTCTTCAGGAATCCCCCACAGTCAGGATAAAAAGCATTAGTTGCCCAGTTGCAGAATCGGCAGCCCACACTACTGAAGATGCCGAACTGGATTCCCATATCCAGGAATACTATGACTTGTCGGGTCAAAATTCTCAAAGCCAAGTTAGAAGAGTCTGACAAGTACAATGATAGCTTGGATGCCTAAAAAGGAATGCTGCCAGTACACGGCTATATGGTGTCTCTATTCATTTTCTGCATCATCTGGCTGAGCACTACCAACTGAGCAGCACAGAGGGTTGAACTTGGTGCACCACTGTAGAAAGGGCTGCCACTTTTCTTTTTCTCTCCCTATATAGCAGGTATCATTTTGGTATATCCCACTGGTGTAGACTGGTCTGGCAAGAGCAAAGAGGAAAGATCAGTTATGTTTACCTGCTAACTATTATTCCTTGAGTCCTGGCAGATCGATCCATGATCCCACCTTAGCATGGCAGACAAATGGAAGGACTACACTTGATCTGGTGCTTAACAGCATGAGATAGATGTATATGTCAACATATATAATGTCATATAGACAAACATGCATGTGTTTGTATATACTGTACATATATATATATAGAAAGAGAGAGAGAGAGGGAGAAGTGATCCACTTACTCAAAGCTGGCAGTAAGAAAAATGAGATTTCCTCCACAAACTGTTTACTTCTGGCATTTCCATCTTCCTTCCAGGATTGATTAGAAAAAAAGGACCTAGGCCCAGGAGCATTTTACTTATCTCCTCCATGGAAAAACTTGTTTCTCCCCAACCCTTCAACACCAGCAACTGAAGAAGTGAAAAGACAATGAAGAAAAGGGCTCAGCTCTGAATCTCATTATTTCAACTAACTAGATATCACTGCTGACGTCACCATTCTCTAAAGGCACATGACTCCTTATTCAACCCTATTGCTTACCAACATAGAGATCATTAACCAGTAAAGGTAAAGGATCCATTCACATACTTCAAGATTTATTTCTACTACATCTATGACTATTTTCTGTGGGATGTTGGTCTAAAATAAAGTAATATTGAAGCATTGTTTCTATGTCAGCTGTTTAAGTTTTTAATATCCCTTCCTGACTGGTGGATTGCATTATTATACTGTTTTCCATCTCAGCAGTTGCTAATAAAATGAGTATCCTCCATACAACCTTGTTCATCTTAAACCCACAGTCCGTTAGAGGTTTGTGCTACATGTTCCTATAAGTATTTATCTCGTATTTTGTTTTCTTATTTTCATGTCTACTCATTTTTTCAAGAATTTTGGCTTTAAGCTGCATTGCTCCCTTGATTTTTAATGTCTGAGATTCTTTAATATGTTTCAACTTGCTTCTGTTATGGTTTAGAAAACCATGGCTCCACACAGAAGGCTTGTATCTCTGACGAAGACCTCTAGGTGAAACATGGCCCACATCAGACTACTTGGAGCACACTGCTCACCTCCTTGATGTGGCCCTATTATTTCTTGCATTTTAACTTATAAAGCATAAAATTCTACTGTCTGTCTCCTTCTGATCGCCCATTATATTCACCTGTCTTCTCCTCCTGCTCATCGCCCCTTCTGATTATAACTGGAATGCTTTTTGCGATTCAGTTATACAGTATTTTCTGGTAATGTCATCCTTGGTTCGTTCTGTTCGGAGCAGGTACAAAATCAAGAGTCTATTTACTAAGATGCATTAGCTGTTTAATGCAGGAGTTAACGGGGAGTAACAGTGCAGTGCCATACTAAGCAGTTAATACAGCACATTAACAGTTAGCTTGTGCTAACTGCCACATTTAACAGCTAACATGGAAGGCTTCTCGGCAGGGCCTATGTCAGAGTTTACACAGAGGTCGTTACTGTTCATTAACTGTAAATGCAGCAGATAATGAATGTCAATTAATGCTACCTCAAAGGATGTAGCTAGCTGCACCACATTTATTTGTTTATTGATTTATTTAACTGGTTTTAATATATCATTTTTCTACCACTCAAAATGATTTACGTTGAACAATCAAAATGATGTACGTTGAACAATGGGGCATGCAAGGTTTTATTGAACTTAATAAACATAAAACAGCAAGTAACAAGGGGATTGAGGGAGCATTCAAGATTGTTATAAAGTTAGAGCTTATGTTACAATGAGCTTATGATAGAGCAATGGGCTTATTATACAATGAGTTTATGTTACAATGAAATTATGAAATAATGAGCTTATGATACAGTAAACAAGAGGTTGCTCTACTTAGTGTAGGGCTATATGTCAGGTGGATGATTAGGGAGGGTAGAAATGGGGATGATCAGTGAGAGTGGCAGATGTTCCTGTTGGGAATCAGTTGCAAGGGATAATCCAAAGTGCTCTTCAAAAAAGTGTGGTTTGAGATGCTTTTTGAAGACTTTATGAAATTTGATGCTCCATAATATAGTAGGAGGAAAAGCATTCCAGAGGGTGGGAGCGTAAAGTTTGAAGGCTCTTGTATAGGCACATTGTGAACTTTTACGTATCCGAGGAGGGGGGAGAAGAAGGTTGAGCATGTTCTATCTGCATCATCTATTGGAGTTTGGGTGTCTGATGAGCATTTGAAGATGTATAGATGAGGTGTTGATAAGTGCCTTATGAATACTAGTGAGGACTTTGTATTTGATTCTTGATGCTATGGGAAGCCAATGGAGGGATTTCAATATGGGAGTGATATTTGTGTGTCTGGAGGCTTTGGCAATGGTGCATGTCACTGTGTTTTCGGCTAGCTGTAGAGGGGTGGTGGTAGTTTTGGGAAGTCCTTGGAGGATGGAGCTGCAGTAGTTGAGTAAGGGTATAATGGAAGCCTGGCAGACTGCACAGAAGCTCTCAGGGGAGAGGTGGTGTGAAATGGAGTATAAATCATTATGTCATCTGCATATAGTTGGAAGCCAACATTTAACTTCCGGATTGAGTAGCAGAGAGGCCTGATGTAGATATTAAAGAGTAGTGAAGAGAGCGTGGAACCCTGGGGAACTCCTTGGGGAAGAGTGTAAGGTGCTGAGGAGAGATTTCAAATTCTTATTTGTTGAGTCCATTGGGAGAGGTAGGAATGGTTCCATTTGAGTGGCTTGCCTTAAACCCCAATGTTGTTGAGCTGGTTAAGCAGAATCTAGTGGGACACTGTGTCAAATGATGCTGAGATGTCTAGGAAGAGCAGCATGTAACCAGTGGAGGCTTTCTCTATTCTGGAGATGTGCTGATATGAGTGAAGTGAGTAATGTTTTGGAACTGTCGAAGGGGCGGAACCCATGTTGATTGTTATCCAGAGGTGCATGTCTGTCAATATGTTCCTGGAGTTGAAGCTGAATTGCTTTTTCAGTAATTTTGGCAAGGACTGGAACACTGGCTATGGGCCTGTATGAGCTGGGTGAACTTGGGTCTAGGTTGGGTTTCTTTAGGAGGGATCTTACAGAGGATTGTGTGAGAGATGATGGGAGGTAGGCTTGTGAGAGGGAAGTTTGAAGGATGGTGGAAATGAATGGCAGGAGCTGCATTTTTGTTGATTTGATCCAGGATACCGGGCAGGGGTCTAGTGGAGAGGTGGTGATGTTGATGTGTGAAGTGATATCCAGGAGTTCAACAGGAAGGATGTGTCTGAATGTGATCCAGGGTTGAATGGCTGAGGTTTCACTGCAGAGTGTCGGTATGATGAGGGCAGTGGTGTAATGCTGGTTGTGTTTAGCTCTGAGGAAGTCGGCCATCAATTGGGGGTCGAGGGTGTGGTTCTGATGAGGCAGGGTAGGGTCTCTCGTGAGGGTTTTGATGAGATTGAAAAGTTCACTTGGTTTGTTGAGAGCACAGAGGAGGATGTTGTTATGGTGTTGATGTTTGGCATTGAAGGTCCTGTTGCAGTAGGCTATGTGAATATCCAGGTAGATGGTCTGTAGCTGAGGGTCCTTGGATTTCCTCTATCTGCATTCAAGTTTTCGAAGTGCACACTTCTGTTCTCTGAGGCAGGTGGAATACCAGGGTGTGAGGGGTCAGCATGTTTTGGGAGGAGCTTGTGGTGGAGCGTTGGAGGCATTGGAGATGATGGAGTTCCAGGCATCTACCATTGAATCGAGGTCTGTATTTTGTATTGTGTCTTCTAGGACAGGGAGGGTCTTTTCAATGAAGGGGGTTTCGTCGAAGGCTAGAAATCTTCTTGCTGTGAGAATTTCAGTATGAGGAGGGTGGCTGAGACGAAGGCCTAGGTAGTGTGAAGGTAATTAAATGGTGATCTGACCAGGGGACTAGGGTGGACGAAGGAGAAATGTGGTGAGATGAAGTGAGTAGGTCAGCAGGGAGGAAGAGCAGGTCAAGGGCCTCTCCTTTCGAGTGTGTTGAAGTGCTGAAGAGCTGCATATATTGTGGGTCACTCATAGCTTGAAGGAAGGAGTTGCATTGGCTGGTGTTCACTGAGGGGAAATTGAGGTCACCGAGGAGAATGAGATGTTGTTAGTGTGAGGAATTGGAGCAGACTGTCTCAAGCAGGGTGTCCAGCTGATCTGCATTGTGATGCAGTGCTCTGTAAATGAGGCAGATGATGAATTGCTTTTTGGTTATTATGAAGGTATCCAAGCATTGAGAGGAGGGTGTGCTTGTGGTGGTAAAGCATAGGTGCTTGTCCAAAAGGATGCAGACTCTGCCTCCTTTACTGTTACTACATGGGCAGTTGTGGATGTTATGGGTGCCGGTGTTTAGTTGATTGAGCAGGGCATTGTTAGAGTCTGTGAACCAGGTCTCAGTGATGCATAGGAGGTCAATTTTGTCGTCAGTGATATGGTCAGCTAGAGTCTGGATTTTATTGTGGGCGGAGAATGCATTGATCAAGCTGCATTTGATGACGTGGTCTGAGTGGGTGCTGTGAGGGATTGGTGACTCAGTGGGAGGGCCTGTGGGAATATGGAAGAGACGTATAGGCCTTCTCAACTGGTGCACGGTATGTGTGAACCTTGGAAAGAGTGAAATGGCTCCAGAGAGTGGATGGTCGGAATAGGGCAGGGAAGGGTCGTATGAGCAGTTAGACTGCCTATGATTAGGGTAGTGAGGCAAATGAGTGTGAGCCATTTGTGAGTGTACGACATGCTTGTTGGTATGCTGGTTCTCATAGTGAGTTTGGAGTTTCTTATTCTCTCAGGAGATTATCTTGGATTACAATGTGGCTAGTACATTTGGTTACAAAGTAGCAGTACCATTGATTACAAAGTGTGGGTAGTATATTTAGTTACAAATTAGCAGTGTGGCTAGGGTTCAATGTGTTAGTGATTCATTGCATGGGGGTAATGCTATTTAAGGTGGTATGCAGCAGAAAAGAGTTGTAATATTAAGTCCAAATTAAGAGCATTTATGACAAACATGCAAGTGGGAGCCTGGTGTGCTACTGTGATTGTCCAGTGTGCTTGACACAGAGTGTTGGCGCCGCTTCAGGTTCCTGCCTAAGGGCCATGCCAAAGGGCCCTCTGGCGAGGCCCTCAGGCACGGGCCTTATGTTTATCAGTTATGCTGTTAACACACAATAACAACTTTTTCTCTGTGTCAATTGTATGACTGCCTTCTCCAAAGTGCTCGGAATACCCCCAACATAAACACAGAGCTTTTGCAATCAGTACCCCTTAATTTTGGCAATTAAAAGGCTCCTTGGATCTGTGACTCTGCATTGGGAACCATTCTATTTTCTCACCATCCTCCTGTTCTTCTCCTCGGTGGCCTAGGTTTTGCTGACAGAAGTGGCTGCAACTCAGCAAATCTCGTCACAAGCAGTGATGAAAATAACTGTGGCCACAGGGTGTGGGCTCCCCAAGGAAGTCCCATAGCCGAGACAGTGCAGGTTGGCTCCCTGCCAGCCATCCCATACCAGTGTGTTACCCTCACAAGCTTGGCAGCTCAGCACAATGGCCTTTATGCCAAGCAGCCTCTACTGCCACATGCTGGAATGGTACTGTGCATGTGGATGAACATAAGAACATAAGAAATACCATACTGGGTCAGACCAAGGCCCATCAAGCCCAGAATCCTGTTTCCAACAGTGGCAAATCCAGGTTACAAGTACCTGGCAGATTGCCAAAAAGGCACACAGGTTACACAATGCTTGTCCTAGGGCAAGCAGTGGATTTCCTGGATCCTCTTTAATAATAGTTTATGGACCTTTCCTCCAGGAACTTGTTTTATACCCAGCTACACTAACAGCTTTTACAACATCCTCCGGTAACGAATTCCAGAGTTTGATTACACATTGAGCGAAAAAATATTTTCTCTTATTAGTCTTAAATGGGTTACACTGAAGGATCAGCTCCTCCTGGTGGTCCCTGGGCCTCGACTGCATCGGGTCTCTCTCAGTCAAGCAGACAGGCAGCACAAGTAGATTATTCACCAGAGAGAGTAGAAAGGTGTCATTTTTGTGAATCAGGGACAATTGCTGCACAGAGGAGGACTGATCGGGGATCACTGTGCAAATTCAGGGACAGTCCCCAAAAATCGGGGATGCCTCGTAACTTTACAGCCCCCCTCCCCCTCTTCTTTCTGTGCTTCTGTGGATAACACTATACTCCTCCCTGTTTTCTCAGCTTGCAGCCTTGGGGTCTCTTTCTCTGCACACATCCAACCAGGGTTGCCAAGTTCCCCAGTTCCAGGAGTGAGATTTTAAGCCAGTCCTGGATTTCTGACAATCTCATTCTGATGCATTATGGGATCTGCAGCACTGATTCAAATGGCTAAAATCAGGGACTACAAATACCATACTGCACAAATTTAAAACCAGAACTGACTTAAAATCTCATTTCTGGAACTGGGTAACTTGGCGACTCTGTCCAACAGATAGCTAAAACCCGTTGCTTCTTTCTTTATAATATCAGCAAAATTTGTCCCTTACTTTCTGAACATACCACTAAGATTCATCTCGCATCTTGACTACTGCAATCTGTTTCTTGCTGGTCTCCCTCTGAATCATCTCTCGTCCCTTCAATCTGTTAAATACTCATTTGCATGACTTATCTTCTGCCAGTGTCACTAAGCTCACATAACCCCTCTTCTCAAGTCACTTCACTGGCTCCCTATCTGTTTCTGTGTCCAGTTCAAACTTCTCCTACTAAGCTACAAGTGCATTCATTCTGTGGCTCCTCACTATCTTTCCTCTCTTATCTCACCCTACATCCCTCTTTGGGAACTCCACTCCTCTGGCAGATCCCTTTTATCCGTGCCCTTCTCTGCCATTGCCAACTCCAGACTTTGTTCATTCCATCTTGCTGTTCCATATGTCTGGAACAAACTACTGGAGTTAGTACATTGGGTTCCTTTTCTAGCCCTATTCAAATCCAGGCTAAAAACCCAACTATTCGAAGTTGTTTTGGATCCTGAAGCCCACCACTGAGTACTGTGTGCAATTCTGGAGACCATACCTTCAAAAGGATATAAGCAGGATGGAGTTGGTGCAGAGGGTGGTTGCCAAAATGTTCAGTAGTCTTTGTTATAAACCATATGGGGACAGACTGAATGATCTCAATATGTATACTTACAGGAAAAGGGATAGAGGAGATATGTTAGAGACATTTAAATACATCCATGGCATAAACGCACAGGAGGAAAGTCTCTTTCAATTGAAAGTAAGCTCTGCAAAGAGGGGACATAGGATGAGGGTGAAAAGGGATGGACTCAGGAGTAATATGTGGACATATTTGTTTACAGAAAGAGTGGTAGATGCGTGGAATAGTCTCCCAGTGGAGGTAGTAGAGACGAGGACAGTATCTGAATTCAAGAAAGCATGGGACACTATTTCCCAAGTTTATATCTCCTGTTAAATGTAATTGACCAGACATATGTAAATTGTCGGATGTTTTTTGTTCAATGTAAACCGCGCTGATGTCTAATAGTGCGGTATATAAGAATTGTTAATAAATAAATAAATAAATAATAAAAAATAAAAGATCTCTAAAGGAAAAAAAGGGACTATAATAGCTGATATGGAAAGACAGACTAAATAGGCTATATGTTCTTTTTCTGCCATCATGTTTCTATATGTATGTTACCCTACTCTAGTCCTCAGTTTTGTGATGTTGTTTGTCTTGATTAGATTGTAAGCTCTGATGAGCAGAAACTGTCTCTTATATATATACCTTCAATCTACCTTCCCTACAAGAGTCTCACTCATCAGCTTTTCTTGAAGCTCTTGAAGAACTAGGATATAGCCAACTGATCACGGAGCCTACCCACGACAAGGGAGGCATGCTGGACCTGGTATTCACCCCCCAGGCATCTGCCACCCTATCCAACATTCCCGAGCTGTCCGTTACTGCAGTTCCTTGGTCAGACCACAAGCTGATAGTATTCCAAATTCCCCTGCCCAATGGCAATCAGAAGGAAGCAAGGAGACTGAATGGTCCTACCAAAACACCACCACAAAGATTCCAGGCTTTTAACAGAGACCTAATCCTGAGCACAACTCACCCACTACTCACCTCAACTGCTCACAGTCCTGAGGATCTCGTTTCCAACTGGAATAGGACCCTCAGTTCAATTGCACTACTTCCGCCATCTAACAAACCTCCAGGGAAGCGAGCCTCTGCATCTTGATACTCCGCAGAACTGAAAACCTCACTCGCCCTCCTAAGAAAGCTCGAACGACGCTGGCGCCGTTCCCACTCAACCGAAGATCAAAGAGCTTACAATGATCACCTATCATCACATCGTGAAGCAGTAACGACAAACATGAGACAGTTCCACACTGACACTCTAAAACGTTCTCTGAACAAGCCACATGACCTCTTCGCTCTCGTTAACAACTTAACAAAAGAACCAACCTCAGCCCAACCAGTTGAGATCCACCCTCAAGAATTTGCAGATTACTTACAATCCAAGATATGTCAGACCAACAACATCTCATCTTCCAACGCCTCTCTCGAGCCAGACCACAGAGCTCCGCTTTCCATTTTTTCTATACCACCAAAGCAGCACATTGAAGACACCATTGCCACAGTCAACACTACCACGGCTCAAATCGACCCCTGCCCTGCGTTCTGGATCAAAGAACTACGATCCTACTTGAGCCCTTTTATAGCCAGACTCATGGACCATCCTTTACAACAGGTACATTCCCGCAACCCCTCAAACAGACGTCCATAAGACCGCTGCTGAAAAACAACAAGCTTGACCCCAAGAAGGTGGACTCATACCGTCCAATTTCAAGCATACCCCTACTAGCAAAAATAATTGAAAAGGAAGTCCAACGTCAAATTCAGGATCACATAGACATTTCCGTGCCACTTGACTCATGCCAACATGGCTTTAGAGAGGCCCATGGTGTCGAAACGCTACTCACCACACTCTTCAACAGCATAATTGCAGGAATAGACAACATCCGCCAAGGGTTTGTCCTCATCTTCTTGGACATTGCGGCAGCATTTGACTCAGTAAGCCATGAGCTTCTCCTTGACCGTCTCCAAGAGAAGGGGATCACAGACAAAGCACTAGACTGGTGCAAGTCCTACCTCTCTGACAGATGGCAGCACGTACGATCAGGGTCTACATCATCGGAGCCTTTCCACCAGAAGCAAGGTGTCCCCCAGGGTTCCTCCCTCTCTGCCCTGATGTTCAACATATACATGCAGCCCATCTGTAACCTGATCCATTCCTTCGATGTTAACTGCCTGATATATGCAGACGACGTACTGCTATACATGCCTTTCTCGACTGAGAACCCCGACCTCTCCCCACTTTCAAACTGCTTTAACGCAGTATCCAACTGGCTACAAACTCAGAACCTCAGAATTCAGCATAAGAAAACAGAGGTCCTGTTCATTACAAGGAATCAAAACTTCTCAATGCCACCCTCTCTAAATGTCAACGAAGAAGAATTCCAGTCCAAACCCACAATCAAGTACCTGGGAGTCACACTAGATCAGCGCCTGGACATGAAGTCGCACATAGGCAACACGGTGAGAGCGGTGTATCACAAGATCCAATCTCTCAGGTACCTAAGATCCTTGCTAACACCAGACGACTTTAGGACAGTCTATCAGGCTCTAATCATACCACATCTGGACTATGCAAACTCAATTCTGCATGGACTCCCTCAAGCCACACTGAACCCGCTGCAACTAGCAATGAATGCCGCGGCAAGAGTTCTCCATGGAGCATCCAGGAAAGACCACATTACCCCCATCCTGAAGCACTTACACTGGCTCCCAATATGCGGCAGACACACATACAAAATCTTACTGTTGACATTCAAGGTCATCAACGGGCTCTCACCCACATCACTGGCAGAACTGATCCAGATCACGCCCCACAATAGGTCCAGAAGATCTACAGCAGTTAACATGCTGATAGTCCCGAAAGCAATATCCCTAAGCACATGCACAACGGTAAACAGAGCCTTCAAATTCTGTGCGCCAAGATGCTGGAATGCCCTACCTCCCAGAATACGAGCAATCTCTAACCTAACACAGTTTAGAAAGGCTTTGAAGCACCATCTCTTCCTCCAACATTACCCCCAGATAGCGCCCTAATATCCTCTTCCACCACTTAGCTGACTGTTCAGTAAACCCTACCACACAGCCAAACATTACCACGTCCAGCGAGGCGATACCCATTTTGTCATACAGGTGTACATAGTTGACCCCTTGTTATCCAAGTTCTACTACCTTGTTCAATGTAAACACTAATCAGCTATTGAGATGTGTAAGTTGTTGTATGTAAACCGCGCTGATGCTGAATAGCACGGTATATAAGAGACTGTAAATAAATAAATATATGTACAGTGCTGTGTACATCTTGTAGCACTGTACAAATGATAAGTAGTAGTAGGAGGAACATGAGACCAGATGAAAATCTTATAGAACATCAGAGGCCATATCGATGCAAAGATGCCCCACTGTGGGGCCACAGCTCCGATATCGCAGGAAGCTGCTACCAGCAATTACTAAACATACGCTATAGTCTTGCTTTTCTTATAGAATGCAATTGGGAATTACAAGTTTCTGCATGTAGTGGGGAAAATCCAATTGCATGCAGGTACAACCCTAAGCAAAGGCATAAAGGAGGGAGGGAGGTAACCTGCAAGGAGTGGCCAGCACAACTCTAGCTACCTCATTGGGCAGACTGGATGGGCCACATTGGTCTTTATCTGCCATCATTTACTATGCTATGGGCTGAACCCCAGGATAGGATCAAGCCTGTTAGGGAAATCTGGAGCCAGCTGGCAGCCCTGCTCCACAGTAACCTCAGCCTCCATAGAAGACTCAGCCCAGCAATGTTCCCTCTAATTTTCTGTAGGCTGTGTGCGCATAAAATATCAGCTGTGTGCAGCTTTTGAAGGAAGGTTAAATTTTTTGCGCCACATAACGACACTCGGAGTTATATACTTTAAAATTTGACTACACGTCAGAATACAGTATGTACACCACATTGATTTTAATCAAATTAAATGAAAATAGACGATTACTAAATGAAGTGGGAAATTTCTAGTAATTGCAATCATAACTTTTAAATTTTAAGACGTCTGTGTTGTTTTCTATCAGAATCTGAGCTGTAATTTTTGTGCGCTCTGTTGTAAAGTATGTGCGCTTGCTCGGCGAGGTGTGTGCGCGCGCACGCGCGCACAGCTTAGAGGGAACAGTGCAGCCCAGGGATCATACACATAGCAGGGCCCCACAGTTATTACCTGAGCTACCAGACTGCTCAAAAGACCTGTGTTTTAGAAGATTAATTATATGCATGCATACAATTAACCCAGTGGCCAGTGCGATGCGCTGCTCTATGGAGCCAAAACTCTGCTCCCTGGGCTGTTTGGAGTTGGGGATGATAGAGGAGCACTATTCATAGCTCCTGGGGGAAGAAGTTGCAGTCATCATAGTAGGCAGATTTAAGGCCTGGAATGAGTACTGTTGCACAGCCCCTGACCACAGCTGCGTAATTAGAACTTTTTTTGTGCAACTTGAGGTTAACATGATGGGACCTTAGGCAGTGCAGATGAGAACACCACTGCCATCATTGGCCTGTATTGCTGCTATTGACTGGATGGGCCTGATTTCAAAGTGGAGTGACTATGGGCCACCTTTAGTTATGCTGTGCAGGACAAGGACTGTCAAAGCAACAATTAGGCTGTTTAAGTTAAGAGGGGATATGCAAATTATGATGGTAAAAACGGCTGGGTAACTGAGCATGAAATCTCCTGGTGCTGGTTTTTCAGCTCTGCTTCTGACTGTTCTGGAAGTCTAAAGAAGCAGGGATAAACTGATGAACGCAACAGACCAAAAACACCTGCCCAGTTTAAAATGGAACAATCTGGGAGCTGTGGCTGTCCCTCCTTGCTATAGACTTTGTGGCCTAGTGCTTAGAGATGTGAGCTGAGAACTAAGGAAGCCAGGCTTCAAATCCTACTTGTCCCACTGATGCTCTTTGCGTCCTTGGATAAATCACTTCACTCTCCATTGTTTCACATATGAATTTAGATTGTAAGGTCTCTGGGAAAGGGGAATACCGACAGTGCCTGAAATATAACTTGTCATGAGCTTTGATTTAAAGAGGCAATTAATCAAATCCCAATCCCATGTCTAGGAGCAGTACAGCTTCTGACAGGTAGAGGGCACTGCTGCTTTAGAAGCTGGTATATGGTAAACAGCATGAGGCTTCACTGGATACTGCGGCACCTGGATACTGCGGCACCATAATCCTAATGTTTGCTCAGTATTTGCAGCAAAAGAGTTTCTGAAATTCACCCATGGAACTCTCAAAAGCAAGTCACAGATCTATTGCATTGTTGCTTTGATCAAAAGGTCTCATCTGTAGCCCATTTGCTGACCTTATTTCTGCAAACTCTAAAAGCCCTCGGGAAGGATCAGGGCCGGTGCTACCTTTTTGGCTGCCCTGTGCAGATGATTACTGTGTTGCCCCTCCCCCTCCCCCCATCCTGCCCCAGTGGATTCCAATGGAGCCCTTCGCAAGCCTTTCTTTTGTCCCAACATGATGAACATTTTTCTATAGACTAATCAATTTATTGAGGCCCATGAGTCTATGCCACCTGCCTCTGTCATTTTTGTCTGAATATCATCTACATTTGCAGTGGGGTTAGAGAGAGGCTATCGAATTTCAACATGACTTCCCTCTAGCACCAACTGCCCTATACAAGAGGAAGTACTATAAAACTCTGTAAAAAGACCAGTCAGTCCATAGCAAACCAGCCATAACATAATAGCAGGTCTCATACAGCACAATGTAGACTTAGTTAACGATGGTGGTAGTGATAGTGAGGATACTGCAGATGCAGGTAACATCCCTGCCATGGATAAAGGCCATAGTGAGCATGTTCATGGCTCTACTGTGGCATGAGATAAATCACATAAATTAATGAAAAAGTTAAGAGGATTAACTACGGTTAAGTGGACTTCTACAGATAAAGAGGAGATAATCTACTGCTACTTTTATGCTACAAACCCTATATTTAAATCAAGACGGTATACAAAGAGAATCAGCCAAAAACTGGAAAATTCCCACACGAAAAACTACAAAAAGCAAAGGATGCAAATTTAAGCTCTTTAGTTTCACGGATCAAAGTAAAGAAGTATGTGAATAATAACATCTTGAGTCAACTAAGAGCTTTTCTGGAAAAAGAAATACAGGGAAGAGGAGGAGACTAGGTGAGAGTAGCAGAAGAAAGGAATACACAGAAAAAGAAAGAGTGCTTGATGAAGAGATGGAGCTTAGAGATCTGGAACTGCAGGAGAATGGATGAATAGAGGACAGGTCAACAAATCAACTGAAGAGGAGGAAGAAAGGGAAGAGAAAGACCCAGAGGTGGAGGAATTCAAGATCAAACTCCTAGTCCACATGGGAAAAGATGAATATGCCGGGTTACAGGAAAGGAAAAGATTACCCAAGTTAAATTTAACACTTAAGGTTAAAAGTATGATAATTAAGATGAATAAGGCCATATCCTTTATAAAGGGATCATTTATTGACATCACCAAAATGAAGTGAAGCTATTAAAATAACTATATTGAGTATTAAGAAACATGGAGCCCCATGCAAAAAGGGGAACATCCGGCTCATCCTTGCATCCAAAATCTGGACAGGCCAGATTTGCACCCGATTCTGATCCCGTGGGAGCTAGACAGCCCCACGGGATCAGAATTGGGTGCAAAGGGCTTGGAGGGGCAGGATGTGCACTGATTCAGACCCTTTGGATCCCCCGCTCCCTCCCCGTCCACCCTGCCACGGTTCATGCATGGAGCCCGGTGCCATAGCATCCCATCGGCATGACACCAGGATGCCATGCTGCAGCCACACTCTCCTCCGGACCCAGAATAGTTCCCTTTCCCCAACACTCGATCACTGAACAGGCCTGCCGAGGCCGGGGTCAGGTTGTGGGGAATCTCCTGTATCCTCCCTATCTTTCGAGGGTTCCGCCCCCACAGATTGCTGCACTCGGGGTGATTTATTCCACCCCTGAGATGGAATAAGTTACCTGTCCATTTCATCCAGATGGACATACAGGGCCATGGCTGATATTGAGCCTGTATGTCCAGGGTCTGGGTCCCACCTCCGGCCTGCCCTGTCTCCTCCCCCTGCCCGCACCCATACAGAGCTCCCCGCACAGTGGCTCTGAACATGCTCTGGACCACGAATCAGGTTCTGATGAATAGCGGGGGCTGGATGTCCACCCCGGACATCCAACCCTGCTATTCGGGACTCTGCATGCTGCCCATAGAGAATAGTGAGAGATCTATGACAGGTGATTGATATATTTGGATGATATTAGTTTACACCTGTAATAGCTTTTTGAATATATGCACAAAACTAACCCATTTGGAAAAACTGCCCCCTAGACACAATCCCATGGCTTAATTTGTGCCGGAAGGGGGTGGAATACTGTTCCAGCATTTCTTGAGCCCAGGAAGTAATTTGTGCAGCTGCAGGAGCATTTTAATTTGCTCCTGCAGCTCTACTGTACTAAAGCAGCCCAGCCCATGGCATTTTTAGTAAAGCTTTAATAAAAATGCCATGGACCAGGCTGATTCATTACAGCACAGCTGTAGGAGCAAATGAAAATGCTCCTGTGACTGTATTAAGCATTAATACAGCCGCAGCTGGAAGAATCACTTCTCAACTCAAGAAGTGCTAGAACTCTGCGGCTCTATTATTGTTTAAAACAGCCACAGGAGCATTTTTGTTTGCTCCCACGGCTGTGCTGCACTGAAGTAGCCCGACCCGGCCCAGGTCATTTTTATTAAAGCAAGTGTAAATGGCCTTGCCTTCAGTGTGGGTGCGATTGCTGCAGGATTTATGCTAGTATTTTATAAAGACACAAAGGCAGCTTCCTGTCCAATTAACCTAGGTGACCTGTGATAAAATTATTCACATGAAGTTGTCAGTTGGGCTACATATCTGCTCTAAAGTCCACCAAAGCTGGCCCATCAACTTGGGGCCTGCTATTGACCAACCAGCGTTACCTAGGTAACTTTAGCCAATCAGTGCTGACCAGTCAAAGTTAAGCTGTGCTGAGGGAACTACCCCTTCATTCTTTGTGGTCAGCTAAAATTTGCCTAAGTAACAATTTACCCTGGCAGAATTTAGCTGGTGAGTGTAGGAGTGCTGAGGAAGAAAGGGGGAATTTGAAACAAAAGGGTGTGTCTTGTTAAGAACTGTGCGTCCTGGTCATTTCCCAGGGATGGAAGCAAATTGACCCTCCAAAGATGGAGGAAATGAATCAACGGCTGACTTGCCTATATATTATGTGTAAATGAACAGCCCTTCAACTGTAAAGTTAATATGTACATGCACTTGAGGGCGATAATGCGATCCTAGGATTGAGTGCATTGTAGGATGAATGGGGGTGGGTGGGTTTGGAGTGTTATGATTGTAATAAAATCCATGTTTGATGATGCAATGATAATGGGGTTTTGGCAGCCTGACCCTTAGTGGTAGTACTATGAAACTACTGCTAGGGGTCAGAGGTACTATTTGAACTTGGGTGCCCAATGGAGCAGGAGTGACTGGCAATCATTCCTGCTCCCTGACAGACCACTAGGGAGAGCCCTCCCCCGCCCAAATAAAGAGCGGGGGAAAGATAGTCATGATGTCAAGGAGGTGGGGGGGGGGGGGGGAGTGAGTGTCTGGCAGAATCTTTTCTAAAATAATAGGGGAACTGAGCACATCCTGACTTGGAATCCTCAATTCCCCTGTTCACGACCTATCTAAAATGAGCCTTCACTTCTGGTACTCTGACTGCATAAAACCTTCTAAAGAAAAAGATGGAGAAAAAACAAAGTTATTATAGATTAATTCACAAGATTAAGACAAGCAGAGACCAAACTTTTTAATACTATGAAGACCTGATTATTGAGTAATCTGATTAAGTAAATGAAAAGTAAAGAAATCACCTTTGTTAGCATCTTCATTAAATATCTAGTATTTTAAGCCTTTGAGCATTTGAACACTGGTAATTTCAGGGTAAGTATCTGATGTTTTTGGCTTTCTAATTCAATAATTACTGAAGGATGTGACAAGCTGGGTGGGCTATCAGGTAACTTTGCGGGAGACTTCAGCTTTTTAAAGCCCTTTAATAACCAGAAAAAGAAAGAAAGAAAGCTTTCTTTTGTATGACAAAAGATAAATGAAAACAAAACTGAGAGAAAAACCAGAGGAGAAGAAAACCTATTTGGCTGCTCAAATAAAGGCAAAAAACACAGCTTTCGCAAAATTCAAAAGCTCGCAAACAGAGGAACACGGAAATGATTACAGGATCAAACTCAAAGAGACAAGGATAGCAAAATCAAAGGCAGAGGAAAAGATGGCTAAAGACGTGAAGTGTGGTGACAAAACCACCTTCAGGTATATTCAGGAAAGGAAGATCAGAGGTGGAATTGCAGGACTCAGAAGTGCTGCGAACGGACTTGTGGAAAGTGACATTGAAAAAGCGAAATTGCTAAACGAATACTTCTGCTCTGTTTTTACTAAAGAAAGTCCTGGAGAAGGACCACCTGTGACTCCCAAATATAAAAATGGGAAAGAAGTAGTTACCACACCATTCACAGAAGATGAGGTATTAGAACAGCTTGCAAAACTGAAAGTGGACAAGGCCATGGGACCGGATGGGATACATCCCAGTATACTGAAAGAGCTCAGAAGGTTCTTGCAGGGCCGTTAAAGATTCTTGGAAACAGGAGAGGTTCCTCAGGACTAGAGAATGGCTGATGTCGTACCTCTACACAAAAGTGGTGACAGGGAAGAAGTGTCAAACTACAGACCTGTGAGCCTTACCTCGTTGGCGGGAAAAGTCATGGAGGCGCTCCTGAAAGTGCAAATAGTGAACTTTCTCAAAACCAACAAGTTGCAAGACCCGAGGCAACATGGTTTTACCAAAGGACGATCTTGCCAAACAAATCTAATTGAGTTCTTTGACTGGGTGACCAGGGAGCTAGATCAGGGGCATGCGATGGATGTCATCTACCTGGATTTCAGAAAAGACTTTGATACTGTACCTCATAGGAGGCTTATCAATAAACTCGGTAGCTTGGGGATGGATCCTAAGATGATAAATTGGATCAGAAATTGGTTGACTGACAGACGACAGAGGGTGATGGTAAATGGAGCTCACTCGGATGAAGGGAAGGTGAGCAGGGTGCCCCAGGGATCGGTCCTGGGCCCGGCACTGTTCAATGTATTTGTGAGTGATATTGCTGAAGGACTGAATGGAAAGGTCTGTCTTTTTGCAGATGACACGAAAATTTACAACAGAGTGGACTCCCTCGAGGGAGTGGTTAACATGAGGAAAGATTTACAAAAGCTGGAAGAATGGTCTAATGCTTGGTAATTAAGATTTAATGCAAAGAAGTGCAGAGTCATGCACTTGGGTAGCAGAAATCCAAGGGAATTGTACGCGATAGGGGGCCAGAGGTTGGTGTGCACGGTTCAGGAGAAGGACCTTGGTGTGATTAGTTCTGACGATCTCAAGGTGGCAAAACAGTGCAACAAGGCGGTGGCAAAAGCCAGGAGGATGCTGGGCTGCATACAAAGAGGAATCACCAGCAGAAAGGAAGAGGTACTTATGCCACTGTGCAAGTCACTGGTGAGACCTCACTTGGAATACTGTATTCAGTTTTCGAGACCGTATCTTGCAAAGAATGTAAAAAGACTGGAAACTGTTCAGAGGAAGGCGACCAAAATGATTTGGAGCCTGCGTCAGAAGCCTTATGAGAAGAAACTTGAAAACCTAAACATGTACACTTTGGAGGAGAGGAGGGACAGGGGAGATATGATTCAGACCTTTAAATACTTAAAGGGAAATAATGAACAAAGAAACCTCTTCCAAAGAAGGGGAAGCTGTAAAACTAGAGGGCATAACAGGAAGCTGCAAGGTGGTAAATTGAAAGGCAATGTCAGGAAATACTTTTTCACAGAAATGCCCTCCCGATGGAAGTGGTGGGGGCAAACACGGTGACGGAATTCAAAATGGCCTGGGACAGACACAGTGGATCCCTTTACAGCAAAAGGATAAAATCAAAATAAACTGAACCATCTAATTTCTCAACAAACAGGGGTGTCCTGCATGGGTTCACCCCTAAACAGGGATGTGGGGAAGGGTGGCCTGCATGGAGCGGCAGATGCACCTACTCTTGCCATCGTGCTGGGCAGACTAGATGGACCATGCTGGTCTTTATCTGCCATCGTTTGCTATGTTTTCTACAGCCCACAGACTTTCCAAATCAACTGAGGGCTTCATGCAGCAAAGTGCACTGCCGTTAGCGTGGGCAATAGCGCAGTGTCCGCGCACAATTTTTCAGCCCTAGTGAGGGGCAGGAAGATATCTAATGCAAGCATAATCCATGCAGAAATAGCTGTGCTAATGGCAGCACCCAGTGTATTTAAATCTATTTAAATGGGAGGTAATGAAGCAATTACCCATTCAGCACAGATACGGAGAAGTGGGCAGAAGACCAGAAGGCTGAGCTCACTGCTGGATTTTAATGCAAGGTCTGAGGAGATGTTAAGGGTTAGTGCATAAGTCTGCAGTCAGTGCTGGTGAGGAATTTATGTCTGTTTCTTGAGCACATAGCCCGGCAACTTTTTTCTGGCTTTGCTGAAGAAAGTGATGAAAATAAACAACAGGGGAAATGTGCTTCAACAATGTTGTGTGCATGTGCTGAAATGCCATCTGGTGCACAAAGAGCAATACTATTCTGCACTGATTTCTTTGAACACTGATATTCTGAGCAGAACTTCTGCGCAGAAAAATATTTCTGTTTATGCACCAGATAGCGATCCCAGCACATGCACACAAGCGCAGAATGCACAGGATATAGGTGCTTCCAATGCAGACCTCTATGCATAAGTGTCTGTAGACTCTCCTTGTTTAGTGCAGACCTTTGGCACACAGCTCATTTGCATCCTGGTTACTTACAACATAGCTGAGCAAAACCTCTGTGCTAAACTTGCACTAGGAAACCCTGCACTAGAGCTTTAGTGTTGGGCATTAGCAGGGCTGGTGCTATGATTAGGTTAACTAGGCAGTCGCCTAGAGTGCCGGTCTTCCAAGGGTGCCTATTGCCACCACAGTTGCCCCTCTCAGGACAGACACTAGTGGAAATGACCACAAACAGCCTCACAGCGGTTATCTTTCAACTTTGGTGCCGTGGGGCTGTTTGCTTCTGCCTCTCCAATGCCAGATGCTGACTTCCTGCTGCAAACAGGAAGTTGACATCGGGCATCAGAGAGGGGCGGAAGCAAATGGCCCCACAGTGTAAGCACTGCGAGGCTGTTTGTGCCCATTGCCATTGCTGTTCATCCTGGAGAGGGGCGGCCACAGCAACAATGGGCACCAGAGAGGGAAGAGGGGGCACAAGGGATGAGGTTTGCCTAGGGCACCTCATCTCCTTGCACTGGGCTCTAGCATAGAGTTTCTATATCAAACCCCAAGTGTGGCACAATGGTACATTTTCCCCCAGTAGTGTTCCCAGCCCCTTGGCACTTGGAGCAGTTGCCCCCCTTTGTGGCCCATGCCCCCTTACATGGCACAGCTCAGTGCACACCCCTCCAGGTGCCAGCCACGAGGGGAGTGCACCCCTGCAAGGCCCACATGCAGAGGCAGCACGCAAACATACCTTAAAGTCATGGGTGGTTTGCTGAGCTGCCTCCGAAGTCTCGTGATTTGCAAGACTACAGCCAGAAGAGAAGAGCCTCTGAGCTTAGAGCGGATGCAGCACGGCAAGCCACCCACGGCTTTGAGGTAAGTGTGTCACGCTGCCTCCGAAGTCTCGTGATTCACAAGACTTCATCAAGGAGAGAAGAGCCTCCAGACTTGGGGCAGATGTGGCACGGCAAGCCACCCACAGCTTTGAGGTAAGCTTGTCTCGCTGCCTCCAAAGTCTCGTGATTCACAAGACTTCATCCAAGAGAGAAGAGCCTCCGGACTTGGGGCAGATGCAGCACGGCAAGCCACCCGCGGCTTTGAGGTAAGTTTGCCGTACAGCCTCTGCATGTGAGCCTGGCAGGGGTGCACTCCCCTCCTGGCCTATATCCACCACCCTGCCCTTGGTATGCCATTGTTTTCCCCTTCTCCATTTTCAGACTCATAGGAGGGGTGAGGGCCATATTTGAGTTTGCATTAGTGGTGGATGATGTATGTGAAATGTGTGGGGAGAAGGGTGAATGTGGGGAATGTGTTTGTGTGTGGGTTCTATGTTAAGGTTACTAGATTTTTTAGTGGCAAATCTGGGACACTTCTGAAGCGTATGTGTGGGAAGGGGGGTTTGAGCAGCAAGACTTGGAGGAGGGAAGAGAAATCAATACTGTACTATTTCATCCTATGACAGCAACAACTTCACTTCCAAGCAGACAAATAGACAGAGAAATAGCAAAAGTGATGCATTTCCCCCATTCACGGTCAATCGTCCGGACTTCTCCCCGTTAGTAAAATGCTTTGAGGCCATAACTGACTGGCTCCATTCACAGAGCCTCAAGATAAACTTTAGCGAGACTGATGTAATGTTCATTACTAGAAATCAGTCCTTCTCACCACCGCCGACATTAAAGACAAGAGATGCTGAACTTCCAAGTAAACCCAGCATCCGATACCTAGGCATAACACTAGACCAGCAGCTCGAATTCAAAACGCACATCAGCAACACCATCAAACAAATCTACCACAAACTACAAACATTGCGACATCTCCGACCCATGCTGCAACCGGACGACTTCAGAACAGTTTTTCAGGCACTGGTGACCCCCCACTTCGACTATGCCAACGTGATCCTGCATGGACTACCCAAACACACGCTAAACCCATTACAGCTGGCAATGAACGCTGCAGCACACTTCCTACATGGATCCTCCTACATGGATCACATCACCCCCATCTTAAAAGACTTACACTGGCTCCCAGTCTACTGCCGTCTCACCTATAGTCATGATGACCTTTAAGGCCATTAACAAGACGTCAGCCACCTCCCTATCGGACCTCCTCCACCCCACTCCAGCGAACAGAGCAAGGAGAACATTCGTCACCAACACCCTTCAGATCCCCAACGAAATAACAAAATGTACCCAGGCAACAAATTCTATGCCCCCAGCTGTTGGAATGCACTCCCAACCACCATCAGAGCAATCACAGATCTCGCCCAATTCAGAAAAGCACTAAAGCATCACCTCTTTCTCCTACACTACTTTCAACCCAGTAATTCAACCCAGTAATTTAACACTACCAACCATACACCTTGCCATGTCAAGTTTGTATATAACTGTAAAAAGATGTAGATAGTTACCCCAATTGAACCAAGTTGTATGTACCCGTTCATTGTAAGTGCACAGCAGTATGTCTGTTATGCGCAGAAATGTTAAATGTAAACCGCACTGATTTTAAAGAGCGTGGTATATAAAAGCAAGAAATAAAAATAAAATAAAATAAAATACTGTGCAAAATATAAAGATAATGGATGCAAATTCTAAAAAATGATACATTCAAATCATTAAATTGAAAATAAATTGTTTTCTACCTACCTTTGTCCCAATTGCTGAAATCTGAGACAGAAGGCTGCCCAAGAGGTAGGAATTCAGGAAAGAGTTCTAAAATTGGGGACAATTCCTAAAAAACTGGAACATCTGGTAACCTTATTATATGTGTATGTGTGTTTCTGGGGGTTGGCAGCTGAAAGTGTGATGGAAAATTTATATTTAGGAAATGTGCAGAGTTGCCAAGGTAGCCAGTTCCAAGAAAGAGTCTTTTTGGCCAGTCCTGATTTTGAACTTATATTTTAAAGCAATATGGTATTTGTAGTCCCTGATGTTACCCATTGAAATCACTGCAGCAGGTCCAATAGTGCACAAAGAGAGAGTTGTTAGAAATCCAGAAATGACCTAAAATTTCCCTCTTGAAACTAGGTAACTTGGCAGCTCTGGATTTGGGGGAGTGAGGAGGGTGGGGGGGGGGTGGTATAGTATGTGTGAAGGAGTATGTGGGGGAAGGAAGTTGCAGGTGCATGTGGAGCTATTTGGGTTGGGATGTGGGGGGGGGGGGATATGTGTGTGTGAAGGTTCGTGCCTTTTTGGTAGAGAGCGTTAGTACTCAGTCTTTGCCATTTTCATTCTGCACTCCATGTTCTTTCCTCAACTCTGTCCTAGTGTACCCTCTAGCCCAGGAGTTCTCAACTAGCCAGACAGTTTTCAGGATAACCACAATGAAGATACATGAAAGATTTGCATTCAATAGAGACAATGCATAAACATTTCTCTCATGCATATTCATTGTGGACATACTGAAAACCTGACTGTCTAGGGCAGTGCTTTTCAAACTTTTATCCCATATGACCCTATTTTAACAACTGAAAATTCATGTGACCTCCAGCTTCCTTCCCCTCCCTCCACTCATCTAAAGCAGCAGCATCAGTAATGGCAACAGCAGCAGCCGTCAGCACAGGGTCCCTTGTGTCAGTGTGTAGTGTGTGCTTACAGACCCCAGTACTCAGCAGGGGTTTCCAGTCTAACAGGAAGCTTACCCAGGAGAGGGCAAGGGCCTATGAATATTCAATGGCTCACAGGCCACATGCTGACTGACTGCCATTACTTGGCACAGATTATCATGAAAGTCCAGAGAGAAGGGGAAATGGCCATGTTTCTGTGACCCCATCCACTGATGATGTGACCCAGTTTGGGGTCCCGACTCCAAGTTTGGGAACCACTAGTCTAGAGAGTACACCGGGACAGGGTTGAGAACCATTGTTCTATCCCTTCTCCCCATTCCTCATCCTTCTAACCCTTTCACTGCCCCCTACCCATGCCTTCATCAATGAGCTGCCGCTTTTCTACCACCTCCTTCCTCCATTCTACCCACTCTGAACCTGACCACTATCACCTATTTCATTTCATTTGATTATGGCTCCTCTTTAGATGGAAGGGTCTGTGCTTCTGGCCATTCCACAAGTCATTTTGGGCCACTGCTGGGACATCTTCAGGCAGAAGATTCTAGGCTCGATATCACATTCAACTTCATTCTCTACTACTGCCAGGACATCTGTGGATGGTAGAACTTGGACTCCTTGCCAAGAGTAGCCACAGCCTCATCTTTTTCTCCAATTGCTCGCTTTCAAACTTTTCCACCTATATTCTTCCCCTATTTAACTGTCATCTGTGATCTTTCACACTTAACCATCCCCTCCACAATTTCATCCAATCTCCACCAACACGTTTAGGAATCTTCAGGCTATTGACCGCTGCACTTTCTTCACTGCTCTCTCATCCACTATGTTATCTGAGTCTGTCAATGAGAAGGTCTCTTCCTATAACACTCTACTTTCCTCTGCTTTAGATGCTCTTGCTCCTCGACCTCGACCTTGGCTGACCTCCAGAATTCACTATCTACATTCCTGTGCTCACTCTGCTGAGCAGCTTTGGTTAAAATCCCATGCCCATGCTAACTTCATACATTTCAAATTTATGCTAACCTTCTTCCAGTGCTCTATTGTACTCGTCATGCAAGGCTACTACGTCTATCTGGGGCATACACTTGTTGCACTATACAAATGATAAGTAGTAGTAGTAGTTGCTTTCTGCCCAGATTTTGGCTGACTACTTCCATGACAAGGTTCACAAGATTAGTCTTGAGTTCTCTACTGGGTCACCACCTTCTCCCCTTCCCCCACTTCAATCTCACATCCCTGTTTCAACCCCTGTCACCCTTTCTGCTTTCTTCTAAAATCACAGATGAAGAAACCGTACATCTTCTCCTTAAAATGCACTACCTTCTCCTCTGATCCCATTCCCACCCAGAGATCCAGCTCCACCTCTCCTGCCATCATCCAGGGGCACCAGCCCTTAAGGAGCCCGGGATTGAAATGCTCCCCCTCATCCACATGGCCCTCTCCCTCATCCTCCCCAGACCCCTCTCCCTCATCCTCCCCAGACCCCTCTCCCACCGCTACTGCTGCCCCTCTCTGGGATGTCAGTGGTGGCAATACATAAAAAAGGTGCCAGAGTTACCTTATTTTGGGTGCCACAGTGCTGTTCGTGCTTCCTCTTCCACCCCCTCTGATGAATCAGAGGAAAGTGGAATTGGATGTGTGAATGGCACCACGGCATCAGAAAGAAGGTAACTCTGGTACTGTGGTGCCTTTTTTATGTATTGTTGCTGCTGCACGTCCTGGAGTGGGATGCACATCAGTAATAATAAGTGCAGGGGGCCTGGAGCAACTGCCCCCTTTGCCCATAGGTAAAAGTGGTCCTGCTGTCATCCCATCTATCTGCCATATTCTCAGTCTATTGCTTTCCACTGCAACTGTTTGCTGCCTTCAACCATGTTGTGGTTATCTTAGCAGCATAGTAATGTAGAATAAGATGGCAGATAAAGACCAGTATGCTCCATCTAGTGTGCCCAGCAAGGCAGCAAGAGTAGGAGCACCTGCTGCTCCATGCAGGTCGCTCCTCCCCATGCCTTTGTTTAGGGGTGTACCCACCACTCCATGCAGGTCCCCCCTATTTGTTGAGATATAAGAGATAGTTAAGTTTATTTTGATTTTATCCTGTTGCTGTAAAGGGATCCACAGTTTCTGTCCTATGCCATTTTGAATTCTGTCACTGTACTTGCCCCCACCACTTCCATCGGGAGGGCATTCCAAGTATCCACCACCTTTTCAATGAAAATGTATTTCCTGATGTTGCCTTTCAGTTTACCTCCTTGCAGCTTCTTGTTATGCCCTCTAGTTTTTCAGCTTCCCCGTCTTTGAAACAGGTTTGTTTATTCATTAATACTCTTTAAGTATTTAAAGATCTGTATCTTATCTCTCCTGTCCCTCCTCTCCTCCAGAGTGTACATATTTAGGTCTTCGAGTCTCTTCTCATAAGTCTTCTGATCAGGGCCGGCCCGTCCATTGAGCAAGAATGTTTTTTGCACAGGGCGCCGCGTTTCAGGGGGCCCCGCGCAAAGAACATTCTGCTTTTTTAAAAATTAAATTAAAAAAAAAAAAAAGCTGGCTGCTGCTGCTGCCGCGGCGGCAGCGGCAGAATGGAGTGTCCCACGGGGCCCCCTCTGCCTGGCTGAGCCCCTCTACGCCGGCTTTCAGATACGCGAAGGGAGAGTGTCTCCCTCGTGTCTCTGTTAAGCCTGCAGGGGCTGATGGGAAGCAGGGGCTGATGGGAAATTTCCCATCTGCCCCTGCGGGCTTAACAGAGATGCGAGGGAGACACTCTCCCTTCGTGTATCTGAAAGCCGGCGCAGAGGGGCTCAGCCGGGCCGGGAGAGCTCAGCCGGGCAGAGGGGGCCCCGCGGGACACTCCATTCTGCTGCTGCCGCTGCGGCAGCGGCAGCAGCCAGCTTTTTTTTTTTTTTTTAATTTTCCATGCGCCGATGATGGGGGGGGGGTTAGGACTTGACTTGAGGTGGGCTGTGGGCTGTTGGGGGGGGTTAGGACTGGTAATGGGCTATGGGGGGGTTAAGACTGGTAATGGGCTGTGGGCTGATGGGGGCTCTCTGGAAATGGGGTGATGGGGGGTTAGGACTGGTAATGGGCTATGGTGGGGTTAGGACTGATAATGGGCTATGGGGGGCTAGGACAGGAAATGGGCTGATGGGGAGGGGTTAGGACTTGAGGTGGGCTGATGGGGTTAGGACTGGTAATGGGCTGTGGGCTGTTGGGGGGTTAGGACTGGTAATGGGCTATGGGAGGGGTTAAGACTGGTAATGGGCTGTGGGCTGATGGGGGCTGTCTGGAAATGGGGTGATGGTGGGTTAGGACTGGTAATGGGCTATGGGGGGGTTAAGACTGATAATGGGCTTTGGGGGGGCTAGGACAGGAAACTGGGTTGATGGGGAGGGATTAGGACTTGAGGTGGGCTGATGTGGTTAGGACTGGTAATGGGCTGTGGGCTGATGGGGGGGGGTTAGGACTGGCAATAGGCTATGGGGGGGCTGACTGGAAATCGGCTGATGGGGTTAGGACTGGAAGTGGGCTGATGGGGGGTTAGGACTGGTAATGGGTTATAGGGGGGGCTTAAACTGAAAATGGGGTGATGGGGGGTTTAGGACTGGAAGTGGGTTGATGGGGGGCTAGGACTGGTAATGGGTTGGGGGGTTGCTAGGACTGGAAATGGGCTGAGTGGAAGGGGAGGCTTGAACTGCAAATAGATGATGGGGAGGGGGCTTGGAATGGAAATGGGCTGTGAGGGAAGGGAGCTAGGTCTGAAAATGGGCTGATGGAGCAGCTAGGATAGGACTGGAAATGGGCTGTTGGAGCTAAGATTGGAAATGGGCTGTGGTGGGGGCTTGAATTGAAATGGACTCATGGAGGGGCTAGAACTGGAAGTAGGCTTATGGGGGGGGCTTGGACTGGAATTTGGCTGAGTGGAGGGGAGCTAGGATTTGACATGGGCTGATGGTGGTGCTAGGAAATGACTAGAAATGGGCTGATGGGGGGCTAGGATTGGAAATGAGCTGATGAAGGGACTAGAAGGGAATGGATGCTGGGTGAGACTGGAACTAGAAGGGAGCTGATGTTGGGGAGGATTAGAATGGGATGGGGCTGGGAGAGTAAAATGGAGAGGGGAAAAATATTTTGTGTGGGAGGGATGAAAAATCTACAATTGGCCGGGTATTGGGAGAGTAAGTGGGGATTGAGGATGGAGGGGTAAAATTTGTGTGGATGAAATAGGAATGAGGAAAGAGCAAAAGGAGAAAGATTAGTATGTTAAAGCAGATGTAGAGAGAGAGAATGGAAAAAAAACTAGAAGAAAGAAGAAAGGACAAATGGACAGCAGACGGTGGAGAGTTAGCAGAAAACATGAAGAAACCAGAAGAAAGTGGCTGGAGCAATTGCAACTGAAAAAAAATGCACAAAAGGTAGAAAGATATCTCTTTATTTTGAATTTATTAACTGGAATATGAAAGCTCTGGGAAATGTGCATCATTAACGTCTGCGCTTTGTTTGGTACAAGAGGAAATTAATTTATAGTTTTA